>OY974084.1:39328523-39961023 GCA_963854165.1 Sylvicola cinctus
CAGCATTGCTATTTTGCGGGACACAACGCAATCCACGGAAAAGCACACAGACGCACCATTAATTTCATGTCAGTCGGCCTAACTCTCGCCCAATTCTATTTTAAGTTAACCAAAGCTTACGGTTGGTACTCACTAAGTATTGCGTATATAAATATTATTTGTGTTTAGGCATGGGAAAAGCCCGCGCCAAATCGCTATGCACCGCTGAATAATATTATTCAAACAATTTAATTTAATACCACATATAACATTATAGTGATTTGTTGGTGGGGAGCGCTCAACGCTGGGGGTGTGCATTATAAAAAAGGAATTTAATTATAACGCGATTAAACACCCTTGTGAAAATGTGCTTGGATTTATGAATAAGGAAGATTTGTATGTACAGTGAGCGAAATTCAATTAATTTCACCTTTTTTTTCAGTAAAACTATGGAAACCGCTAATTTTTTTTTTTGGCCCACCAAATCATGCCTAGCGGTGAAATAAAAAAAGGCAAAGCGGTAAATTAAATATACTGAAATATTTAGTAAAATGAGGAAAAATTTTATTTTAAGAAATATTGTTAAAAATCTCTTTTTTCGGCCGTTCTATAATTTTGGTTTGTTCTCCAAAACTTTTTTAGTTTTTCCATAATTTTCATCATTTAAAATTAGATAAACAAGTGTGTCTTTCTTCTATTTTTTATTCTCCTTTTTTCTCCTATAATAGAAAGACATTATGTATTTCCCATGTTTTTGAAGAATTCAACATACAGAAATTGACTACAAAATAAAACATAACAAAGAGAAGCAAATCAGAGAAAAATACAATTCTTAAAAACAGAAGTTGTTTAAATAAAAATAAAAATGGAACGAACAAAATTTCGTTTTAAAAACATTTAAAAATCTTTGATAATAATGACTGGACTTCGCTGAAAAATAGTGTGGATGTAATTGAATTACCGTCACTGTATTAATGTTCCATTTTTAATGTAAAAACAAGGTAATTGTGTTTTCTGATGAGCTGTTATTACCGATTTCAAACAAAGTGTAATTAATTCAAAAACATTTAAAAATCTTTGATAATAATAACTTGACTTCGCTGAAAAATGGTGTGGATGTAATTGAATTACCGTCACTGTATTAATGTTCCATTTCTAATGTAAAAACAAGGTAATTGTGTTTTCTGATGAGCTGTTATTACCGATTTCAAACAAAGTGTAATTAATTGAATTTCTTTCACTGTATTTTCACAAATTCAGGCATTAAAATATTGTTTGCTTGCTCTCTCATCTCACAATAATTACGAACAATAATTAAATAAATACAAAAGATTAAATCTCGAGCATCACATCATGATTTAAATGTGTGTTATTTAATTATGAATTTTGTGAATGCTTGATTTGCATAAAGCACACAATTGTAAAGTGTGTTTGCTCCTTATGCTCTAGTTTCGGAAATATATGCCATCACGACACACATATTATATGTACATATAAAAGCTCGTTTGATGACACAACATGACATCACAAACATAAAACGCAATTAACTCCAAAACTTGCAACTTGCTGCGGTATTTTTGGCAATGGGTTAAATGTTGTTGCATTATATTGCACGGCAAAATGAAACCGCACGATCACATTAAATGTTCATGTGCAGAAAATAGTAGCAGCATAATATATTATATATAATCGCTGAATGTGTGCTTTTAAGCTTTTTGCCATGTTTACCATCCTAAAGCAGTTAATTGAGACAAAACATACCATATGATTGCGACAATCAACAAATATTTGTTTGCTAAACACTATACGCTACTCGTACTATCTGTGAGCAAAGGATAATTAATTAAATTTGGGGGATTACGTCATAATGCATGGGGAGAAGTCATTATCACTAGATCCATTATCAGCTTAGAGCAAATAATTATACTGGTAATTAGTTAAAGAGGAACTTGTGACTAAATAAATGAAACAAAATACACATTTCTACAATAGTAATATGTTTTTGTTGGTTGTTGCAATATGTGCGAATGCAACATGGGTGTACGATTACCATTTGGCGTCCTTACTGTAATTTAATATTAAGTTATTAAGTAAAGCTGCAGCTTGCACCAAATTGCACGGGTTTGAATTTAATTTGCGTTTTTAGATGAATTTCTGTAGCACGCGTGCAGCTTTTTGCGAGGATTAACTTTTTACGGGGCATTTATTAATTTCGTATTCTCTTTTAATACTTTTCGCTTTACAGAATTTTTATAAGAAAAACAAATAGTTGCAATAATTAGTTTCAGAATTACCTAGGATTACTTAATATTTGCTCTTTAATTTTTCTACTGGTCACATCATATATTATATAATGTTAAAATTAAGGATTTACGTTCATTTCATTAAGGATTAAGGTCAAAATAAGTTTTCGAACTGGTTTAAATTCATTTTAAATTTTAGCTATCTTTTTAACAGTGATCAAGTTGAGATCGAACTTGAAGATAGATCTACAGAAATACTAAATTTAAAAATTTATAAAAAAATTCAAAGAAAGCTCTCAATTCCTAGAAAATTTCAAGAATAAAGAAAATTGTGTACTTATCAAGGAATTGTGAGTTTGCGTTCACTAATTAAATTAATTAATTGGTTAGAAGCATTTAAGATTAAAACGATTTTAATCTCTTCACAAAACACAATTATTTCATTATTTGAGTCAAAAATAGAATATAAATACAGTGACTGAAATTTAATTACATCCACTGTATGAATTTCCTTAGCGAAATCAAGGAAACCATTAACTGATTATGATCCGGGCTTATCAGTGTAATAATTTAATGGCCACTCGGTTAAATTACGAATAAATAAATGTTTGTTCTAATTGCCATAACGGGGTGGGTAATAAGATAATTAAAGATTTTTTAAATGTTTTGAGAACAAAACAATATTTAAGTTGTTTAAATTAAATTAAAAATGGATAGATATAGACTTATACTTAGGTGTTGTTCTGTTTCAATAAATTTAAAACAAGTAATTTAACTATTTTTAATTTATTCTAAACTTCTTAGGTGTTGTTGTGATTATTTTTCTCTGATTTATTAATCTTTGTAATGTTTCATAGGCGCACAATATCTTTAAATAGGGTTTGTCAAAAATACGGGGAAGACATAATTTTATCCATTGGATGAAAAAGAAAAAAAAAGCAGGAAACAACGAATTCAAAAAAAAAAAGATTTAAAATTTAAAAGTAATAAAAGAAAAGTAGCAAATTATTGAAAAATTAAACATTAAGTTACCGTGTTATTACCGAAAAATTTAGAAATGTTATAATATAGTGAAAGTAATTACATTTCAGTCACTGTACATTACAACAAATTAATTTAAATTCATAATAAAATGTTTTCTAAGAAAACTCTAACAACAATTTCCTCGTAATTCATAAAATTAAATAGTCTTTACACACAATAAAATACGTAACACATCCGCACGATGAATATGCTAAGGCCTGAGATTAGAAAATGCCACCAAAGTGATGACTCTGGATTTAACAACAATAATGACAGATTTACAGTGAAACTTTTCCCGCCACAGCATCACAAAACCACCCCCACATTTTGCCAACAAAATGCCTTCATCCTACACCAACACAAAAAAGTTTCGTTGCCCTAATTTACTTCCGCATCGGCTTCATCAATTAATTTCCATTTAAAACTTGCCGCACGGCGATGTCGGTCCGTTTTCCCTCCCCCGTAAACTTGCATGTCGGCGTGCCCCGCATAAAATATACTCTCAGCTAGTTAATTGGTGCAAGCGTGGCACATTCTTACACAACTAAAATGACACTCTTGTGTACACTGTGAAATGGCACCCAACACTTGCGGCCCATTTGACAAATCCGCCCCCCTCCTCATTATGCAATCATCATCCCTCAGCTTCCAAACATTACACCGCATCCGATTTGCATATGCCAATGTCGGCAAAACTGTTTCAGTCTGTTGTAGTTTGTTATAGTTACTTTATATAAGTATTTAAAGGATGCCTGCAGATTATTATCGCACATTTGTAAGACTTTTAACAATCTCATTAAAAAAAAGTTTGACCGTATTGTTGCCAGGATGTTTATGAACTTTTTAGAATGTGTATACTTATTGTGTTTTCTTTCTTTAACCAAGAACCATGTCCGGTCAGTTGTTTTATTGGAATTAAAACAAAATAAAAATCACAACGCGTATTTAACCAACACAAACAGTAGCTCAATATATTCTTTATTTGAAAATGAATGAAGAGGAACAGGGCACATTGTGCTGCTTCTTCAAAATAAGGGTAATCGTGTACGCTTAAAACAACAACCCAATGTAACGTTATTCAACAGACATGACTGTAAACAAAAAACAAACATTATGTTTTAGTTGGGAGAAAAAAAAACCCAGCGCATTTAAACGGAATCCAATTACATATTAAGAAAAACGTGCAGGTACTCGTATTTACTTCCCAAGCATAATATGTTTCGTGTTACTGTGCATGTAAACCGTAAACGGAATGAAGCTTAAATCCTGCCCATAGCACACAAAGCTTTCGTTTGTGCGAGGATATTCAGGTTCAGGTAGATTTAATTTGGTGAATCTTAAAATGGGGCGACTTTTGGCATGTCGACGACCTCCCTTCCCCAAACTTTGTGAGTGCGTATGCGTGAAAACACGTAGAGTACCGTAGCCACCCCCAGCTTTATGTGCGACTTTGGAAAATATTAATATTTTAACGTAAAATATTGATATTTCCTCCCTTACATTTTGTCGACTTACATTGTAAGTAAGGGATGGTTGGGGGGGGGGGGTGAGTGAGGGCCTCGTTTTCTATGGATAAGTGGAGTGACGCTGCATGAATTTGTTTACTTCAGCATAAATAATGTAACATTTTTGACAATGCTTGATGTAACGCACATTGAGTGCGGCAAGGTTATGATGTAGATCGTTTGATTTGAAGTTGGGGGAAGTTGGGGGGAAAACAAAATATGTTTTATGACACACAATCCCTCTTGTTGCTTAAATGATGAATCATTTATTTCTAATTTAAAATAGTCATAATAATTCAATGTGTATTTGTGTGTTATTGTTCTGGAGGGTTGACTTTAAGATTGACTTGAGGCGTTCATAAATCATGGCAAGCTGCAGCTTAAAGTTAATTTTAATTTATTAATAATTACCAATGTGAATAACTTTTTAATTTATTTAGTTAGAAGTTGCTCTTAACTTAATTAAATCATTAAAAATAAAAGTCATTTTAAATTCACATATGAGGACAAACAAATAATAATGAAAGAAAAAATCCAATTAAATTAATTTCCATTTAAGTTTCCTCTGCATGTCAATTGAACAACCCCGAGATTTTAAGTGAATTGGAATATCATGCATTTAGAATCGCGTACACATTTTATGTATTCATTCATTTCACGGAATTCGTGGAAGCCTCCACAGTGCACAGCATGACGTTTCCTGTACTTGATCTTCTTTTGCTTCCACATCCATTGAAAAATGATGAATTTTTGCGGTTGCGGACCAAACTTTTGCTGAATAAACAAAGTTTTGAGCGAAATTTAACGTTTTCAAAAAGTTTGCATTGATTGAGTGGCCTCACAAATTTTTTTTTATCAATTTTTTTTCCGTCAATGTTTCTTTGCATTAAAGCATGACGACTGTTGTAAAATTGAATGAATAAGAATTCAATTAGGGAGTTCAGGAATTAAATAATTATCATTGTGGCCCTTTAACAAATTACTCTTATTTTAACACTGCGCGTTAGCTAACTTTGTTATGTTTATCGAATTAATAAGTGCTTTTCTTTTGCAATTATTTGTTTGAGTGTTTTAATTTACTCAGTATTTTTTCTTTCAAAAATTTTTAATTGCAGAAATATTTCTTTTCAATTTTTTAATTCAAATTAGATTAAATAAAATCATTAAAAAGATAATTCTCTAGTATTTATTTAATGGCAATTTTGACAAATATTTATTAACAGTTTTTTTAAAAGCCATTTAAAATTAATTTAACTAAATTGTGCTTTAAAAGGGAGACGTCTAAAGTGCTCTTTAATTCCCACATAAAAATTCCTTCAACACTTTAAAGCAAAAATATTTAAAAGGAGACAACGCTGTAGGGAGGGATGCACAACAATTTTTTTTCCTCCAAAATAAAATCTTAAATATTTTACAATTTAAAATTTAAAATATACTGTAGGGAGGCCCACGCAACAATTTACGTACGACTGAATTTTATTGCAGAATTATTATAACCTTTTAATTTGAATATTATTATGATCAAGTTTACTTTTATACAAGTTAAATCGATTTTTTAAACAAAAACTTAATCTGACTCATAAAACTGACCTTGAAATAATAAAATAATTTTAAAAAACACACTTAAAAGAGTTTACTTAAAGCTTTAAGCATTAAAAATTCATACAAATCCGTCAAGCAGTTTCAGAAAAAAAAAAAAAAACCCACGGCAAACTGCGCGACGCACCGAGGATTCAGGGGGTTTCAGGAGTAAGGAGGCGTCAAAACAAGTTCTGACATCACAAACCTTTTCCCAATATAATCAAGACTAATGCAAGAAACTATGTCTCTTTTGGCGTACATATTTTAAGAGCGCATTAAATTTCAAAAACTAAATCACTCAAATATATTTAAATTCAAAATAATAATAAGCTTTATCCAAACAATTTATATAAATTGATCAGCGGACCGTATTCAAAAGTTATACTTGAGTCGGGATGCATAACGGTGTGCCTCGGGATTTCATGCATTTTCACTTCAATCGTCTTCCAGTTCATTGACGCAAATGTACCTTCAATTCACGCAGTGACGGATCACAGCGAAAATCACTGTGGTGAAAAGCTTATTATATGAATGGCGAATTAGATGCATGCTTATTCCGTACACATGTAAATTGAAAAGGATATTTTTGAGCTGTGGTTTAAGGTTTATGCTTTAAATAAAAATGGATTTGTCACAATAAAGTCAGAATATTTAGAATTGTAAAAATGTGACTTTTGTTAAATTATTTTTAAGAATTTATTTATTGTAAAAGTGTGAAAATATTTGAAATTTTATTGACTTTCATATTTTATGAACTTAATAAAATTAATTACTGAAATATTTACAATAATTCGTGACTGTTATGCAAATTAGAACATGAAAATTTAATCTAATTATATTAGTTATTGGAATGATTGTGTTTTATGAAAATAATCATTGATCATATTTACACGATTACATAATGAAATGCAAATATTATTGTTGACGAATTACTGCATTGCGTATGTTATAATGTCAATAATCAATATTGTAATTAACACCCACACTAGTTCCTTTACTATTGAAATATGGTTTCAATTTAATTTCCTCGAGTCCTTTATTACTTCATACATCAATTGTCTATAGTTCCATTTCTAAAATCCCATTTCAACACAAACACACAAGCAATCAAATGTGCAAACTGCACACAATGCATGTGTAGGTGGAGTGGAGTAACTGATCCGGCTGAACCAAAAATAAAGGAACCTTTGCGAGAATACATACAGGAAGGCGAAAATATAAATTATAGAAGTTCTGCGTAGGTAGGTGTATAGTTTCCGCTAGACTGCAAACAGACGTGCAAAGCTGGGGGTTAACCAGCAAGCACAAATTGGATAAAAACTCTTAAGATATTTGCTGAAGACAATGGAGGGGATGATAACGATTATCATTTTGTGAATGGAAAAGTTTGCCCTTTTCTTCCACAATATTATATAAGATCGTTCAGCTCACTTCAGATAAATTGAAATTTTCTGCTAAGGTATGTGTACTTTGATAATAGTTGTATTGTTGTTTCGTTAAAGCGTATTATAATCTGCATCTGCACCCCATTTGTTGTTGCCGCAACCCCTTACAACATTTTCACATGGTAATATGAAAGACTTATTTATATTGTGTAGGATGCAGTGAAGTTGTGATGCAATGAGTTAGAAAATGTATGGGATTGCACAAAAAAAAAGAGAGTTAAAGCCTCATAGTCAAATGAATTGTTAAGTTTGAATTAATACTGACCACCCTGTATTAAAAAAGGATTATTCAAAAAAATGAACAGCGGGCAGATGTAATTTGATACCGTTAGATTTTGATCGGTACCGCTAAAAAACAATGTTGACAATGATTCCAGCTTTAAAACATAATAAATGCGAATGTTATTAACGGGATAAAAGGCAAAATTATAGAATATGTTCTCAACTAGGGCGATTTTAATGAGTTACTACAAAACCGGCAGAGGGAGCCACTTGAATGGAATTATTCTACATTAATAACTCGTATACAGCAATTTTCAAAATAAAATGAAAATAAATTGAAAATGCTAATATATTGCATTTTAAATTTTATTTTTTAAAGTACCACCCTGTACATTTCGCAACACAATCAGTTTTTCAATTGTAAATGCACTTGTTTATTGTCATCGGCGTTGTGACTAATTAGCCGACAAAATTTTGGAGATTGGTACGAGATTCAAAAAAACTAAAATCGCAGATGGACCACCCTGTGCTGTACACTAAAAGCACATAAAACAAGCATTGTGGGAGGCGTTAGGAGTTCACAACGAGTTGAAACACTATTGTACCTAGTGCAAAACGAAAGCACAAGGAATGTAAGGTTACAGGAAAAATGGAAAAAAATTGAATGGCCGCTTTACATCAATTTATCAGCACACTGCGATGCAGCATAACATATAATGAACAACGGTTATATACAAACATATATGCATGTGACGAAGAAACCTTATTGAAATTAACCCTTTACACCCGCAAGATACTTTAGAGCTGCAACACTTTTAGCAAATCGCAACGTCAGCTGCAACTTTTAAGCACACAAATGCATTCAACTTAAATTCTCTGAAGAACACAAGTAGACATGGGTGGCAATGGGAAGTGGTAATTTATGATACAACCCCCCCAACCCGACAACCCCCACACCCCCACATCATGTGCAAATGTACCTTATGTGCAATGTGCATATGAACAACACACATGTGCAGATGTTGTATGAATTGTTATATTATGTTGCAGCTTGAATGTAATATGAGCGAAGATTTCCTCATGGCTAACAATGTACGGTAGCATAAGTGGTTATACGTGTGCTTAGCCTAGATTCCACATTTGTCACACAACAAACTCTAGATGTGGAGGAGAGTAAAGTTGTGTGGACCCTCCCTGCTGAGTGAATGCAGTTATTATTTTAAATATTTGTCTGCAAAAAAACATGATAGAAATAGATAGAAATAAATAAATAAAAATAATACGCGGCAGGGAGGATCACGCAACAATTTAAATACGACTGCAACAAAAATTAATTATGGAATTGAATCTACGTATATAAAAGAAAGTGGTAAAAAACGTCCTTTTTCCCTGCTTCCCGTAGTTCTCAAAAAATGTAGTTGCTTATTTTTATATTTAAATATAATATGTACAATAAGAAAGTAATAGGCTAAGACATTTTTTATAAAGCGAAAGAGAAATAAAATTATGCACTTTAAAAAAACATAATTGTGTTTATTTAAAAGCATTGCAATTAATGTTTTAAATTTTTTCAAATAGTTGGATTTTTTTTTCCTGGCCGGGGATTGAATAATGCTCGAGTTTGCTTTGACTATATCTGGGTTTTGTAAAAAATTTCCAATTTTTTGTTGAATAATAGATGTTTGAAGTGTTCAAGAAAGCTTTTCATAAACAATGCAGTGAACTTTGTTTTTAACTAATTAACCGTTTTTAAGATAAGGAATATGTGATCTTGAAATTTTTAAATTATGACGTTGAAAATTTGTTTTAGAAATTGTTTTCTTAGTCGAAGAAAAAGTAAATAATTTAGAACATCTTATAGTTTTAGAACTTGAGAGTTTTCTGTTATGTAAACATTATAAAGTTATTGAAAATAGAGATTTCTTACACATTGTAAATTTTATTTTACTTAAGATATTATGTAAAAAATGCTGAAAATGGATTGAGCAGTTTTTGAGCTTCCATATATAATAAAAAGAGACATTTTTAACAATCACTTGACCATGAATGATCTGACAAAAAAAGTAATCGAAAAACCGTTGCATAGTTCACATTTATATATATAGTACACATTTTTCTGACTAAACCAATGTAATGGACTTATTAGGTTCTAAAATGTATTTCAACATCACAAACATTTTTTTCGAAAAAATTGAAAATGCAAGAATTTATATTCTCCTTGTGCCTCATCAAATTTAAAAATTGTCTTAATGCTTGATCCATATTAATACAGCTTAAAAATCAACAACAACAACAAGACAAATAATGCAACTGCATTTGATAAATGCTGGCAACGATTAAGGACGTCGTCGTTGTCCAAATAATGATATTAGCCCCTTTCAATGTGATTTTATTGTGCCAATCACACACAATGCCACGTATATTCAACTTAACGTGCGTGTTTTATTTTTAAAACTTTTAATTATATGTAAATTTGCGTTGCAATGTTGACACCGCGTGTGTGCAGCAACGTACGTTGGCATAAAGTGCATAAAGCGGCACATGCAATTATATTATATAGTTACAACTCGTATTCATCACTATTCCGAATTCGCTAAAGGCCAACCGTTGCCGGGACTATTTTTGGCGACAGGTTTTTGATTCGTACTACATTAAATTGAAAATAGCACTAATTAATTTCCTAACACAATATCTGTCGCTGCAGTGCAAACTGCAGTGTATTAGACTGCGTGATCATGTGCCTAAACCATGTATGTGATGCACCAAATAATATAAGTGACATGATGTTTGGTAGTCGAAGTGCAGCGCCGATATCTATACATAAATCTGTCGCGATTCACGCTTGGAATTTCGCGGACGAAAGCTCCTAAGGCCTGCCGTTGCGATGTGCAACTATTTGGGAGCGCAAACATCGACATAATATTATAGTTTTAATTATAATATAGGTAAGTGAAAATGAGTTTGGGGACTTTCATCAATTATTATTATTATTGCACAAAAAATGCACTTTAAATATATTTCTAAATAAAAATTAATTTTGTCCGTGTTGAATTATCTATCGTCTCGTGTAGCCATAAATTTTAATCACAATACTAAAGAGAACACAAATAATAGAGCAGCACAAATCTATTTAATTCTAAGGAAATAAGGTCCAATAACATGTCTCTTAAAGCACACAACTGCTAAATTATTGGTTTATGCAAAATGTGCAATTGTGCAACATGCAGTGACACACCATTATTTTCATGTCTCTTTATTGTTGCAACAAGAATAAGTATGTAAATTTAAGTACACTCGTACGTTGAACATAATATAATGCAACTGAAACCCTAAATGCCAGTCAAATTGAATTGTCGGCACAGGTGATGGTTGAAGGGTGCCAGCAATTTGTTTTGAAACGATCAGTAAACGTTGTACTGCGTACGTTTCACATTGTGCACTTGCAATCCCCCCCCCCTCCGTACATAATAAAAGAATTCACAGTGTTGCCGCTCAATTGTGAGTGCTTAAAGCGTGCAAATGTGAGCTTAAACGAACGATTTACTTGACTTGAGTGGTGATTGAGTACTTAATCGTCTTCGAAATGAATTCCATTCAAAAAAACATTATGTTGCAATACATTTAATGCCGGCATTTTATTGAGTGATCCTTTATTGGTGTGGTGTTTGGAAATTGGATTAACTGTTATATTGTGTTTAATGAGTGGATACTCGAAGGAATTTTGCAGGTAATTAGCCAATACTAGTTACTAGTTGAAAGAATGTTTGGTAACATATTTGGAAATCCCTGATTAGCCATTAGGGTGAGAATTTTTAAATTATGTCGATTTGTTATTAAAGAAAAGTGACTTTTGTTTTTTTCCCCCAATACTTAATAACACCTTTATAAGAATAGATCCTTTAATATATCTTTTTTAATTTAAAGTATTTAAATTTTTAAATTTTTTGTTTTGAAAAATGAAAATACAAAAACAGTATAACTAATGTAAAATGTAATGAAATTAAATTTTTTTTTAATCAGTCTTTGTTAGTCTGTTCCAAAGAATTATTTTCCAATCACTGTGTAGACACATAACAGTTCACAATGTCTGCTTCAGCGAATAAAGCATCTCATTTTTGCCATAATATTCAAGTACATAATAAAAACAATGCCCAAAGTCTATAAACTTGCCATTTTCGTGAACGCCGCCTAAAGCTAAGGATTTCATTACTTGGAAATAGATATGTACGTTAAGCTCATGGCGAAATGTCTATTGGCTGCGTTGAGACTCTTACATGAACATAAATATAGTCAATTTATATAATGTTTAACATTACATTCTCTTCTACCGAATATGACTGCCTATGTTTAATGGATAACATAATATGAGTAAAGTAAAATATAATAATAATAATATAATAATGTGTTTGTTTCCACTTTTATTAAAAATCAATGCTCCATTTTTTATTTATATTGAATTAAACAAAGCCATAATAAAAGGTAATACAGGGTGTCACTGCTAATTTTGATTTCACTTCTTTACAATTACTTTTCTGTGAATTAAACTGTTTCATTTTGTAATTAAATTTTTTTTAAAGTCGGTCAAAAACGATAGTCTTATACAAGTCTTACAATAAAATTAACACTCTAGAAATATATATTTTCCATACTTTTTAATGTATATATGTTCTACTTTTAGTTAAAAAAATATGCCACTGTCTAAAAAAGCGCGAAAATAATTTTTTGTAGATTTTCTTCGAATTTTGCCAGGGGCTTTAGATCTGAAATTAAATCGGTATTTTGACTTAGGTCAACAAAAGGAATGGAAGCAAATATAACGTCTACAATCGAGCAAGTTATTCCTTTTATTAATTATAAAAATTAGATACTTAGGCCGAGTGTAAAATTATTAAAATTAAAAATATAAAAAAAGTTCACCACGAGATGAAAATAATTTAAATGTGGTGTAAATACAATTGTTTTAGCTGTGTGATTGGATCAACATTTTAAAGTTATCAAATCTACGTATGCGAGTATAAGCAGAGAGGTTCTGCATTTTTAAAACATCGCCAAATTCAGTTAATGCAAACTGCAGTTAACTAAATGATGCACAAACATTTACACAAACGCAAATATTAGAATTTAAATTTCGATGTTAAAATTGAACAGACCAAAAAATGTAATTATAAAAGGTGGTGAATTTTTTGTTAAAATTTAAACGGTTTAAATTAAAAAAAATATACCACACGCTTTTTAATTAAATGATAATAATAAAAACATTATACTTAAAATAAATCACATTAATATTATAATACTTCACTATGATAAATAAATTGCAAACAATAATTTTATCTATGTTTCCGAAATTGCTATGACACACCCTGTTAAACTGGAAATTTTAATGAATTCAAGAGGGATGCATTGACGCTCATAGCAGCTGAATGCAAATGCAAATAATTGATACGGCTAACAACATGAAATATTCAGGCATGTGAACATTTACTTGGCTTTATTACTTCATTCATAATTCACTAATTAGAATGATAATTATGTGGAAATGAAAGTGGATTTTAAAATCACATTATTGAATTTTAAATTGAAATATTTTTGACATGTTATTTGAAATGCGAATAATTGGTTCAATTAATTTGAAATATGACGTTTTTTTTGTGTACATTTTTGCTGCAATGTAATGTAAGCAAGGAATTTTGAGTATTTTAATAAATTTTGTAAAAGAATTAAGGATTTATAAGGAATTATGATATTATCAATTTAAAAAATGAAATATTTTGCTTGATAATTGAAAGGAAAGTCATAAATTTTAATTACATTTCAATTAAACAAAAAAAAAAGCGCAATTTATAATACTTAAATCCATAAAATACTCGTAAAAGCATAATGCGTTTAGGTGTACGTACCCTCGCACATAATAACTTGACGTAGTATGCACAATGTCAATTGAAAACGAGTTGACAAATTGTCGCATAAACAAATAGTTGTCATTTACCATTCACTACAAAGTCACATTATGCAAACTGTGCAAGTATGATGATGCCTGCGTAGTCGCATAAATAAATTGCAAACAAAGTCATAAAAGAGCTTTAGGTTGATTATGTGCAGACTGAAAGGCAGCGGCACCCTATTAAAACATGTCCTTTGATGGGAGAGCCCCAGCCTATATATGGTATAATATGCGAGTAGTAGTTGCGTCATGTTAATAAAACATATCCTTGCCTTCCTCCTGACGTACATTCGCAATATTATGTACAATTATAAGTGCACATGTGTTTCGCAGAAAATACTCGTAATAATATGCTTGTGCCTTGTAGCATAATATAATGTTTCTAGACTACATAAATACACAGCGTAATATTTAATGATGAACAATCTGAATCGCAGTGCTGGGTACAAAATACAAATAGCGAAAAACTAAATGTTTACTTTGTATTCGTTTCAGTAATACAATGTGATCTCGTGCATATGTTGTGCTTAATACAACTGATTAATGAATAATTAATTTAAATTATATTCAGTTGAAATCCTTTTTTTAATTTTGAGTAAAGCTTTCCATATTTTATTAAGCTCAATTGATGGTTAAAATGCATTTTTTAAATGATTACAAATCGAATTATTGGTCTTTAAAATGCATTTTGTAACTGCATGCTGTAATGTGCATTGTGCAACACGCCAAAATCAGATGCACATGTTCGCATCAAACAACCTTTGAACTTAAAATTACAAAATATCGCCCAAAGCGAGTGCAATCTGTCACAGTTAATATCAAATCCTTGAAATTGCAGTTTGAGTATAATTTCTGAGAAGGACTCAAAATAAACGTTTGATTTGTGTGCACCGATTTGAACAAACATATTATGTGCATCCAAAAAAATGCAACCTTAATGTGGTGCCTTTCACTGGATGGATATTAATTACAATCCTTTATTGGCATCACACTCAATGTAATATTTAAAAATTCAAACAATATTGTATGTTTAAGACTTCATCACGCTAAAAGTGGCTGCGGGATTGCTACGAAATTTTACACACGTATTTGTCAACATTCCCGAAGTAACATGGGTGTATTTAAAATAAAAAACTGCGAAAACTGTGAAAAAAATCGCGGTTCGTGAAAAAAATTTCTAATTCCAAAATTATTGCGAAAATAGATTTGTTAATGTTCGATTAGTAAAAAATTTAAAATTTTTTAATAAATACAATTCCGCTTTTTAAAACAACAAGGCATGTGTTCGGACAACGCACGAATATCACCGCTTGTACACTCATAAACTGTATTAAAAATTAATACTTATGAAACTTAATTCGACAATATAACTAAGCAAAAGTAATAACTAGTCAAATGTAAATTATTTTCAGACATTTACGATTGCAATTGTGTGCACTAACTGCGTGTTACACGACGTCTTGAGTATGTGTCGTGACAGATTTATGGTCGCTTATTAGACTAACTGAAACGCCTTTGCTGCAGCTGCCACCAAATTGTCAATGAACATGTAAATATGTTTGTTGTAGCACTTTAAGGAATGTTATGAAATACAGCGTCCAATTTAATTTAAATTAAATTGAAATTATGCACTTTCAAGCATGATGGCTGATGTGCAATAAAGTTTTATTTAATCTTTTTTATTTGGCGATTTAATATATTATTGCAAAACAAATTATTTTGAAAATTAATATTTTACAGCACAGTATGGTAAATTATTTATAAAAACATTTTTATTTACATTTTGTCAATTAAATTTAAAAGTTTTTGAACTTAAATGTTGTTTTGCTGCGAGTGTATTAAATAATCGCATACTTGCTTCACGCGAACTATATTAACTTAGCGTCATAAGAAAAAGTTAAGAAGTAAATTGCCAAGTTTGTAAACAGAAAAAGTTTGCACTGAGTGTATGTTTATAATACTGTTTCTAATTTATGTGAAATATTTTGAAATATATCAAACAAACTGCGAGTAATTATTTAAGTAATTTTACAAAACAAAGTTATAACTTATTAGTTTAATGATTTTAACGACTTAATTTATAATTTAATTAAATCCAAATTAAATTATGGATCAATTTCAAATGATATTATTTTATTTTAATTTCGGTTTAGTTAATATAAGTCATATCATCTATTTAAAAATATTTAAATATAAAATTTATAAAGACTTAAGAGCCCTCATGCTGGTATAAAAACTATAGAAACACTTTAAATATTTTTAGACCATTTTTTTTTCAAATTTAAAAAATGAATATATTTATTCATGAAGACATCTTTGATAAAATCAGAAGTATTTAATTTTTTTAAAGTTTGACAACTCAAAAATTTAAACAACAGAGTACATTTAAGTCAAGCTTCTTTAAGTTGAACATATTATGTTACTCAAACTACATCCAGTTGTAGTATTTAGCGTTAACTTTGAGAAGCATTTTAATTTTTCAAGTTGTAGAATTTATAAGCCGATTTTTTTTTGCAATAATTTTGATTCGTGTTATCGCAGTTCGACTGTATTTACTTCTGTCAAAAATTAAATATTGAAGAAGTTAAACATTGAAGTAAGTAAGAGCAATGTTTCTTTAAACATTACTAAACATTTAATAATTTATCATTATTATTTGAAAATCTAAATATTAATCGACAAAGGCGAAATGAATAAAATTTAAATGTTATTTATATTTTTTTATTTCCGCATAAGGACTTAAATTTTTTTTAAATAAATGTGAACATTTTAATTCAAAAACTAATTACGAATATTTAAAAATTAAGTAAATGTCATTTTGACTTACATTAACAAATCATTTAAATAAATCACCAATCAACATTAAAATTCTTATTTTTTTAAACGAGTGAAAAAACTAAATTTTGACAATTTTTTCAAGAAATCATCCCCCTTGCATCACACACTCATTAAAATTAATTATACCACATTAACAATGTTGTAAATTATGTGTTTTTAAACGCTTTTCAGCCAACTTACATTGCCAACGCCAAATACAAAAAACAGTCCCCTCTTAACTGCCTTCTACATAAAATGAGCTTTAATGAGCACTAAAAATAGTTTTTGACCTTCTTTAAGCCACTGCGAAGCACCATCCAAATGCTCATCACATAAATTGCCTTCGCTCATGTTTTATATATTGACAGAGAACAATACGATGTGTGTGGTTTTTTATTCACGAGTTGTTAAAAGCACCGTATGCACAATATGTGGACGGCCTCAGGCCTGAGGGGAGGAATGATGATGGCCCAAACCAAAACCACCCAGGTACAGCACCCAAGCATACGGCAAATGGTGTGTTAAAAATTGCATGCACTTACCGTGAAGTGTGTGTGTCGTCAGAGTGGTTCCAATTATTTTTTCCTACGTGCAAAAGTTTCGCTTGAAGATAACTATTATATTGTGGTGCTGGTGTGGTCCTTCGCCGGGTTGGTGATATTCCTGATGATGCACGCGGATCCACAAAAATAAACAACAATATGAAATGAGGACGTTGAATTGTTTTTATTCAAAAAAATTTATTTTTTAAATATTTTAGTTTTTTTTTTTCAAACTTTAATTTTATTATTATTAGTCTTTTAATAATAATAATAATAAATAAAGTCAGTCAGTACATTAATATAAATTCACTCACAAGTTTGTTTAATTTTGCAACAAAACAGTTTTAACAATAAAAATTATTAGCGGCAAAAAGGTGAACACAATCTTAAGGTTTTTATTTTTATTTTAGAAATTATTCTTAGTTATTATTTTTATTTAATTGGCTAATTGTAATAATTGCTTTATAAGATTGGGTGCTGTCTTTTAATCCGTTGTGATTTTGACGTGATTTAATATTTTAACAAAACTAACCGTTTTAAGTAATGCTTTGATTACTATTTGTAATGATAATCGATTGGTTGTTGATTGTTGTAGATTGGTGAGTGGTTGATTAATGCGATTGTATTAGTTTACAGTGGTATAATGGCACTGTTAGTAATAAATGTTGATTGATGTGATGTGTCAAGGATGTAATGCGGATACAAAAGGGAGATTGTGGATTATGGCGGAGCAAGAAAATGTGTGTTAAAGCGCGTCGGTACGCCCGTTTTGGACAAAATTTCACAAAAGACTGAACGCTGCGAATGTTGTGCCGTCCATCGTGTGTGCACACAATTCATCATTTTCGGGACGATGTGATCGCCGTCCACAACCCTCCCCCCTACCCCTTTTGGGCCCTTCTCTCTCACCGTTGTTCGCGTGGCTGCATGCAATACATGTGTCTGGCGGCACGACGCTTTTGTTGGTGTGTTTGCAAATCGACGCGTCCATATGCGGGATTGCCAATTCGCCGCGCAGACGTATTACTGACATAGCTTGCTGCTGGTTGGGGAGATAGCATCGCGACGACTTGCAAATCATGTGTGCAAGCGATACGCGATGCACATATCAATGTTTCTGTGCTTTTGCGGAGTCGCTGTGTTATGACTACTGCACGTTTTGTAAGTCATACATGCTGTGATGGTGGTGGTGGTGGTGCAGCAGTTGTCGACCGTGGTTGTATGAAATGTGTGTTTGTGTGATGGGGTTCGGGTGAAACCGAGGAGATAAATGAAATAAATGGAAAACAAGTTATATTTACTAAAGCAAAGGTACTCAACTGAAGCATTGATGGTTCACGACAGGTATACTTGCACTTATGTTGTACACGTATTTTCCACATAATCATGAGTATCTATGTATTGTCGGCAGCGTAGGCTCATTCATTTAAATTTTATTATATATTGTTTACGTATATATAAAATTTATTTTACTTCAAATAAAAAGAGGAACAAAGAAGAAAGAAGGGAAAAAAATTATGTTATCATAAATTACATCGCAGGGACAGCGAGGTGAGAATTTATTACAGTGTAAATAATTTACAGATTTGGACCTTAAAATGTTCAGAAAAATTCTTCCTCTTTTTTACACTACAATGAAGTGAAACACAAATTTAAAAAATATTTAGAGATTCTGAAATATAAATAATGTGACCTTGAATTTTTATATTTCGACCTAGAAATGTTCAGAAAAGTTTTTTCTCCTTTCCTAGCTACAATAAGGCGAAAAAAAAATTCAAAAATATTGAAGGTTTCTGAGTTATAGATAGTGGAACCTTGAAATTTTATATTTTGACCTTGAAATATTCGTAAATTTTTTTTTATTATAAATAGCGATACTTTTGTGAAAGAATTTTTTTCATGAAGCTTAAGGTTTTTGAGATAGAAGATAACATCCCTATGAATCATCCCGAAGGATCACATTTAGGAACATACGGTAAATGCAGTTTTGCTTACAATTCTTTTAAGTATAAAAGATTTGAATGTGAATTAAATGTTAGAGCCGTTTTGAACCGCAATATATTTCTTTTTCGAAAAACTGATTTTTTTTTACATAAACTTGACCTTGGGAGTTGTGACCTTTAAATAAAATAAAACCTTTTTGTCACAAATTATATTAACGGGGTCAATTTCAAAAAATTAGCTTCTGTATCATTAACTTTTATTAAAAAAAAATGCGAATGTAAGAATCTATTGCACCCAATATGGTTCGTTATAAATTAAAAAAGAACGCGGTAAAACGGAAATGTGTAAAAGAAGTGGCGGAACGGGGGGAGTGGTTATTCTGTACATGTATTATTTAATTAAATTAAATATGATATACCTGTGTGTCAACAACATTCCATCGAACTTCTCGTGTATTCGCACTTTAACTCGCAATCACACCATCCCTAACCCCGCATCCCACGTCCTCCCCTAGTTTACGCAATCCCCCTTTTCGCAACAACACTTTACACTTCGTGTACTATGTTGCATGCACACATTTTATGTACAATCGCCACGTTGTGAGTAATACAGTTGCAATGTACGGGGTTGTTTTCAAAATGTACGCGTCACACCACGCGGCCCTCGTCCCGCCGTGCGACCGAAAATAATCATTTTTGAAAATTTAATGAAGTTATCGGTAGACACACCGGGATTTCATTAAAATTCATTTTACGGTGCAAACAATTTCAGAAAAATTAATATTCTCCCTTAATGCAATGTAAGTGAGCGTCATGACAGCGTAATGCACGCGCATTTAAGTTGCACATTTTTGACATAAACATTGAATACATGCGGGGAAAATGGTTGGTACATATTCTAACATGATTAAAACTGTTTTTTTAATTGCACAAACTTTGGTGAAATTAAAGAGGTTTATGTAAAATTTTTGCGAGTCCAAAGGATCATGGTTTTGAAGTCTCAGCTTGATTTTGTTATTGGATTTATATAGCTGGAATTAAATGTTTCTAAAATGATATAAATTTATGTAACGTTATATTTTTTTGGAGGACAAATTAATTGTTAATTTGAATGGTAATCATCCCTTAATTAAAACCGTAATTCCGCTTGTCAACATAAATATTTTGCGATTATTCCTTTGAATAAAATAAAGATTTTATAAGTTTTGTAATCATAACTCGTACTTTAAATAAAATTCCAATGATGCAGAAAGTCGTCCCAACAATTCCTTTCAAAAAAAATGCAATTAAAAAAACAGTTATAAATTATTTGATTTAATTGTCACCAGATATGGTTTTGAAAAATTGAAAATGGTATTTCTAAATTTTTCTTAGAGGACATTCAAGGTCAATTAATGCTCAGAAAAATGTTTTCTCATGAGATTTATCACAAAAACATTGAAACACTGACAGAATATCATTTTAATAAACTTTAACACACATTAAAAAAATTATTTAAAACATTTCAAGGTCAATTTTTTACTATCATGACCGTTTTTACTTATAAATCGTATTTTTTTGAGAAAAAAATTAATAATACATAATTGTTAAGAGATGTACAACTTTTCTGAAATTTCAAGGTCATAATGTTTTGTTTTCAAAGGTCATAACGATTTTTTTCAAGGTCAAACAATTGTTTTTCTCAAACGACGCCTGGATTTACCTCATATTTCCCTTTCTCTGATTATTATGTTCTGGTAACGTCTCAAAATTAATGTAAAACATCAGCTACAGAGTCTTGTGTCGCTTTCCCCATGATTTATTTATTTTTCGCCCTTTTAAAATTACACAAATTAATTATATACTTTTCTAGTCATGAATGCAAGTGCAACTGTAAAGTGAACATGTTAGAAAATTTAATACAACATAGGAAAGTAAGATAGGCATACAAAATAGAGAAAAACAAGATTTCGAATGAACGAGAGCTAAAATTTAATTAGTGATTCGTAATTAACTTAAATATTTTGAGGCTTAGCCAATTTTAGAGTATTCAGTTCGCTCCATTATAGGACGACAAACATGTGCTTGACATGTCACAGTTAGTTTATGTTTTGAAACAATATTGCCATACTGAATTATATTGTGCGCTAGTTTTTGCGAATTAGTATAGTATATCGCACAAAAACACACGGTTGGTGCGGAATTGCACACGTAGAGAGAACGCGAAATGTTGCCGAACGCTAAATTTACTATATTTTGACTTTTGTGTGTGTTTCAGTAGACACAGCGAATGCGACAAACTCAATCAATTGTATAATTGAATCATAATCTTTTATTCACATGCAAAAACCAAAATCGTGTTTGTACATATTTTTACAACAGTCTGCATTCAAAATTGTGGGTATAGATATTCCCGATACAGTTCCTCCCACAATATTATGCAGAAAGGATTAAAATACACAATGCAATAGGCCAGTCGGCAAAACAGTTTTGTGCGAGTGCTGTTTTTACGCGATGTACAATATTACATTCATTGAGAATTCAGATGGTATCAGAAAAAGAGGTCAACATTTTCAATTCAATTACAAATGATTTCATGACAACACATAAAATACAAAATCCATTTATCGACAATATGCGATGCATTTATATTGGCACACATACTGGTGCACACTTATTCTAGTAATCGAATGGCAAGCCACATATTATACATTATAAATGTTTAAAAGGGTCGTCTGTTTCGGCAGTGGAATGTCGGGTGTCGGGATGGGGTTTGATCGATTTCCTCACCATTTAAAAATGTGTATTGTTACTAGTGGAATTTCAAATATTTGGCCATCCGTATCGGTAGGAGCATTTACCTTAAACGTTTTTTTTAATGATAGAATTTAAACCATGCGTAAAAAAGTAGGTTGTTTGGATTATATAAAGAAATAACGACGTCGGGAAAAAAAATTAGTCGGGATTTTTATTTTAAAATCGAGTTTCAATAAATGCGAAAAATGTAATAATGAAAATATAACACTTTTACCCCTAAAAATTCAAGGTTTGATTTGTCACTGCGTCTCCTTAACTTTAAAATTACCGTCAAATATTGCAAGTGTTGACAATAAGTGGTATGACATCTCGATTTTCTGGCATGACATCTCGACTTCATGGCATGACATAATTCAATAATATAAGTCATTATCAAAATTGTGTTAAACTTTTAAAACTCCTATTTATTTAAATTATATTATTTGAAATTGTTCCACCAAATAAAATGAGAAAAACTGTTGTTAAGTAAACATGGAAAATGCTGTGAATTTTAGGAGGCGATTTAAAGCTATGATTGAACATTGTGGGGCACATCGAGATTGACTTAAAATTCGATTTTCGGGACTGAAAAGTCATGCACTCGGCTGCTATTTAAAAAAAAATTGTTGAAATTTGTTTTCCTTCATATCTCGGATTGTACTCATTTTATGCAAAAACAGCATTCACAACAATTGTTGATAAAAACAAGATACACATTTTATATTTAGAACTTTTTTTTTGTTAAAAAGTGATATTACAATACTGCTTTCATTCCCAAACCAAAACCACTACTGCTAAAAATAAACACATTACAGCAGCGATTTTAATGCAATGACTGCGTGCATTGATTTCAAAGCTGTCACACCGAGTAACAGAAGTGCAGCTTTCGGTTATAGTCATTGTGCAAATTTTGGCATTCTGTATTAAATTATGCTTTTAGTAGTAATTAATTTGTAATTGAAAACGCTAACTGAATTAACAAAAAATGGTGGCGGAATTCATCAAAACTTGCTATGATGGTAAAATACAAAGTACCATAACCAATTTGGTTTAACGCTTAAACAGTTAATTCTTGCAGCAATATGATTGCATTAAAAATGGTGTGTTTTGAATACAAAATATGCTAAAAATACATAATTTCACAAAAATAACGCACCAAAACATAAATAAAAATGAATACAAAAAACACAACATCAATTAAAACATATCTATTTGTGACATTATGTGAATGCAATTTACACAGAATTATGTTGTTATTAAATTCATATAACGCTAAAAATATGTTAAATTTAACGATCCAAATAATCACTCGCAGATAACACGCACATAATTTGCAAACCACACATGTGTTGAATAAGTGATTGTCGCAACAATTTGTAAACAATTAATCCTCTTTAGTACAGCAGATTAAATTGATTAATACCGATGATAATTATTATTATTATTTGGCAGTAAGTTTGAAAATTGAATGAAGCACATGTGCATTGATGAAAATTGATTACCAGCCAGTGATTATGTGCACAGCTTTGAGTGGGGCACCAGATGTTTGATTGTAAAATTTATATTATATTTTGAAAGACGTACAATATTGATGGCATTGATTGAAAAAAAAGTTTTTGTACGAAAGGATGTCAGCTGAAAATCGGGGCATTTGTTAAAAAACTAAATATTTTGACATTTAGGTAAAGAGCGTTTTATTTACTTTAATTTGGGGATGTTCATAAATTGTGTAACACAGGCTGGAAGGGTTCAAATTTACATTACGAATTTGTGCCGGTTTAATTGTGAGATAACAAATTTAATATTTATTAAAATCGAACCGAATGAATAAAGTATAAGTTCACCAAAGTTGTCAATTTGCCAAATTCTTTTTGAATCTTGTACTCACAATTTCAAGTACAGTGCATATTTTAAAACACTCGTCCTGACTCCCTTAATTATGATGCCAAAAAACATTAAGAAAGCGTGTATTTCGGCCATAATTCTCAAAATTGTCGTCCATAATTTATGAACAGCCCCTAACATAATTTTAAAAATTTTGATTAACTAGTATTAATAGAGATTTCTGTTCAAAAAAAAAAAACATTCCAATTATTGAAGGACTTTAATGTGAGGCGTAAAATGGATTTACTAAAATTATTAATATTAATTGAGGGTTGGAGAGGTCCTACCAAAATAAATTTATTGTTATAAATTACAAACATAACACTACTGTGCCCCCAATAAACTCGAATAATAAAAACAATAAGTCACTTTTGCATTATTATCATCTTAATACAGCAAATAACGGGTATTCGAGTGCCCATGATGTCCCCAAAGATTTACAAATGCAAAAAGAAAGAATAACACAAAATGCCATTGCACATACAACAAACAAAAATGGATTAA
The DNA here is from genome assembly GCA_963854165.1 of Sylvicola cinctus. Taxonomy (NCBI): domain Eukaryota; kingdom Metazoa; phylum Arthropoda; class Insecta; order Diptera; family Anisopodidae; genus Sylvicola; species Sylvicola cinctus. The sequence goes on from OY974084.1 coordinate 39,352,928, forward strand.
GACATTTGGGATTTATTGTTAAGTAAAGCCATCTTGCTTCATACAATATACACAATCAAACAATTCATCAAAGTGTATGATCCCGCACACGAAACCCCGCAGTAATGTTCTTATAATATTACTTGAGGGGGTAGCAATGCGCAACCGACAATATCATGATATAGCGGCAAAATTGCTGCTCCCAAGGGATACCTGTGTGTGCGGCAATGCCATTGTATAAAAATGGCAATCCGGCAAAGTCGTGGCAGTTACACTTGTGACGTAATATTATGTGAAGGAATCTACTTTAACGTAAAATTAATGGAAATGTGTGTGAGAGACTGTATTAAATCATGCGAGGCACATAAAAGAACGCATTCAAAATTTGCTGAAAGTAAAAAGAAATGAAGGAATAAAATTCAATTTACAAATTTTACACTCCTGCTGTACACGCGCGCACTTGTTTAGCACGCGATAAGACAACTCACCAATGCAATGAACATAGAATGTTGAAAAAAGAAGTGCCATGAGCCGCATCCCTAACCGCATTTGCCTTCGTCATTTTCAGTGGTCCATTGTGGTCACATAAATGCGGTAAACGAAAAGGATATGAGAAACCAACCATATAGGCTGTGTATTTAGTCCAATGTTTGTGTACAAGTAATATGAGGGGTTGGGGTGCACGAACAAAATTTGACGCTATACCAATTTCCGTTTGGTTTCCGCAATGTCCATCTCTGATATAATGTTTACTATTTTAAAAATAACGACATCACAGGGAGAGCGAGGTGTGAATTTACTTTTAGACATTTTCCTTTAGGGACTGAAGGATCATTTTTAGGGATTTACTGTAAACTCAATTTATTTTAGAATGCATTTAAAATTGATTAAAAATGTTAGAGCGCGCCCAAATTAATTTTTTTTAGAGTTTCATCAAATTTAGTTTTTTGACCTTAATTTGACCTTGAGAAACTTGACCTTCAATTAAATAAAACCATATTTACTAAACTCCATTATACACAATATATCAAAATTTCTTGTAAATCCGTCCAGTAGTTTTCGAAATCGTCCGAACTCCCGAACTCGAGGACGCACCTAAACTCAAATTTTCTAGACCATTTTTTTAAATTATTTCTAACAGTGTCAAAATATTTTTCGGTCATTAAATTCGATTGCAATAATCTATTACAACCCATGAGTAGTAATAAATTCAAAAAGTGTCACTTCATTTCAATGCCCCAGATTTCATCCCTTATTTAATTTTTAAAAAGAAAAAAAGTACTCATGCACAATGAATATACCCTCTTATGTTGACATGGAGAGTGTGCGCTTAAAATCCAAGTCTAATTACATGTGTATACGAGTGTGGAGTGCGAATGGTTTGGTCACCCATCCATAACATTTAGTCAATTTCAAATTCAATCCATTACATCTGCTTGTAAGTTATGCTAAACGACATCGTCTGACCTACTCCCCTATTTAGGGGTTACATGTATGAAATGTACGTATTTGTATTTAGCCTATACATAACTGTATAAATATATAAACCCTTATTTATTCATGTATTGTATTCACATATTTGCATGAACGTTCGGATGCAAATTGTAAGTATAATGTCGTGGTATTTCCACACACATCTACCAGCATTTTATGCTCGAATTGGGACACACGTTTAATGTCACTTTTATTTCAGCATTTTTGCATAAAACCTCTCGGAATTAAATTCTAAAGGACTCTTAAGGGCAATCTTGTCCGAAATTCTGCACGAAATTTCTGTCCAAGCTGTCTACACTTTTTAAATAAATATTCGTGATGACTAGGTGCTATGCTTCTATGGGCCACAACACAGTGCAGCGTACCTACTACCTGGTGCATGGGGGGTGAGAACTGGGGGGCTGGCAAATACGCCGTGTTGTGCAATGTCTATAAATATAGTTAAGCCAGATATACGTACCTTATTAGCAGCAAAGGGGTTTTAACTTTCTCCATTTATGGTGTACGTGGCACTCGCCGGTGGCAAAGGCATTCGCTGTTGTGGTGCACATAAATATTCTACGTAACTTGACATTGTTTTATATTTATATTTATGTTTAAAACATTTTGTACAACAATATTTGTATGAAAATTGAAAAGTATGTACAAAAATTGTGTAGTTGGTTGTGACTGCTCTTCTGATAAACGAAAATGTTTTGGGAAAATGGGGTGGAATAAAAGGCAAACACAAAGTTGGTCAGCTGCATCATACTTTTATTTATATTATAGCATTGGTTTTACTGAAAAAGGGTTGGTTTAGCCTTATGGATTGTGGCTCTAATTATTTTCATCAAGTTATTCTAATTGTTGTTTTTGTTCTCTATAATGGACCGACAAGCTTTACCATTTCTTTGATGTTACATTACTAAATTATAATAGTTGGATGAATTTACAGCACGTGTTGATTATTAAAGCGTCTAAATTCAATTGATGCCTAGAATCTATTTCAAATAGTTTCTACCTGATTTAATTGTACGAATTTAGCCTAGGAATTTTTAGAAAAAAAATTGAATGATGCAGAAAGTATCTTTCTGACATTGTCATGACACTGTAAAAAATTCACTTCATTTGACATCCAATTTTGGATATTGTGACTTCTGAAAGCTCACAAACTTTTTAGAAAATTACGCCAAAACCTGATGTGGAATAAAACATTTTTATTACTTGATTAATTTAAATCGTTTTGATAAATTAAATTAAAACTATTTTCTGTAACACGACAACTACTATTTAACTGTTTTTAATTTATAATTTAAATTATATCAAAAAAAATATGGAAAAATTTTAGTAACAAAAAAAAGAATTTTTTCCGTTTTTTGTAAAATAAATAATTATTAAGCTACTAATTCCTGAACATTTTTGAGTCCCTTTCCATCTTACTACATCTTATAGCCCACCCCCCTACCAAGTGCATTAATTTTTTAATTGCAATTCCCCACCTCACCTCACCCATAAATAAATATTTACAATCATACGTTGTGTTTGCACATCCTTGCAAAAAAGCACAATGAACACTGCAGCAGTATCACTGGTAATTTGCAAATAAAATATTTTCCAACAGTAAATGAAATTAAAACTGCCGCCACTCATTGATGTATGCAATTAAAATGCAAATTGTGCACATTTCGTCCCCCACCGCATCCACCCATCACATTGGCTCATCGCATTTTGCTGGCAGAAGCATTTTACACTCGGAAGCTTGCAAAAAAAAAGGACCTAACACATTTTGGCAAAAATGTATGCAACAGTGGAAGTTGCGGCTGCATGGGGTGATACGCTTTGATTTGAGCACGGTGGCCACATATTTTTGTTGTCGTGGTCTACGCGTGACCATTATTTTGAGATTTAAATTACACTGTGTGGACACGTTCAACAAGTAGCTGAAATGCAGCGTTTTGCTGTAACTATATTGTTTTATTGGCAGCTCGATTTTTGGGGTTGCGTGTCATTGGGGTTTTGGCAGAGTGACCAATAATTTTTTTTTGGGAATAGACTGTCGTTAAAATCGTCGTGCTTTGGAGTTATTGGGTTTTATTGCTTGTTTTTCGCAAGCAACAATTTTTTTAAAAAGTATTTAATCGGAAATATATTTAAAAAGGACGAATATTTTTGTTTAAGCTGTTTTTAAACAAAATTTTGACACTTCGAAGCAATCATAATGAAAACAAAGTTAAATAAATTTATAAAATTTTTTAACAAAATCACAGAGTCTGCAAAATATTTCGCTGTCCCTTCCTTTTATTTTTTTTTATTTTTTGATTTGACAACAACGTTTTACAAGCTTCTTATATTGAAAATTTAAAACATTAATTTTGACCTATTTTGATATAGCAGTTATTCTCCTCTTCTTAGAAACATCCAAAAATCTTTAATTCCAAAAAATATTTATTATTTATCTTTTATTTAAATAACAAACTATTTTTACACCAAAAAGCTCCTTATATTGCTTTTCGATTTTAGCTTTCAATTGAAACGACTCCCAATGTTATCCTCAAAGCTTAATTTGGCAATTTGACAATAATCTAAGTTCAGGACACTTTTAAAAGATTATTGTTTTGGGAATAATTCTTTATCCCACATTGTCACGTATTCACGTATTTTAAAGTTTACATTATTCTCGTCGTTCTGTAGCCAGAGGGAATAACTAAAACAGTATTGGTTTTAAAGGAAGATTCATAAAAAGTCCCGAGACCCGATGCCCGTTTCCTTTTTAAATCTAATATATAAATTTCTAAACGACCATGTATGTATGTATGTCACGCAATCACGCCAAAACTGAAAATGGGATCGCCACGAAATTTTACACACGTATTTGCCAACTTTCGGAAAGTAAAATAGGCATATTTTCAACGCGAATATAAACCGCGAAAACCGCGAAAAAAATCGCGGTTCGCGAAAAAATGGTCTTTTACCAAAAATGATTACTGTAATCGGTTTATCAGTAGTCAGTTAATAAAAAAACATGACTCGAAAAAATCCACGAAATTTTCCGCGATTTTCCGCGGGGCTATCTATTTTATATATTCCTAAACGACCGTGTGGGTATTACTACAAAACCGACAATGGGATCGCCACAACATTTTGCACACGTGTTTGTCAACATTGTAGAAGTAATATAGGGGTATTTGTACCGCGAAAATAAACCGCGAAAACCGCGAAAAAAATCGCGGTTCGCGAAAAAATGGTCTTTTACCAAAAATGATTACTGTAGTCGGTTTGTCAGTAGTCAGTTAATAAAAAAACATGACGCGAAAAAATCCACGAAATTTTCCGCGATTTTCCGCGGGGCTATCTATTTCATATATTCCTAAACGACCGTGTGGGTATTACTACAAAACCGACAATGGGATCGCCACAACATTTTGCACACGTGTTTGTCAACATTGTAGAAGTAATATAGGGGTATTTGTACCGCGAAAATAAACCGCGAAAACCGCGAAAAAATGGTCTTTTACCAAAAATGATTACTTTAGTCGGTTTATCAGTAGTCAGTTAATAAAAAAACATGACTCGAAAAAAAACACGAAATTTTCCGCGATTTTCCGCGGGGCTATCTATTTTATATATTCCTAAACGACCGTGTGGGTATTACTACAAAACCGACAATGGGATCGCCACAACATTTTGCACACGTGTTTGTCAACATTGTAGAAGTAATATAGGGGTATTTGTACCGCGAAAATAAACCGCGAAAACCGCGAAAAAATTGTCGTTTCGCGAGAAAATTTACTTTTACCAAAAATGATTGCTGTAATCGGTTTATCAGTAGTCAGTTAATAAAAAACACGAAATTTTCCGCGATTTTTCGTGGAACTATCTATTTTTATATATTCTTAAACGACCGTGTGGGTTTACCTTTCAATTACGCCAAAACTTAAAATGGGATCGCCACGAAATTTTGCACACGTGTTTGCCAACATCCAAGAAGTAACATAGGCATTTTTACAACGCAAAAATAAACCGCGAAAACCTCGAAAAAAACGCCGGTTCGCGAAAAAAATTACTTTTACCAAAAATGATTGCGGGAATCGATTTGTGAGCATTCAATTAATAAAAGCCATGTCGCGAAAAAATCTGCGATTTTCTGCGGAACTATCTATTATACAATATAAATGATTGCAATTATCGATTTGTCAGTGTTCAATTAACAGAAGACATGTCGTAGGAATCAACCAGGATAAAACCGTAAATGGGATCGCCACCAAATCGCGAAAAAAAGCGTGGTTCGCGAAATAGTTTACTTTTCCTAAAAATTAATGGGGGGAATGGATTAGTCAGTATTCATTTAGTTAAATTCACATCACGAAAAACTCAGCAAATAATTCCGCGATTTTCCGCGCAACTATCTAAAATATAAAAATATAAACGGCCGTTTGGGTATAGGAATCAACAAGGCTAAAACGAACATTCAATACGAAATTTTACACAAGTATATCACAACACTCTAGAAGTAACATAGCATATTTAAAAAATTAAAATAAACCGCGAAAACCGCGAAAACAGTAGTGGTTCGCCAAAAAATTGCTTAATTATTAAAGTGATATACTCTGCGATTTTCTGCGGGTATGTTTTATAATCCAATATAAAAATTCAAACAACGGTAAAACTATAAACGGAATCAGAGATTTTACAAACGTATTTGTCAGCATTCGGAAAGCAACAAAGGCCTTTTTTTACAGCGAAATGAAACAAGAAAACCCACCTTCCGAAAAACTTTGCTGAAACTGTAAATGGGATCGCTCCGAATATGTTCACACGTATTTTTCAACATTCCTGAAGTATTTTGGAAACGCGAAAATAAATAGAGTAAAAAAATACATCACTAGGAAAGCTGTCAATGAAGTTCGTCTAATACATAAAAATTAATATGATCCTTTTAAAAACCCCTCGCCAAAAAATTCGACCATAATTCTTTGGTTTTCCACAATTTCGGATTTATATTCATATTTATGATATTAAAGTATATAAGTGATTACTAAAAACGCTTTTAGAAAACAAAATGTTGTGTCCGAGCAGCGCACGGGTTCCTCCGCTAGTCTTCTATAAAACATTTAATGTTTTACTGGAGTAATAAATTCATTAAATTACGATATTTTTTTACAAGATAATATTAATACAATAATTAACAAATATATAGTATTCTTGAAGGATTTCTAAAACAAAACACTTGAAGTTCAACAAGTGTTCAAGTTTGTGCCATTTATAGTAAAAGGAAGCTACAAAAAACTAGTTCTAATGCTTTTGAATTTACATTTTAAGTAAAAGGACATTTTTTTTTGAGCTTTTTCTAACCCCAAAAACCCAAAAAATTATTATTTTAATATTTAAAATCAAGAAAAGGGACAAATTATTTATTCCCAAACGGATTTTGTCTTAAAAAAAAACATTTATGCATTATTAATAATAGCACGTAAAAGTAAGCTGCAAAAACTGGTTGAATTTAAATATTAAGTAAAAGGACATTTTTGTTTGAGTTTTTTCTGTTTCCAAAAAATACATCAAGAAAAGGGACAAATTGATTATTCAAAAAACGGTTTTTAGCTTGAAAGAAAAAACATTTAGATATTTTTAATGACAAACTTAGGATAACATGACATGTTTTAAAATAAATTCATTTTATAAAAACGGAGTAAACTTTACTAGAAAGAAAAATATCCCCAAGGTTTCCACAGTTTTTATTAAATAAACAATAAAGTTTTAAAACCAACTTTATTTTACTGCAATATTTGCTTTGATTATAAAACATTATAGACACACAATGCTGTCACTGAAAAAAAAAGGATCACGTCTAGAAAAAAATGGAAAGAACAAAGTGCATTGAACGAAAAAAATCCCATATTTGCCGCACATGTGCTAATATTTACATGAAAGTAAATGCGACATTTCTCCTTTGAACATTTTCTAATTAGTGAACTGAAAAATCGTTAATATATTATAAAATGGAAATGGAAATCGGGGAGGGATGGGAGGGGGTTGCATGGCTCTGGGAAAATGTCCAATGGTAGCATTTTTAGTCATCAGGGGCATCTCAACCGAGAATATGTTTGCTCAATTAGGCACACTTGAGTTGTCCTATTATAATGTGCCAAAACAACTGTAATTAATTTAAAAGGGATGCACGATACAGGAGGTTTGTACATCAGCCGCATATTATTATAACATATAGAACATTATGTATCATGCTGCAAGTATAGGACGTGAAGGAATAATGGAGGCCTGTAATATATGTTATTAAATACACATATTGTGATGTCGAGTGACGCGTGTTTCATAACACAATTTGTATGCAAAACGCGTGTGTTTCGCAGCATAATATTATGAATTGTGTACACACACGTATCACATATCGCACGTACTAGACTTGTAACTGTGCGGACGACACATGCACAAACGATATGCGCGCATAATAATACAAGGAGTGTGTGATATCAGCCAGATAGACGATGGGGTGGTTGCGGTGTGCACTCTTTTTTCACAATATAATGCGGTCCACATCGGAGTCAACTCACCGCCACCAGTGGGCTTTACGAATAATATATCCAACATAATATGCATTTCATGTGGACACAGATAGATACTTTGTGCTAACTATGTACCGGAGAGTATTAACTACAAAGCGGGCAGCGGGTGCGGGGCGTTTGTGGCAACTCTTTTGTGCCCCATACGTTCGGGTAATTAATGGTGAGAATATCATAAACTTTGCGGTCGACATTTGCAGCATATTTCATCCCAAAGTCTAATTACAGAATTACACAAGGATTATATGGCATTTGTTCGGTATAATCACACATATGATGAATTGTTTGAGGTCCCTTACACTCTCTTCTCAGCGAACTTCATTCCTAGGTAGGTGCGGCTTTGTTTGATATTAATTATGCGATATTCTGCTTGAGAGGGCACAAGGTATTTTGCGTCATTTTTTTGTAGGGGTTCATGCATTTGTGCAGTTAACATGCGGTTAAATGCACTTAATGCCACATAAGAGAGTTTGCAAGTTTGCACATTTTAAGATAATGTACCGAAATTATCGGATCAAATTACTGGCAATTATCCATAAAGATTTTGTAAGAAATTGAATTGTTTTTGAGTGGTGTGAAATTATTTATGAAAAGTAAATTGATATTAAAAAGCAATTTATTTAAGCGTACTAAAAATTATTGGGCTTAAAAATTTCACCACATGTGGTTACCATGCTTAAGCCAAAAGTAAACGACTAATTTTAATGTGGACATTGATTTCGTTTATATTAAGATATTGTATGTCAAAACTTTGGTATCGTTGGTATTTCTGGATAACGGGATTGTGGCTGACGGGATTTCATATTATTGGGATTGTGGCTGACGGGATTTCAAGTTTCCATAATTTTGTTCATTGGGTTGTGGCAGACAGGACACTATTATTATTAAATTATCGGAGTATTGGATGTCGGCATTGTGGCTGGCAATATTTTGTCATGAAGCAATTTTAAATCCTCGGGGTTTTCATCGGAGTTTCAAGTTGGCGGGATTTTAATATAGCCGGGTCTTTGATAGCCGGGAATTTAGCTCGACGGAATCTTAGATTGGTCTGTGGTCAGGATTTGACGTGTCAATAATTTAATGATCCATTGGAATTTTAAACTCTCAACATATCAGCTTGTCGGGATTTTCGATTGTCGCTATTTCTAAGGTAGTCGGGATATTGGCCAATTAAAATTTAAATATTTTTTATCTGAAACAATTAGCAGGATAAAATGCAAAAGCTAACTGGTATTTCAACTCAGATATCGTTTAGGGCTAAACAACGTTTCCCGCATGTTAATTTTATATAAAAGGTGATCCAAAAAGAGCTTCCTGGTGATTTTTTCAAATAAAATAATTAATTTGTTGCATGCCATTTAACATTCAAAGAAAATTTAATTCAAATAAAAACCACGAATAACTCTAATATTGTTTTTTTTTTGTAGTTCCAAATTTGGGCAACAAAAATTAATATATTATTGCTCTGAATCGAGCTCCACATTGACAAGCTCTTAAACAATTTCTACCCAAGAACTGGTTTTAAAAATAGGTTTATACAAAATTAGTAAACGTTGTTCAGGATTAAGTCTATAAATTAAATGGAAATGCCTCTGAATATAGGCAAGTCAGTTGACATATATAAGAACTGCCAAAATAAAATAAAAAAATTGAAAAAATTACTTGCAATTGGATCACCCTTTATTTTTGAATAATTTTAAATTTTTTTTAAATTTTATAAAATAAATTTCTCTCCAAAAACTTAAAAAAAAATTGTTAAACTTTAAATTCAAGATCCATAGACTTTATAAATATTGAAGAAAGTAAATTTAAGTTAACAACATTTTTTTTAAATAAAAACAAAAGAAAAACTAAATTCCAATTTTCGACAAAATTCAAGCAAGAATTACAAAACAGGACACTTTTGGCTGTCTTTAAATACTTTCCAATCGACATACAGAGAAATTAAATTAGTCTTTTATAATTCAATCGATCATTTAGTAAATATTACCTATAAAAGGTATTTTCTGTTCAAAAAACATCTAAAAATTCAAATGAAATTGATCGCTTGACTCCAAACTGTCATTTTATTTTACTGTACAGTCCGACAGATATTTGACATGAAATCCCACTTGTGATTCAGACTAAATATAGTTTCACACAGTATTTGTTAAAAAATAAACATCCCCTAAATGGAATCACATTCGTATTCACTATTAGATTGGATAGAATCGGAATTGTTTCCACTTTTATGAGTGTGTGTATTTCAATTTGCAAATATATGCATAATAATAGAGGAGAGTATGCAAATGTATATAGTTAGTTTGCAATGTTCAAACGAACACAATGCAATATGAACAAACAGCCATTCACATCTGCTGGTAGTGGCACTGTAATCTGGCACGTTGACTTCCATTAAAACAAAACACGTACCACCCCCCCCATACGACAATTTATATTACACAAGCATTTAAGGTATAATCTAGAGGCACAGTGGTGTCGTCTCCATGACACGGCCGAGGTGCGGTGTCTCATCTCTTGCTTAAGCAAAGCATTTTCCAATTAAGTTGCCTTTATATCAAATCTATTTCAAACATTTGATGTCCTAACGAAGTTAATTGTGCAAAGGGATGAACACTTCAAAATCTTGATTGAAAAAAAAAGAAAAAGAAAAAAAATGTTGCATGACAAAAAAGGAGATTGGAATGTATTATGGGAAAAGGAGGTGCGAGAATTGAGGGATGAAAAACACAACAACAGAAGGCTTGATTCGTGATGGGAGTTTTCACTTCACCCCCCCCCCCCCCATTGAAATTGATTCACTTTAAAATATCAGTGGTGTTCATATATAGAAGGAGAATGTACACAACATTTCAACTCATGCCGCAGCCCAGTCGCAGCAATTATTCCTGTAGATATATTTCTTTACCAACATCGTCATTTCTCAACTCAATGAGGTTTTTTTTGTTGTTGTTGTTGCTGTTGCTGTTGTAGCGACTTCACACTGAGGCGTTTTGTTGCTGCTGGCTGCCTCATCTCTTTGTAAATTGTACATAATTAGATATTCATGTTGTCACTGCAGAGAAATTTTAACACTCAGCTAAAGTAAAATGAAATTAAAATCGCCTTTTGATGATGGCAAAATCGAATCTATGCTCTGAAATTGATCAAAGTGTGTATATGGGGAAACGTAAAAGCAATGCAATACGTTCACTTATGTACACATTTAAGCTAGACAATCTATTTTTATAACCAAAGACGCGATTGAGGAGTTTTTTTTTTTATTTAAACACTTCCCAGCACATATTGCAATAAACTTACGCTTAGATGAATTGAGCAAACTCTGACCTTTTGCAACAATAATAAATGATGCCGCTCAAGAATGAAGTATTTAATGAAATTAGCATTCGTGTTCGACCGGACAATAATAGATTGAATGAGACATCTCATTTATACAATTCACATTTTGGGGCCAATTGCATTTTGCGTTTACTCGAGCCACATCGCTTCGTTACACGTACCACCACATTATATGGGATTTAACGTCTCGAGACACATGAGATTTAAATCACATCACTTGGCGAGACAAATATTTATTCGCATTTTGCAAAATTACATGCGATGCTGCGCAATCAAGGGCCTGTGATCGGTTTACTTTGGGCGCGCATTACTGGGAGAGGACAATAAATCAACTTTGTGTTGTGAAAATAATTCATTTTAATTGGGAAAGCATTAAAATATTGGTGCTAATTAGCATTGTGTGTTTGCTTTCGAAATGCTTCTAATTAGTTGGGTTTTAATATGCAAAAGGAAAGGAGATGGAAATTTAAATGAAATTATTATTTAATGAACTATTGTTTAAAGTTTCTTAACCTTTTGTGCAAAGCGACGCATCACAAATTATATAAATTAGTGAAAGAGGAAGCCAATCTATTTTGGGAACACAAGAGAATTGTGCTCCTTGAGATTTGACCAACCACTAGAAGATAATATGCTTTTGTTATGCTTTAAATTAAGAAAATATTTGCGAATGCAACGAACATAAATTAGTATAATTAAACCTTAAAGTATTTAACAATTAGTAACCTACTATTTATCTAAATTATGGTTATTTTAAAAACAAATGTAATATTTTGCTAAATATTTGTATATCAAAGAGGAAAGCTGCTGTCATTTAAAATCGTTTATTACTTATTAATTTAAGGGCCCTGAAATAATTTAAAAAGCTAAAAAAAACAACGAAAAGAGTTTTTATGAAGTATAGTTTTAACTTTTAAGGACCTTTTTATATTTAAAATTATTTTTTTTTAACTATTTTAACATTCAGAGGGACTGTTCATAAATTAAATAACGAAATTTATTTCGTTTATAAACCCCTTCCTCCTCATCGTAACAAGTTCAGAGATTTTTTAACTTTTTAGTCCTTGCGTAATACTACTTAATATATAATATTATAAAAATAAAATATTTGTTGTGGCCATGAAATTGATATCGTTAATTCGATCGGAGCAGTAGCTATATTTAAGCAGGAAATTAAAAAAAATTGTATTTACAGTTTAAAAAAAAAACTTCCACAACGAAATAAAAGAGCTCACTTAACTCTCACTTAAGTCACAGTTTTGTTATAAATTCGTATAGCATCCGTACATCTCCTTAATGCAATTTATGAACAGCCCCTTACCTAAAAAAATTCTTTTTCAAATTTTTAATTCTCGCGTGGGGACCAATTATTAAAATTAGCTGTGATCTTTAACGTTTTCAGTTTTCCAGGAATCCTCGAGTGAAGCAGTACTATATTAAAGCAGAATGCATGAATTAAAAAAAATTTAAATATTTTTTTTATAGTTAAAAAAACAATACTTCTTCAAAAACTAAGAAAACTCTCTCCCTACTAAATTCGCAGATTCATAATTAATACGTAGTCTAAAAGTAGAGATTGTGCCCTTAAATTCTTTAAGAAATAGTGACCTTAAAATATTTTATGAACAGCCCTTAAAACATTTCTTTTTTTTTCAAAGTTTTAAAGTAAAACAAATTCCATTTATTTTAATTTAAACAAACTTTCCATAACATAATTTAAAGCAAAACAAGCACAGATCTTCAAAAACACCTACATCCCACATACTTGACACAATATCTCAAAACACACACACACACAACATTCCTGTAACGGTTTCTACATTCAATGTAACTTCATCCATGCCCACATCCTGCAGAATGAAGATGATGGTTGTTTTTGCCGTTTGATGTTCCATGTGTGTATTCGCGAAATCATTCAATTTCACTTTGACAACTGTAAGTGTCGGATTTTGTCAACATAATATTCGTAAATAAATAAAAGTTTTTCCTCCGAAGCGAGCATCTTTTTCGCTGGTAACATGTAACAGCTACCCCATTTTTGTGGATTTTTATGCATGCAAACATTTTGAATAAATACACATTACACACGACACGACACTCGCGTGTAATGGGGGACAGACTCGCGGATCGTGTTCATTTAGTTGATGCATTATTATTGCGCAAATTTGCCGGCGCGCATTGTATTTAGGAGATCGGTGGCATTTCAATGCATAAAATATTTTGAATGCATCACTCACACATGCATGATGGTGGCAGCGCAGTGATTATGCGAAATGCATAGTCAATTGAAAATATGGATGGTTTAGTATATTTTGTGTGATGAAAGTTTTCATCTGAATGAAGGTATCAGAACGCACAACCATTACACCGATTGCATTTTACCAGTGCTGTATTTCCGTTCATAATGGGTGAAAGTAAAATAACTTTCAGGTGCATGCTGGGGGTGCAAATGGCTTGCAAAAGGCCAATGCTGTTATGGCCTGTTCTGTGGCGTACTACACCGTAATGCAAAAAAAACATGGATGTTATATTTTCAACCGCATTACAAACCATTACATGAATATTTTTGATACAGGTGTTTTGGCAAAATACTACACTACACCCTCGCTATATTTGAAGCATTAAATCCATTTAATCATTTAGTTTGCCAAGCGTAAATTTCCGCCTGATCGGTTACCCACTCGTTGAAAATGTTCATAATTTTCTCTCGTTTTGCACAAACACTGACTGGCGTGGCATCCCTTTTGCGTTCACGCCAGTTATACTTTCTTTACCTTACTTTATGTCTATGTGTGTGTGGGAGTTCCTGAGCTGTTGCCATTCCACCTGGAATGCCGTTGTGTGTTGTCTCGTCAAAGGGATTATAAATATCTATACAAAGTTTGCTTGGATTTGCACAGCGTACTGTCACTTGTCACCGTTTTGGATTGTGTGGATGCTGACTTTTTTGAAAGGAATTTCTTCCTCCTTTTTATCACTCTCCACTCTCTCACTCATTGAATGAAAACTTTTCATTTCCTGGCACCCCTTGAATGCTTGCCAGTTAATATAATATATGCATATTTGTGTACACTCCTTTTGTATACGATTGGCATTGATTTGGGAGGAAAATTCATCATTTCATGCGCGATTATTTCAATTGAAATGCTCAAAATTGTATTCATCAAATTTTGAAGCCGTTCGATTTTTTTCTTCTTTTTTTTTCTTTTGATGTGTTTACTTTTATCCAATATTTTCAATGTGTGAAAGTACTAACTAACTAGGTACGCATGTGGGTATGGAAAAATTGGTATTTTTTATTGTTCAAAAACAAAATGAATTTGAAAAGTATGTTTTCATTCTATTTTATTTTTTGAAGTTATTTCAATTTAAAGGAAAACAAATCAATGAGACTTCCAATTTAAATGTTCTGTGCAATTTTATTCGAATGATTTGTTAATTAAATTGACTCAAATCCTTAAAATAGGACGAACAAATTTTTTTTCTTGCATTTTGAAACTAAAAACCAGTAAATGTTTTTGATTGGCAATATTTTTTAATCAAGTCATTTTACAATCCTTTTAAGAGTGAAGTTAAAAATTGAATGAAATGTGAATAGAGAAAATTGTTACATCCTTGCTTAAGTTCCTTGTTAAAAGATCAAAAGCGCTAACTACCTTTAATAAAATTATTATTTAGTTTAAGTGAAAAGCTCAAGGATTCACTAGTTAAACTCCTTATATTTTATAAAACATTATATTCTTTAAAAGCTGATGTTTAAAGATTTAGCTTAATGTGAAAACCGGGACTTACAGGAGTTGCAGGACATGACTTTTGTCAAAAATAATTTTTTTGGAAGTTTTATTTTGCTCAAAACAAGTTGGATCTTTATTTTGTAAGTAAATTAAAATTGCCTGTTAGTTATTTTGTAACCCCCCAATATTAAAAAACAAATAAAAGTCCTTTTTGACGTTGTCAAATAATTTAAAATAACTTTTGTTTTCAAACTTATGGATGCAAGTTAACTATAGGTAAATTCAACGTTTATTAAATTACCCTCAACCAACTAACTGCATAAAAGGTTCATATTTTAAAATGACGATCCCTGCAAATTGAGGAAATCAAATTTCCATATTGTTTTAAAAATGTTACAGTAAGCATCTTTCGATTTTGTCAATTTATTTTCCATGGAAATTAAATTACATGCGGCTACGCGTAATATTCATTGTTTTGAATTTGTTGACATTGTTTTATGATACGTGATACTTCATGCACCTTTCCAGTGCACTTTGCACAAATGGGTGGTAGGCATGCACTCATTCAGTGTGCACTCTATAACTGACTGATGTGATGAAAGTTAAAGGAAATGCAATTACGCATTGTAATTGAGTTTTGATCTGGTTTTAATAGACCGTGTACGGTCGGAAAATATTGTTTCCTTGCTACCGCATCAAATGCACTCAATCACTTATACTTGTACAGGTTGAACAGATATTATACTCGTATTGCCATCAATTTTTTATTAAATCAAGTATATGCAATTTACTGGTTGGAAATTGCATTGAAAAGTCTTTTTCATGTGTAATAAAAAGTATGGTTTATTGGTAGTAGAAGTGTATCAATTTACTTTTTAATTTAATCTTTTTGAATTATATTGTTGGGTTAAAAAATGTGTGAGTGATGCAGAAAGTCGTCATTCGTCAAGAAAATTAAAGAAACTGCATGCCAGAGTAGTAGAGATGTGAATTTGCATACTACTGCAGCTAAACTGCTATTTAATAAAAAAATTCTGAGATACGGAGGCCTTGACTTTATTCCAAAACTGCAACATTGTAGAAGATTTAGCCATCATAATTCATAACAACCTTGAAAAAAATGTTTTCTTGAACCACGAGATTTTTAATTTTGACCTTGAAATTTTCAGCAAGCTTTCTAACCTTCTAAAAGCTAAAATAATGGGCAAAACGATTTTAAAAACATACAAGCTTTGTTAGAAATAAAAAGTTTGACCTTGAATTTTGAAATTTTGACCTTAAAATGTTCAGCAAACTGTTTTGTTTAATCAATAGCGACTATAATGTGAAAGGAAAGTATCTAAAATATTAATAGTTTCAAAGATAAAAATAGTTTGACCTTGAATTTTGAAATTTTGACCTTGTAATATTTCGCAAGTTATGTTGTTTTTTCAATTAAAGAATTTTATTTATGTTATTAAAGGTTTCTGAGATATAAAACTTGGGGGTTGTCTTTGTCCATCCTCTTTTTGCCAAAAGGACCACATTTAGAGATAAGAGATTAATGCAGTTTTGTTAAAAATAACTTTATAGATAAATATTGTTAAAATAAACAAAATCTGAGTAACAATTTTTGAGCTTTCGTATAAAAGATAATATTTTAATTTAACCTTGAAGCATCTGACCTTGAAAATATTAAAAAAAAATACTTTTTTCTTTAGAATTTACATAAAAATTTCAAAGAAATTGGTCTAATACTTTCTGAGATATGCCATATGACGTTATAGAAAACGGCTGAACTAATTGTCATCAAATTTCATAACATTAAGGCAACATACTTAAAATTATTATTTTTAATTTGCATCTTCCTCCAAGCTTTTTATTTATTTCTAATATATTTTCAGTTCATTTTTTACACGTCTCACACTTGAATGCAACTTATTTTACAAATTATTAATTCAGATTCACTGAAATATAGTTTTGAGATTTTGGTTTAATTTTTCTCAAATTTAATTTTACATAAAAACGAAAACGTTGGTTCAAGCAGTTCATAAATAAAACGTTACATATTTAAATATTATATAACCTCAAATGGATAAATTCGAAATCAAATTGTAATTCAAAAAAACGTAAACTCCACAAAACACAAATAGCTTTGAAATTTACTGACTTTTCGACCAACACCGACTGAATCTGATTCGCATTGCACAATGCGGTCTTTGTACATTTTACAAACACGTTCCATTCAGATTCACAATATTACGACAGAATGAAATAATAGATACTTGAATTCACCGAATTTTATATTTATGAAATTCAGTGAACTTACAGCTACAGCTAATGTTGAATGCAGTATTGTAGCTGTACCTGTCTGCGAATATATCGTTTCAAAATTTCATATTCTATTGAAATGGTACTTCGTTTTAATTGCATGTGCAGTTGTATTTAATTCATGTTGCCATCAGTGGTACTATTGTGCTCATAACTACCCACCCCTGCAACTGCACATGACAGCACGTTCTGGGGTTTTTAGATTGTTATTGATTATTACTTGAAATGAATACAGTGTTCGGTGTAATTGAACACTATTGTTGGGATTATTGCATGCAAATTTAAAATATTTCAGTTAATAACTGGTAAGTAATATCAACACGATCTCTGTGGCGCTTAAGCAATTCGAGTGGTATTCAATTTTATTTATTTCAACTCAAGGGGTTGATCATTGTTGTTGAATTGTTGTGGAATTTTAATAGTCGAAATTAAGTTGATGTAATAAAGTTTCAATTTGATTCACGGATTCAATTCTTGTCTTTATTTTAAGGACATTAATACACTTCAGTGAAGTGGGTCAATTAAGTTGAATTACTGGTAAGCAAAAAAAAGTCCAAAAGTTAATTTAAAATGTCGTTTAAAAATTAAATTGAAACAACATTGAGATTGGAAAATTTCAAAGTTGGTAATTGATTGATCGACATTCGAAGAAATGTAATTTAACTTCAGGACTTTGTAAAGTAAACTATTTAACAAAGATTGATTAAAAAGGGAAGGAGTGTTAGGGAATAAGGCTTGCAATTCCAAAACGATTTGAAAAATCATTAATTGTATTTATTTAGACTTTGCAATTGATTTAAAATTATGTGCTTAACATTAATTAATGTTTATGGCTTAAGAATTAACCACCTTAAGTAACATTTTTTCTAAAATAAAGTACACATATTATTACAAAACAAAATGCTTTCCTATTTATTTAAGTCACAATCATCCCTTAATATATTAAAATAAATGAGCTTAAAGCTAATTATAATTAGACACAAAAAAATTATTCCCTTAATGAGTAATCACTTTTATGATGGATTAATGAAAACATGAGTTGAGAATTCTAATTCGCCACATTATACGAGCATTTACTTTTAAACTTTGCCCATTATATTATATGAACATAAAGTAAATGCGAAAATCTCACCAACAATATCATTCATGTTACAGAAAGAGCGAAGCCAAACATATTACATCGCAGTAGGTTCAGTTTATTATACTCAAGCCGATGACCGTGTATTCTATTTTGTGTGCATTCTCATGAGTACGAGCACACACACAACATAATATAGAACAGAATATGCAAAAGCCTGTATAAAGGACGATGCAAATATGCTGACTGATGATTTGTACAATGTACATGACTATATCGTTGAACTTTCATAACAGGAAAAAGCCCTCAACCGCATCACTGCCTGCACGTCGCTTACTGCACCACCCCGTCTATCCATACAAATGCACATAACTATACACGATTGTATTTTACAAACATACATTTGCCGGCGCTTTTACATAACATGATCGTCAGCATATTACATATTATTAAAAACAGCAGCTGCACAATGCGCCGTTGCGGCGAAGATTTCTCCTTTTTTCGCTGTGAATGACGTCGTCGAATTCATTTATTATGTTTACTTGGGCAAACAATTCGACAAAAGTCAACATTGTACATTGTGTGCATGCTGTGTGTTATTTATTATTTGATAGGATAGATAAGCCCATATCAATGTAGTATGTCTACGGAGACGCGCATCAAATATTCAGGCGTTTGCTGAAGTTGTACCAATTTCTTCTTAAATGACAGAATAGTTGGAAGACTTGTCTTTTTATGCTGCTGTTAAGAAGACTTTTTATGTAATTATTTATAACGTGGAGGGTTGGGTGGTGCTTAATTACCAAGGGAAAATGTTGTAACCAGCTTTTAATGCTTTTAAATTGATACACATTTTATTTTAAAATACCGTTAAAGTAGGTTAATCCCAAATTTATCCGAAAAAAACAACATATCTGGGAGAGCGAGGTGTGAATTTATGAACGACTGCTGCTTAACTACAATTTAATAAAAAAAAAATTGAGATGTGAAAAATGTACCTTGAAATATTTGAATTTTGACCTTGAATTTTTGTCCACAATTCGTCCCTTTATTGAGATGAGCAGTAATGTAGAACATCATAATATCCTAGAGCAATAAGTTTTTGAATTATTATTATTATGAAAATATGACCTTGAGTTTTCTAATTTTGACCTTGAAATGTTCAACAGGATTTCATATCTTATTAAATGCTACAATAATATTTTTTAAATATCAAAAATATTACAAGTTACTGAGGTATTCAAATTATGACCTTGAATTTAAAGCTTTTTTGACCTTTAAGAGTTTCTCAATTTCATTTATTTAATTATAAGCGACTATAATATTTAAGAAAATAATAGTTAAAGTTTTAGAATATAATTGTTTGACCTTTAATTTTACGATTTTGACTTTGAAATCTTTGGAAAAATTATTTCAAATAGAAAACTCTATATACAAATATTGTTGAAATAATTTTTTATTTTTTTTTGTGTAATGTTTCTGGGATAGTTAGATACTTATAATTTTTTTTTATGTTTTTAGACACTCTTACTAAATTGGTAACAATAAATATCAAAGAAACTCTATTGGTTCTAAATTAGGATGAAAATGTGGGACGCCACTTAAAATTTAACAACAGCGACATCTAATTTTAACCGCACTCTTATTATCAACGCTTTCAACCAAAGCTTCCCGAAAGCTTCAATTGACACGAAAAGAAAATCGCACTCCCTTTGGTAAAAATACTTCAAATTTACAGCCCACCCCTCAATGAACGAGCTTGCGCACATCAACTCATGCTTAAGGCATCCAACAAATTCAATGTACAACATCAGAACCGTTTGTACAGCTTGTCACAATTTTCATGTCTCACACCCTGACGAGTTTTTGCTTCGCCATTATTTTTGCATAACATGGCAATCGCATAAAAAGTGAAACGTTATTTGGGTGTACCAGTTAAACCAATAGAATCGCTATAAGTAGTAGGAATAGCGGTGTTCTTAATTCTTTTATGTGCAAACTGTTTAAATAATTTCTGCAATTACATTTTTCTTTCAATTCACCTTTGCCTAAATAAGAAACATGCATGATGTACCTTCATAATAAAATACATTTCCAAATGATGAAGTGAAAAAACGAAAGCGTTCGTGAGTGATTTAAAAAGATGTGAGGTTTCGATAAGAAAATAAAGACGATTGGAGGCTCAACTGCAACAACAATCCAGAACATTTAAATTGTGTTGGCGCACACAACCTTAAAGTAATGTAGAAAGTAAAATTATGGAGGTGCATGAAAATTACAAAATTTTCCACACAACAATATATTGGATTGCCTCAAATTGCACAAGCATTGCCTGCAGTTAATATACACACATCAGGCCTGTAATGGTGTAAAGAACGCGAAACGCAAAGTTTTGCATTGCAACACGAAGGGGCTGTCTCATCACATCAAACGTGCACAAAAAGGAATTACGGAAACGGATTGACGACGACGAGGAGAAAAGCTCGGCCGCTTTAATGAATCTCAAAAAGAAACGCAAAAAGTTTTTTACTCAGCATATAATTCTCCAGTGCACATTTTCTATACATTTTGTTCACACAATTCAAGCAATTTCTATGCAACAATCGTTACAACCGTTGTAGAAGCATTGAAGCCACATCGTCACAGTGTTTTTGTATAAGTGAAAAATCAACTTAAAAATTATAACCCCCTCCCTCTTCTAAAAACACCCCCACATCCTTTCTCCTTCGATTTTATGGAATAGTATGCTGATTCGAGAATCTAACAAAGACACATGCAACCCTAAACAGGGCTGTACAACGAATTCTTAGATATTGTGATTGTGACTAACACTTGTAAGACTTGGGCACAATCGATATTATTATTGCTAGTCAATATTAAGAGGTGGCCGCATGTCATAAAAGTGTAGGAGGTGAAGTTTGTTCGAAAAGAAAGTCGTTAAAAATAATGTTGGAAAAAGGAATCCAAAAAAAATAAAAAATTGAAATACAACAAAGCAGAAAAACGTCTTTATAATAAAGAATGAGTGAAGTTTAACACGAAATAAAAATCCCTAAAAAAAAAACGCCGTGCTTTAAGGAATCTACATAATATTGCAAATTAAATAAATGAGTTAACACGGACCAAAATATGAATCTCTTTACGCGTATAAATAATGTGCATCGAATCGCTAACAACAATTATACATAAAAACACTCGTACTTACCTTGCATAACTATTTAAATAATACAAATATCGCAGCCGCGCACACACATAGAGGGCATCAGCCCTTTAACCTAAATGCTATTTCACAGCGTCATCACAATTAAATCGATAACTGTGCAAAGATGATATGTTACATGTATCCGGGCCGCTTCTGGCCCAAATGTCCGTCAAAAAGGAGAAAACTATCATCATTTGTGGAAGTCTTTAGCATGTGTCGTGACTGCTATTGCCTAATTGCTACCATCTATGTGCTTCTGCCAATTGTGCACTCGTCAACGGAGTTGCGACCCAACGCGACGGCTGCCACATTAAGTGCGGCCGGCAGTACGGTGCGTGTTATGCATCGGGCGACACCGTCCTTGGTGGGTGGCGGCCCGACAGCGGCGCGTATTGTGGAGAGTGCACATCTCAGTGATCCGGGTAATGATGATGAGTACGATGAGGATGATGGTGATGAATATGATTTTAATAATAAACACGGTAAGTTTAATTATTAATTAAATTTTTCGTTGTTTTTTTTAATTAATGTCCTTTTTAAGATTTTACAGTTTTAACGTGATGCTTTTTATTTTATTTTATTTAATTGACGTGACACTTTAAGGTCGTGCAATAACAATTGATAAATAGTTCGTTTTAAATTAAAAGGATGTAAGAAAACTTGCATTTTTATAAACAGGAGATTTAAATTTTTTTTTTGTAGAATTAAAAATTTTCATTTTAATTTCTATAAATCCAATTTATAAAATAATAATTTATACACAATAGAATCGGATGTCATTCAGACAAACAAACACCATTGTTATCCGAACGCTGTTGATTGCATTCATTGATTTTTGTCTTCTACATAGTATGATTTGTGTCGAAGTGGCATCAGGTGTTCAAATAAAATTCAGATAAATTGTCTGGTAACCATGGGGGTTGATTTCCCTTCTTTTTTTTTTGCTATCCTTGTTGTTGTGCACGCGTCTATTTAAGAATCGGATGCTGCTGCCTGCTTCCTACGCCAAATTATTGTCATTGCCATTTTTCTATTATTACACTTCGCATTGTGTCAAATCGGGAAAGCCTAGCGGCGATTTTCATCATAAATGATTTCTTGATTGCTTAATATAGAAAATTTTCGTTTCATAAAAAAATAAACAATTCATTTTATTGCTAAAGGGTAGGAAATCTGTTGTACAATAGCAAGTGAGCAAGTTGATAAAGTACACACGAGAAAATGTAAAATAATTTCGATTTATTATTCTAGACTTTAGTACCTAAAAGTTTGTCTTCATATTGTTATAATTACATCCTTTCATAAATTATTTTTAGACATCCTCAAATGAATTATGTTCAGCGTTATTGTTCTTTAAATTAATTATGCAACGATTAGTTGCATCATTATAAGATTATGAAACCCGTGTTTGCTGAATGTACATAGCACAGAAAATCGTTAAGGAATTACGAGTATTAAGAAAGTAGCCTTTCCATTGCAATTTTTACTTGTGCATTCGTTTCATTGTTAATTGTAACATTTTGAGAAATTGAATGTAACTGTAAGTAGCTAGTATTTTCTAAAGAAGGACCCGTATTTTGATCGATCTTTATTTGAATTAGAAATATAAATTCATTAAGGGTTTTAATCCATTTTTCTTTTAATTCGAAAACAACTGTTTTTATAAAGTGTCGGACCTTGAAATATGATTCCTGTTTCTTAAGGATAACTACTGTATTCAATTTTTTTATTTATTTAAGTTGAATGTAAATTCCTTCAAAAGGTATGTCCTCCATAATTCACAATTTTTGCCTTTTTTTTGTTTAATCTAATTTGTTTAGAGTCCCTTGAGGACTACTTTCGCTAATTTTGAAAACCACATCGTGGCTAATTTTTATAATTTTAATAAAGGCCAATTAAGGTTTATTATCTTTAATTACAAAAGTTACTTAAGGTCTACTTCCTTTAGTTCTGAAGGTAACTTAAGGTCTATTTCCTGTAATTTTAAAGGTCAGTTAAGGTTTACTTTCTCTAATTTTAAAAGGTCACTTAAGGTCAAGTTCCTCTAGTTTTAAAGGTTACTTGAGGCCCAATTTCTCTTATTTTAAAGGTCTAGTGTCTCTAATTTTAATGATCACTTAAGGTCTACTTACTCTAATTAATATCTTATTTAAGGTACTGTCTCAAATTTTAAAGGTCACTTAAGGTTTAAATCCCCTAAGATCTCTCCCTAAGATCCTTTTCATGATATTCAAGTATACAAAGGGAAGACAGCTCTAAGATCTGTTATTTGAATCACAAAACTTTTTATAATTTAAATTTCGGTCATAAAATTAAGTAAAAAAAACTAAGGAACGTCTTAAATTGTCTGTCCAATAAAAACAATGGACATAAATAATAATAGATCTTTGAAGAAAACTGACTATCCTTAAAAACAAACCAACTATTGTCTATATGCCAAAATAATTACATAAAAACTCCCAACCATTTATCGATTCAGATTCCTTATCTTTTATTTCTCCTTGAAGAAAGAACTATTATGTCAGCCACAAAAATTCGCTATGTCTATAAAACTATTTAGCACATTCTCCCACACACATTTAAGCAGACATAATAGAAACTCGCATATGAGCATAAAGAAGCCTGCTCCCATTACATTATAACTGTTATAACGTCCTTAATAATCCGTCTAACCATCGAAGAATGAAAAAAAGCGTATTATTATCTCTCACACAATATTTACATGTACATTATGTGTGAGTTGTTGCACATGGGTGTGTACGTTTTTATGTATCATTTAAATTCCAACAGAAAGACTTATTTAATTGGTTTGCTTGCGAAGGAGAAGACGAATGCTTCAAACAAACCGATTTTCTGAATTACGGATCTTATTTTAACAAGTTTCTTGAGTACTCGCACTCGTACTTCTTGTGTGTGTGTTTTTTTGTATTCCTTTTATGGTTTAAGTTCCGAGTGGACTGCTCCTTTCCGTGTGCAATCTTCAAGACACAATATGTTGTTACAGAACTGTAGCAGAATGCTTTTTGTTGTGGTATTTGATTGAAATCATTTTTTTTTTTAGCCGGCTCCACAATAAAACTTCATTTCTTTTGTACACAAAATAAGCAACACGCATGACGAAAGTATAAAAAGGACCGTATTACATTCACACCTCCCCCAATACAATATATTGTTCAATATTATTAAATGGGATGCCGCGATTTGTTTACTGATCCAAGATGGATTATTTGTGTAACGAACAAGCTGTTGTGCGCGCGCTGTGGAACAACCTGGCACTGAATGTGCGAGTGCACACACGTATGTTTAACGGATTTTTACGACCATCATAAATTGCACAATATTAAGGTGGCAACATAACTTTGATTAAAATTAATTTGGTTTGAATTTTACGGTTAATAGAAATGCGGAGCGGTTGAGCATGTAAATTAGTAGACATAACAAAGGTGTGGTGCCTGCCAAAAATAGACGAAAGCTTTATCCGTTACGTAAACGGTACATTTTCAGTATACAAATTGTAGTAAAACGCACAGATGTTTGGTGCGCTTGTGTGTAATTGTGTGCCAATTTTGTCGCCGGGTTGCATAAATTAAGGCTATTTCAACAAAATGCCTTTTGCTTAACCAAAACAAATTATTGTGTGATTGTTTTTGCAAGCATTTTGTTTGTTGGGTGTCACGGAAATGTCTCGTCATCATCACTTTGATGAGCTTTCACATCAGTACATAAAATTCATGATAAAAGCGAGAACGCGCCCGCAATTTGAATGTACATTGTACACGTGTGTGTACAAACACCCTTTGAGTTTTGACTATGAGCACTTCAATGGAATGATATCACCCATGTCAGTATATAACCGTCATTATCAGATGGACCATGTAAATCAGTTAAATGTGTATGTGTGATGTCCTTTACACATCCTTATTATATTATAACACCCCAATTCATCACATAATATAATCAATCATGTCTGTAAGTATTCAATATAGACTTTATTGGTGAAATGAATCATTATTTACATGTGTGGGCGTTAAATCAATTACGTGAAAATTTGTTGAAGTGTTTATTGTCACACATGTAGGACGTATAGGGTTTTAATTGTTTAGGGGTGTGCAGTGCAGTTTGAGTTTTGATTTCATGGAAATATTACAATATAAGCATTTAGATAAATATTGAAAGCATGAATTTATATTGATGCAATTAAACCAGCAATGAAAAGCACTGTGTGAATTTTTTATGACTTTTTGCTAAGTTTTAAATTGAGAGATTTTAAATATTTCTCTTTTTTAATTTTGACCTTAAAATATTCTGAAGATTGTTTGTGTTTCATTGGAATTTAATTTGCACATTTGGCGTTGTTTTGTAAAGTTCAGGGTTTCCTCATTTAACATTTATAAATTATAATTTATTTTGAGGTTATAAAATCAGAACACGTATTTAAATGATGGCATAAAATATTAATAACAAAAAAACAAATAATCTCGTAAGTGTTAATTATTGAAACAATTTAACAGTACACACTCATTAACTAATCTACTAATTTAATTTCCGTTTTATTGTGATCTTGTTTTATTTATTTGAATAAGTTTTAAATATATTTTGAAAAATTTTTTTTTTATCTAGTCGACAAAAGGTGGCGCTTTTTTAAATGGTCAAATTGTGAAGATTGCATAGCCTGTCATATAATTTTGTAGCGCTATCTTGCGGCCAATAAAGTAATAAGTAAAACGAATAAATAAACTGTTTTAAAAAGGTTTATTTTGTTGTCATATTGAATGTAAAATCTCAAAATAAACTAAATAGGATGTTAATAGAACGCGATTATAAGTTATTGCAAAATTGTAACAGTAATTCCGCTCCACACACACACTTAATAACTAATCCACAACACATGTTATCAAAGTCTCGCAATTTAGATTGACAATACAACAAAAAGCAACTTGATTGAAATAATTTAAATGTCACAAATAATTTTTAAAATAAATTTGCAAGATTCATGTCTAGTTAGCAGTTGATTAAGATTTTTTTAACAACGTTCAATAGAATTCGTTCAGCCCTTATATGTCTGTGACCTTTCTTCTGCAAAAGGGATTTACTTAGTATCATATTGTATCTCTTCAAATATTTCTTTGAATTCGCATTTAATGTGGAATTGAGCCTCTGATATTTGGGCGACCTTTATAATCCCACCCACATAACAACATGGCTTACTCGTATGTCAGTGTGTACATAAATGATTTTATTAACGGATGATCAAATATTTCCCCACCCCCCAATTTTGTGTTATTTTATTGAATGCTTGCTTATTGCTGAAAATTTAATTAATGAACTTAAACAAAATGCAGGAAACTCCTCAAGGGTTGTAGGATTCTTTGGATTAGTTCCGACTTCCGATGTTGCATCATGTTTTAAATTAGCTTATTGATTTTATAAGTTCTTAAACTTCTTCTAAAGGCAAAAACTATTTTAAAATTTAAATTAATTTTGCAAGAGGAGGCCGGAGGATAGTTAAAATTTGATTTGAGACTTAAAAGCTCGTTGTATAATAAAAGACATCGCAGATTTTCAATTATTTTCATTAACAATTTAAATTAAAAATGGAATACTAAATTTAAGCATGATAATCACCAAAAAAAAATACACTTTCCTCGATTGTCCAGGTCCTATTATAATAAAGTCACACCCAGCTGTTTCGATGTTGTTTTGATTTTACTATGTTGTACTGTAAAATTAAATTATTAAAATGTCTGTGCTTTTAATTTAAAGGTAAAAAAATCCCTAATTGAATTGTCTAACTGCTAATGTTGCATATAAATCAAAACAAAAACTCAAATTAATTAGTTTCTCAATGTTTATTCCGAAACAAATAAATATTATTGTATTTTCCGAAATAATTCTATAATTGAAATTGAGCGAAAAACAAGGATGAACTAAAAAAAGTATGTACAATGTTTGCCCAATTAGCCGAAGTCATTATTACCAAAGTAACATTATTGATTATAATGTTATTTTGTAACACAATGCTTCAAAGTATCCAAAATATTCATGACTGACTCCCACCTTGATAAAAGTAAATAAAAAAAATGCCAAGGATTATTTTTAGAAACGGAAGCGGTATAAATAAAATGGCCGATAGGCAACACCCATCAAAAAGTTCGCAATTAGAAATAGCATGAGGTGCACACTCAATCACAGTCGTTAATTCAACACAATCCAATAAAGTGTCACGGTTTGGCAGCTAATATAATTAAAACCGAAGTATTTCAGTGTTTGTCCTCGCGGAATGACTTTGCATAGTCAAGCAAAAATTTGTGGAAAAATCCTGCGGTAATAAAGAAAAGTATTCCAAATTAAAATCATGAAATAAAAATAGACTAATGAATAAAAACGCAGTGCCATGACTTTTTAACTCAACAAACATAAACTTTGGAGTATTTCACATTTAATAATATATTAACAAATATTTTCCTCAATCCTTATTGCGGTTGATGAACGCAAATACACAATAATCTGCACACCTGCATCTGCCAACATTAAATCAACATCAAGAGGTCACTCCATTAAAACATTTTTGCAGCGATGCTGTATTATTTATTATATGCGACGTTGGTTGCAGAATTTTATGCGGACGTTAGCTGAAAGGCATCCATGTTGACCACATTTAAGCATTGTTTTAATTAATGCAGTTGGTCCCCCCCCCCTCTTAAAAAACCCTTTTAGATTGTTACACTGAATACGTGCGCCGCACCTATGGACCACTGCTGTTGAGAATATTTGTTTGGTAATCGCAAACACGCACATGACACAAATTAGTGTTGAATGTATTGTTAAATCCTGCGGCGCACTCATGTCCATCAAAGCACTTGGCAGACCTTTCTAAACCTGCGGCGTTGGGTGGCAAACGTTTGCCAAATAAAATGGATGGTTGGGAGTTTTAGGGGTTGGGTTTTTATTGAACGTTATTTTGATTGTTTTAATGTCGCTTTTGATTTTAAATGATTTATTCAAAAACAATATTACGTAATTGTTCTACAACAATGCTCTGCAGAGAAATTTTAAGGGTTATACTATTTTATTGTTTTAATAACGTTCACTTTTTAAATTTATATGCGGTCCTATAGGAATATATAGATTCTTGCATTCCGAATATTAGAAGGGAAAAAAGTTAGTGATGTAGAACCACGTTTTGAAATCCTTTGAGTTCAAATAGTGGTCATAAAACCCGGCCGTATGCCGTTACCGTCGCTATGTCAAGGTCAAAATCGGAAAATTCAAGGTCAAACTGTTTAAATCTCCGAAACGTTTAATAGTAAAATTTCCTTTCTCATTATGTTCGCTCTTGATTAAATAAAACAGTTAGATAAATATTTCAAGGTCAAAACTTTAAAATTCAAGGTCTCTCTTTTTAATCTCAAAAACCTTAAATGTTTTTGAAAATTTTTTCACATTTTTGTGGCATTTATTAATTTAAGAAAATTTGCTGTACATTTCAAGGTCAATGTTTAAAAGTTCGAGGTCATATTTTCATAACAAAATGTTATTTTAAGTAATTGGGAACAAGATTTTTTATGAATTATTAATTTGCAAAGAAATCCTAAATTTTTTTCTGTTGTCTAATTTATTTGCTGATGGATTATGTTTCACGAATTTTTTATGAGGTTTATTATTTAGGATTGTGCACGAATTCAATTAAATTCAATACAGGTTTTAACAAGATAAAATTCGTAGAATTGTGGATGCAAATTTAATTAATCAGCTTTAAATCTAAATACTTAGTGGGTATCATTTTAATGATTAGTAACTTTATATTATGCTCGTCAAATTTTGCATAATGTTTAGGGAAGGAAAAACATCGAACCTTTTAGATGAATATCGATTTCACCCCCAAGAAGCTTTCAATATTTTACACGTTTAAAATCAACGTTAAGTTCTATAAAATAAAAAACATAAAACTCTTTAAATGATAACATTTTACCTAACAAACTTTCTACATTTTTTAATAATTATTAAAAACGTCAATTTACTGCACGTCAATGGCACTCCGTTTGCTATTGATGATACAATTTAATATCTGGGTCAATATTTAGTGCATGACATTGAAAAATATGTTGCAGAAATTTGGTGCTAGGATGCGGAAAACGTGTTGAAAGCCACATTTCCTAGCCACATTTCAAACAAGTGCTACACCGCGACCGTGTGGCACGCTTGGTCGGCAGAATTCTTTTTGTTTGACCTAACCGAGAAATCTCATTAAAAGCTCCTTTTGTTTTTGTTAAATTCATGATTTATGATATAATATTCGTCGTGTTTCATTTGGGAGTAATAAATGAGGACTTCATGACCTGCCGCCACCAGTATGGGCTGTCGGTAAATGTTACAAATGACTTCAATGGATGTTTCCGATTTTTTTTGTAATTAATTTCGCTGCTATTGAAGTGCGTTTGCAATTCGCATTATAATTTGAGTATAAAAAATTGGGGCAATTATTTATTAACTGTTTATTTAAATAACCAACTTTATCAAAGTTTTCTGATGAAAATGGCTTTTCTTTTTAAATTTATATACGATCTATGGGGGATATAGATTCTTACAATACCGATTTATTGGGAGCAAAAAATTAAAGACGCAGATACACATTTCGCAAACCCTGAGTACGTTTTTGAGTACGGTCTAGAAAAAGTGTGCAAATTTACACAAGATGTTTGCCGACTTCTATGAAATCTTGGGGCAAAATAATAATGAAAATTCAAAGGGTTTATTTTTAATAATTGAAGGTTATAATTAAAATATTGTATAACTCTTTTTAATAATTTGTGAAAGCTCAAAAACGGATCTAACGAATTTAAATATGTCCGCATAAATATTCTAAATTAAAAAGCATCTGCAGTGCAAGAGGATTCTGGGTCCTCCGAATTTTATAGCTCCAAAATAAATTTTTTCAATATTTTTGTTAAGGCAATAGCTCAAATTTTAGGTACAAATTTTAAAAGAAATTTATTAAAAATGCCTATATATGAGAGATTTAAAGCTTTGCTGGATATTTCAAGTTCACAAATGTTATTTTTAAATGTTAATCATCTGTTTTTAATAAGACATTTAATTAATTTTCAACTAAACCCGTTAATGTCCGTAGAAAATAAAGAATGTTGTTTAATTTAATTTAATCATTTCGTACAAAAATAGTTACGTGGATCTCCCTGCCGAGAGTTATTTAAATTTTTTATTTTTTTTGTTTAAAATTTTTCTGGATTCAAACTTGAAGTTTTAAGAAACTTTAAGTAGTTTTGACTTTTGTAAAAATTTAAATGTTAAGTCAGATAACCCTTTTTTGGCACACCAAATTTCCATCCAGATTAAATGACACAAAACCCCACTGCAGATCTCCAATGCGCTACTGTGCATAAAATGATACCTTATTGATATTGAATATTTTCCTGGTGAATTTAACATCGCGGACGACCTGAATAATAAATGCCATCAATGTATTCCAAATAACAGAATTACATTCATCCACCTAACAAGAAACAAATAACATACATACTTCAATATGTTCCAATATATCAGCGGGGGAATAGGGGATGGGGCGTGAAGAAATTGGATTGTGCAACTTCAAAATCCACTCATATTTCATGCAATAAACTTCAGTGTTTTTTGCCATTACTATTTGCATAAAATATGTGTGGGAGTGTTATGAAATGTGAATCGTTGCCAAATAACTGGATATAACACCCCATACTGTCATTTAAGTAACGAGTCAGCCTTGACATTGCAGTTGGGCACACAATTCGTTATAGTATCCTTTCTATGATCCTGGAAATTTTTGGTAATAAACAAATAAATTGATATCAAGAAAAATCGCGTTAGAATTGCCGGTGAAGGTCGTCAAATTATTATCGAATTAGTTGAATAATAATCCCCATTTAACACTAATAAGGGGCTGTCCATAAATTACGGGTTCCAATTTTATACGAATTGGAAAATTTAAACGTCATTTTATTGTCATTTATTTTATTTAAACATTGTAATTTAACTTTGTAACAAAAAAATAACATTACCTTGAAATTTTGGCCAAAGTAAGGTTTGTTTTAAGACCTACAATTAATAATCTTGAAAGTTCTCGAAAAAAAATAATTCTTACGAATTTGTGACAAGTGGAAGAACAGTTTAAGTTATACAATTTCACCCTAATATATATATATTAAACTAGCCCTCTCTTAAAATTTACTGCTCTAATCAAATTAACGAAAACACTTGTCATCACAACAATTCTACACGACCGTGTATAAATGTTTAGGAATCCATCACACTAAGACTGTAAATGATAGATTAAATTAGGCATATTTTAAATGCAAAAATAATCCGCGAAAACTGCGAAAAAATTGTGGTTCTTAAAAAAAAAAATTATTTCCAAAAATTATTGCTGAAAATGCTTTTTGAAATAAAATTAAAAAAATCAATCAAATCGTTTAGGGGAAGAAGAAGTACAGACACACGCACAGCGGAATTTTAAGTATAAAGAAGTTATAATTCAGCTTTTAAAACCACATGTTCTGTTGTCTAAATCTGAATTTACTGCTTCTGCAAATATGTGTTGAACAATTTTAGTTGGAATTAGTCTCCGTGTTGATATATAGAATATCGCCTATCGCGGTGTGCTCGCTTTAAAATAAAAAGTGCGTGCGCACGCTCGCTTCGAGTTCAGTAAAAATAAATGCTGAAGCAGTGAATTCAGCTTAAGCAACACACGGGTTTCGCCGCTAATATTTTATTCATTTTTTGTTACCCTGTGTTTAACTAAAAAGGGTACAAAAACCTAATGAAAAAGGAAGTGACAAGAATCAGAAACAGAAACAGAAGCAGAACAGAAAATATTATTTTCGGTAATAAATTCTGTTTCTGTTTTTGGCTCGAGTTGTTTTTATTTGCTCGAAATGGCTGTTTGATGCATTTTGTGTCGGTAGGAATTAGGATCTGTTGCAACAGAATTTCAAATTCGGCTGTTGATTCTGTTTCCGTTGCAATTTTACTGAAATCTACTTCTGTTTGTATTTCTGGTTGTTGCCACTTCAAGGCTTTAGTAGAAGACGAAGGCGATTAAAAAACCGACAAAAATGTATTCCGCAAGTTATGGACAGCCCCTAACTGAACTGGGTGAAGCTAACTAAATAGCTGTGTTATTTGATGAGGCAGAGAAATGAAAATTCTGCGCCAAGCACAACACAATAACATGTGGCCAAACTCACCTTGTGTCCATGCTTGTCGGGGGGAGCGACAAGGATTGTAGATAGCAATTGTTGTTGCTACAAATTTATCACACAAACAATTAAATACACGTATTTATGTAGTGTTGTTTGTGCTGATAGAAACTAATATTGGCGGCTTGCCAAATAAGAGCATAGCACCTTTGGGATATTTTCCACAATATTTCGCCAAATTTGTTGTACATTGTGCAGTGCTGTAATGTCTATACAGCATTATATCGTACACAGCTCATAATTTGTGGACTTTTGGATGCACATGAAGGTGCTTGCCAATTCATTTCCTTTATATGAAGCTTTTGCTTGCGGGTGTTGGTTGCGGGTCGGAAAACTAGCCATGTTACGTTCAGCGTTGATATCAGGCGATTGCCGTAAACTGTGTGGTTAAGTGTTCGGTCATGTCAGATAAATGATAAGTCGGAGATACGAGTACATATATCTATAGCACAGGAACAGTAAAAATTGAATGTCATGCAGAGTTGACCTCAATTTCAGGAAAAGGATGTAAAATGAAGGCTTTTTTTTGCTATTCAGTATTTTATCTTTAAAGCACACAATGCTGTAATTTGTAAAGAATTAGTGTTTAAATGTATTCAGAATAGAATCGCATAGAAAAAGGACATTATTTTTTTCACGTTATATAATAGTATGTTGTTACTTAATAAATTCCATTGAAATTTCAGCAAATGGGACCTTTATTGGTGCACCATGTGAGAAGGTTTGCAAAAAGGACCTAAATCACGTGTATTGCGATCAAAATTCTAAGCGGTGCTCTTGTGAACGGGATCATCCCGTGGAGATTGGCAAATTAATGGGATGTGCAAAACGTGAGTTAATTCAAATCCTTTTTGACACATTATAACCGTAATAATGATTAATGATTGTAAAAAATTGCAGCCAAAAAATTGGGTGAACAATGTTTCTACGATGAGACTTGTCAATTTAGTGATGCCAACTCTTTATGTGTTCAAATTGATCACAATGCATTGTGTCAGTGCGCTAACGGCTTTCACTCTGTCAGTTATACAAAACCAACGAAAAGGATATTTTGCACTCAAGGTAATTAATAATTTTTTATCACAATCATTCAAATAAATCTTTAAAATATTTTAAATAATTATTTTTATCATACGAGATAATCAATGTTATCTTCAAATATATTTAACATCTTTTTTTCTCATCCTGAAAAATATTCAGATATTGCGGTGCTAACCTCGGATTTGCCAACACTGCTTGGCGTTACAACAGGAATTGCTGTATTAGCGGGTCTAATCTGCATGGTGCTCCATTTGTTCAGCAAAACAAAATATCCTCGGCATCGGAATTTTGGTGACGCCAATTTGCCGCCACCAATAATGCAATACTCCAGTGATACAGGTACAGGTTTTAGTGTTACCGCTGTTGCAGTGTCCGTTGTTAATTTGTTTTAAAAAGGAAATGTCAAGAATGATAAAAAAAGAAAGATTACGCACTCCAAAGTTTCTAACTGGTTTTTGCATCGCATGTACGTCACGCGATACTTTTTTGTTTTTTTTTTCTAGTGTATAGTTTGTTTTATAATCACACAGTTTGTTTACATTAATAAGTATCGCGTGACGTCAGAAAAAAAAGGAGACATATACAAGAAGCGTAATCTGTATTATTCTATTATATCTTGTGGAAATGTCATGAAATCTAACTATATAAACATTCAATACACGAAGTAGACTTTCTCTTAAAAGGACTTAATTGGATTTCTGGTAAAACCGATTAAAGCAATTCCGATTAAAAGACGGTCTACTGTATTTAATTTATGTTGTCCTGATGAATTTAATTCAATGATGTCTGTACTGCATTTTGAGAATGAATTGGCAATGAAACTCTTTTTTGATTTACTAATTTCGAACGTAGGCAGTAAATGAGCGTGTGAAAATGTAAAATATGTATCCAAAAGTATATAATAGTTTAAGTGGTATTTGTTGTGTTGTTGTGATTCAACAAATTAAATAAAGCATTTTAAATTCGTCTTGAAAATGACTTAAAACACAACAAATGATTTATATTTTAAAACAAACTAATATTTAATTTAATTACATTTCAAAAAACAATTCACTCTTTTATTTAAATTTGCAGTTGGAATAACTGCAAATTATTTTGTGGTTGTCACTTAATATTAAAACTATGCATGCTCCATCTCTTTTCAATTAAAATAGCAATACATTTTTTTTTTTAACTGTAAACCACACACTTGTTTAATGTCCGTCGGTGTCGCCCCCTCTTCCCCCCCCCCCCCACCGCTCCCCACCATTCATTTAAATGTTGTGTATTGTTAAACCACAAAGAACGGTTCATCTAACACATTTTAGGTATGTCACTAACAGCGCAGTCGGGACGACCCTCATCACGCTCCAGCATACGATCGAGCGGTTCAATCGGTTCCTATGGTAATCGACGTCCATCGAGTGCACCGCAATCCGGCTCCAAGGGGGTGCTCGTCTCCACATCGCGC
Organism: Sylvicola cinctus; assembly: GCA_963854165.1. Classification (NCBI taxonomy): domain Eukaryota; kingdom Metazoa; phylum Arthropoda; class Insecta; order Diptera; family Anisopodidae; genus Sylvicola; species Sylvicola cinctus. Next base: position 39,388,364 of record OY974084.1, read on the forward strand.
ACAGGTGCGGCTCGATCAGCCGCCATATTGCTAATATCGTGTCACATTTCTGCCATCAATCAAAACAAAACGAAAAGTGCCGATGATTTCTTAAGCGAACATATGACAAAGCATTTGCAGAAACAGTTGCAACAACAAAGGCATTTGCTGCATTTAGAGCTGACACCAACTAGAAAACATAATAGAGTTGTGTCATTGCTGGGAATGAATCGCATTGATAACAGTGACGATGAGCTAAATAGTTTAGAAAATGGGACCATTGAAATGGGAGCGTTGCCAACACCAGCTAGTGAAACAGCTAGATGCGCGGTAAAATTATCACAATGCTCTCTCTAAAATATGATGTGCTCTTTTTGGTATACATATTTGTTGTGGAAAAGAAATGTTAAACCTTAATAATGATTATATTATAATGTAATTTGTTTTATTCGGTTTTTATGTTTAATTTTCTTTTCCATTGAATATAATTTATTAGTTGTACTCCATTGTATTCATCCATTTGTTTTATGTGTTGTACGGTTACACACACACTCTGTTTTAATTATATTATGTTGATTGATTGTTCACCTAACTAATTGACGTGACGTTATATACATTACATGCAATCTGGGTTATTTCTTTTTCTCTTCTAAATTAATTTGTATTGATAACTTCCTTCAAACACTTCTTTGGAACGCTGTAATTTGTGTACTATTCATCATTCATATTGATTTCTTACATTCCATTTAAGTACATGTGACGTTTTTTCCAATAGTTTGGTTGAAATACTCCTTTTTTTGAATTGTTAAACAATAATTTAACAACTCTTCAACGAACTTAAATTGTGTTTCGAATACTTTAAAACAATTACCGTTATTTATAAAGTTATAACACATCGTTTTTTTTTCTCAATTCCCTAAAATGTGTTAATCATTTGTCATCACGTCTTAATTATTTTATTTTCGAATTTAATTTCTTTATAACGTTACTTAAATTGATGTGGTCTGTTTGTTAATAAGCTGATGTGTGGACGTGCGTGTCTGTGGCTTAATTATTTTAATTTGTACCCTAAAATTAATTACATTCAATGTGAACCTAATTATGTGTTTAATTAATAATTCTATTGTGTTTGAGTGTTGCCATATTCTAAAATTGTAGATTTTTTTTTGTTTTTACAAAACATCAATATTTTAAAATTAACAAACATTAACAGAAGACACTCACACAATTACAGAAATAAACTTTAAACTCGAATTTTACTCGAATCGAAATCGAATCATACTCGATTAGAACTTTAACCGAATGGCAGAATAAAAAGCTCTTCGAATCTGCATTTTTGTTATAATAAAAAATAAAAGTGTAATTAATTTTTTTTTATCTTTATACCGAGGAATGAGTTTCTATAAAAATTTCCTTATTTTACTCGCCTTTGAAGTAAATAAGTTGATTTCGAATTATAACAGGAAAAATTGGATTAAATTCTGATGATTTTAAAATGTAAAAAACAACTTCTGTTTTAATGGACTGAGCTTAATTCTAACAACAATATTACAGTTGCTATTATTTAAATTTAATTGATTGCAATCCATTTCGTATTTCGAATGTCTCATTTTCTGAGCAGCAACTTAAGTTTCACAACCCCTGGAATAAAAGTGAAATGGTTGCACATCAAGTTTTAAATTAAAAAAAATGTAATTTATATAACAATCGTTACGTGGAAACAAGTAATCAATAAATCATAATAAACAGAAACAAATTTCGAAAATCAATTCCATTTTTTTTTTTCATAACAAAGAAACAAATATAAGTGTAAATTAAAAATAAAAGCTTACTTTAAAGAATGTGCTTTAGTTCATTTCACATAATTAAGACGAGTGCCTTGTACAAAATTTAGTGCAGTTCGTTTTTAAATGATTAAATAGTTGCTTTTGCAAGGCTGTGTAACTTTAAATATACCGTTAATCTAGGAAGTTTAAAATAGAGTTTAGACTTACAATTAATACTTAAAGACTAACTTGCACATTCTTGATTTATCTGAAGCGTCTCCTTATCAATCGTCAATAAATATATTTTTAATCATAAAAATAAATATACAAAATACATAATGAATTCATTAAAACACAAACATAAACACAATTTTAAAATTAGATGCATTTCAATTTAACCAATATTATTTATATTTAATTTTACTTTCAACTATATACATTTTTAATACATTGTTATATTGAATATTTGTATTTGTTATTGTACTGGTATCTGTATTATTAATTTTCATATGTAAAGTGGACAGAAATACACGAGCAATATGGCGGTGATCTCTATTATGACCTTTAAAATAATACTATTTTCATATATTATATAAACAAAGCGGTAACTAGTTGGTTTGTGTTTATTTTTCTTCTACCTAATTTGTTTCACCTGTCTTTTTTTAGGCTTCTTTTTAATTAATTCAATTTACTTTTTACAAATAAATAAATATTTTTAAGTTACTTTATAACACGAATGTTTCATTTCTTTTTTTACTAACACAATTACACGCTATATTTTGCTTTTTTAATAAGGTAATCATTATTTTATAGGTAAATAATACTAACACACGACACTTTTAAAAGAAAATCATTTCATTTTTATTTTACTTAAATAAGAAAATGCATATTTTGTAGAATAAAGTAAAACTGCAAGTCCTTTTTATTACAACGACTTTTTTCTTAGAAATCAAACTCATTTCAAGGCAATTTATTTGAACAAACAGCTTTCTTATTCTAAGATTGTGTTTTTGAACACAGCTATCTTCTCATTTCTTTGAAATTTAATCAGTTTTCAATGTTAAAAAGCTTAATTAAAAAGCGGAAACTTGCAAAAATCATTGTGTGAATAATTAATTTTTCCAGCTGACAACTGCCTGAAGCTTTTTCAACAATTATGTCAATAAAAATGGTGCAAAATATTTTCCCAACTTTCATGCTTCAATAAAACGCAAATAACGTTATTTAAATTTTCATCAAGTTCATTGAAAAAAAAACAAATAAAACTTTTCCTAAAAAAAATATTTTTGTTAGTTTTCGGTTACAAATGCTTTTTGCCTTGCTGAAAAGAATATTTCAAGCATTAAAATTAGCATGCCCTTTTTTTCTTGTAGATTTTTAATTAAATGCATTTATTCCGCCCCACCCCGTACTCATTTTGTGTAATAAAAATATGCTTCAACTATTAAAATTCAATTTTATGCAATCACTTAACATCACACCTATTTAATGTTGGCTGTAATCAATTTCCATATTTTATGTAAAACTTTAAACCCCCCCTGTAATTGCAATTTTATTTAAAAATCAAAAAAACCGCAATAAGCATTTTTTTAAATTTTTAAAACATAAATCAAAATTAATAAATTTTATTAATGCAACTGTTTTAGGTTCTCGAAGACCATCTTTAGCATCAATACACAGTACAAGTTCATCAATAAGAAGCTACAGTATGATACGATTTGAAAAGGAGCTGCAACAAAAGGAGCTGCGACACGAGATGAAGTTGCGACTGTCGCGCATGTCATCGCATCACGGCACCACATCGCATCCGAAGCCTCAAATCATTGTGGGCGATGTGATGCCAGCGGGGGCCACATCAAAAACAACGATCCTGCTCACACCCAGTCCGATGACGCCCAACTCGTTGGATGAACTTTTGCCGGCTGTCGATGAATCTCAGGAGGTAAAGCCAGAGTTATATTGAAGGGCGATCATAATATTATGTTGATGATCACACAAATAGTTACAAAATTACACACAAAATTACACATTTAATATAAATATTATTTATTGTTCTTTACTTACATTTATTTTTTTCTATATTTGTGCTTTTCCTTTTCGTCCTCTGTCAATTCCGCTCATTTAGTTGACTACCCTATGTAATATTCGTACCACAAATGCCGCCTACAATGGACCTTGTACGTCATCGAATGAGGCTCTGTTAGACTAATGTAGAATAGTTAATCCTTAAACCAATTATAGTTGAAGAATTACATTACTTATAATTTGATTTAAGTCAATCTAATTTAAAGAAATAACAACATCGTTAAATATTCGAATAAGTTGTTGAAAGCATTTATTTTAATTGTTTTTGTGAACTAAAATTCACATCAAGTATTTTATTAAAGTATTTATAGCAACAATAATAATTGCTCAAAATGATTTATGTATTTTATGTCCACAAATCGATTAATAGCTACCATTCTATTATTATTAAATAAATAATAATTACCTGTTAATTAACTAAAAACATTTATATTTTATTTAAAAACAATTAAGTAACTTAATTTTTTTAAATTTAAATCATTAAAAAATTGGTTGACATATTTTTTTAAATTCCTAACTTTCATTAATTTAATTTATTTAACTCTTAATACCCACTCCTAGTCAAATTCTGTTTTTTTTTCATATTTTTGATGAGTATTGTATTCAAAAGTACATAAAATTACTTAAGTAATTATTTCGTTTGTGCTGTCATTGCTGTCAAACTGCAGCTCAAATACTAATAATATAACCATAAAGCTGATTTCACTGCTTCTGCAAAAATGTGTCGAACAATTTTAGTTTGAACTAGTTTCCGTGTTGATCGTCACCAGTGCGGCAGAAATATGCAACACAAAATATATAGAATATCGCCTATCGCAGTGTGCTCGCTATGAAAAGTATATATTATTTTGACGTTTTCAAAATAGTGCAGCACTAAAAGTTGAAGTTAAATCAACTTTTTGAGAGAGAGATGATTTTTTGTCGACACTCAACACAAAAAAAGACAAGCACCGAAAACGCGAAGAGAGGTTAATTTATGTACGATTACGGTAAACAGTACACTACAAGTTATACAACTAAAAACTACGACTATAAAGTAATGCAAAGGACGCCATTTTAAATACAATTACTTGTGTAAAGTCCCTATAAATTTTCTGTAAAATAATTTTGTACTTTTGGACACCATACTTACCTTAAATGTTACCTTAAATTAAGAAATTTTAATTTTTTTTCAATTTTTTCGTAAATTATACTTACATGCCCACAATCATTAACAATTATTTAATGATGAGTATTAGATCTTCCGTTACACAACACTCAATTTTAGGCGCGAATTAAATAAGTCGAAACCTTACTTAAGTAAATGTTATGTAAATTGTTAAATGGTATATAATTATGTTATCAAGCATAATGAAAAATTTGTGTCAAATGTATTTATTATTTTAAAGTTTTATTTTAGTTTAAGTAATTATTACCTTGAATTAAATAATGAAATTAAAATTTAATTTGTGCCTCTGTTATGCTAATTGATGTTGTCGTAGTTCAGCATAAAAAGGCACAATTGAAAATATATTATTTCTGTTTATTTTAATTATTGTTATTGTAGAATTAAAATATGAATTATTATTATAATGAAATGAGTTGTTATAGTATTCGCTTTACCCTCCTCCACAACAATTATTTAATAACATTAAATAAGGAATAATATCTTTTTGGTGATCAAAGAGGGAGGCATAAATTGCAATAAAAATGAATTTATAATTTGGTACAATAATTTTAATTTGGGTCAATGCATGTTTTTTGAAAGCACGGACGAAATTTTTGCAAGAATTTGTTTTTCTTTTTTTCTTTTTAATAGACGTTAAATTTTAATTTGAGAATATCAGCTTATAAAAATATGTGGATTGTTATCCAATATTCATGATCCAAAAAGTACCTGCTTGACAGCTGTGCAGTGTGACGTCATCTGAAAGAACGTAGCACGAATACTGTGCATTTTGACACTTTGATGTTATTCGAACGAATTTTTTATATAAAAAGAGAATTAATGGTGGGATAATTTAAATCTCGAGAAGATCTTTACTTTTTGGATCATGAGAGTTGTCTTTTTAAAATTTATTTAGTGACGTCTACAAAAGTATCAAAGCGGAGCTAAAAGTTTAAGAAATTTCGGTGGAAAATTAATCCGTATAAAAAAAAAATTTAACACCTTTTTCAAAATATTTTCTAATTTTTAATTGTGTTTTTAATGCATTGAATTAAATTAAAATATTCACTTTGTTAATTTTAATTTACATTTAATTCTACTCCTTTTGAAATGAACAGAATTTTAAATTTTTTTAACGAACGTTTAAAAGTAAAATTTAAGCTTTTTTTTGTTCAAAATTTTTTTTGTTCAAAATTTTTTTTGTAAAATAAAATACAACTAAAAATGCTTTAAACGAATCAGCCATAAAACAATCCAATTAAAATTTCAAACAAATAAAAATATTTTACTGCTACGTACATTAAAATTGATTTACAAATTAATAAAAAATAAAAAAACTCTAATCAAATATTTTGCTTTGATTTTGTTAAATAGGGCTTAATTGTCGATGGAAAAATTTCATTGAAGCGTAATTAATATACTAATTAATACAATATGTGGAGCATTAAAGCAAAATCGTTCCAAAACGAAACTGAAACAAAACAAATAATAAAATATAATAACTAGTTCATACGCAGACGAATTCCAATAAATTTATATAGAATACCTTACCATGATGGTAAAATATATAGATAAGTGACAAACTTTTATACAGATTATAAAGTAAATTAAAAATTAATGTGTTATGTTACATCAGTGAAGTTACACGCAAAAAAAAAATGATTTCGTTGAAGGACGTACGCATCCTTTGCGCCCAACAAAAAAATATGTTTGGATAAAGCTTATTGAATAAAAATGCAACCGCAAATTATGTTGCATTTTAAGGATCAGCGTACTTATGATTGCGTTGACTCACTGATAAACTTAGATGAATTCATTAACATGTAAGCTAGCAAAAAAAATTAAAATTAAATGAAACCACTTTTATATGTGAGTGACAAAATAATTGGCTTGTATAATGAATGTTGGATTATAATAAATAAGTATTAAATAAAATGTACGAATTGAGGAAAAACAAAGAAGAAATACAACCAAAAATTTATGAATAATTTGAAAAATAATTAATTAGAAGTGAAAACCTGTTGTTTTAGAAGATTAAATCAAATTTTATGAACAATTGATCCACCTGATTACCTTAAAAGAATTTACTCTACCATTCTTATAACCATATTACGAATGCTGAGTAGGTGACGCGTTGCTATGAATTATTGTGACTCATAAATTAATGAATATTAAATTTTGTAAATTAGTTTAAATGTTTAGTTAATTCAATGTTATTTGTAAACGCTTATTTTAACGATGTCCATTTAGTTGTTATTAAAATACAAACGCCCTGCACTATTTAATGAAGTAAATACTTTAACCATAACTTGTATTATCATGAAAATTGCCCTCCAGCTTGCACGATAATTATTGTATTCTGTCCATTGTTAATTAAATTTTACGTTTTTAAGCTTTACTTTAATTAATTGTTGTAAAAAAAAACAAACAAATCATCACACTAATCCTACTCAGCCCTTAGTTGTAACGTTGACCTTTGATTGAAATTCAACCGCCTAACGGTACTATTTCATTTAAGTTACATTATAAAAATTAATACAGGGTGGTATACACAATACACAATATGTTGTTTTAGGAGATATACTCTTTTCTATAGACTATCTAAAATATGTAAAAAAAAAAATTACAATTAAATACCCACATAGCATGCGTTTCCTGTAAATTTCACCCATAGCTCAAAATCATTTTAAATATTAAATTATCCTCCCTTTAAAATTATGCGCTGTTGCAAAATAGCGTGACTACATTTAAATATGAGTATTAAAACATGTAATTACATCAATTTGTATTTAAACGTTTTGTCTACACCGACTACAAATAATTTTATTGTTTTGTATTTTATAGAGACGTTTAAACTTTAGAGTTTTTGCACCCTGTATAACGAATAAGACATTTTTTGTTAGAATTTTTCCTTAAATAGACTGAAGATTTTTATTATTACAAAAATTATGAATAAATACAATGAAAATTATTAATAAATTGGATGAAATGATAATGGAATTTCAATATTGATTTTGCAATTTATTATTGTTGCCTGAATAAAATTGCAAGGAATTAAAATTACATTGTTTTATTTACTTAATTTTTTTCTTAACTATAGATTTTATACAATCCGTATTTCAATAAGGATCTAAAATCTTCAGGAAGGACTATTAAATAGTAAGTTATTTAATTTAAACAATTTTTTCGACCGGAAGATACTATTTAATTATTATTTTGATGATAAAAGACTGCACGAATTGTGGGTCTAATTTTCTCCAGAATATTGAGGACAGTGAGAGATTCTGTAGGCCAGCAAAGGGAGACACTTGAAGGAAATCATTTTTCATTCCTAACGCGGATACCTCAACCTTCAAAATAAAATAAAAATCTTTCAAAAGTTTAAAAAAGTGACTGTTATTAGAAATTATAAATGATTACAAAATTTTTGTACGCAGAAAAATCAAACACTTAAAAATAATTTTAATTTTTTATGGATTAAGGATGAATAAAAAACTTTGAAAATAATTTTTTTTAAATCAAATTACAATAAAAAACAGGAAAATATTCTTAAAAAAATATTTCAGTAAAAACTCTGGACCAGAATTAATTATTTTTTAAGAAATAAACTTTGGTCTCAAAAGGTTCAATTAAATCCTTCCTTTCAAATAAATTTTAACAAATCCCCATTCAATAAATTGAAACAATTTAATCAAATTCAGGATCATAATAAGCATTTATTCATTTTAGGAAATGTAAAAAAATAAACACAAGAACTGAAGAGCATTAGAAAACCTTTCTAATTAATTAAACGAAATTACATTTCTTGTAATTGTTTTTAAAACTCAAGAAAGCTTCCCCTTAAGTATGAAACCGACTTTAAATGAAGCACATCCTCTTTTCGAGTATTTAAAAGCTGTCAATATTCGCATAAATGTGCCATCTTCAGACAAATTGCAGCAACTCAAATGTGGTTCAGACATGCAATAGAAGCTTCCAGCATCATTACGAGAGGCGATCTTTGAGAAAAAGGAAACAGCTTTTACAGAAATTACAGCTTTGAGAGAGATTTAAAAGGAATTTGAATACAAAAACTGGGTGGTTTTATTGCTTTTTTAAATAATGTTTTAAAACCATTTGAAATTTGAGTCATAATTATTTCTTTAAGAGAATAGTTTAAATAATTTAAATCAATAAGTAAAAAAATTTATTACAGTTTTTTCGCTATTTTAAAATTTAATTGAATGTTTTACAATTAAACATTGAAGAAGCAAACGAATTTTAACACAATAATTAATGCAAAGATCATATGATTTAATTTTAAAATAACGAAATTTATCCACCAATTACATTAAAGAATAAAAACATTAAAGCAAATTATGATTGTTATGGAAAAGTAATAAAATATGAGTACTCAATCCTTATCACTGATGCAGCGTGTAAATTCTACTCAGGATTGACAAAGTCCACACATTTTAACCTAGATTCATCTCACTCGATTGTATTTAGATTACAATATAGAGGCATGGCGACGCCACGACGCAGCCGTCGAATCTCAATTTATTTTCACAATAAAATGTATATACACCGCCACAGTTTCGCTCTCACCAGACGTACCCAATTCGTCGGCAACGCATTTTTAGTGACTTCAGTCTACTCCGGCATCTGCAAACGTGAATATGTTCAAGATTTCGCGTAGCCCCAGAACCAAAATAGATTGTAACTTTTTCCACACAGTGTAAGGCCTTTTAGCCTTAAAATTAAGCAGTTCTACCAACTCTATATATATTGTTGTGTTGTGTTGATTTTAGTTGTTTTTGTTGTGTGTACCAGCCACGAGCACGCTGATCGAACCAATTTGGTCGTCGCTGTGATAAATATGTGAATTTTGATAAAAAAAAACTAAAAAAAAAAAACGTTTTTTCTATAGTGGACTTTTTTGTACCGTCTTAATGAAACATATTCTAACGATTTTTACGTGTAGTAAGCAAGCAGAAAAAGTTTAAGAAAACGTACACGACGACAACGACGACGACGGCAATTTTTCTCTGTTCCGATTTTCACGCGCTCCGTCACTTTTCTTGTGACCCATCCAAAATTCCGTACCGCGCGGATTCCGTATTTTTCATTTTATTTCATGCAATAATAATACAGTGAAACCATGGCCGCTTTAACAATCACATATTTGTGCGTCTTTATTTAATAAAATTAAGTTGTGCAAAAGAAAAAAAAGTAGCGCCCCGTCAAGTGTTTCATTGTGAAAATATTTTATGTTGTGCAATACGGCCAATACTTTGTGAGCAAACTTTTTTAAAAGCGAAATTTATCTACTGCTTTTACTTCTTCTATTTTTATTGGCTAAACGATAAGTTTTACAAAGAGATTATTGCCTCGTACATAGGAAACAAAAGCTCTGTGCATATTAAAGTGTTTGTGTATCACACCAGTGGGGGCAGTGGGTGGGAGCAAGAAGTGAGTGAATAAATACGTGGAAAAAAGGAGATTAATTGGCTGAATTGAAAATTGCTCACCACCTCCAGTGTGCGTGCGTGTGTGTGTGTGTGTGTGTGTATTTGTGTGTGTCATAATCTGATTGTAATTGTGTCTGCGGGAAGTAATTCCAATAAACGTAACGTACACATAATAACGGAGGGAAATCAAAATAATATTCGGATATATCCTGCAGTGTGGGCGACACAAAATCGCCGTATAATATTGTTGTTAAAGAAAATCACAAATTGAATATTAAAGTCATAAATAGTGTGTTATCAGTGAGACATATGAAATCTTCCAACTAATACAGCTGGCAAGTAGCAATTTTTGACGTACTGAGGGGGCCTTGAGTGCTATAAATAAAAGGAAGCTACGGTGTATATTGTAAACATAAATAGAACGCGGATCTTAACATGTAAATATACACATTCAATCAATCTTTGGTTGGTGTGGTTTTTATTTTAAATGTTTCAAATTTTTATTATTTTTTCTGTTGAATTTTTATTGTTATTAAAACATTTTTGTTCTTGAGTTTATCGTTAAAAAAATGTTAAAAATGTTTTTTTCAACTTGAATTATGTTTTAATTTTATTGTTTCGTTCCCACATTGTTTTACATTGGCGTACTTTTTCTTTTACCACGCGACTTCAATCACATTCAGCTTAAATATATCGAAAAATCAAATGCATCAACATTTAAAAATTGCTTGGATTAACCCAACAACATTCGACATCCATAAATCCGATTTTTTTCCGTTTTTTTTTCAAATTGACATGAAAACATCGCACGCACACACAACGTTCGTAAAGCGAATGTCATTTTCCCATGTATTTTAAGTGTGTTCTGCCCTTTTTGATCACACAAGCACATAAACAAAATTGGGCCACATTGTGGCGCTTACATTTATGCTACCCAATACAAATCACAGACACCACTTTATATTATTATCGTACTCTTTTTATGCGGGCCTAAAATTTTGTGATTTGATGTGCCAAAAACCCAAAAAGTAAAAAACTTCATCCTCATTCCACCCGGATATTCAAATATTTTAAATTTGATACGATGATTGTTGTGTTGTGTGTGTGTGTGTGTGTGTTCCTTCCTCTCTAATAATATGTTAATTTTCATTTGATTTTCATCCCTCAATATTTAAATGAACCCACATGATGATAAATTCAGCCTCAAAAATGAGGCGTTGCTCCAACCCCCTTTCCCCCCTCCCACCACACACACGACGCGCATAATCACCATGAATTAGAGGGAAATATATTACCATATACATCCCCCAAATCACTTTGAAACGCCAATATTATTTACACGAAATTGTTAGCTTGCACAAATTTTAACACCACCCGCATGAGGTGGACACTTTTACCCCACCCACCCATCCACACTCGGCACTCGCACAACAAAATCGGGCGCCACATTCACATTGTTTGGCATGCTGTGTTGTCTCATTTTATCGCTTTATATATCACACCTTTCGTCTTGCGATGGAGTGGAGAATCTGTATCACACTTGGGAGCCCCCACCCCCTTCCTCCTGTACCATCCCACCAGATTCACGGCAGGCACTTCTTTCGTGTGTTTTTATTTATTTTTTCTTCTCTATCTTTTGTGTTTATTTGACAGTGCGCGGGTGGTAAATTATACAACACAAAAGAAGAACTACTTAGGATAAGCACAATATCATGAAAGTGGGTGTGTGGGAGAAAGTGGGGGGGTGAATTATAAATGCTTTTAGGATTGAGTTTAACTAACGTGTGAACATTGCGCGTTTTTTTTTTATAAAGTGTGCAAATACAATTACTTCATTGTTATGGACCCATAATAATAATAATAATAATCAAAAAAATAAGTACATAATGTGGACGTGATGGCAAGGGTGAACGCTGGTTTTTTGTTTCGTGCAAAATACACACGACTAACCGATTTATTCTATACACATCACGTTCACTTATATTTAGTTGCAGGTTCACATTCTGCTTAAAACAACATTTTTACAACAATTCCAAAAGGGGAAGCGCTCACACTTTCATGTGGCGAAAATTGTTTTTTAAATGCAAATTTATTCACTGTTGTAAATTAATTTCAGTTCTTCGTTGGACATTTTTGGGGGGATGCTAACGTCCTTTAACGAGTTTTTAATGAATATTGTATAGGATGCTTTTTGAGTGAATGCTGGATGAATATTTAATCAAAATGAGGAATTCAATAAATTTGCACAATGTAAGACTTAATGTTATTTCGTATATTATGTGCGGATGAATAATGGGGATGAAGTATAATTTATATCTGAAACTTTTGCAGTTAAGGTAGGCGTACCCATTAATTGTGTACATACATTTCTGAAAATATGTTTTATATTTATTAAATTGAGTTTCGTTCAATATTTAACACAAAGCCTTTTTTAAATGCATTTAAAGTAATCATTTCAAAGAACAAATTAAATTATTTTCATATTATAAAAGGGCTGTTTCAAGGTTAAATACAAATTTTGAGTCAATTCAAGATTACAGAGTTTTTTTAAATATTATATTTTCTGTTGAAAATCTTTTCAAACTTGGAGAGTATTTATCTAAAATTTAATGAAAAATATTTGACAATGAAAAATAATTTTAATTTTATGGCTTAAGAGCTGGTTGAATAATTAAAGTATGAATATTTTCGATATATTAAAATATTGCAACAATTTCAAATTTTCATTGCCTCTAAGATTTCTTTAATTAAAACACAAAAATTAATTGTAAAAATTCCCAATTTAATCGAATTTTTGACATAAATTTCAAATTTATTTAGTTTGTAATTGGAACTAGCATTTAAAGTGTTAAATAAAAAAAAATTCAATGCAAAAACCTCTCGACAATTCAATAAAAAGTAATGAAATTATTATTCTTAAGAGCCTCCTTCAATATTTGGTTTTGTTTAACAATTTCCCAGCTTAAACTTTTACATGTTTATCTTCATTTTAAAACTTCAAATCTTCATATAATATTTAAATGATTTTTTAATACTAACTTTAAATCTTCCTCACTTCTAAATAAATATTACCATATTTTCCAGAAGAATTTTTATTCTCCTGTAATTTGACTTAAAAATAAATCTTAATGTCAATTTTTTATAGAATTTTTAAGTCGTAGCTACTCTGTTCTGCCAATTATTCTATTCTAATTATTTTTTATGAAATGTTAGGAGATAAGTCTATTCCGATGAACTGAACAGTTCTTTTAAACAATTTCAATGCATTGTAGATTAAGTTCAGTCAACGATTAATGAAAAAAGTCAAGTAATATTTAATAGACTCCCTAATAGGAGTACCTTATGGGTAAAAAAAAGGATTAGAGCTATAAAAAGAGTCATAAGTTAAAAAATTTACTAAAAATTATATTTTGGTTGAAGATGCCTCTTAAGGCGGATTTTGAAAAAATTAAGGATAAAAGACTTTAGGAAACAGTTACACCTTGATATATTTGTTAAGCTTAAGACAAATAAAAAATATTTAAAATATATTAACGAAGAAAATAATTTTCACAAGCGCTTTGTTTGATCAATGAAATGCATATTTTAATTGCAATCGTGAGTGGATAATAAAATATTTTATAAATTTTTTGACAATTGCAGCGGAAGTTGTCATAATCTGAATAAATATTAAAAATCAAATGCCCCAATTATTAAAACCCTCAGTAATTACGATAACAAGTACTTACGAAAAATACTTTATTGTGGCAATCCTTGCCATCACCACATTAAAACCTGAATTAGCACTCTAAACTGCTCCGAAGCATAAAATTCACCCTCAAGTCAAAAGCTTAGAACTGCACGCATTCTCTTCAACGCGGTCACATAACCGTACTCTCAATGACTATAATATATGTGACACACCATAAATTTGATGCATGTGTAGTCGTAGTACACTTTCCATAGGTACGTATAAAACATATTAGCTTTGAAGAATATTAAGCTCTCGTGTTCACCACGTCGATGTTTGCTTTGCCACAAAGCATCACTGTGTTTGCAGATTGCGGTGTTAAGCTTATACTTTTTGCACCCCCGCACACACACACACTTGGCTTGCATCTTCAAATTGCTGAATTCATAATTTAATTGCGATTATTACATTTGTTATGCATTAAGTTGTGCTTTCACCATGAAAGTGAACATCGCGTGTATATAGACGAGTGAACATCTACAACTGTGTATACGTAATTCAATAACAATGTAAGTGCACTGCAATTTTTATTTGCGAAAAGAAAATATGGCACTTAATGTTTCAGCGAAGCTTTTAACACAATATATGAAATCACAATATTGTATAATGATAAAATAACATGTTATATTGGGTGTACAATGTACGTGCATCATTCTGCAGGATACACCCACGCGCATCGAGTGTACGATGTCGAGTGACAATTGTGCAACTTATATAAAAACAATGATGTGTACCTGCTTCCATTGAATGACATAACAAGAGGAGATATATTGCGCAGCAGAAGCTCTTCTGCAAAGTCAATAAAAGATTATATGTACCAACATATTGTGTATTCACAGAATCATGAACTTACTTAATATGTATAGCAATCGACAATCTACATGTCGATTGTTAGTATTGTACAAATTGCTTTATTTTAAATACCGGGTATTAACTGGAGTACCATAATATTAATACTTGGTATTTAAATACTTGAGTGCTTTTTCACGAGTCATTAGACTAAATACCCAGTTACCAGTGTTTTTGTCACTTATTACTTTACGTTTTTGCGTAATTATTACTATTGAACGTATTGCTCTCCAAATTTTTAATATTAACGGCCGTATACATCAACGCAAATTAATTCGAGACTACGAATAAAATTTGAAATTACATAAATTAAATTTGAATAATACATCAACCTCGATTAATCGTCGAATAAATCCGTGAACTAGCTAAATCCAGCAAATAGTAGGTCAGAATCACCAGATTCGAATAGAACAAAACGTCAAAAATTACGTACATTCAGCCGTTAGCTGTGAAATGCTGTTATGTCCAAAAATTAGGTTCACTCATCAGCTGACATTTAAAAAACATTTTTTCCAATAAATGTACTAGATAACTTTTGGTTGAAGAGAAATAACAGCAAATATTGTGCACAATAGTACTAAAATTATCCGCGTTGCGTATACCACTTTTTAAAAAAATCCGGGGATGCGAATTTTTCATCTGTCATCGAGAAAAATTCGTGGTCTCGGATTAATTCGCGTTGATGTATACGGCCCTAAGAAAATCTTCACCTGTCGTAATGTCTTGACGAAAATATAAACACATCAGTCCTAATCGTAATTAAACTAACTAATAAGTTGACAAGTGATTACGGGTGGCGAGGCGTCGGACGTTGTATTCGTTTTTAACGTTTTTATTTTTATTTTGAAAATTATGCACCTCCACATTATATAGAACTAGCTGACGATGCAAACTTCGAAATGGCGAAAGTCGAGTTCGTAACACTTAGATTTTTCATGGTTTCAAGATACCAATAAATATAATCTCGACAACTACAATTATGAAATCTGCAATTTAATAATGCGAATTATAATATGTTTTGACATGCATTTTAGAGGTTTCCGACTTTTGTGGTCGAGATTTCCAATTTCTATGTTCTGAGTTGATTCAATACGAATCTAACAGAATAATTCCCATGCAATTCAGATGATGTTCAGCCGATAAGTATGTGCAAAAACACAAACTGAAACTCATTTTTATACATACAGCATAATCTTATAAATTAGAAACACTTTGTTTCTTGGGTTGTTCTAATTTCTGGACATTTTTTTTCATAGAAAATGATGAATATTTATATATAAAACTAGATACATAAGCTTTATTTTAACTCAAAACTATTACATATTACTTATTAACATTTAATTAATAGTAAATTTTTTTTTTTTAAATTTGAGATTATTATTTAATTTGTTATAGGATAATTTTGTGAGATTCTACTGTAGTTATTTTCTCTATAATCCAACAAATTCGATAATCCGACAATATCTCCGCAAAACTTTGTGTCGGATTTCCGAAAGTCTACTCTACCATGCGTTCCTTTTTTAAAACACATTATTCTGTAAAGTATTTCATACCAGGTATTAATACCGGGTGTTAATACTTTAATCACCACTAGTGTATGCACGATACGACGAATTGTTCAACATACATTGTGTCGTATTCTATTTCCATCCATATTGTGCTAAATGAGGGAGACAATAAGCCGGATACATGGATGTGGTGTGTACGCTCAACATACATTTACTGAATATGCAAGTACTGTCTTCCAAGTCCCACCCTCTCCAATAATAGATACAATACACCGATATGTATAAAAGCTCCCTTTGACAACCGACAATATTCGCAATATTGCTGTGCTAAATGAGTGCGTACGTGCGCCCAATATGCTACCCCCTAAATATACCTACAGCAGACATTTGTTCTCGTACAGTATATATGTTTGTCCTAAATACGATTCTAATTAGGCTTAACCCCCATTATTGTTTCTGCTGCTATATAATGAACTTTTCTCCCATATATAACTTTTGCCCTTTGCGTACAATGTCGAGGCGCAACATCCATTACACAAAAGCAGTTGGTAATAATGTAACACAGTAGTCTATTTGTTGTTTATTTCAGTTTCATATACTACTACCGAAAGTTCAACAGTTTTCATACACCTTTTTTGATGGTACCTGTGGGCACATCGATTTACACCCCGCGGTTTTCCGTTCCATTTTATCTTCCTTTACACACAAATACAAACACCAGTATAAATTATTACAATGTTACTTCTCTCCTTACGTTCATATTGTGCTTTTGTGTTGTTTCATTGCAATAAAGGAAATGTATGGGGGTTCGGTGTAAGCTTCATTTAGTATTCATTCAAAGTGAGTCGTCATTATATTACAATATAATAGTAAGCATTGATGACGGTGTGCTTTAATGAAATTGGTTAGGCGAATTTGTCTGTTTATTAATGAATTGAATTATCTATGCACATGTGTGTTATAATGGAGCTTTGTTTTCTATTAAAGTAACGGAAATCAATTTAGTTTTAATTGCGAGTACAGTTCATTGTGGGTACAATTTTTTTCGGGGACAATTCACTGTGGGTACAATTCATCGCGTGTGTTATTCATCGTGGGTACAATTTATTTCCTGTAAAATTCATCGGGGATATTACACATCAAGGGTACAATTCATTTTAGGTACAATTCATTATGTTTAAAAAATTTTACGGGTACAATTGTTATCGGTTACAGTTCATTCAGTTTACAATTCATTAAGTACAATAGCGATGAATTGTACCCGCGATGAATTTTACTCGCAATGAATTGTTACCATGATCGAAGGTTCAAATCATTTGAAGAATAATTAATTTCGGGAAAAATTCAATGCGGGTATAATTCATTGAAATCATTATTCACCGCAAGAACAATTCATCTTGCGAGCAATTCACCGCGGATACAATTCATCACGGTCTTAATTTATTGCGGGTACAATTTCATTAAATGTATATTTAAAAATAGCAAAAGCTCCCATACAAATTAAATTCCTTTTTCATTTCATTGAATCCTCAAAGTTATTCCCTTCTTTACTAGTTATTGATCCTTTTACATTCTTGCTTTTTTATTTATTGTCGCTTTTATTCCCTTTTATGAACATTTTTACCGCTAGAATCCAAAAAGGACTACAGAAACTACAGCTTTATGTATCCATTTTAAATATCTCACCCATCCATTTTTTTTTAACATTTAAAATTTCTGCGTTAACAAAACATGGCATCCGTTACCTGCGTATATTTAAAACACAAACAAAAAGCTGTCTCTGTTAATTGTCCTCTCATTAATTCAAATTATTTTTGTTGTGTCCCCTATAAACCGCATCACCGCAGAATTAAACTGATAAGAATAGAACAACAGTCGTTTTACACCACCTAAACCGCATGTTGAAACAAAATAAAACCCTTCATCTGTGAAAACCCTCACTCGCTCGCTTTTTTTTTATCGATATTTTTCAGGTGACCTGATTTTGTTTTGTCCTTTACATGCGATCGCCCACTCGAATTTATTTTGTATTCAGGTGTATCCTGCGTTAATTTCATTGCATGGCTCATGCACACACCACCCACTTGACATTCTCTTGATTATTTTTATAATGATTATTTATTTGGGGGAGTAGTGGAAGGATGCGGATCAATAATACTGATTGATTAAACAAAAATCGACATACAAAATGTGTCAAACGAAGCAATGGCAACGAACCCAAACATGGCGAACATATAAATGAGTGTAGTATAGGTTGTAAGGATTACAAGAGCTACAACATTGTGCACACTCCACACGTCTGCTGGCAGGTTGATTAACGCGAATAAAAACCATTTCTAAATATATTTGAAACATCCCCCGGGAGAATATTGAATTAAATTGATACTATGTCGCTTGTAAACGTACACAAATGCCAGAATGTAAATAAATTTGTTGTAAAGGATCTACATAAAACATGTTTCAATATACTTTATTCCGTATTTTGATGTCAACTTGTATTTAGGGTTACATACCTTTGAAACGGTCGTACACGCATTTAACGATCCAGCCAGGCTTCTGGGAAGTGCACAAATCTGTTGACATATTTAAAGTCACAACAGACGTACGGCACACCCACTTCTCCCCCCTCATGTTGTAAGAAATAATCGCTGGGATTAATATTTAGCTACATGGTGAATTCAAAGTTCAAATAAAGCTTTCAATCAGTTTTAATTGGTGATGGGATTTTCTGTGCTCCGGCTTTTCCTGCTATTAGGGGTGGAATTACGTTGCAAATTGTTTTATTGTCCTTAATTCATTTTCTTTCATTTCATTTTGATTTTATTTTGGGGTAAGGTATTTGTCCCTAAGTCAGTCATTTAATTACTTTATTTGGGTTTTGGGTTAGTTAGAATGTGTGTAGACATTTCATATAGTTGTTGAATTATAATTTCTTGGATTTCGTTTTAGGGTTTATTTGGTGAGACTTCAAATGATTTCTTTAGTGAAACAATATTAATTTGAACTAACGCAGCAGCTAGTGCACTGTTCGAAAAAACAATTTTTTTAAAGCGGAATTTTTAGACACTGACAAATCGATTCCCACAATCGTTTTGGAAATAAGTCAATTTTTCGTGATTAAAATGTGCACATTTCAGTTGTACTCGTAAGAAAAACGTTAACAAAATTTTTATATTATCAAATTTCCGTTTTTGGTGTGATTAAGTCAAATTTTTTATAATTTAAAAAACGAACTGCAATTTTGTTCGTGGTTTCTTCCGGTATAAATTATAATTACAAATACGTTTGTACAATTTCGAAGCGATCCTACTGCCACTTTTAGGATGATTGTTTTCGAAATACAAATACATATAAGGTCGTTTCAATTTTCATACATATATTAGATTTTCTTTATAAAGGGTACATAAAACTATTGCCTATTTTTCGGGCTGTCATTGGTGTCAAATTCTCTCCCTAAACATTGCTTAAGTAAATATTTTTTCCTTAAAAAGCTCTTCAAGCGCTGCACTTACAATTTTAATCACGATTCCGCTATAAAGAAAGGTAAATGACAGCCATTTTACAATACAAGTACTTAGTTCAAGGTCAAACATCCTTTTAGTCAATATAAATTATCCGCATTGTATGGTCGGCTCTTTTATCTTTTATTCCTCCAATTAATGCAGCTTTTAATTCTCTGCATTAATTCACTTTCATCTTGATGACCCCTATTTGATTTGTCTGGCTTACAAAATTTATTTAACCAACAAAAATCAGTGTGACAACTAGCCGTTCTGAGAGTTACGAGTAAGTTCAAATTAACAGCTTAGTTGTAATCCAACGATTCTGGGAATCCAACAATTATTGTTCATTTGTAATTAATTGAAATCCGAAAAGTTTTATTCGGGTGTAGATTTAGTGGCGTTGTGTTTTGTTCAAATTATGTGGTTGGCATTTGTGTGGAAATGTGCTGTTACATGTCTACGATTAGACAGTACATTATTCATAATCTTTTTAGGATGACACGAGTTTTAGGACTTGCGCTTTAATTTATTTATGAGTGAGAAACATGAAATAAGTTATGAAAATGCGTATCAATTGTTATTTCGACAGTTACATTTTGAGTTAATGACAAATACATTCAATTCTGAATAATAGGTGCGTTCTATTCAGATCTCATTTAGTTTAATTTGAAATTTTATATGCAATACAACAATAAAATAAACCTTGCCATTTACTATGGTTTACTCATCTTGTTTGTTTAATATTTTGCTGGCCGCAAGTGGCGCTGAAAAATAATTTACCATATCATTTAGTCAAGTAACGATCCATAATTTGGGTCTACAACCCTGGTAAATTTAACGACTATTTATGATTTTTGCGATATGAAATGTGCTTGGTTTACGTTTCCCATAAGCGATGCAGCCTTCTGAATTTATTCCCCAAAAAGAGTGACACCTCTTGTCGATTACAGAAAATATTTCTGTTTAAAGTTTTAAAAAATCGTTCTATTCAAATAAACAAAATGAGATGTGAATAGAACGCAACTAATGTATGATGTAAATTGATTTTTCTCCGAATTTTTGTTAAACTGTACATGACGTAAGTCGCAACTACAAAATAAACACCACAAACAATGCTTTTTTCGTTTGAATTTCAAAATTAATTCGCGTTAATCATCTGAATAATGGAAGTCCATAAATAACACTCTCCAGATGAAACGCTCAAGCAGAGAAACAATTGCAAATCCCCCACACACGATAATTCGCAGTAAATACAACAAAAATAAAAACAACATAATTTATTGTATACGATTGTGGATTATTCATTGCAAAACGATTTGCACCTACGATTCCCCGAATGTTAAACACACATAATATATTTTACAACAAAATATCAAAAACGGCATATCATGAGGCCGTGTTTCGCCCCGTTAGACATAAGTTTGGGAAATTGCCGATAAATCAGGAGGTGCCTGCCTATACACACATTTTATGCTCAACTGGTTGATCACCGAGAAAATTGCACACCATTAAAATTTAAGACATATTCAATTTCATTATCGTCATCGTATCGCTTCAGTAAAATTTACATTTATACCTTGAATATTAAAAATATGCCACACGCAGTCTAGATCGACGTAATTTGATAGAATTCGTTTCGTATTGTTGCTAAGTGAATTACATATGAAATTGCCTTCGAGGTAATTTATTTAAATACAATCGTTGAAATAGACGTTCAATTGTTTTACAGAAATTCCATCGAGTTCAATGTAATGTTTGAACATATTTTTGACGGAATGATAAAAGTTGTGTTGACATGAGATCTTGAAATTGGCAGTTAAATTATTTTCATCAAAAACATTTCTATGGAAATTTCGCGTATTGGCTTCTTTCTTAAAATTTCGATTAGAATTTTTTATGTTCAAGGTTTAAATGCATAAATGTAGACAAAATTTTATACCACTGTTTTTGCCCCCTTTTCTCTTACATAAACTTAATATTCTACAACCACGGAAATATTCGTTACCACTATTTTGTATCATCCTCTGGGTAGGACTGAAAAAGGCGAGATGAAATAATATACGTATTTCATAAATCATTTTTTTAGACCAGGTTATATCGACGGAAATAATTATTTCCCAGTTCAAATTTTTTGTTACCTATAGTTATATACTTATTTTAATGTAAATTCAAACATTTTTTGTAAAAAAATAATCTCTAAAGTCTTGAGTTAAAATTTTCTTGACATGTCACTTAACCCTTAAGCAGAATCAACATAACATAACGGAACGCAGCGCAGCAAGCAATAAAATATATGAAAACGAAAGCAATAGAAAACGCAAACGCAGTTCTACGGAGAACCGAACGAAAGTTGACCAATTTTCAAGTTTTTACGCAAAACGACGGCGCAAATATTAAAATTTAAAACCGAATTGTACATATTATATAACATAGCAATCGTTAGCGGACTAGTTTGATTTTACAAAAGATATAATTGACAAAACAAAATAACTGTTCGAGGCATCAGGTTGACAATAAATTTACTTATAAATATTAAATTTTTTGACAACCTCTTTAATTGGCCGGACAAACGCCTGAATTTACTTTCCGTTTATCCTCTGTATTTTGACAATAGGTAACGCCTTTTTTTTCTTTAACTTCGTGCATTTAAATTTAAAAAATTATTGACATCGTGAAAACCCCTATTGATTTTTATGAATGTTTCTCTGCCACAACATTTTTATGCTGGCAGATAAACAGAATATATATATATTGATATTTATATGTAATGAAATTTTTTATGGGGGATTGGTTAGTTCCAATAAAATTAATATTTATCGTTGCGGTGTGTGGATTGTGGGTCTTTGGTTTTATTGGAAAAATGTTGTAATAATTTACACAATAAAGCAAAACCAATGTATTTACCTAAATGCTTTGGTTAAAAACTGTTTTCCAATACTTTTTCATATGAAAACATTACGTTTTAGTGTAGCATTAATAATAGAAGGTGCTTCAATAAGAGGTGTAGGGTTTAATTTTTGAGTAAAATTTAAATACTCGGATTAAAATCTTATGCTTTATTTTGGGAATGGCACGACCACATTACTTCGTGTTTATTAACTTTAATGTTTTGCGACTTTTGTCGCATGTAGCAACAACCTACTGAAAGTAGAGAATTCCATGTATGCAAAAAATCATGTAATAAAAAAAAAATTATGAGCAGACAAAAATGTGTCAAATTCATGTTTTTCAAGACATGAAGAATTGTAAAACTCCTAAGTTTGCAACGAAACAACCACTGTCAACATTTAATAACTGTCAAAATTTGACAGCTGTCAACAAATCATCTGTCAATAGCATTTCTTCCCAACTCAACAACCTCTTGTTGAAACACCCTATAAAGTCCGCCGTTTAAATTTACGTGGTGGTTGAAGGTTTACAAATATGCGCCCAATTTCTGTCATTTATATTTTGATTATGCTTTAATTTAATTTTTATTATTTGTATTATTTCTCTAAATTACATTTGCAAATCAAATTTGTTTTTGAAAAAGAAACACATAAAGCAAAAACGTTTTTTTTTCTTTATTATCATCTAACAATTTAGCATAATTCGTACATATGAATGCATAGCAAAGTGAACACCATCTGCATCTGCTAACTGAATTCATTTACAAACAAAACAAAAAAAGATCAATACCAACTGAATTCTAAAATGTCTTCGCGAGTACCCGGCACCGAAGTGTCGCGTAGCAGTAAGCCAGCAACAACTCAGCGCCGACATCGGTCAAGGTAACTATTTTTATCATCATCTTTGTCAACACTACTAAATACTGAATTAATAATGCGTGTTTTAATAACTGTCAACGAGTGTGAGAACAATTGTGTCGTAAATTGTAAAGGTACTAATTTTTAGAAGTGAATATAAAACCAAACTTTACGTAACTAGTTATATAAAATTTAACATCCCTTTTTGTCATAAAATCTAATGAAATCAGTGCGAGGAAGCGAAAACCACCACCCACTTTCAGATAAAGTGACTGGAAAGTTTTGCTAAATTTATTAGTTATATTACTCGCATAAAACGGTTGTTACACAGACTCGTGTCGTTAAATGCAGATCTCTTCATTATATAATTACCGCACTGATAAGCAGCGCCATATAAGTTTTTGGGGTTTCCTTTTTTTTGCACGTTTATTTTCATTATGCGCAGAAATGGCAAAAATTGGTGTAAAATATATGCCGCACCTAAAAAGTGCGCATTATTTTAAACGTTTATTGTCAATTCAAATAAGTAAAATTATTTGTAGACATTTCATTTAAAAAAAAACATGTATTGTGTGTGGCTGCATTTGTCGTTTAAGCCACCCTTGGCATGAAATGGGCTGAAAATCCCTAAAAGATTAGAAGAGATTACAAGTCGTGCTTTAAATATGCAAGTGCGCTCCACCCCAATTTATGTTAATGCAGTAAATACGTTCCGTTTAAAACTCTTTCTTTTTTATTTCACGTTTATGCTAATGAACGGGATTTTTGCTATAAGCTTATGTGTTTTAGCTAGTTGTTGAATTGTTAAAGCTTGAAACCTTATTTAAATGTAGGCAATCATCATTTGAATTTCTGATTTATTTCTAATTTTATTTACATAAGTTAGAAGAAATTAAATATTCAAATAAAATACATTTCAACGTCGTAATCGGAAAATTTAAGATTATGCTTTTTATATCATCTAAACGTTAATTATTTTATAAAAGAAAAATTTCAGATTATTGTTGATTTTCAATAAATAAATTAGTTTGCCCAACATTTCAAGGTTAGAAGTTGAAAATTCAAAGTCATACTTTTAATACCTCAAATTTAAAACCTTAAATACTTTTGTTTTGTTTACCACATTATTGTAGGATTTAATAAGATAAGAAAACATGATAAACATTTCAAGGTCAAAAGTGGAAAACTCAAGGCCATATTTTTTAAATGAAAATTATATGTAATTAACTGTTAACAAAGCTGTTTGTTTTAGGGTACAATGATGTTCAATATTATCGCTAATTTCAATAAAAGTACCAATATTGGGAAAAAATGTAAGTTCATAATACAGAAACTTCAAGGTCAAATTTTTCATATCTCAGAAAAACTTTATTAAACTGTAGTTAAGCAACAATTGTACATAAATTCACACCTCGCTCTTCGTGCGATCTAGTTTTTTTTTTAAAGTACATAATAACATTACGGTTTACATGAAGCATTCATCAAAAACACTATAAATAATAAGTACACATTTATTGAAGATTTTATAGTTATTTGGATAATAAAATCAGAAGAAATCCCGAATCCACCCACAAATCCATTCATGTTGATATGCCAAATAAACATTTGATCATGCGGATATTCTTGAATCCCTTTTTCCAAGCACATACACAACGACATGGAAACAGAGTAATGTGAAATTTTTGATAGGATTTCATAAAACATTTATTTTACTATGTATTTTGATCCGCAATCATGTTACGAGTATTTTAAATGTTGACTAATATGTACACTTCAACCATACAGTAAGTATTATGCTTAAATACTATAAAAGTATAGATAAATCCGTAAATATTTTTGCAACACAATTTCTTTATTATTAAAAAATAATAGTAAATATTTCTTTACCTAATAAATATGGGTATAAACTATAAAACAACAAAACCATATTATTAAGTAAAACTATTTTTTCACTTAACACTTTAATGCATCGCGACGGTCCGTTTTTATCATCACCATAATATTATATTTGATTGAACATGTACAGTGTACACTGCGTACAGCTCATCACAATAATAATTAATTATCAGCCAGCGAAATTTACTGTTGGAGCCAAAATCCCGTTAGCTTGCCGCATTGCATTTTTGTTTACGCGAGCAAGAGCGCGCGTGGATTGCGTACAATCTGAATTCTGAACAATATAATGATCACACAATTTAATTGTTTTTGTATTCTATTTTCGGCAATTGTAAATAATACAGCCTAGCTATGTATATAACTACTCGTAGTTGAGTAACCAAATGCTCTTGAATAATGTATTTTATGTTTTCTTTGTAGCCATATTATTTAACAAAATTATTTTATTTATTACAAAACTGCAATTTGTTTTTTAAACTATTTAACTTATTATTAAATAAATTGTATGCTTTTGTATTTTGCTATTTTATTCTGATTGTTAAAACTTAGAATGCTCAAAAGTAAAATTCTTCACTATTTTGTAATTTAATGATTGAGTATTCAATAATACCTAGAAATAGTTCCACAAAAATTCTTCGAAAGGCATTAAATTTTGAAATGAAATTTAGTTTTATTGTCCCAGTGTGTATTCGTCCAACTAAAATTCAATAACAATTTAATGTTCATGTTTTACCGTCAATAATCGTTGTCACAATTCTACGAGTTGTGTGAATACAATTAGTAAGTTTTAATGAAAAATCAATCAAAATAGTTTCATTAAAATGTTGAAAGCCTGAATTCATTTAAAACACACTTTCTGTGTCCATTATTTTATGTTTAAAATACCGCCTTTATAAAAATGAGGTGTGAAAGTTTGCCAATACACCAGCAATTCATTAAACTTTAAACATTACAAAACTTACAAAGGTCATTTCATGTTGAATATTCTGATCATCAAACTGCAAAGCTATTTAAAAGTTCTGGTTTCTATCATAAGTTTCATTAAAGTTGTTCCATTTCAAAGAGTTGAGTGCTGTTTGGATTTTTCTGCATGCAGCACACAATTTATGCAGATTGTTTGTTTATTTTATTCACATTTGTTGGAAAATACTGTTATGTTGTGTTGCGAGATTTTACCTTTAATCATAAAATTTCAAATATAGAATTTATGGTAATGGATTTTTGTTTAATATTTGATCATAAATTTCAAAGAAATAATTTAAAGTGGGCATTCTTTAGACACCGAACCCAGCAATAAACGTCTTGGTATGATTTATTGTTTTCTTAAAAATATTTGGCTGAAAATTCTTTGAAAAAAAAAGCAAAAGCTAATTTTTCGTAAGTACCTTTTTTTAAATACTGTACAAATAACATCCATTTTACGTCATAAAAGCATACAGATTCCTTCTTCGTTTTTTACACTTTACACACAATCAAAGCGCGCTCTCGATAGCGCAAACAGAAATGCAATGCCGCAAGCTAACAGGGTTTTGGCTCCAACAGTAATTTTCGCTGGCTGGTAATTAATTATGATTGTGATGAATTGTACAATTTACATGTTCAATCAAGCATAATATGATGATGACAAAAACAGTTCGTCGCGATGCATTAAAGTATAATGTTAGTTATAAAAATAGTTTTACATTATAATATTACTATATTGTTTTTGTTTTAAACATTTATTAGGTAAGGAAACATTTACTATTTTTTTTTCAATATTATAAAGAAATTGTGTTAAAAAAATATTTACGGATTTATCTCAAAGCGTTTGTACATGCATTTAAGCCAACATTTCAACATACCATAGCTGTATTTTGTTCATACACGTTTGTGTTTATTTAAATTAAATTCCATAAAAAAGCGGTAATTGTGGAAGATCAAACAAATCAGACCAGAGATAATAAAGGGAATGGAAAGAAAATCCTTTAATCAAAAAAAGGGGGGAAATTCCATTTGAATTTTTTGCACGTCTTCAGTTTTTGTCTGACAGACACAAGCACAACATTTTTTTTAAAGAAAACAAAAATGTGTAACATTGAAAACTTTAACAAATTCGCGCACATAAAGAAAACGGAATTAAAGACGCATTATTTGAAAAGTTGTACGAGAATCACGAGAAAGTTGATAATTTGTTGCAAAGCTAACCAAATTCAATTGATTTATTTCCAAAGTTTCTTAGAAACCAAATCCTATGTTTGCTACAATATTGATGAAGTCTTTCATAAGGTGTATAAGAAGTGTAACAAAAACAAGCATTTTCATTTTTCATTATTTTAAAATTTAATAAATTCAAAATATAACTTGTTGCCGCTTTCTTTTTGCGTATTATCGTCACAATGTCTGGAAACTTGAAATTACCTTTTCTCCAAAAAAAAAACTTTTGCAAAATATAAATTTTTGATAAAGTCATGAATAACTACGTAGCCTCTTACACACTTGAATAACTCATCCAGCTCACAAAAAAAATTAAATTGAATTCATAAAAAGCGCATCTTATCTGTGCTCAGTGATTCTCATCTCTGATGTGGCCATAAGGGTTTGTGTCCAATGCTTGTGCCTTCAAAACTGCTACACGCAGTTGTATTATTTATGTGAATTTTGTACAAGCAACATTTACATCAACTTTAGTCAAATTATGCAAAGCATTGAGACGCATGTTTCACCCAGCAATAAAATTGTGGTAAACATCCTATTCCCATTAGGCACTTGATGGCCAATTGATGTTTGGCAAGATATTGAAGGGGATTACTTTGGTTGTTATTTGGGTAAAAAAAAATCGAATGCCACTTGATACGTCCCATTCAAGAGGCACAAAAAGGAAATTAAAATTGTATAACGGAATGTTGCTGGAGGAGTAGGGAGCTGCGAGGGTAGAAAGGCCTTCACAAATAAATTAATTAAGAAGTTGAATGCTTATTTATTTTTGTGGGAATTTATTGATTTAGAACGAATTGCCCTTCCTGCATGTTTCCGCTTTTATCGTACAGAAAATGCAGTCGTCATTGTTGACGACTGTGTGTGTTAACTCTTGTAATAGATGTAAAGTTTTATACAAACATTCTAGGCTTCCCACTTTGCTTTATACTGCCCTTGGCTTTTTTTTTATTTAACCGGAGCTTCTGTGCGACTGTGTTTTATAAAACAAAAATGTAGTATGTCACGACTCACGACCGAGCTCTGCTCATTCTGTTGTCATGCCCGCGCCGCGGCCACACGACCGAAATGAATATTTGACCGTTATGTAGTTTTTTCCCTTCCAAGCACCGATTGTCTCTTCTACGCTTGATTTCCACTTTCTCTTTCTCTTGCACACACTAGTTTGCAATTTTAGCGTTTTCTCCAAATACCGAACTCCCATCAGAAGTTTCACTTCAAAAAATCATTTCAATTAAATTCCTTAACCTTTTTTTCGATGTTTCACATATTCTCCATAATATTCCAAAGAAACACACAACATTGTTCATGACATAAACCCTTAAAAGGGTCAACCCTTTTCTACAGATGATCACAATGACAATTTGTAATAATTTGAAGTTAAATGTGACGCAATAAATGTTTTGATGATTTCACTCCTAAACTTAATTCAAATTTGTAATTAATAAAACAAAACGTTAAATCCTTAACAAAACAGTAATCCGCACCCTCTTAATCCCATTCAAAAAACAATTTAACAAATACAATGGGCACTTAAAATCATTCAATGACCCCATTTGCACAAACACACACACATTGAGCAGTTTACAATTTTTCATGATAGAGGCTTATTGTGAATAAATTCCTTGAATGACATACTGCGTGCTTGCCGCCCACACCCCAGTCACCATGCGCCAACCATTCACACACACTCCATTTGAAGTTCAACTTCCCGTATGCTAATTGCTTAATCTTCCTGCACAAAGAACAAATTATTGGTGTGGGTGAACTACATGTCCCGTAAACGCATAGAAAACCCCCCATTTTCTTTGTTTTGTGGCAGAATGTGGAAAACCATCCAATTTTAAAGCCTTCCATCGTCGCGTACCGAAACTTACTAACTATGTTATGTGTCGTTCCTGTAATAATTATTATCTCTCAAACATTTTCGCATGTAACCTTTTTTTGGGTTATACAGGGTGGCCCATTTAAAATTTTATTTTTAAATCTCGTACTATGGCAACAACGCACGAGCTACAGACCTAAATTTTTGACAGCTAATTAGTCATATCACGTCCACAGCACTCAACTAAAAAACTTGTTTACAATTGAAGAACGTTTTGAAATATTAAAGGCTTATATTCAAAGTCAGTGATTTGTGATATACAGGGTGATCCATTTAGAAATTTATTTCAAAAAGTGTGACTAAATGAGTAAAACTTTAAACAATTAATTATTACGAAACTATCTCAAAAAAAAAAATTTCACAAAAAAAAATTGCCGAACATTTCAAGGTCGAAATTTGAAAATTCAAGGTCACACTATCTATATCTCAGAAAGCTTAAATTTTTTTTGCCGCATTTTTGTAGAACATTTCAAGATCAAAATATAAAAATGCAAGGTTACATTTATATCTCAGGAACCTAAAATATTTTTTAAATTCGTGTTTCACTTCATAAATAGTTTATAGTATTTATAGTTTAAAAAAGAGGGAGCATTTTTGTGAACGTTTCAAGGTCCAAATCGCACTTCGGTCTGCTCGCGATATATTTTGTACCAGAGCGTTATAAATTCACTTCACGATCTGCCTGCGATGTAGTTTTTATTTTATTTTGAAGGCTAAAACATCCGGGTTGGGAAATAAACTGATTTCACTCAAGTTTCTCCCACTGCTGAAAATTTGAGACATACTGTAGACCTTCAATTCTCAGTCGGAATATTATGTTTTAAAGCTGGGATTGTCTCTGGATTATCCGAATATCATTGGTCATTAACAGCACTTCACAGAAATAAATACAAGAGTGTCAAATTGCAGCTTTAAAAACAAAAAACTAAAATAATAGATAGAACACCCTGTACTTGCAAAATTTTATTATATGTTCCACATACAGTGGACGAATATTTGCACACGACAGTGTATCGCTTCAGGATGTATGATATAATAATTTTAAAGCATAAAAGGAAAATACATTCACGCAAAAGCGTTATGAATGATGAATATTTTCCACTAAAATGAATGAACGGGTTTCCGAATGACGAGAGTATGTGGAATCTCCACATAATCTCCCAAAATAAATCACATGACGCTGCCGCCTGTATATGAGTTATGGCGTCCGGACATCCACCCACGTCCCACTTACACTTTTAAATACCAATTAAGTTTGCTATGCGGGTGCGTGTAGGCGAAATGAACGCCAAACTTTGTTTCACATCCGTGAATTGCTTACAATGTTTGTCACCATATTGTGTAAGTGTGTGTGCTTTATCATTGCAAAATTCCTCGCTATAATTTTTTTGCTAATAAAACGAGCAGCTTTCAAAACATGAAATAAACAAATCCTTTGTAATTACGAAATTTAGCATTCAAATTATAAATTCGGGGCCATGTGCAGAATTTTAATTTGGCGCCACATTTACAAAATCTCATCCGTTTCTCAATGAAATCATTGAAAAATTATTGTCACTGCCTGCTTCCTGACGTTGTGAATTATTTTAGATGCAGACACAACAATTTTATATTTATCCCAATTATTGGCTTAAACTCAACTGCACATTTTTATTAATTACATTTGTGTGCATTGTTTGCGTTTTTGTTTTAGGTCGACATCGCGATATGCAGACTTGGAAAAGCCGAAGAAAAAGAAGACAATATGCGCCACCACGAGCTTAGTGTCAATCCCCAATACCATCAAGCTGAGCATGCTGAATAGTGGATTGCTTTCGTTTGGTAAGTTCCGTTTTATTTTCCCCTTTTTGAGTAAACAATTTCCATTGAAAAGTGCTCTCTCTCTCTCTCTCTTGTCTCTTTAAACGAAATGAAAATTTTAGATCGAGAATGTATTCTCGGTTGATGCAATCATCGAACTCTTTCAACGTAAATTGATTTAAAAGGAAAATTTCTTTGATGTTGAATGTAGTACATTTTTAAATCAGGCTCATTCTGATGGAATGTATGACGTAGATTTCTGCTGTGTATTTCTTTGTGTGTCAGAAATAGAAGAAAATATTGTAATATAATATGTTCTCAATAATGTTACAAGAACTATTATATAGGGTGTTCCATTATGGACAGGAAGGTTCAACCGACTTGTTTCTGGGTCAGGAATTTGACAGCTTTGATGTGAGACGTCACCTGCAAAATGATGGTTTATTGCTTTCACATGCCACTGACAGCAATGTATTTCGCGCAGCCTGTCTGTTTTTTCGGCACCGGTTTCGTTACAGTTTAGTTTCAGTTCTTTGTCATTCCAAGCCTTGATTCTGTATAATAATAATAGCAGCATGCTATTGAGATCCCATTTGGTCTCTGGCCGACTTTTGAAAATATCCTTGTTGAAATAAAACAAATGGGATCTCAATAGCATGCAACTATTATTGTTTAAATACGTTATCATTTAAATGGACGCACTGGGTTCCCTGCATTCGAATAATATCCGATAACACTAAAGCACAGATTAAGCTGAATTTAAGTTATGTTGACTTTAAGCTAATAGTTTTATTGCCGTTTATCAGCGCAGACCTGCGACTTAAAAAAAACACACACGAAAACGTTTCATTACTTGCACGTAACTGAATCTTTGACTGAACATGGTGATTTCTCTTGAATATGTAAAAAATAAGAAATGTCATTATCATGGACGGTCGACGCCAATCGACATCAACTGTCAAAAACTACCCGCCCATAATGAAGAGCCCTATATTATAACCAAGTACATTACATATTATAAAAGAAAATACAAAATTGCATCATTGTTGTTCCTATTTTTGTACTGTAAAGTGTAAACCATAAATACAGTTAATTTACTTTTGCAAGATGATAGTTACTGACGTAATGAATATTCAGGATGCAAGTAAAGTTTACTAAAGTTATATGAGTGTATATCTTTTCTCCAAAGGTGCAGAGCGTTGATTGTAGGTCAAATTTACTTTAAGTTATATCCTTCAGTAATAATATGATCCTTCGTTTATAAGCAATTAAAAGAATCACGATATTCTTGCAATTACTTAACCTGATTAACCTTTTTAATAAATATGGATACGAGGGTGGTTCTAAAAGTACCCGAGCTGAGTCTTTTTAATTAGTGTAATTGTTTCCAGGTTGATAGATTTGTTATCCTTTTAAAAATCAAACAGAATTGCCTCATTTTTTCTACCTTGTTCCATTCAATTATTTTTTGTTTTTGTCTCCCTCTGTCTTTACTCTACAGTCTACACCCGTGCGAGCATCACTTCTCCCTCTTTTACGCATCTATACTGTCGATCATCTTTCTCTTAAACGCCAGATTTACACATTCTCTTTCTCTCCTATTTAATGGCTCGCTAACAGAGCTGGCGCACTATCTTCGCCCTTCTCCAAAAACGTTAAATCTAACGCGTTAAATGACTAAACTCCCATAAGAAATTTCATTTCAATAAGAGCACAAAATTTTAACAAATAAACCCTGTTTAAAATCAAGAAAACAGAATCTATGAAAATTTATCATCTCCTTTGAGTCGTTTCGCCTTTCCATCTCCTATCTTAATTGAATTCCACAAAGAAAAGTCTAACCATTTCCTAAAATCACAGCATCACCAAAGCAGTAAACTTGACAACAAAATGTCCCGTTAATCTCCATATTTAAATACGTCGTGTTGATTTTATTTGTTTCAAAGAACTTAGTATCCTGCACGAAATACGAATATTTAGCATTCATTGCAAACAACAATTTCTTGTGCATTTTGCTACAGACTTTTCGTTTGGCTTTTGTTTAATGTTACAGAATACATTAAAGCTGTTAAAGTGTATTACTGTTACACAGGCACATCCTTTATCCTGATATATGTGACAGGTGCTTCGCGTAGCACTTTGAATAGGCAATGAGCTTTTGCTTTAGCGTACAACTACTAAATAAGCCGATTATTTAGATACACGCCATTTCATCCGCAGTATCGGAAAAGACATTTAACACGTTTATTGTTTTATGTTTTACATTTTATGTGAATAATAAAAATACTTGATTAATCCCTTTTACATTTAGATGGAGTGAGGAGTTAATAAAATTGAAATCGAGTGCTTGGAAAGCTTTTTAAATGGTGTGGTAAATTTTTAAAGTCTTTTTTTGTCACAGTTAAGTTTATTATGGCGAAAATGTTTCGTAAATTGGATGGAATTAATTCTTTTCATTAGTTAGATGTGTCCTAAATTTGAAAAACATTATTTCAAAATGAATTGAAGAATAATATTCAGATTAAGACTTCTGAAAAGAATTAATTGAAGCCAATTTAGACATTCTGAATGTTATTGTTGATAAACTAGTTTAATTCACTTTGAAATAAAATTTTTCTAAATTTAAATGACTTCTAAAATGATTAATTACATCCTTCAATGTCAAGGTACATTGTTAAGTCAACTTAGCAAGCATGAAGCAGACAATATGCAATGTTTATCTTTAAAAAAAGCACACAGCATCTATAAGGATTAATTTACACGATGATGTAACCGGATGTTACAGCAAAACAGGCTACAATCTGTAACGATTTTGCATGGATCTGTTTTGTAAAATGTATGCTGCCTGCTGGTAAATACATATATCATTAAATGTTGACTGCTGATTCATCACGGAGCACTTTTGCATTGTACCTAAAATGTAAAAGTGTGCTGGATTGCATAACATTTGCTGCTTTCAGCAAATATAATTTCCTGTAAGCGCGGCATGATATACAAAATAAGTTCAGAAAACAATTGGAATGTTTCCAAAAAAAAAATACAACAAATTGTAAAAGTTCAAGGACACTAACCCAATTTATGAGCAATTGCAATAGCTGTAAAATATCCGCGCGTGCATGCCAAAAAAACATTTTTTTTTGTGCTTTTCTGGAAAATTTTATTGAAAAAAGTTTCACCATTTTATTCCCCAATGATTAAACTATGGTAATTGTTATTTAAAGACCATGTTTTCTAATACATTGCACAATTTAATTAAATTGAAATGGAATTTATGAACTCAAACTATGCTTAAAGAAATGAATAAATATTTACCTGAATTTACAAAAGGCACATCAGGACCCTTTTGCTTCATAAATTCTACATCGCAAGTTATTTCAAAGCATGAAGTTTATGTATTCCACCTCCTTGTTTTATCTTCTTTAACAAAGAGGCAAGATAAAACCTCTGACAACTCAGAGGATTTTAAGTTTTAACATTTTCCAATTGAAGACATACGAGTTGTGGCTTTAATTTAAGATTGTTTATCAGCATTTAGTAAAGTCGATTTGAGCAACAATAAAATACTTCAAAGATAATTTTTAAAGGAGACATTATTTCCTTCTAGCATTGAATTTAAAGTCACAATTTATTTTAATTTGATAATTAATTTTTGGAGAACCAAAATTCTCAATTTTTGTGCATTTTATTTAATTATTGGCACATTAGTTTTCAAAGGATTGTGACGAAACTTTATTGAATTCAATTTTAAAGTGCTTATGTAACTGTGATATATTCAAACTTTGAAATATTTTACTATGAATTAAATTCTAAATAATTACTTTTAATTATTTTTACTCTTCAAATTAGTGTGCTTATTTGGTTAATAAAAAATCATCTTGCGTGAAAGTTCAGCAATAATTATTAAGTCAGACCTAAAATGTTATAAAACTTTTTGTATATGTTCTTCCAAACGGATTTAAAATGTTTTTGAACACAGAGTTTTTATATTTTCCCCAATTTTTGTATTTTAAATATTCAAAACAATTTGCAATTCAATTTAAACCATTTTTGTTTAAATCAAACACATTGACGGTTGTTATTATTTAAATTCCGAAAATGGTGTTTTCAAAGTGCAAATTTTAAACACAAAACAATCTAGACACAACAATAACATTCTAAAATAAAACAAAAGTCTTGAAATCGATATCCTTTCAAACTGAATATTCAATCTGCATTTCAAATTGCATTTAGAAGAGATTTTCATGCTGACAAATTACTTTCCATTCATACACGTAGGATGCTCTTTAAAGCATATTATTTGTCTTGTAAACAAAATGGTTTTCCTTGTATAGATTTAAGTGTGCTAAGTAATAAGTTTAAATTCAGACGAAATGAAAAATGTGTGAGGAAAAGAATTTGGAGTTCTTTAAATATTAAAGCATTGTCGGTACTCTTTTGTATTTTATACTTTAAAAATAAATTTTTTTTAGCATTATTATAGTCATGATTGAAACAAAAAACAATATTGCTTAGTTAACTTTATGAAAAATACAAATAAAATTTATGAATTTAATTTAAACATTAATTCTTGATTTGGAAGAAATTTTAATTTTTTTTCATAAAACGTTTTTCTTAACAACGTTCTAAAATTATTAAAATAATTAACAAAAAATGTTTATAGTTAATTTACAAACATGATAACACATTAAGTTACAGTTAACAAATCACATTACACTCCTGTAAAAAACATCGAAGAATCCTTTGGGTAAAGCAGTTCAATTCACTGCCTTTTGCAAGATGCAACCACTTACTTTGCGCATTGAACAAATTCATGAAGACTATTGGGAAATGGCCAATGATTTACGTCCTTTTAATGTCGGAATGATATGAATTACATTTTGCAACCATCCCAACATCTTATTCATGAAATGTAAGAAACTTTAAATTGAAGATTCATTCACAGAGAAACTTACTTTTCGTAAAAGGATTTACGAAAGTAAATAGGAAATGATGTTACACACAATATTCTTACATATTCCAGTTTACGACTTGCCAAATCACTAGGGTTGTTTATATTTAAAATACATAATTCATATGAACTCGATTCAACATTATAAATATTGAACCAAAGTAAATGGAATTCAAATTATTTTCGAATTAATGAAGACTGAATACTTTCATTCATTTTTAATAGCGCATTTAATTTGAAATTACGCATCTTCTTGTAAATATTTAAAATGAATCCGAACGAATTTTATTTGAGATATCATTCAATTTATTTATTTTGTTTATTTGCTCAAATATTTTCAATTCATTATTTATTTACCGACCTTATATTATGACGAAATTTATCTGGGAACTTCTGGCAAATTTATTGTACAATAGCGGTTTGTGGAATTAGGACAGGATGTGTTTGAAATAAAATGTTTAATGAATTTTTGTTATTTTTCTTTAAATGGAATCGTTTTTGAAAGCATCCTACAATCTTTAAATTAATAATATTGAAGAATTTCGTAATTTTTTTTTACTTGAAATACCGTCATC
This sequence comes from Sylvicola cinctus, assembly GCA_963854165.1. Taxonomy (NCBI): domain Eukaryota; kingdom Metazoa; phylum Arthropoda; class Insecta; order Diptera; family Anisopodidae; genus Sylvicola; species Sylvicola cinctus. The sequence goes on from OY974084.1 coordinate 39,425,424, forward strand.
ATCATCATTATGAGTAGCACTACAAGCTGGTCCAAATCTTGTCCTGAGCCCTGACACAAAAAAAAAATGCTCTGGACTGGGATATAATGCGCAACAGTCCAATAGTTTGGAATACCTAGTGCCCTTACGGCTAAGCCTACTCATTCCTCTTATTAGAAATAAAGTCTCCCAATTGTCTCCTTGTTTCTACAAGTCTATTCAAAAAGACAACATCGTCCTTTATTCATTTTTCTTTAAAATTATTATTTTAAAACTGAGAAAAATTCGCGAAATCTAAGCACAATAAAAAGGTCTGTTTAAAAAAAATATTCTAAAAACGTTTACTAAAAGCTCACCCTGTTTTAAAAAAGCTTATTTAAACTCACAGATACAATTTGCGAGTGACGTTTTACGCATAAATAAATCCGAATTGCCAATGGCCAATAAACTGACTGATACATTTAAGTTTATCGCAATCCGCACGTCCAAATCAAATAATTTCATAAAGCATTGAGCCACACATGATTTCCGATGTTTTGCGAATTGCCCACACCCCGCATCCCTTCACATTTTTGCAATCAAATTCCAGTTCGATATTGGACGCGGCGGAAATTATTCATTAGCCTCATCAATCCCGGCTTGTTTTTGTTTGTGCATCCCACAATTGTGTGTAACAGACATAAATGCGATATATTCTCTATGATTTCAAAACACATAAAAGCATATTGCTGGCATGGCCATAAAAGTGTCACACACTTGCTCGAATTTTGCCACAAGCACCGTATGACAGTGTTTTCGGATAATAAATTGTTTGGTAAACGTTTTGTTCCATCAGCAAAAAAAAAAAAAACATTCTTCACTTAATACGAGCACGAGTGTTATATTTTACCCAATCCTAATGAGGCCCACTTCACATATTGTGCAGCATAGTATTTGAATTTAGCCCAAAACAGCGACTAAAGCATTAAGCAAAGCAAAGCTAATACATTAAAGCGTCGTACCATTGCACAAAGGATGCTTTTGGCCGTTTATAAGCGAGACCCAACACACATTATTTATGGCATGGCAGTGTTTTATATACGCAGAAGATTTAATGGCTTTTCCATTTCACATGTTGTGCGCCGCGGTAAACGGGGTGGCGGGAGGGGAGCTGCTAACCTTCAAGCTTAAAAGCTTCTTAAAGAACTCACGGATTTTTGTGTTGAATTGTGAAGGGCAACCGTCGACACTCTGATGCGGCCACCAAATGTTGTTTTGTATAAATAAATAAAATGATTACGCCATTTCCGGTGTCTGTATGGGTACTTACTGGCTGACGGCATGTACACGATTACATGGCTATTAAGTTGTGTTGGGAATTAAGGGCAAAATCCGGTTCTTTATGGGCATAATGCTCACTCTCTTCAGTCGTTTAAAAACAAGTCACATTATTAAATTGTTTTACTTTTCTATTAGCATTCAGTGTGTCTCATTTGTGTAATGACTTTAACATTTTCATCTTAATAGGGGTCTTTTATTTTTGATATGACTTTATTATTTATTACCGGACACTGTTGAATTAAAAAGAGCTGGGCTCAATTTCTATAGCAATGAGACCATGCGTTCGAACGTTGGTTTAAACAAAAAAAGCGGCGTTTATCCTCTCTTCAATCCAATTTTTACCAAATTGGGCCATGATATAAATCATAATATGTCAGGAAATAGGCTTTCTTAAATTCAAGGTCAAGTAAGCGATGTAGATTATGAATTTGTAATGTGGCTTTTAAAGTATCAAGGATTAAAGACTATTTTTGATGTTGAGAATATAATATTTTGACCTTGAAACACTTAGAAATTGTTTTTTTCTTTTTAAAGCTACAGTAATATAAAAATAAGTTTTAAAAATATTTAAGCTTACTAAAATTATGACCTTGAAATATAATATTTATACCTTGTCAGCAAAATTTTGATCTTGTCAAAAGCTACAATAATGTGTAAAGACATATTTCAAAAACATTTATCGATTTTGAGATAAAAACAGTTTGACCTTGAAATATTCAGATTGTAATTTTGAAATTTTTTGTTTTATAAAAAGCTTCCATTATGTGAAAAATTTTAATCAAATTTTAAAAGGTTTCTTAGATATAAAATTGCATTTTGTGTGCGTCCAATGTCCATCCCTTTAAAAACCGCAGGATCCGATTAAGGAGTATACGTTTGTTAAGAATATATTATGGACCAAATTTTAAACAATTACCAAAATCGTTAGAGCCATTTCCGAGCACCCGTACAAACTTTTTAATTAAAATCAAATGTTTGTCCGTAATTTGACCTTGAGTATAGTGACCTTGAAATCAAAGAAATCATATTTGGCAAAATTTATTTTACGCAACGTATAAAAATATCATGAAAATCCGTCCACTAGCTTCCGAAATCGATCGGACTCCCCAACACCCGGACGCACCTACACACATTATTTCCATACCACTGTTTTGTACTCAGTAACCATTAAAATAGGTTTCTGTGTTTTTACTCAAATGTAATAATCAATTACACCAGCGTGAAAAGTCGTAATTATTTTAAAATATGAGAGCATTCAGATTTTCAAGGTCACATTTTTGATCCAATCAATCAAAAGCACTTAAATTAAACTGCCCCATTCTCAGAAATTAATTTCGTTATTAAAGCACTCAAAATCTTAATATTTATCCATAAATTTTTTATTAATGTGCCACTTTGAAATGCATAAATTTAATAATTACCCACCACCAAGTGATTAAACTGCGCGGCCGCGGCGTCTATTATGTTGCTGTGGTTTTTTTTTTGCAGTTGGCGCTCCCGCACTAACTACATAGCTGTTAAACAGCATAATTCTATCTAAATGACAACGCCACTTGACGTTCTTGTATATATTTAGCTATGAATGCAATTCAAAAAACTTTTACTTTTAAAATTGTTGAATTAGTGCCAAGGAAACGCACACACACACACACACACTCGGAAAGCGTCGCGACGCTTGCTTTTAAACTTCATCAATCAAATGGCAAACACATGTATGTTACTGTGTAGTTGTAGTATATAGTTACTCATTACCCAGTGGTACGAGCGACTGATACGAGTACACCGGGTAGACGTTGTGGACGACGACACTCACTCTCAAGTTTAACTATAATATAATGTGGTGTGGTGGCCGCATACAAAATAGATTCTCCCTTGTCGTGTTTGCTAACACACATCACAATACATATTGTCATCTCTATGCGTGTTTCGGATTCTTGCGTCGCGATACACTGGTGTGGTGGGTTGTTGGGTTGGGTGGCGAGGAAATGGGCGAAGATTGAAGAGCCTGTTTTGTGACGAGGTGCATGTATTATGTGCCAGACAATAAGCACTGAATTTAATTGGATTTTGTATAATTTCGATTGGCAACAAAACATAATATTATTATGTACGTGCAGGAAAGTATTCTGCGACTACCCACTGTAGACGCACACAACGTTTAATATTGATACATAAAGCTGGCTGATAAAATGTATAAGCATTTGATCAGTTGACCATAAAATCCACCCCCACGTCTGACTTATTGAACAAATCCATCGCTTATAAACACGGCTCATGCAACCAAATCACGACATCGCTATGTTTTTATGGCTCATTTCGTTGAAATGTTATGACCACTGTTCACGAATTGAATAGGGCTGCGTTTTGCGAATAAAGTGGCATGCCGATGGACGCTTGTGTGTGAATCTGCCATCTCATCGGGCTGTTATGAAAACAAAAAAAGGAATCACATTGTAATTATATCGTTTCGTGATTAATGATGTTTAACTTCCACGGCATTATACTTTATTAATGATTAACAAGATGCGGTTAGCACCAAAAATATGTTGCTTAAAAAAATGAGAAGAGGGTTTCATAAAATAAAAATTTCATTGATTTGCACTATGGTTTGATTAGAGGCAGATGTCTCCTTTGATATATTGCCACTTAGGGGGCATTTGCGTGAGGAGTTTGTTGGGCGACGTGCTGCGTCGCATGAATGTTAAAAGTTATTGGCATTTGAATTTTGATGGCGAGTAAATGTCACGTGTTTTTTCAATTACTCATTCCAAAATTTGGTGTTTTGCGCAAAAAAAATGTTTAAAAATAGTTGGGAAAATGTTTTTTCATTTCGTTGCTTAATTTTTCCAGTTGCCGTTATTAAAAAAAAAAGGTTTAACAATATTTAAAAGTAAATTTAGAGCAGAGTTGTTTTTTAATTGTGTTGAAATTTTGTTGACGACTTTAAATACCACAAACTTTTGTGTTTCGTTTTTCATTTAAAGAATATTTTGAAGTAAAAAACAAATAAGAAAATTCCTCACACGAGTTTTTCTTTATAAAATAATGTTCAACAACAAAAAGCAATGACAAAAACTTTTTTTTACAAGTACAGTAGATCCTCTTTTAAACGAATTTTGTTAAAGCAGAATTTTCATTATTTGGAAGTGGTCTGTTCCTTAGGTGTCGGGTTAAGAGGGAATCTAACAGTAGATTAACCAGAATCACTTTCACTGGAAATCGGTTTAACGGAACTATTTCCACGATAAACGTTTTTTTAAAGAAAAGAATCAAGGATCGAAATTGTGAACGAAAACAAGAAGTCTAGTAAAGAAGAGCAAATGCGTAACTTCTGATGATAATTTTCAGAATAAATTTTTAAATTATCTTATGATAAAATGACTTGAAAGATGAAGAAATTTTAAAAAGTAACCAGACATTGTGATAATGTAGAAAAACCTTTGCTTTTTATTGCTAAGACGAGGCAATTTAAGCATTCTTAAGCACCTAAATTACTTTAACCGGATTTATTCCTATCAGTAAATGGTCCGGTTGCTAGAGATTCTACTGTGTTTAAGACTAGACGTAAACGTACAGTAAAATATACACAAAAACAGTGTGTGAGAGTTTTCTTTCTATCAAGAAAACACATGAACGATTCCCTAAAAAAAATCCCGAAGCATTACAATGCTTTAAATAAAATTGCAACCGAAAATAGAATGCTTAAAAAAGGTTATTAATAGTTAGTCGAACAAAAACAATTAGTGAAACTCAACATTGGCATGGTTTCTTTCAAAGTTACATTTCATTATCGTCAATCATAATATATACTGTATAAATCGTTTTACAAAAAGCTTGGACCAACTTTTTATGGAAACTTTTGGTGCTTCTTTTTTGGGAGATTTATTTTATTTTATTTATAACGGTATAGAAAGTTCTGACATTTAAGTTGAACCCAGACATTTGATTTTTTAAAAGGTAGAAAAAGGAGTTGTGGAAGAAAAAACTAAAATAAAGCAGAAAATTTGAGTTTAATCAATTTAATTCTAATGTCTTTCAAACAAAAATTTCAATGTGAAAGGATACTTAAATGAATTTAAAGGATTTTGTTATAGATTGAAAATAATTGTAAATCTCCCTGGAATTTTGTAACATAAATAAAAGTCTGAAATTAATGTTGGCTCAACTTCTAAATGTCAAGAAACTGCTGAACACGTCGTCTAAAATATTTTGCCAAAAGTCTATCATTATTAATTGCTTTATACTAAAGTGATATGGCGTTCGCAATAATAATTCCTGTAGATGTATTTTACAATACACACATGATAGCTCCTCAAATGTGTACGAGAAATATAATGTTTTTAGTGAAAGTATATGAAATAAAATCGATTTTTTCCTTATACTGCTGACTAATCTCTTTAACTTTCATATCATGTTAACGTCTGCACATATTCTGTTAGTACGAGAAATAAAACACACACAGAAATATCGCGCATATATCCTTGAATGCCTTAATTGAATTATGAGATCCAGTCACTGACTCTTCCTCAACACACAAATTAATACATTTGAGCAAGCGACTTCATTAGTCATTTATACCCAAGTTTATCATCGTTTTTTTACGATCTGACACCGCGCTGCCAAAAGTAATCTATGGGGATGATAATGTTTATTTAAACAATATATAACCGAAACATTTTCATGCTCATGTGAGGGATGATAAATCGGTAAACTTCGCTATATTATCTTGATGCTGAATCTCGTTTCTCACATGCGGTAACCACACATAATATGAATTTTAAACTCCACACGATAACGTTGACGTAACTTATATTTTATCCGAATTTTGTTACAACACACGTACAGCATTGTACAACTAGATCAACAACCACATCGTTTGCATTTATCCAGATCACATGAATTGCAATAAAAAAATTCATGAAATAATCGAGAACAGGATGAGAATAATTGCGAGACGAGAATGTGACGTCAAGACACACATTCACACCATCCAATATGCTAAATATTAAATCACTGCTATTGCAGATTTTGCAACAAACTATAAGCAACTGCATCTTTTTCCCCTATATTTTACTCTTTACTGCTTTGCATCAGTGCATCAGCGGCGTGCTTGCATCTACATAATTTTGTCACCGTCTTGTGTCAACATTATGCTGCTTGCATACGTCTTGTTGTATTACGTTGTTGTACAAAGGAAGTCAAGTGTTGATGGTTGAGATGCTTTAAATGGAAATTGAAATGAAGCATTGCGAAACGGTGCTGTGTGTAATTTTTATGAGGCAGCACTCCATTGTATTTGAGAACATTCGTATAAATTATATTGATTTCTGTATTTTTTTTTTTTATCTTTTTCATTGCAGAAAAGGTGAAATTGGAAGCAAGAGGTGAGTCTGAGTTCAATTGTTTCAACCTAAATTTGATTTCATGTTTTATGTTAACTTTTAAGTGACTATTTTGGTATTTGACATTTATGGAGCCCACTTTTTTATCACATGGTTTTGTAATGTACAATAGGATCCTTCTTTTTATTACATAAAAAAATTAATAAATTTTTTTTGTTTATTAATTTTTTTTTTAAATAATTTATAAAATTACGTTAAAGCTGATTTTGTTAAAAATTTCCTAAAAAGTGCTCTAAGATTGCATTTAAATTTGTTAAATTTTGACAGTTAATTAACGACTTTTATGACGTTTATTGAAAACCTTAAATTTTATAATTAAAAAAAATAAATTTATCAATTTAATAAAATTTATCTGCGTTTTATAACATTAAATTTCAGCTGCTTGAATTTTTAGTTTTGAACAAAATTTGTTGTTATTAAAGCTTTGAAGTGACAAGAACCAGAACCTAAAACAGAAACAGAAGCACACACAGAAACAGAAACAGAAGCTAAACAGAAAATATTATTTTCTGTAGTAAATTGTAGAAAACGGTCTGACGTCAAAAGAACATTTTCTATCGGTAGATTCTGTTGCAACTGAATTTTAAATTTTGCTGTTGATTCTATTTCCGTTACAAATGTACTGATATCTGTTTATGTTTCTGTTTCTTGCTCCTGTCACTACAAGGCATAACAGTATTGACATATATAAGTAGAATTGTCAATTTTTTAATTCCAACCAATTTACACATAATTTTATCAATTTTATTTTTTTTTTTTTTTTTTTTTTTTGTCCACTTAAGTCCCATAAAAAAATTATTTAAAAAATTAAAACTCTTGCCAAAAATAAAAAATAAATCCCCATAATTTAGTGCACAATCAATTTATGATCCAAAAAGTAAAGGTCTGCTTGACAGCTGTGCAATGTGACGTCATCTGGAAAAACATAGTATGAGCATTGTGTATTGTGACAGTTCGTTGTCATCCGGGCGAAATTTTAATATAAAGAAATAATAAAATGACGGCCGCATTCAATTTTTGAGCAGACCTTTACTTTTGTATTTATAATAACAATTTAAACATCAACTTTAACAATAAAATTAAGTTTTTTCATCAATTTTCTTATTTTTTATTTCATTTATAATTAATTTTCGTCTACTCATTAAATTTATAGAAATATATGCAAAAATAAACATTCCCGATGTTACAAAATTGTAATCCCATTAATTAAAAAGCTGCACAAACGCTGAACTCATCAGCTGTAACCGACTGCGGTGGGAAATAACTGCCAAACACACGAATCACCCCAATTTTTAAATGAAACACCACAAAATGACAAAACGACACATACGCACACACATTTCAATTCGAATGACATAATTTACTCACGGAATGCACCCATGGGAACACCACAGTGTAAATTACAAAAGAACTCGTTCGGTTTTGTTTGTGCTGCGTTATCTTCATACACACATACGAGTGTGTTACTCTAGTTGGGAAGTCATCATATAATTCGAGAGCTTTTCGCCCCCGAAGGCACGCCAACCTTCCTATTTGTTGCCAACCCACGTCATTTTGTGTAACTTTTCCACAAAACTTTACGTTCTTCTTCCACAACATAATATAGTATTCCATCCCGGTGTTTCCTTTTGGTTGTCTCTCTTCCGAGCACTACCTCGACTTTTTAATACTTCCACACGTATACCGACAACTTAGCAGGATGCAGTGTGTATAAATCTCCTTTTTATTCATGCACACAAACAGCTGTAAATTTGCTGAGATACATGTAATACAAAAGAAAAAGCTTAAAATGAAAAGCACACACACAACATGCAAGGCGATACTTTAACATTTGCGCCCGCACTCTCGCATATGTGCAACGTGCATGCGTTCGTGTTGCACAAAAATGCAGTAAAATTGTGCCGTTTGTTTTAATTAAATGTAAAAAATGTAGCTTGTAAATTTAAAGATTGCTGCAGGTATTCTGCTGCACTTTATAATGCACTTTCGTGCAGTGAACGCTTAATTAAAATAGACTGTGATGCGAAATTAAATTGCATTAAAATGTAGGTACTCTAAAATTAAAAACATCTTCCTAATTGAAATAACTTCTTGTTATATATGATATTAAAAGAAAGACGTTGGGCTTTTCATTTAAATAGATTCTTTGGAAACACAATTAAAGTAATTCTTGTTTTAAAGCTTCAAAGTTTTGTTACACAACTGCGTGACTTTCAACTATATAATACGTTTATTTCAGAATGCCCTCCAGTGTGGGTGGTTTATAATATTTATACCTGAAAATACAGACACCTTGATAATGGTGATTCTATAATATAAAAGCACAGAGCTGTGTTTTGTTTTATTGAATGCGTGGGAGGAATGCTTTATTGAATTTATGGTGAACCGATATATCTTATATTGGTACAGTTGTGTGTTTACTTGTGTAAGCGCACACGGAAAGTAATATTTTTTGGGTGATTTAAGGAGGTGATATTGATCTGGTAAATAGTGGAGCTTAACATTAAATAATTTATTAACAAAACATTGATTTTTATTTTGTGTTAACATTGAACTTCAAAAACATTTAGCAATTTTCGTATTTTTTTAAGGAAATCACTTTTGTTTTAATGCCTGTGGAAATTTTTGAGAGCAATTAAATTTTTTATCGTCAAAAGCATTTCAAGGTCATTAATTTTTCAATTTGAAGCCAACTTCACTTCACAGAATCGTTTATTGTTTATTCTCAAAAAACTTCTTTATTTTCAATCAATAAAATATTTATACCTTATTTCTAAGGATCAAATCAAAAACTAAATCCTTTCATGGTTAAAAATAACATTTCATTAAAACAATTGACATAACCTCAATTAAAATTATGTTTCTTGTTTTACTTTCAAATATTCAATCTTTCATAATTTATTTGCATAATAACTATCCACGTCAAAAATATGAAAATTAATTTCTCTAATCACCGACCTATCTCCACATTTATTTAAATTTTCAAATTTACACCACCTGTTGCTCAAATAATGTCTCGCTGACATTAAAGCAATGATGTCATGCGATTATCATTACCCTCAATGTGTCTAACAGAAATCAATAACACAAAGTTGAGTCGGTTTGTAAAACCGCCCACGGAGTGGCCATTATATGGATAGAAAGCTAATGAACCAGTGGTGGATTATTGATTATGAAATTCTCTCCTTGAATAATATTTATTATGGTAAACCGTGGATATGCAAAGCTTAAAGGATTAATTTTTAATCATTAGAAATGTGGTTTTGTGCTTTAAGGATTAGAGATGCATGCAAGCTGTTTTTGTGAGTTATTTAAATATTAAAGGATGAAGGAGTTCATGCAATTTAATTGTTAACATTTATAAAACAGGATGTTAAGCATATTCATGTGGAACTAATTTTTAATATTAAGATGGTAGATGCAGCAAGAACAAATATTAGCTAAACTAACTATAATATCGCCAATTTCGTTTCGCGTTGACTAAAAACTATAAATAATTTAATTAAAATTACGATTTAAGTACAAATAATAATATTGGCTGCGTACTAAAAATCTAATTGGTAAGTTAGTTAATATGTTCCTCGTGTATCTACCCCCAAGTCATTAATTAAAAATTAGTTAACTTTTTAAATGACTATTACTAATTAAAAATTCCTAAAAATTAATTGACTTATTATTTTTAAGGTCATTTAAATTTCCTTAAGTTCATGACAAAAATACCATGTCTAATTCATGCTCTACACTCCTCCCCCTATTGAAATTCTCCCCTTGACTTAATTTCCAATTAAAATTGACATTACAGACGTGAACAACTCGCTATCACAAACGATCCCAGACAAGCCAATCGCTTTGAGGCATTTCGTTAAGCTATGCGAGCAACGACGGAAGTTCGCTGTGCTGTACAAGTTGGAATTTCAGGTAATTACCCCCGCATCAAAAGGAAATGCTAACAACATAAGCCAAGCTTGCATTAAATTCTCTCTTTTAAAACTTTTATACGACTTATTAAAATTGGTCTACCGTTTGTGTTTTTTTTTCTGTTATCTTAAATCATGCTTTGTCACTTAAAATGTTTGCACTCTGCACGCAGGCAAGTACAACTCCCACAAGGAGAATTTATTAAACATGATGAATTACACTAAATTACGCTGCACACAATCCGATTAACATTACTCATGTTAAATTAAAGCGTTTTACTACCACCCCCCTCCCCCTTAACTCTCCACTATCACGCACGAAATCTTCAAATATTTAGTTGAACGCATATAATGTAGTGTAATTTAAAGTGTTACCCGCGTGCAAAGTGACAAACGTGAGATTTGGTGCTGTAACTGCTTAATTTTGTTTACCCCTTGTTTCCACACCACATACATCACACGCTTTATTATAATTTCAACTGTTGCCACACATTTTTAGTAACAACAACCACCGCATAAAACACTTTTGCAAATTTGCCACCCTTCCTTTCATCACAATTAACAGAAATGTGCCCAATTTTGTCGTATAACTGTACACTAATTTCTTGTAAACATGCCGAGTGGCAGTTAACTGGAATAAACATGTTGACACGTATAACAATTAAATATTTATAATTTGTAGACCGCCGTCAAAGTTGAGACAAACTCATGTCGACACGCGACCCGCAAAAATAACCACGAGAAGAATCAAAATCCAAAGTGTATTCCATACGATTACAATCGCGTTGTGCTGCAGAAGTCACCAGGTGTGTCGGATTCCGATTACATTAATTCATCTTATGTTGATGTAAGTCCCAGCAATTTAATTAATTATGCTATAATGATGGGATAAACAATTATTAATCATAAATTAATATTAAAAGGGATGTACCTAAATACCTAAAATGTTGCGTGTTTCATTTCTTTCCCTTTTTTTTTTTTTTTTTTGCAGAGTCTTCTTAAACCAAACGCTTACATTGTTACTCAGGGTCCAACGGAAGAAACAGTTAACGATTTTTGGCGCATGGTTTGGCAGGAGAATGTCAGTGCCATTATAATGCTAACAAAAGTGTTTGATTTCACAAAGGTGAGTTGGGTTACATCGCACACAACCTTGCAACAACAATTGTTCATTCAAAATTTGGGAATTGTTTGTGTTCCCATTCATTAAACACAAATGACTCGCCATAATGTCGGATGAGGGGGTTAAACCGCAATTTTACACGTGCGCTCTCGCATGTAAACACGCATCATTTGGGGAGCAACTAATCTCGCATAAAATTACATCAATTATTTATGTTCAAAGCATTTGAGAATTGTAATTGGGGTTCAAATTAATGGGAATTGATTAGGATTTTTTGGCGGGTTACACTCACCGTGTTTTAATGCAATTATTTACTTGCAGGTAATGTGCATGCAGTACTGGCCACCAGCTGTGGATAAACAGGAAGCGTATGGTGAAATTCACATAGCCATTTTAAAGGAGGAGCAGTTGGCCAACTTTCAAATCAGAACATTTCGAATATTTAAAAAGCAAAACGATGTTAGTGATGAAACAAATATTTGTAGTTGATTTTTAAAAAATATGTAATTTGTAAAATGCATTTTTTTTCTCCCCGAAGGTGGTTACCGAGGAGCGGGAGCTTTTACAATTTCATTACACAGAGTGGCATTCGCACACGTGCCCATTTTCTAATGCCGTTCTAGAATTCAGGAGGCGTGTCCGCGCTGTTGTTGGCCACATAATTACAGCAAACAGCATGGTTGGGCCGATGTTGGTGCATTGCAAGTATGTTCAATCATCTAAAATGATTTTAAATAAATATGGAAATTCAATAAAAATTATGAAAACAAATTTTTAAAAATAGTGACGGTGGCGGACGGTCTGGCGTTTACATCGCAATTGACGCCAACATGGAGCTCGCCGAAGAAGAAGACTGCTTTGATGTGTTTGGATTTTTCAAGCGATTGCGTCAATCGCGACGCGGTTTAATTGAAAATGTGGTAAGTAACCATAGCAGAACAATTCAATGCCCAATATTTAAATTAACTTTGATGTGCTTCATTAATTACAACGATGGATAAAAGGAACAATACAAATTTGTGTACGATACCTTGGAAGAGCACATTGTGTGCGGCAAAACTTGGTTTCCTGTGAAAGAGCTGTCGGATTGTCTGAAAAAGAAAGCAATAAAAGATACAGTCACCAAGATGAATGAGTACCAAAGAGAATATGCACAAATTTGCAAACAAACGCCGAGGTAATTAATTATTTAATTTGGTCAATTACATTTTGTAAATTTATTTCCGAAACAAATTGTTTCGTTTGAAGATTTACAATTGGGGACTGCGCCGGAGGTCACCGGGCTGACAATCGAGAGAAAAACCGTGATGTTTTGTGTGTGCCACGTAAGCAATTTTTAATATTTCCTCACTTTATTGAGTGGAACAACAATTATTTTTAATAATTTGTGGAATTGTCTTGAATTTAATGGATGACCTCAATTTTTTTGTCGATTTTCAGCTGACAATTTCAGACCATACTTGACATCGTTCCAAGGCAATGCATTCACGGACTACATCAATTCCGTCTTTGTTGATGTATGGAATTGGCTTCCATATTTAAATTGGATTATTTAAAATAATTAATAAAATCATTTCAGGGATACACCAAACCAAGGGAATACATCATTACAGAGTGGCCGGTCCAGAAAACTCTCGGTGAATTTTGGTCATTGGTGTACGATCATGAATGCTCGGCTGTTGTTGTACTTTGCAATCCACCACCAAATTCAGTAAGCCACGTCATCACTTTAAGTGAGTTTTTTTAAAAACTAAACTCCCTTTTTTTACAGCAACAATATCCATCATTTTGGCCGGAAAAATCAAAGATGGAAAAATACGGGCCAGTGTTTTCTGTGCATCACGTTTCGCGCAAACATTACTCCAACATCAAGCAATGGGAATACAAAATTAACAAGAAGGTAATTAAATAAAAGGAAATAATTTTACAAGTGGGATGATGTTCTATAATTTCCCGTCCATTTACATTTGTGCAGATTGTGTCTTTGACGGAGCTTATGGCGGGCGTTAAAGCTCCAACTAAAACGGTGCAGCTTTTCCAGTTGACGTGCTGGCCAATGGGGCATAAAGTAAGTGCAGCGTTTACTTTTAATGTGGTGCAAAGGAGAGACACTATAACTCAATGATTTAAACGTAATTTAGGTTCCGACATCAACCAACTCTCTGGTGGCATTGATGAATATGGTGGAACAGTGGCGACAACGTAATGATTATGGGCCAGTTTGTGTTGTTTCGCCGTAAGTTCAAAATGTCAATTTGAATTGTTGCAATTTTTTCCTTAATCGTATTTTGTTTTTGTTTTTTTTTTGCAGAGATGGTCGCAGCCGCGTTGGTGTTTATTGTGCAGCGAATGCCTGCATTGAGCAAGTAATTCAGCATGGTGAGGTGGACATTTTTCAAGCTGTGAAAACGGTGAGACGACATAGACCTCAGCTGCTGGAGAGTATGGTAAGTTTTAGTGAAGCACCTTTTCATCCAGGACTTGTAAATAAATTCAAATTCATTTGACGCACAATTTAGACTGAATACAAATATTGCTATGACTTGGTGTTGCACTACGTCCTGCATTATTTGAATAAAGATTTAAAGGAAAAGAAGTGAGAAAGCGATTTACACGACGGCCTGTGGTTCATCGAATTCGGACGTGGCAAATGTATACCCCTAACACCAGAAAACTCAAACGCCGATCTACCTGGTGAGATTTCCAACACAGGCCGAATAGTCGTGAACAAGTGCATAACAAAAATTGAGAAGAGAGACAATAACACACGATCATCATTTGATGAATTCGGTAGAATAGAATTTCAAAAATGCAGTGACAACGCAATGAAACTGATGCGAAAGCGCAAGGGACGACTCTACAGTTTGGGTGGCAATGACGTGCCAAAGCGGGAGGGACGTGGACGCTTAGATCGATTGAAGACAATCGGCACATTTGACTTGGGAACGGAAACAATTGACAGACGAAAATTAATTGACGAAAAAACGGGCAGAGTAAACTATTTGAAACATGAACATTTTACAAAAAGCGTGCAGTCACGCGAGAGTACACCGAGAAGAATTGTTAACAAAAATTTAGTGTCCGTGGGGATTAGATACCATCGATCGGCTGAAGATTGCATCCAAAAGAAGCAAAATCCAATGAAAACAGAGGGAAAAGCAAGGAGTCTTAGTATTGGGTCGAATAGCTCTCAAGCTGCCAAAGAATTGCACACAAAACCAATTACAACCACAACGGAGTTTACTGTCCATGCACCGAATATTGAGTCGCCGCTCTGCAAGACACCACCAAGTAATCCACGCAAAATTTTAACAAAAACTAGAAACATTGTCCGCACTGACTCGGAACTCTTTGATGACAACATTGTTTTGGCCCATTTAAACAGCCACGGCACCATTGATAGTTCGCAGCCAAACAGCGAGACACCCAGCTCAAACAGGGACTCAATTAATAGACTGTACGACCTCGACATTGAGACAATTGACGATATGCCATTGAAGCCAGATACAACACCAGATCCTTTTGATTCGGACGCTGTGTTCTCGGATGGTTCCGATTTGGAGCGTCTCGAACGAGAATACCAAGAGATTGTGCGCTCCAGCTTAAAGCGTGAATACAAAAGTGATGGCGACACACTGGACGAGGTCGGCAAAAAAGCGGAAAATAAATGGCACAATCAAAGCATTGAAAATGAAATTGAATATTATGGCACAGGGCCAGAGCAGTCCGCCCAAGTTGCCAGACAAACTAGCAGCAGCGAAGTGAGTACATTGAGTTTAACGAGAAAATCAGAGGAGTTGCCGCCAAAGAAATGCGACGTAACAACACCAAAAAATTCGTCGAGCTTTTTCAAGCTTATACCCAAGGACGAGCATAAATCAACCACCAGTGAGACGTCAAATGAGCGCAGTAGCAAAAGCAATTTGGGTGCAGAAACCCCTAAAACGAATCTCTTTGAAAAACGATTTAGTAAATTCAAGAAAATGAACAAACTCCTAAAGTGCAAACGATTCAGCACGTCAGCGCTGTACGACAGAAAAAAATCGATGGGAATTACATCTCCTAGTGGAGACACTTCATCGCCATCCATTAAGTCTAAGACCAGTCCCAGTAAAACAAGTAGTGGCAGTCAAAAGGACAGCATTTATTCATCAAAGCCCTCGCTCTTTAACAAAACATTACAATCGTACAAAAATTCTAGAATGTTCTCACGCTCATCCCGCTCCAACAATGAACTGTACTCCAAAACAGGAAGCAAAACACGACTGGGTGAGATGTCGAAATCAAATTCTGAAATCAGTAGATGTCGACCGACCCACTTTAAATTCAGTACAAAGCGTCTCACTAAGGACCTTAAAAATAATAGCTCTGCCTGTTTGCATGTGCCCACCGTTCATTCCCCACTTTCTGAGGAGTTTTACAACAAAACGGGTAGCGTCCGATTGAGTGCCGTTGAATTGTATGAAAAATTTTGTTCCGAAGACTTTGGCGGTCTCTATAAAGATGAGACAGCTGAGAGAAATGATTCCACAGAAAGGGTAGGCTTCAACAAATACAAACGTAGACCTTTGTTGCGTCAAAAAAGTGAGCCAAAGTTTAGTATGGGCCATTACGACACAAACTCTGGCTTGATGTACTTGCACGAGGAGGAGGACGAGAGCATTTACGGCAACTTCATGGAGAAACACGACGAGTGTTATGATGAGTACGAGGATGATTTCGATGAACAGGGTGATGATTATGAGGACGAGGAGGATTTGGGTGACGAGGAGTATGACGAGGACGAGGAGGAGGAAGAAGAAGAGGGTTTGGTGGAAGACATTGATGGGGAGGACATAAATCTTGGTCCAAGTAGCTATTACAAGAACCGAAAACGAGCATCCGTTAAATCGCATTCACTTGAGCACATCATCCACAGTGAGAGTGAAGAAATTTACGACGATAATTACAAGAATCACTCACGTCTCTATTACTCGGAGGGGGAGGATGAGGGGGAAGCCAAAAATCAGAAGACTGATACTGAAATGACTTCGGGTGTTGACTCTGAAATCGATGAAATTTACTTGATGCCAGATGACAGCAAATACAGTGAATATGAATCGTACTATTTAAAGCGTCAGGATCAAATAAGAGACGATAGCAGCAGTGGTATTCATGAGGCTGTCGATGGAGTGAGTGTCACTAATTCCATGTACAAAATTGAGGAGAATGATAATCTTAGCGATAGTAATGATGATGAAGTTCTAACAATCTATAAAATTAATGTCCGTGAAGATGCAACCACCAGCAAAGCATGTACGAGGGACACACCCAAAAGTATTTACATGTACGACACGTCGGCAAACGACGAGCGAAGTGAGGAGGACGCCTCAATTCAATCTGCGATAATCGATCGAAGTCCCAGCACTAAGTCACGTAAATCTCAAGAGGCAGATGTTTTTGAATTGCTGAGCAGTGCCAGTGAGAACGACCACTCAGGCAGCACATTGACTGAATACGAGTTTGATACGGTGAAGAACTTGTACACGGACAGCTGTAGCACTTCCAAATTGAGTCTCTCCATTAAGAGCGAGATTTTTGATACATTTACCGCACTGACCATTGATAACTCCAAGGAGATTCAAAATTTTAGCTTTGAAGATTTTACACTTACACCTGACGGATCTATTGGCGAGACAGCGGACAGTTTGACCGCCATCAGTCCGAGCAGGGAGACGACATTTGTCGAGGGATCAAAAGGCAATGATATCAAGACTACACAAGACAATAATGTAGCGTCGATGATTGACAACCAAACGGAAAACAGGAACAGTATTATAGAAACAATTGACAAGTTTCTATCCAGTGAGAGAAACTCAGCAAATTTAAGTGTCTCACATCCGGACGCTGTACAGAAACTTGATGACCAAATTGAGCAATTTCATAATGAGAATCAATCAGATGGGGTGGCTGCGGATAGCGCCTGCGCCTCCACTGAACTATTACAACACAACACCACATTCGGCGCGGGGGATGGCGACGAGCTGCAATCACCCTTCGAGAATGTTGTGTCAACATTCACCACGGAGCTGAACAAAGAATTCGATTTGCTGTTCTCAAAGGCTCACCACGACAATGAGTGTCAAATGCAACAGGAGAAGAGAAGCCCGAGTAACTCACCGTCCAAGAATTCATTTAAAACAATCCTTTCCAATGTACCTTTGCGTTATTCCATGGAAAAACTTGAGCCAATCTTAATTACCTACCACGAGAATAGTAGCGCCACAAAGAATAGTAGTTGTAGCAACCGGGATCCCAACAGCAATAACCACGAAACTATAAACACTAAGACCAAATCTGCAAAGCACACTAAATTTAATAAGACAAGGAGCAAATCTTTGGGTAATTTAAATAGAAAGACTCGCTGTTTCCTTTTATAAAAGTGTTTAATTAAACTAAATATTTATTTAAATGAGATGTAAGAAGTTAATTTAATATGTAAAGTCCATGTTGTTATACGATTTTAGGAACATAAGATTTGTAGCTAATTATTCGTGTTACAATTACTTTCGTAAACACGCTATTTTGAAGTTTGTGTGAATTAAAGTCATTTTATTGCAATATGATTTGCATTAAATAATTTTCATAGCATTGAGTTAATAGAAGCAGCATCATTTTGTATTCTAAGGACATACAAAATTGAAATGCGTGCATTCAATTAACCGTAATTTAGACTCCTTGATCGAAAGTTTTTATGAAAAATTTTATTTGATCTAAAATTTGAGTAAAATTCGATAAATTTAATTTTTTTTAAATTGCGTACACAAAAAAAGAGCATTTTAACGCCAAAAAGTATGCAATTGTAGCCATGTAGGCATTTAAAGTAACAATTCATTTAAATTAAGCAAATTTCTTAAAGTTTAACTAATATCAGTGAAGCGTAAGATTGACTTAAATTCACAACATCAAAATATGCGTTTATGATTGCAATTACAATATAATTACAGTTTATTAAGGAATAAAGTTTAAAATATTTAGTGGCAAAATACAAACTTAACACAAAAAGACGTTTCAAGCAGTTTTTGCTGTATTTTTTCTATTTATTCAATAAACAAATTAATGGCGCAATTAGGTTAAAATTATTGTAATAAATTGATTGTATGTGTGCTGTAAAAATGTGTTATGTTGGAATAAAAACAAAAAGGGGTTGATACACCATGAACATATTAGGTAAATTAAAATGAATCTCACTAATTTCGTTACATGACAACAGTAACTAAATTTAATTTAACTAATATCGTGATACCTGTATGGTATATTAAATATTCGGTGTTGGCTGCGTACTTAAAATTAGTTAGTTAATATGTCCCTGGTGCATCTACCTCAAAATCCATATTTAAGTTATAATCCATCATTATGACGTAGGAATGTGAATATGAATTTTAAATGAATATTCAGTGTCTTAAAAAATGTTTGCGATTTATTAATTTTTTTGCTAAATCAAGTTTTATGGCGATATTTTGTTTTCATTAAAACGCAATTATTGCTTTTGTGGGAGGGTATTTGAAATATAAAAGAGTATTTTTCGAATTTTTGTAAACATTTTTAACTATACAATTAATAGTAAATACATAAAATAGCAATAAAGATGTTAATTGAAAGATTTCCACTGTTGCCAAATATTGAGAGATATTTTAAGGTTTTGTTACATATTATATGAGTACAATTTATCACGATTTTAATTTTAAATAAAACAAATTACGTTTGTATAACTTTCAAAGCAATTTATATATTCGCAATTAAAGAGCTTATTAGAAAAATGGAACAAAATGGTTTGAATGAATGGCACTGCAAAAGAGAAATGATGATCGTAAATAAATTAAAATGTTTTCAATATAAAAAAGACGACACCTAAAACAATATTGTTGTGGAACTTAAACAATCGCATGTCAATCAATGGTTGGCATTTTCAATTATTGATGTTATTCCGTGTACTATCCTTTTGTCCTTTATCATCATCGTTGAAATAAATTGTCAGCAAATCCACACGACGATGAATATAGTATTTTAAACATTGTAGTTATGAAATTAATTTATTAAAAACATATAAATGCATGGTTTTCTGAAAGAAATAATCAAATAAAAGAAATCAATTTAATTGTATTGTATATAAAAATATATATTTTAAAATGTAAAAAGTCATTTAAAAATGTAATCAATCGGATTTAATGTTTTTTGACGTTGTTGTAAATTGTATAAATTTAATAAGTACGTGTGCACAAACTCCACAGACAAAATGTATACCGTACAATTAAAACAAATATATATGTTAAATGTTATAATATTATGTACATAGAGAAATTATAAAAAATTTATTGTGGTGCAATCAAAAGCTGTTTACGTTAAATGTGTTTAAATTTTAAAAATCATTATTTTTTGAGTAAAATAATTGTTTTTAAATTTTTGAGGTTATGTCGCAATGAAAAGGATAATGACAAATCACAAAATAATGTTTGTACATAATTTACAGCTTTACGCGGGATGGGAGCGTTGACATTGATTCAATGCTCTAAATATAGCTAGAAATTTTGATTAAATTAAATAATCAGACATTGTATTTGTACGATAGTCTGGCAACACGCCAACAAAGCCAGCATTTAGTCAATTCGAAAACAATGGTTAAATTCCAGATAAGCCAAAATGCACACACTAAATAACAAAGGCAAGCATTTTAATTGAAATTGATTGAGGTGAAGGGTGTGTAGGGAACGATGCAGGATCTTCATAATTTACATGCATTATTTAAAGGAAAGAGCTTACAATGCAGCTGGGTCTGTGCGATTATTAGCGCAATTATTACATGTTGTTGAATTATAAGGAGATGTTATTTTACTTTCAAGGATAACAATCGTTTTTTATTTGAAAATAGTGTAGCTCAATTTTATTTTGAAACACGCATCAATTTTTAATTTTATAATAAAATAAAAATGATTATAATCATTTGAGTGATTGTATAAACAAATGTTTTTATAAATTTTATGCAATCACATTAAATAGGAACGCATAATTCATTAAACAATAAGAACACTCGACAAGTAAATTTAAATGTTTGTATACAATAATGTTCTTAAATAATAAAACAAACCAAAAATATATAAACAATATTTAGCAAATTAGCACAAATAAAAATACAAGAAGGTTAACATTTTGGCGCTCCTGCAGTGGATTAAACTTAAGAATTTAATAAAATTAGATGGAATATTTTTTATGAGCATTCTAACTTAAACTATACCCGAATAGCTAAATTTTTACCAATTGAAAATACCATTTCTACTTTCTTTTTTTCAATAAAATATTAAACATTGGAGTCGCCTTAGTCCAATGTTATTCATTTGAACTCAAAAATATTAATTTTGATCACTAAATATCATTTTTTTAAATGATTAAAAAAGAATAAACGCTTTAAAATAATAAAAAAAACTTTTCCAGAAGGAAAATTACAAATTTTAAATGAATTTGTCACTTTAAAAATGTTATTTTTGAATTTTGATATTTATTTTTTATAAATTAAATACATTTTAAGGATTATTTAAAAATCCACTAATATTTAAAAACCCAGTAATATTTTAAAAGGATAATGCTTGTAAAGAAAAGCGATTGAAACAATTATTAAGACAATTGCGTTGCCTATTAAGTTTAAATGACTTTAAAATGGATGAACTTGTTATTTTAATTTATTTATTTATTTATTTATTTATTCCCCTTTTTCGCATTTATTAAACCAATTAATTAATTGTATTCTTCTTTAAATATGTTTTCATATTTAGTTTAAAGTTAAAAGCATTAAGACATTAACTCCTTAAACATTAAATTTTTGTTATTATAACTATTTAATAAAACTTACAACTATATAACAAAGAACTTAGAACTTAATACATTTTGGGACCAGGGGCTGTGCTCTCTAGATAATAAAAATAGCCAGACAACTTTAGACTTGCACGAAACCAACTTAAAACTACGCCATGAGCCAACAGACAGCAGCCCCAGCGTACACAAAAACTATATAAATGCGAAGAGGTGTTATTTTATAAAGTGAAACATTTTTGAAAATATAATGAAGGGAAATGAAAACCGTCAATACATAACTTTTTATCATAACGATAAAAAAAATGTTTAAAAATATTGTCTTAACAAAACAAAAAAAAAACAAAAACTAAAACCTTAAAAAGCTCTATAGTTTACAAATACGTCTTGTAAAATAGTTTGTACATTACTAATTGCATTCGATTACAACAATTAGTCTTCGCCGTTTTGATGTTTAACTGTTTAAATTTTTTAACAACAAATAAAAGTAATTTTTGATTACCAAAATATATAAAAATAATGCGTGTAGTTAATCGTGCAGTGTAAAAATAAATGTTAACTCCTATACGAAATATTTAAAAATGTGTAAATTAAAAGATATCGAAAGTTGTCCAAAATCTTTTGCCAACTGCAACAAAACTAAGTTGGAAAGTATAAAAAGTTAAATTCTAAACCTATACGTAAAAAAAAACATTTAATTTGTAAACAAAAACAAACTAAAAAACATTTAATTAATTAGTAATTATAATTTAAATGCACGTGATAATTAAAAAAAAAAAACAATTTGTGTATGAAGGGATTTTCCTATCGTGGCGGTTAAATTAAAATATAAAAATAGAATTATTATGAATTTCATAAATAAGGGTGGCAATTGTTATTATAAGTTTCCTTGAAGCAGAAGTGCATTAATATTATCAAGTGAATTAAACTTAAATACCTTCCGGATGGATGCTCATCTCTTGAATGATTAAAATTATGATCCTTAAGATTTAAAAGAAACGTATACATTTAGACACGACGTTAATGTTATACTTAAACCCATTAAAACTGTAAATTGAAACCCGAACTTGTGTACTGAAAATTGAATTAAGACACTTTACTAGACATTAATGCACGTGGAATCGTGCGATAATTAATTTTTGTTATGCACAATAATTGTTTAAAACTGTTGTACTTAAGTTTGTAATTCTGATAAACCAGGCAATTATTATAAAATAAATTTGTATTTATGTAATAAATTTAATTAAAAAAATTGTTCATGCTTTAAAAATGTGTATTTTATAATTTTTACAATTTAATTAATTTGTTTTATTTGTTATCTTTAATATGTTCAAAGTTGTTAATTGTTACATTTTTAATTTGTCAATTTATAAACAATTAAAATAAATAAATAAATATATATTCACCTTCTTAAAAATAATTGTTTTCATTTTCATATTTTTTAAAACAATAATTAAAATTTTAAAAGTGTTTCAGCAATTTTTTCTTATATTTTAAGTAAAGGGTGATTCAACTGGAGGTAATTTTTCAAATTTATTATGACAATTCTTAAGAAGTTTTATTTTATTTTGACAGTTCTTAAGTAATTTGCATATTTATTTTTAAGTACAGGGTGATTCTATTGGAGGTAATTTTCCAATTTTTAATATTTAAATTTATGTATTTTTAATTTATTTTGACAGTTCTTCAGTGTCAACTAACTTGGCTTAATTATGGCGTTTGTTTTCAGTAGTCATTGCCATATTCCATTCACTTACGTTTGAACAGCTATTACTAACTATTATGGAAACCTAATTCCCAAACCAATGATCAGTTGTTATAGAGCTCTTATGAAGCTCTTATGGGCTGATCTCAAGAAGAGATCTTGTTAATTTACCACCAAGATCTTGTGATTTTACAGCATTAGTTTATTTTCCGTGAGGATTTGTAAAATATCAATTGTGATAAAAGTGAAAATAAACACCTGGAAGCTCTTATTGGATCACCCTTTATAAATGCAAAAATCCACAAAAAACCAAAGTATTTTCACACAAAACACCAAACTATTCATTCCCACACCCTCTCCTTAACATTTTCCATTGTACAACTCAAGTGGGCATTTTCCTAAATGGTCACAACGTTACGCACTTATCAACTTAAAACAACAAAAAAAAAAAAGATAAAACAAAACCTACACGATATTCCCATGAACAACCCCACATATTTAAACACCACCTCAACTATACAACTCTCCCCCATCTAACAATTTATGCTAATCATGTGCAAACAAATAAATTGATAAGCCTAATTGGATTGGAACCCGCGTGAATAGAAATTCCACAAAATCCGTGTGATAAATATGACAGCCTTGTTATCACAACAAAAACCACTCAATCACAGACGGACCTGCACTTCAGTCCAGTCACTGCGTTGAATCCAAGTGGTGGTGCAGTTTTCCACCGATCATCGAGCACCACAACAATGAAGACATCAAGTGTAGAGCACAAAAAATCATTGCCCAAATTCAAGACAAAACGCAACAAAGCCAATGCGAGGGAGCGCGTCCGAATGCATCAGTTGAATGCAGCTTTTGATAAATTGCGTCAGGCGGTGCCAATGCATCAGAATTTAACGGATGACATTAATAAGGATGACCAGACGACGCTGCAGAAGTTGTCTAAAATTGAAACCCTTCGTATGGCGCAAAATTACATAATCGCCTTGAGCAAAGTGTTGTATTACGATCGAAAGCTGTCGTCCAATGAGTTGATGGGCATATTGACGTCGCAATTGAGTCAACCCACTTCCAATTTGTTGCGGACAACAATTAAATTGGATCAACAACTGGTGGAGAATTTGGTGGAAAAGGACACGGATTTTATTGTGTATCCTGACACCAGTGGTGATTGTGATTGTTATTTTCATCCCTGTTTTTAGTTTGAGTTGTTTATTTTCACTTGAGTAGTCACATCCATAGTAACGATGTAATTGTTTGTTCGATTTGTGTCAATTTAATGAAAGGAAAATATTTTTTAAAACGAATTTGTAAAATTTTAAATAAAAGACTTATTTTAATCCTTATTTTTGTGTCCTTAATTTGTGGAAAAAATAATTTAATAAAATATGTCGATGCCCTTCATCTTATTCCACAATGAAAATATTTACGACTTTGACAATAAGCCGATGGCAGTTCATCACAAACCCTCAATGTAAGATTTAAAGCATTTATTTCTAAACCAACTTCTCAAATAAATCTTGGGATTTAGGTATTTATCAAAATACAGCAACCTCGTGCGGGACCAATGGAAGTCAGCCAAGGACGAGCATCCATCATGGGGCTTTGCTGAACTGCACGTCGAACAACCGGAAGAATTTTTACGCAAAAATTGTGGCATCCGAAAAAAGCGTGGCACCAAAGACCACATTTGTGACAAAACAAAAAAACCGCCAATCCCAAGGCCAGGCGAATACACACGGGGCGGTCAGGGAGGAGCCGACTTCAAAGAAAAAAACATTAAATCAGTGCGTTGTGCGGAGCCGCGACGTCCTGCGCCCAAATTCGTTGACACCCGCAATGGCGACGCACACCGTTTGGATAAATCCGGTCTCATGCCGCAGTACATTTTTCAACCAAAGTTTGGCAAAATTCCGTGTTACCTTGTGAAAATGGTGAGCAAAATGAATGAGGATCGAGCGAAAAGGGAGGCGGAGGCGCAGTATCAAAAGGAGCAAGAATTTCAGTATATTACTGAGGAGGAACGGGAGAAATTGTTAAAGGTTCAAAGATTTTTTTCAATTTGACTTCATATATTTCTTTAAATTACAACAAAATTTATAATTTTTTTTGTTTTTTTTTATAAAAAAGGGGCTGTACAACAATTGGAAGGAATTTCATAAAAGGTATCAAAGTATGCCAGTTTGGATTGACACCATTCCCAAGAAAATACGAATGACGGGGTACGAGAATGAGTTGAAGAGATTGGAGCAGTATATTTTGTTTGTGGAGTCGCATAAGAACATTTACATCCACAACCCGGTTAATAATAACAATTGTTAGACAACACCGGGTTTCTTTGCGTCTTGATGCACCTCAATGTCATAATATCAATAAAATTATTGTAATTTCAATAAAATTGCACGTTAAGTTTAAAATTTGAGTGATTTTTTGAGTGATTTTTGAGTAATGTTAAGTTGCACTTAAAATATTTTTGTATTTCTTTTATAAATAAAATATGTAATTAATGTTCTTGTCTTGTAATAAAAAATGTGCATTATTTTCTTGCTTTACTAAGAAATATAGTTTTAAAATATTTTATTAAAAATATATCGCAGTTTTATTCATTAAATTATATGAATGAAGAAAGCTTAACCTACAAAATCTTTTGCGGAAGGAACTATGGTGATAGACCAAGTGGCAAACCCAACCTACGTTGGATGGAGACGTACACCAGGACGCAAAGAAGAATGGGATTCTAAATTCAACAGTGTCGGCGTAAGACCAGCAACAGTGAAAGAATGAATCAAGATGAATTAGGTTGATGAACCAACACTTCCTCACTTGCTAGAAAATACAAAGAGTTCAAGGATTAAAGTTGTTTTAAAAGAAAATGTGCACATTTGAATAAAAATGAACAAAAAAATTAAAGAACAATAAAAGTCACTGAAAACCGCTTAAAGGAATTTAAATTAGATTCATGGTTAGAATAAATAAGTCCGACTCTATTTAAATATTTATTTACATATCAAACATCTTGAAACAATAAATAAAATGAAATCAAAAAAATTCCCTAAGCAGTACAATATTTTTTTTTTTTTTTTTAAAGTTTCAGTTTTAATTTTAAAAATAAAAAAACATGTTTTTTCTTATGACCTACTGAATATGTTTATTAATTTTTGTTTGTAATTTTTGCTTATTATTAATTTGTAATCCTTTATTTATATTTTTAATAAATAACCATCACAATAATTTTTTTAATTAAGCGATTTTAAAATTAAAAAAAAAACGCCAAATAAAGTACCGAATAAACTTGGTACCAACATTAAAATACAAAAATAGCTGTCATCAGTTTTTAGTACAAACACACGCATACGCGCGCATGTGGCGCTTTTAGTACATCAACACAAAATGTTTCTCATATGTGTCAATGTGTGCACTTCTGCGGTCTTCCTCCGCCAACGCCATTTGCAAATTGATTCATTTTCAATGGTGTGTTCTTTGAAGGTGGACGGACGTCAAACGTGAAGTAATTTTTAAAAATTAAGATTGCCGTGTGTTAATTAAAGTAATTGAAGTAAATATTTTGGTAGCATGTGCATTTTGTAAAAGGCATCCTTTAAACTCACCGCAAAATAGGTTATAAGTGTATAAAGTGAGTGAAAAAGCGAGTTTTGAAAAACGAAGCAAATAAAGAAAAGAAAAAGAAAACGTAGAAAAAAATGGCTTCAGCACAGGTTGTGAATAAAGCCGGCACAGGATGGCCGCGCCGCAACAGCCAGGGCGCTAACATTGATGGTCAAGTACAAAAGATCACATCAAATCAGTCCATAACAATAAATCGCACCATAAACTTGTAAGTACATAATTTTTGTTTTTACAATTTTCAAATTTTCAACAACAAAAATGGCTGCCAAGGGAGTCGGGCGCATCATGAAAAAAGTAACATTAAAACGTGGTGCATTCAATTTTTTTGTTTAATCATGTTCCTTTTGTTATTAAAACAATTTGCGACTAAATTCAATTCAATTTTAGGTACCCATTAACCAACTACACATTTGGCATTAAAGAGCCACTGTTTGAGAAGGACCCCTCAGTGCCGGCGCGCTTCCAAAGAATGCGCGATGAATTCGACAAAATTGGCATGCGTCGCTCGGTGGAGGGTGTACTGTTGGTGCATGAGCACGGACTGCCACATGTGTTGCTGCTGCAATTGGGGACGACATTTTTCAAACTTCCTGGCGGAGAGTTAAATGCTGGCGAAGATGAGGTGGAGGGTCTCAAGCGGTTGTTGACTGAGGTAAATACATTTGATTAAACAAACTTCTAGTTGTGTTTTTTTCTCTCCATAATAATTTTTGTAAAATTCTTAATGTGTAGAATTAATAGACTGATTGTAAAAGTTATCAAAATATGTGTAACTTCAATATTTGTCACAAATTCTATTAATTGTAAATCTTTTATTATAAAAAAAATTTGTTTAAAAAAAAGTATAATGAGGCAAGAGATTGTGGTTGTGATTTGTTATGCATTTAACCGTGCACACAATTGTAAATCCTCCAATCCATGATTGTACACTTGTACCTGTTTTTATATACTTTTAGTCTCTTAAGATGTATTTTAAGATGTTATGAAAACAAATGAGTTTTTCTTACATTTTTTTTCTATTTGTTCATGATATATATTTATTATAAAAAAATTACTGTCAATTTAACTGGTGGCTGATGGAAAATATTATTAATTTGTATTTTTTCTTAATGATTTTGTATCCTCCTTGATGGTAACTGTGGTTTTATTTACAGTTGAGTTAAAGTTTAAAAATAAATCGTGCAATTAAATATTCGAGTGTTATGTTTAAATGTTTAATAATATTTTCCGAAACGCTTTGATAAAATTTTAATGTTGTTCGAATTGAAAATCGTTAAAATATTATTTACTTAACCTTAAAATTTTACTATACAGATTTTGAATCTCTTTTTATTTAATGATTGCGTTCATTAATACATATTCTTCTGCATTTAAAAAATATATAAGTCTTCTTTCTCAATTTTAATTCCGGTATTATCATGTCATTCAAATGTGTACGTTAAGTTTTAAATTTTAGTGATTTTTTAATAATAATTCTTTAATAATATTTCAGTACAATTTAGTTAAAAATTTAACTTTAAACATAATAATTGTTTTCTTATAATGCGCTTTATGTTATTTATAAAACAGACAGTTATTATTTTTAAATTCAGTGTGTCCAAAAATCAATCTTTACTGTAGATGATATTTTAGTCAATTTTGAAAATGAATGGAAGAGGCCGGAATTGAGCTACGAAGTGTTTAATGACATTAAATAATATTTCAAAAGGAAGTAGGAGAGAACGTTTAAGAATCAAAATAACTCAATCCCTTTCTTAAGCCTCTCTTACACATTTCATCGCTTTTTTTGTGTCTTATTTATGTCATCAATTTATTGACGTTTTTTTTAATCCGTTGAGCAAGTTTTAACACTGTTTTATAAGCCCTTGCTCTTCGAGTTTAAATAAACTGAAAAATAATGACAAGAATACACAAAAGACGTGTAGTTACTTGAATAAAACAACTTTTACCTGTCCGTGTGTTAATTGATCTTTTGATTTCTTTAACATTTAAACATCTAAATAAGATTATAAAAAATTGAACTTAATGTTCTTCTGTACAGAATGTTGCTTCAATTATTATGTACTTTTTAAACCCAACACATTTTGTAATACATTTTTTTTTTTAACTTAACAATACGTAATTAAATTTAATTAAATCTTTATGGTTTTAAGTGTGTGCTGTATACATAATCATTTAAAACGAAATCTCAATGAATTTGTGAAATTAAAAATGGGGCATAATTCCATTTGACGAAATCAAAAACAACCCCCTTCCAAACAAAAAAAAAAAACCTCACTGTGTGGAAAAGAAAAAGATATTGTTTAACTAGACAGGAATCTATAGACTTTAGGTAGACAGGATGGCGTTAAGCAAGAGTGGATCGTCGAGGATACCATCGGCAACTGGTGGAGACCGAACTTCGAGCCGCCACAATATCCCTACATACCACCCCACATTACCAAACCCAAGGAGCACAAGCGACTGTTTCTCGTTCAACTTCACGAAAATGGTATGATTGTTAATAAATTAAAGATCAAAATCAATTACAATTAATTTTAATTAATTAAAAACATGATAAACTCTTACATTATAGTACAAAATTTAAGAAAGCAATATTTTTACAATATAAAACTGAAATATCACTTATTGTTATGTAATTTTTTAATTTTTTAATTTTTGAAAATGTTCTGCGTTTTGTATCGTTATATTTACATGCATAATGTATTTCTTATTCGGCGTAGTTGTTAAGAAATAAGTCACTGATTTGCGCAAATACATCGACAAATAATGTTACAGTTAAACTGTTAAATAAATTCAAATGACTTAAGGGTTGTAAAACTTATTACTGTAAAATACTAAAGTGGTTTAAAATTTAATTACTGAAACTTTTTTCTTTTTTAAGTATTAATTTCAATAGTAAAGAGCCTGAATGTAGTCCAGTTTTAGTGTTAAAAAAATAGAATAATTAAACGCCTAAATTTAGGCTTAATTTAATACATTTTTATTAGACTATCTTCAGGCAAAATATAATTGTTATTAAATACAATACTTCAAATTCACACATGTTTTTAAATTTTTATTTTTATTTTTTTACATTGATTTTAATGTTTATTTTTCTTATGCATTTTTAAACGTAATTATGCAAAAACATTTTAAAATTTCACGAAGATTATTTGTTTATCGGTGTATTTTTTCTCGTTTAAATTAAATTAAATATTGAATGATTTTGATGTTTTTTGGTTTGTAAATTATTTGTTTTTCTTGTGATATTTGATCTTACCATTGTAATAAAACCAAAGATTTGCGAAACCTAATATTAATTAACGAATTACGAATGTGGCTGTGTAATAAAAATTAAAAAAATTAATTTTGTAAAACGGTCAGTGTTCCCGTTTTTAGAAACGGACTGTAAACTGGTTTTTCGTTATTGCTTTTGCCAAACAATATTATTCCAAAAAAAAATTTTTATAATTAACAAACAATATGATTATTAAAGCTAGGGTGTATACTTATTTATTTTATTTATTTTCAATACTTTATTTTTTGTTAGATTTGTTTTTTGTTTCTTTAATAAGTTTATATTAATTGTGTAGATTTTTATTTTTATTTAAATAGCTAATTATTTTTTTGAAAAATATTGTAATGATCAGTTATAAGATATTCGGCATAGATTTGAAATGTTTATTCAAAATTTTCTAAAATTATTCGATTTTAACTATTTATCGTATTGTTATGCACGTTGAAACGTTTCTTTCTCGCGTAATTTTTTTATTTATTGCAAAAAGACTACAAATGTACAAATAAAATTAATTATTTGATATTTTCCCTCCAACATTGAACTTTAAAATATAATTGTGAAAATTTTAATTTAACAATCGACGTGTGTTCTTACTCAAAAATGTACACTTTTATTTAATATTGTCAACAAAAAAACTTTGTTAGGGTCCTACGTGAAGTTATAAATTAACTAGACACTTAATATTTCTCGATAAACATTATTAAAAAGCAAATTAAGATTCTTTTTAGTGCACAAAATATGTGTGCCTAAACTTTACTAACATAAAATGCAGGAGCTTTAGTCTTAAAGACATTTATCCAGTATAGTAATAGTTAATTACAAATTTGTTGATTAATTTTATATTTCATATTTTTACTTTGAAGATTTTTAATAATAAACATCGGAATTTTTAAACTTTAAAGTCAAATTATGTAATATAAAGGTGTTAAAATAATTTAACATCTAAGTTGAATTGTATTTCTCATCATATTGGGATTGTATTAACCGTGCTAAAATAGGTTTCACGGCTGTGAAAAAGGACACTTTAAAAACAATTATTTTTAAACAATAATTTCTTTTGTATTCATATTTTTAAATTCATCCAACTTTTACTCCATCGGACACACACATTTTACATCACTTTTATTATAATAATTGTAAATATTGTTGCTAATTCATAAAAAAATGTAACAACATCTTAAAATTATTTTCTCAATCAATTGTATTCAATTTTTCAAATTTATTGTTTTTTATTGCTATGAATCGAATTAGTTTTGTTTTGTGAATTATATTAATTCAACTATTAAAATGTATGCTATCTCCTGGTTATTATAAAATCAACTGAATTGTACTCACAATATGTCTAAAAAGTTATTGTCATTGTTTGGTTTGTTAAATAAAATAAAAAAAGGAAAATAGTAACAAACTGACGAAATGTACAGTCCACTGTAAAAATTACGTCTCAAAATATCTTGAATTAAAAAACCGTTTTTCTGGTTTTAAATATTTTGTTTTGTATTCATAAAATATTTAAAATGAACCCACTGCTTCGTTTGTAAAATTATTTGCCATAATTCTTCGATTGTTAAAAAAAAAACAAATATTTTATGGCCCAATTCTTAAAATCGTATAATTGTAATAATTTACAGCTATCTTTACTTAGTTTAAAGCAATAAAACTAATCGAAAAAACCACCCCTTTTTCAATAATTATCAATTATGTATGTTAGATTGAAATACATAAATTCTATGATGAAACATAATAAAATACGTATTTTTGTAGCCAAATTAATAAAACATATTTTTAAATGCAAATTTTTTAGTAATCAAAAATAACAAATCATTTATTTTAATCTAATTAGCTTGTGTTGCTTTTTTCCCTTCCTTAAGCTCTGTTCGCCGTACCCAAAAACTACAAGCTAGTTGCGGCCCCACTGTATGAACTGTATGACAACTCACAGGGATACGGTCCAATCATCTCGTCGCTCCCGCAGGCACTGTGCAGGTAATTAATTTTTGTTTTTTAAAAAAAGGCTTCGTAATTATTTGTTTTTACTATTTTTTTAACAGATTCAACTTCATCAACATGTAAGACTTGCGTGATTGTTCCAATTTGAAGGATGATGACTGTGGCATCGACGCCTCTCCCAAAATGAAATTAAGAAAATCTGTTTATTGATTTTAAAGGATCTATATTTTATCGATATTGAACAAAGATTATAAACCTTTTCCTTTATTTGTATTTCCAATAAATTAACAATAAAAAGTAATTTAAGTTGTGAGAAATCAATTATTGTTCGTTTAAAGTTAAATTTAAAGAATTTACGTTTTAATTTTTCAGAATTCAAGTTGTGAGGAAGATAAAAATGTGGTTTTAACTTATTCCTGTTGTTTTTTATGAAACTAAATTGCCATTTTTTTATAAGTTTTATGTCAAGTCTGCGGGGAAATTGGAAGATTTCTTAAGTTTATTACTTTAAGTTGACTTAAACATTTTATTTTATTTTTTAAAACGGCTTAAAGTTTGAAGATTTTTATATTTTTTAAGTTATTTTTAATTTAATAATTGTGAAAAAGTTTTTAGTACTTAAAATTATTGAGTTTTGCTTAATTTTTTTAATTTTTTTTGGATTATCCAACAAATTTAAAAACTATAAAATAAAAAACGTACAATACGGGACGCGCCCCTAATTCTAATTTCTGATCCAATCTCTAAAATGTGATCCGCCATCTTCAGTGAAAAGGCGGCATTACCTTATTTTTGACAGCTGACATTTTCCCAGAATTATAATTCGCATCGCCAAATTTTAGAACTAATTTCATCTCATAAACAAAATAAATTAATTCATTAGAATTTACATATTTTTATAAAAAAAATCTTAAACATTCCATAGTTAATTAACAATTGTCCGCCACAATGAAATCAGCCAGTTGCCCAATTCAATCAGAAGTAAGCATTACCAGTGTTTTATTGAGTTCTTAATGACGTCTATTCATTTTAATACAAATCTTCCAGATTGCTCTCGCCAATGACACCATTAAAGGCCTCATGGATCGCATTGAGGACATGCAAATGCGCATTGACCTTCCCGAATTGAAGCCCGAAAAGAAAGCCATCCTACAAACTGAACTCAACGAAATTAAGAAGCTGCTTGAAACCAACAAGGAGTTGCTCTCTGGGCTGCACAAAGAAAACTCCAAATCTTTTCTAGTGGCTGTCTGCGTAATGTTTTTGTGCTTCCTCCTCTATGGCCTGTACTGTATGTTGACCAACGACAATGAATGAAAAACCCCATCATTTTAAATACACAACACTTTTTTATACGTATCTTAATTTATATTTTATTGAAAAAGAAAAGAAACACTGTTTTGGGAGAAATATGAATCTGGGAGAGAATACGAATTCAGACGCAAAATAATGTGAAACACAGTGCACAGCAAATGTGCACATTTAGCGTCTTCCACGGCCACGTCCGCCTCGTCCTCGCGGTCCACCACGTCCCCGTGTACCTCTGCCGCGTCCACGCTGTCCTCCACGGGACGCATCCTTCTTCTTTGCTTTCGACTTTGGCGTGTCATCAATAAGCAGTGTCTCCAGCGGCAGACTGTCGGGCAGAATGTAGTAGCGAATGTTGTTGCCGCGAATACTTAGCGACTCCAATTGAACGGGATCACGATTTTTAATTGTCATTTTGACCGCTTTTAAGTGTGTGTTCATGGCAACATCTACTCCGGTGATGGTGCCGTGTACTTGGGTGCCATTTTTTAGCTCAATTGTCACCGTTTCATGGCTCAATTTCATAAGGAATCTGTAAGTGAATTGGCACAATTTGAGGTTATGTTGTGAACAAGCGTCGGCCGGCGTTTAGGAGCGTAAGCGACATAATTTTAATCTCTGTTACCTGACCAACTTCATTATGGGAAGTTTGTGTGGATGCTCTTATTGAAACTGATGTTATTTTGGGGATAAAAATGAGTTTAACCGATGGATTTGCTTTGAAATTAGGATACAAACAATTCTATTTTCAAGCCTGCCAAGAAGTTTTGCAACCAATTTGACTTTTGCAGATTTTCGTTTTGAATTTTGACAATTAAGGCATCTGTCATTTTTTTAGTACTAAAAATATTTTCAAATTAGTTTAATTGTACTTGCAGTACAATATTTTCAGTTCGGGAAATTAAGTTTCGATTCCTATAAATTGTGATTCATTAAATTATGCCTTTAAACTTTAGCTATATTTAAAATATTTATATTCAGACCCCTATCATTTATTGTATTTCGTCAGCATAGGCTTTTTTAAACAGACAAATAAGGTAAAGTACGAAAAGGTTAAAGTCATTTATACAAATATAAATTAAGAAAATCTGTTTAATGATTTTAAAGGATCTATATTTTATCGATATCGAACAAAGATTTTAAACTATTATTTGTATTTCCAATAAATTAACAATAAAAAGTGATTTAAGATGTGAGAAATCAATAATTGTTGTTTAAAAGTTAAACCATTTTTCAGAATTCAGTAAGGCGAGGATGAAAGAAATGTGGCTTTACCTTACTCCTGATATTTTTTACTGCAATATTTATAATTTTTAAGTCAAGTCTGTAAAAAAATTAGAAGATCTATTGTTTTCAACTTAAAGTTTACTTAAAAATTTAATTTTTAATACAAAATATTCTTTTAATTTTTATTACGGATTAAAATTTAAATACTTTTCAAATTTTTAAGTGAGTTTTAATTTAACAATGGAAAAAGTGTCTCTAATAAAAATTGGAAAGAAAACTTAACAAAGCTTTAATGATTAGCGTTTAAAATCACCTGACATATTTTCAACAACGCCAAAAAGAACAACAAAACGTTTTAAATACTCAAAAAATTTAAAACTGGGGTCTGGGGACTGCGGACTACCATCAGGATTCAGGACCTTGATATACATCTGCAATTAAATTATTTTAAAATGCTGAATACCATTAAAATGTGGCAACTTTGTTTAAAAGCTCTTTCTAGCAACCATTTCAACTGTCAAAGGTGTATAACAGTTTGCAACGAATTGAGGCATCACT
The DNA here is from genome assembly GCA_963854165.1 of Sylvicola cinctus. Classification (NCBI taxonomy): domain Eukaryota; kingdom Metazoa; phylum Arthropoda; class Insecta; order Diptera; family Anisopodidae; genus Sylvicola; species Sylvicola cinctus. The sequence continues at coordinate 39,460,669 of OY974084.1, forward strand.
GTTCAGTGTTCACTCAAATTCAGTAAAATAGAATTGTATTGAAAATAAAGGGCAGGCTGTCAACCTCAATTTTAGTTAAAAGTGTGAAAAATTGTTGTTAACGTCTGATAAAATCATTTTCCGCAATAAAGTGATTGTTTAAAATGTATGTTAAATAATAAAGTGAATGCAGTGATGTTTGTAATGGTCGTTGGTGTCAATCAAATGAAATATTCTGCACAAATTGGCGATTAAATGTTTGGCAAATTTTTTCCTCATATATCATGTTAAGAATATATTTAGTGTGCAGCTGTCAAAATTGGCAAAAATATTGCTAATTATTATTTTGTTTAATTTAAATTTTGAATATAAAATAGAAATTGGTAAATGACATGAAATGTGGATGTAAATTGTAAGGGATTTCGTGTAATTAAGGTAGACCCATTTAAGTTTTTTTTGCAATCAAATGTGCTGAAGGCACAAAAATAATCATGTCAAAGGCCTGTGCCTCAAAAGTATTGTAACAATTAATGTCTTGGATGTTGCCAAAGGCTAAGCTCCGACAATAAATTGTATGTTTGTAAATTAATGTATTTTATAATCAGCCAATTCCGATCTATTTTTGTAACAATTGTCGCCCGAAAAAACGACAATGTGACTGATCAGGAACTATAAATTGTACAAATGTAGCTCGGGCATGTGGTCGCATTTTGATACGGTTGACAAATTAAATGTACAAATTGTTTTTATCGCAAAAATGTGCGACTTAACAATTTTGTTAAGAAACACGAAATATCAGCCACAAAATGCTTCAAACTGGTTTACATTTAGTTAGTTTAGTGTATCAATGTTGTTTATTTAATATGTAAGTAGTCTCTCTGTAAATGTTTATTTATCAAAAAAAAAAATACTAAGTATGTAAATGTGCGTGAAAAAGACCCGCAAAACCATGAATCACATTCCAGTAACTGGTGCAAATCCACACAACAATTGTTGGCCGCTACAACCACGGCAGGTGAGTCCATAAATTTTGTTATTGTTTATCTAATACAGGGGAATTTGCATTATCGTGCTGATGAATTATTGCGCGTCGTACTTTACTATATGTTACCCCGACTAACACCAACAGCATTCGCATTACGCCTGAATGCACTCAAAACCTTATACCGCGGATTATTAAGCTCCTAAAAAAGCCAAGCACATAATAACACGTGTGAACAATAATGTAATTAAATTACACACACGACTGAGCATTAATACCCAAAATGTACCAAAAATAGTTACTTTGCTTTTATTTTACTAAACGGGACGACCTACACTCGATATGTAATTTTTATTTAGCCACATAAAGGACAAAATATATTGAATTATGTGAAAATAAATTAAATGTCATGGAAATATTAAGATTATGCGGCAATCGTAATTATAGTAAAAAAAAAAAATTCACCCACCTACCCCATTAAAATTTGTGCAGTTGAGTCACGTGGTTGCACAGAATTGCAACCCAATTCGATGTATGTACTTATTATGTGTCTTAATTCAAGGAAACGCTTTTTTAAATTGGTGTGTGTGTGTTTTTGTGTCAGCCCACGCGCGATTTGGTACTTTTAAATGCTTTTTCATCCTCACTGCAGATGCTGTGCTGCCGGTTGCGTATAAAAGCACGCCGCATTATACGAGAATGTCGGGGTGCAGACGTTGCTGCTGTGGTGGGGTGGTGGGTGACGAGACCGCGACGCAAGAAGCAAGCAGGCAGGCAGAGCATTGGCGGTTCTAGGTCAGGGTGGTTTTTTGAATTTTTTGATCATTTATATTTCGTAGAAATTTTCAGTTTTATGTATTTTATTTTTTGTATATTTGCCTTATGGATTATGCATTCCAAGCGACACCACTCGTGTTGTTAATCAGATTATAATGGAAATATTCTGATTTGCATATATTTGGCGTACATGCATTAAGTTTTGTCGATGGTTTTCGGTTCCATTAAAGACGTTTTTTTTTCCTACCACCCTCTTTAAAGAAGTATGTAAATACAACCACTACGATTACTTTTATATTAACGTCGTAATATGATTCCTGTCGTTTAAATGCACAAGTCAAGTTATTGAATTAGGGATTCTAACTATTTTGGCTTCCGTATCGTATATTTGAATTTTTTACTTATTTATTTATTATTTGTCAATTTCCAGCTTAAAGGTATTTTTTATTTGAAATTTAATTAGATCTTCAATTATTTTATTTTCATTTTTAGGCCTTTAATAATTTCCAAAAAAAATTAGTTATTGAAGTCCTCAAAATATTTTTTACCGCCTCAAAAAACTGTTGAATTAAACCTGACCTTCAATTTTTATTATTATTATTATTTTTCAAAGTTTACTTATTCGAATTCAATACATTTAAAAATAATTCACAAATTTGGTACTTAATTAATGAAGTAGAAATTTTATTTATCAAAACTATTCAAGGTCATAATTCAAACCAAATCCAATTAAAAATTCTATTTGTCAGACCTTGAAACTTTATAGATTTTTTTCCTAATTATTATTCATTTAATTTTAATTATTTTTGTAAAAATTATTACACTAAATGCTAGAGGTCATGCTTAGGTCCCAGAATAAAATTTCTGACCTTGAAATTTTATTTTTTTAATGGATAAAAATGTCTAAAATTTAATACCGTTAAAGTTTCACAACAAAAAAAAAAACCATTCCCTGTCTGAATTTATAATGTAATCAGACAACGATTTATGCCATTTAAATTAGACCATAAAATTCCGCTATAATGGGGCTCGGCCAATTGCATGATGACGCGTCATGCGCGCGCTTCAGTTGTGCATATTTTTTATTTAATTAACATTGCTAAGCTGTTTGTTGTTGACCTATTATACGTTTAACGAATTCAATTAAAGCTTTCCATTAAAATATCCTTCAACAATGGAGTATTATTTGAATAAAATAAAAATATGTTCGCAATGAATTGAAGCGTCTACATTAACATTAACAACACTCCTGTGCTTCAGTCGCATGACATAAGTTCATGAAAGCTTGCGCCACAACAAAGTCGAGACTCGAAAATTAACAAGAATATTTTATTTATTCATTTTTTAAATAAACTTTAAAGCGATGATGTGATGTGATGCAGGCAAGTACAAGTAACCGACGAGCGTACACCACGTTTATTAATTTACTTTCATGTAAGGCGTTTCTTTAGAGTACAAACTGTATGTCGGACATGCGATCCATTATATTTTTTCATCACCCTCGTGTATCTTTGTGAGTTGTGGGGCACTCACTTCCAAGTTCCAACATCCCGCGTGCACAATTTTGTTACATTGTGTGTGATGCAGAATGGTGTTGTTGTGTGCTTTATTTTGCGTCTTTCCGATGATATACTCCATTTAATAATATTAAATTGTGTACGCTCGCATATATTGGCGGACAAGAGCCACCCAGAGATGTGTAGCAATGCGTCGGTTATTTCCCTTAACGTCGAGTCGCGCGGGAATGTGTGCCACGCCGCTGCTAAAGTATATATTGCTGTTTATTTTTATAAAATAAAAAAAAAACCTATTAATTCGTTCTACACGTTGCGTTGTTTCGTTCTTATGCATGCTTGCTCTTCATTCTATACAATTTGATCGATATTTATATCGCAAAAAATAGAAATTATAACATATACGTGTACGTGCTGTATGCATAATACGTCTTCCTCGTTTATAGGCAGCTATATAGTTATGTAAAAGAAAAAAAAGAAAAAAAAAACCTTACACAAGAACGAGCAAAGTCGAATTAGCTGTCGTACTTTCGCACACGCAGCGTAGGCTAATTCTAAAGTAATTTGACTTGCATAGAAATTTATTGTGTAGTAAATTTTAATTGTAGCATTCTTTCTTCCGGCTTTCTTAAATTAAGTAGTACGTATGATTTTCCGTATAATGTAAATTATATTAAATGCGTGCTTATTGGAATTGTAATCAAACTTTAAGGCGCGTGACTAATCATGATTTTCAACGGTTTCTATAAAACGCCTTAAATTATGCAAAATGTATGGAGGACTTGCCTGTAGTAATGTAAATATTCCAAGGTGAAAATTCATTGGTTTTAATGCATCTTTTGAGGCGTTTATATTTAAATAATGATTTGATTTGAATTTCAATTTATGGTTTTAATAATTAATCGACTTAAAATGCATATTTTTATCATCCCTCTTAATTTTTTTTTAAATTTTCGACCTTATTCTGGAGTAATAGTTTCTTACTTTTGTAATAGAGAAAAATTAGTCTACAAAATGACAAATAACTTTGGCAAACATTTAAAGGTAAAAATATGAAAATTCAAGGTCTTATTATTTTTATCACAGAAACTTTAAATATTTTGTAAGGTTTTCTTTCACATTATTGTAGCTTCCATCATGATAAAAAACCTTGCTGTATATTTCAAGGTCAAAATATAAAAATTCAAGGTCATACTTTTTATATTTAAAATAGATTAAATATTTAGAACAAAGTTTTACATTTTTTGAATTGTTGAAGATTCTGTAAAAATACGAAAACTTCAAGGTTTCAAGGTCATAATTTTAAGTCAAGTTTGCACAATTTCTTCCTTTTTATATGTTAATTAGATGACTTATTATGTCGTAAAAAATCCCGATAGCGTTTAAGGGATTAATCTGACTTTAAGTCCGAATGGTTTCCAAATTGATTGAATTACTCGTAACATAATGTCGTTTTTTGCAGTCATCCTTATTCTGTTTTCTTGTAATGTCATTATTTGTAGTCTTTAAAAATATGAACTCATTAAGTTCTCCTTCTAAAATTGAATTCTTAGTCGTTAGTATCGGGGACTTTTAATTTAACTTACACTATAAATTTTTCGACAAACACATTTGTTACTACATATTTTCATAAAAAATACGAGCACATGTTGCAAAGACGTCTCATGACTTTATTCTCATAAGTCGTAAGTCTCATAACTAATGTTTTTGCACATTATACACACAAACCCATTTAACGACGCGTCGATTAAAACGCATATCCAGCGTAAACATTCATATATATTTGATCACATACTTATGCTTATAAGTAGCTTCCTAAAAGCCATAAAAAGCCACTCTGCATAAATCACGGCGCGATTTTAAAGCAGCAATTTACTCCTCCATCCCAAAAGCATTTTTACAACCTTTACTCAATAAACTTTTAATCATAAAAGCTGAAAAGTTCGCATTAACGGTTATTGCTATTGGGATACGCGCGTATGAATCTCGTTGAACGGGGGATTTTCAATGCGCAAGGCCGCCCGGCCCGGCCCCGCCAATGTTTTCCAAAATTTTACACACACTTTATACTGCGGAATGTTAAATAATATGTGGAATCGGTTGAGCGATTAAATGCGCCCATCACCTTTTGTGCAGGGGGTGAAAATTAAACGGAAAAAGGTTAAATTATTTAGTTGAAAATTACGACATGAAGTTTTGCGGATGGTCTGAGAAAGTGCTAAACGTTCAGTTGGTGCGTTGCAATGTATATAGAGTCATCGTTATAGTCGTTATACCAGATACACTCTCATGTTCGCCACTTCTGAAACCACTTTGCACAACTTTGTGTCTCTGCAGCGCGATCAACAAATCGCTTCTCTGTATCACAAGTGGAATGCCATATAATTACGGTATACTTACCCAATGCATACACAAAATATCTGCCATAATTTCACGCGGTTTTTATTTTTATTGTAACACCACTTCTTTGGTGTTCCATTTCGCAGCACTCAAATGTGTTGCCGATTATTTTATAGTTTAGTCAGCGCTTCTAAACGCCACCACAACCAACCACCCCCACATTGTGATTAACCAAAAACAGTGCAACAACCACCCCCACCAAATTGTGATTAACAAAAAATGGTGCAGCTATTTATGTGACCGAAAAAAATGCATTATTATGACCTATGTTTCACTCACTTAATGTTCTCGCACATTTAATTAATTAAATGTGTAATTAAAACGTGCCATGTGCAGCAGGTACTTACTCAAATTGTGTAATAAATTTTCACACATTTTACAAAAGGACTCAATTTATGTGAAATTGAAACACAACATTCATGCATATTTTTGCATAACGGTACAATTGCAAGCACATAAAACAATTGTCACATTCGTGCGATGTTGCAGTACACGAAGTTGGTTTTGCTAAAGGCGAGCTTTCATGCAGAAATATAATGTAAAATATAATAGTTGAAAGTATGCGAGAACGGTTAAAAAGCCCAAAACAATTCAATTGCAGTTTTTGTTTGTGCACTTTTATATCTTCCAGCACGTGCACGTGTGTGCGCTCCACTTCAAAAACTAAGTGCGGATACTTCATTCTGTGTGCCTTGTTAACTTTAAGCGCTTAATTGCAGCAAATTATTACAAAAGGGATGATTTTAAATTGTCCTAAGGGTGGTTTAATGTAATTTAAGGCGATGCTGTAATTTTTTTTATTTTTTTATTTAGTGGAATTATATTATAAAATCCGCACTCATTTTTTTAATTAGTCAATTTTTTTCACGAACTGCGTTTTTTTTTGCGGTTTCTGCAGGTCATTTTTATATATTTCTTTTTTATTTTTTCGCAATTTCTATTTTTTTTCTGAATAATTTAAACTTTTCCATGTTTTTTAGTATTTAAAAAGAAATATTTCAAGGTCACGTATTTTCAAGGTCTATTAAAAAAATTTACTTCATACTGATCCTTATTCCTTAGTTGTCTTATAAACAGTTTTTAAAATTAAATTTGATGATGTTGGCATTGAAATTAGCCAAATAAGTTAACACTCCCTGACCTTGAAACAATTAATTAATTATTTGGCTAATTTCAATGCCAACATTTTTATGCTTCAAGGTCAAAGCTGCAGTTCCTAAAATGACTATTAGAATTAATACATTTAACGACAATTGATAATTTTTTTTTTTTTAAATAGGGACAAAAATTCAAGGTCAAATTTCGCGTGTTTTTAAACACTTAATTACAAGTGTTAAACCAATTAATTTCTGTGCGAATAATTTTCGTCCGTTTTTAATCGTTCCAACACAGAACTTCCTTACTTTATTACAATTTTCACATCATCTACCAAATTCACTCCCAAATTAAATGACGACTTCCACATTTACGCCAACCTACCATGATTAATGTAAACCAGACATATACGATGCATGTCCTGAAATTTAACTAGGACGACGACACCCCCTTATTATGCATCACAAAAAGAGTAATTACTGACATTTATTAAAATATATAAATACACAAAATGTTTATAAAAAACACGTGAAAATGAATAAAATTTTAATGAACGCAAAGTGGCGCTTGAAATATGTTTCCCAACGCCCTGACATCTGCATTATATTCAATTTAATTTCTATATCAATTCGTACATATTCGCAGGCTGCTGCCACACTGAGGCCGCATCACCATAATATACCTAGTACCACCTTTATATCATTATGGCGTCTTTTTCATTCGAGCACGTCGTCCCAAACGTGGTAATGGTGAAATTCGGTCGTGTGCCAAAAGTATGGCCTTATCGTTCCAAATGACCTATTTACCCTTTTGCTATATTTAAAAAAATAGAAGAGTAAAAAGAATTCTCGCCAATTTTCTGTTAGTTCAAAGCACCTGATCCCTTGAATTGGATGGTTGCATAAACACACATGCAAAAGGGACACACAAGCTCATGTGTGTTTGACTTACATTTGTTGTGTGCAGTAAAAGAAGTTTATATTCCTGCTCGATTTTATGTTAGTCAGACTTAAACTGAAGACTGGCAAGTCATTCAGGGATGGATCGAGCAGATGTGTACGCTTAACGCTAGGTTTTTCTCTACCACATTTAAGTAATCCTTTTTGAAATGCTTTTGTGTGTGGGTGTGACGCACAATTCTGTTACAAATTACTGACGATGGGATAGTCTTAATGGGATGTCGTTAATGACTACTGATTAGCTTAGTTATCACTTATCGGCACAATATGTGAGATGTATTGATTGAATTAAACTTACGAGCCGTCTTAACACTTATAAAAGTTGTAGGTGTGGGACGTGTGGGAGCGCTTCCATTAATGTTTAAATAATTTAATGTTAATTATGTTCGCAAATAACTAATTTCTATGCATAAATAAACAATACATCAAATGTGGCGACAGTTCTTGTTGTTTTTTTTTTATATTATCGGTTCATTCTCTCTAATCGATTGGTTCTATCACGTAATTGCATGGTGTCACAGTGGGGCTAACATCAATGATGCTGAAACAATTCACAGGACTATTCACACACCCACATTGTGCACTAATAGCGTACAGTTCGATGCATGTTGTGCCTCGATGTGTTTGTGAATTGTTTGGCGCTATGCCATTTCAATTGGGTCTCACGACTCACCCCCTAAATTGTCCGGGTACACCCATTGCATGCGGACATTGGTGTAGCCTATAGGTAAACAAGTATGGGCAATTTGGAATGTTTTTCGCATTAAACTGCGCGTTTAGTGCACGTTGCGCTGTAAAATATGCTTCTATTTGAATATTGCTAAGGTTACATTAAAGTGTGGGGCGATACATGATTAATTCATGCTCATACCATGAACAACATATTTTTAACCATTGCATTAATAATATAAGGAGCTGAAAATGTTATGTTATGACGTGCAAGTTGGACTACATATTTTATATTGATTGAGCAATGTTTTGTTTTGTCCTCAAATATTTTTATTCTAATTGTATTTATAAATTCTTTTTATTTAATTATTCTGTTTAGCAGAAATGGATATTTAACTTCGTTCTGCGATACAGTTTTTACTTTAATTAGGAAAAAATAACACCATTTTAAAATTTACACATAATTTCAATAAACAACTAATTTACAATCCTTCAATTCAAGCAAGTTAAGGGTAGATACACCAAGGCCATATTAGCTAATCTAACTAATTTTTAGTACGCAGCCAATTCTAAATATCAATATGTCCAATTTTTTGAGTAGGCAGCCAATTTTAAATATTAATTTGCCAAAATCGTGATGTTATTGAAGTTACTAATACTTATGGTCATCGAGTAACGATATTAGCAATTTTACTGTTACTGTCTTTGAATACTCCTTAGTTTTAAAATTTCTTTAAGAAATCTACAAATTTCCTAATTTCCTATTTAATTGGGACCATAACAACATCAATTTTTACAACCTTTAAGTGCTTCTGTTTGAGAGTTTTTTTTTTGTAAAACGCCTAAATTTAGATTAAAAAGCTTAACATTGCATAAAGTCGGTAATCATTTTTACATACATTTAGGAATTAATTAAAAAATAGATGAAAAGCAGTTATTTTTATTGAAATAACAGTTATTAAGTTGTTTTAGATATTACACTTAATGAATTCAATTGAAAACGTAAACCAACGTATTTTTGATTATTTTTGAAACGCCTAAATACAGATTTTGAAATATTTAATAACTTTTAAAACCGTCAAAAAAATTTACCTAAATATAGGAGTTAATTTTAAAAATGAAGGCTGGCCTTCATTTTCTCAAATTGCAGTTCTTTTTATGGTAGTTTAAATTTTTTTATACTTAAAGCCAATGATAAAAAGGTGTGTTACACCACAATACCATCCCTTCGAACTTCCCTTCACCCCACTACTTGTTTCATTGCAACACGTTAAAAGTAACTAGTTAATGCAAATGTCCGACAGACCGATTTATGTGTTTTGTACTGGATTTTGTCATTTACTTGTTAAATAAATGTGTGTGTCACCCATCCTCCCCTCATGGTCAAGTACCTATACAACATTTAGTGGTCAAATTTCGTGTTAATCTGTTGGATGACGGAGTCCAGCCGGGCTGACATGGAAATGTTATTAGAGTATTCCCATTTCTCGCAACCCTCCGCATTATGGTATATACGTGTAGCTGTTTTATGCGTTGTTGTTTTCTTTTTATAACATTTGTATAAACTTCAGTTGTGTTGCGGCCGTTTTCATTTCGAAATTGTTGCATAAATTGCGTCACGTATACACATTTTTGAGGATGTTGAATACTTTTTAATGTTTATATTATTATTAAATTATACGCATAAGAGTTCATTATGATTGCATGCAGATAAATGGTGATTGGGAATGAAACGTAGAGTGCGTGACTCATTTTAATGGTTGATTATTTTATCCACACACACACACACGCACACACAAACACACACGTTTCATATTGATTTAATCGATGTATACTTGTGATAAGTTTGCATAATGTACACATAATGTTGTGTTCATTTGTTGTTTTGCAAAGTCGATATCTTACTTATAACGGCAAAGTCGGGTTACAACAAAAAAAAAGGAGTAACGCTGAGCGACACGTCGGCTTTGTTGAAATTACCTTTGAGTGCTTTTTTTGAGTAATTTTTAAAACGCCTAAATTTAGACTGTAAAACTCGTAATACTTCAAAAATCGTAAGAAAATTTTACATAAATTTAAAAGTTTAATGAAATTAGTCAGTTAATTGATTTGATTTGTAAGAAAATAAGTAAATAATTGTTATAAATTAATTAAAATCGTTTCACAACATTTTCCTATTAATTAAAATCCAATCAAACATAGTTCTGTCGCCATTTTTGTGGCAACACAATTACTTACAAAATTCCCAAACATGCGCCAGTTAAATGATATAAAAAAGCCCACTAATTTACTGATTTAAAAATGTACAACCTTTAGCACGCTAAATCGCAATAAATCAATGCTTCAGTTCCTGTTATTTTGAGTATTGTTTTCATGATTTGTTGTTGCAACCAGTGTACACTTTCGTTACCTTTACACCACAAAAAATTTTAACGATTTTTCATTCAAACTCCTGACTTTTATACATGCATGCATATAAATGTTGTAGATTGTACATTTTTAAAAGAATGTGTATAAAACCGGGGGGGGGGGAGGTGTATAAAATTATAAAAACATCGCCAACACATGCAAGGAAGTAGCACGGAACGCCGCCAACTAGGAAGCATGAAATGAGAAAGAGTTTAGGCTGTATGTCGACCGGTAGCCCATTTCTTGATAGCATCTTTATTGGCACAATTCTTTGCCCCCCCCCCTCTCATTTTTAGCCATAGAACAGTATATAACTGTGTTTGTTATACAAATCCAAGCACACCCTCTCACACATGTGCATGCACTGCCATCAAAAATTCACCACCCACCCTCCACAGTCAGTTTTACGCTGTTTGCCTTTGATTATATATTGCTTTTTTGTTTATATTTGTGACAGACTGTGTATAAAAAAACGTCAGTGACAACGTTTTATTAAAAAAAATTTGTTGTGCTAGTGAGTGTGTGTACGTTTTTGCTTATCAAGTCCATCCAACCCTAACCGCCCGCGTCCATTTCCATGGTATGTGCACTTAATAATCTTGCAAAAGAGACACCACCGCACAATGTCAACCCCAATTGAGATGATACAGTCTGTACTGAAATGCAGTACTCCTTTAATCCCGCATGCATGTATTTTGCAATATATATTCTATTTCTTGTTCCGCATTTCAACCCATCCTCCTAACCCACTTTACTTATAACATTGTACAGCGAATTTTAGTTGGGTGAGGTCTGGTATAACATTAACGTGGCATCCAGGATATTAGATTGTGCGCTATATATTTTGTGCCAGCTTAATTTTGCACTTATACACTTTAGTATTTCCCATTAAATTATTATCACCCATTACAGTGGCTGTGTGTCTGCTTGTCTCTACTTATTATGTGCATTTACTCGTAATATGGTAATGCATTTTGCTTTTAAAGATTGGTGTACATTTTTTAAATCAATGAACTAAATTTTATATGAAGGTGTTAACTATTAAATAAACTTAATAAAATGGTAGCGTTCTATTCACTTTATGTACGTTTTTCACCGTCAATTTAACATGCAATACAACAACAACGCTAATCTACCTCGCCATGTCCGATTCACTTCACTGTGAGTTAGGAACTATATTATCCGCCATTTGGACTGGCGCTGTCGTCATTTAAATGATTTCAAATCAAACAAATAGTAATTGGCACAAAATTTGTGAAACCTTCAAAAAATTATCCACGTTACCTCAGTTGTTACGTCTTATGTTAAGGCGATCGTTCTTTTCAAAACAATTTGATATTGAAGTGAAGGATGTGGAAAGAACGGGACCAATATAGTATTTTGAATTAGAGATGGTGTATCTCGTATCGTATTAAAATATCGATATGCAATAAAAACTCGTTTACAAAATAAAATTCGGTATTTTTTATATTTAAAATCATTAGGGTCTACATAAATCAACCTGGATAATTTTAGCACTATTTTGCATACTACTTGCTACTATTCCCCTTAATCCAAAAAAAATCTAGTAATAAAGGGTGTTCCAAGATTCACATCAACTTTTAAATTCCTGCCTTTTTTGCTGACAGTTTAGGGTTAGTAAAAATGGAGCGTTACACGATCATAACCTGTTTTCTTTATTGGACGTTTTCTCAAAAATAATGAATGATCATCTACAACTCGAAATTGTGATGATTTTATTGGACAAAATATTTATGTAAAAAGTAAGAAGAATTTTAAATTCTAAAAACATAAATTTATAACAAATGCAAAATTGTCTCAATTGTTGGCGTTTTGATGTATCCTAATCCGGAGATTTTTCCTACTGTTAATAGGTTAGAGTGAGTCGAAATCCAAGGATTAATTCGATGATAAATTCAAGTAATCCTTTAGGTTGATGTTTACAAATTTCTGTATTTATCCGAAGTCGCGAATTTATCCGCAACGATGTATAGTGTATACGGCCCTTAATGTATGTTTGGATCGACAAAATTCATATCGCAAAATTATGCTTTTATTTAGGGAATTGAAGGAAAACCATCTGTTTCAAACCATTATCTGGCTTGAGACTATATTTCTATAGCTTTAGAAAATAGAAACACACTTTTCCGAAATGCCACCGATGTAACCTCAGTTCTTAAAAATATTTTCACCGAGAGAACCAAAAATATTGTTCAATTAAAAAAATTCAATTTCACATTTCACATTAAAAACCTGTTTTTCCTTGGGCGTAGCAACGCGCCGGGTACCGCTAGTAATATAGAAGTAAGTAAATCTCAAAAATATTACAATTAATATCATATCAATATTGATATTAAAATTACCGAAATGGCGAGAAAAACATCGATATATCGGTACCATCCCTAGTCTAAACTTATATTATTGTCCATTGACGTATTTAATAGATATCACACAATAAAAATCATGACCTAACCACCAGTACGCAGACAATTGGATGCCACACTGATTACACAATGACTATAATTGTGTGACTGTGTGGCGTCGCTGTTGCTTTATAGATAGGTATCACAGATCACGGTGCATTGCACTTGAGTGAGATTAATGATCATCGAAGAATTTGACACCCCTTCATAATTAAATCAACGCGGCAATGTGTGCTGCAATGCGGTGCCATTTGGTGATTACTGCAATTTGCTGTAGCGTTACACAAAGTTTATGTACATACATAGTTTTGTTGTTTGGTTTTGTATTGGAAAATGCGCCAACATCTAGATCCCAGATAACATCTATTCAGTTATGGGCTGAACATTTAATGAGTTTTGTTTTGTGGCCTTATTATTGGACGAAATAAAATAGCGCGGTAATGCTAATGCGATTGGCCTTGAATTTTGACATTTCAATGCGGTGCTGTGTGGTGTAAAATTTGATGATGTACTTATTTTGTTGTGCAGGATAATATAAAATGTGTAAAGCAAACTATAAAATGTGCTTTATTGCTGATTGTATAAAAAAGCAACGTTTATTCTCGTCTTTTTAATCAATATACACGTTTTTTTTAGTGATTGGGGTGGTTTTAAGGATAATACAGGCGTAGTGAGTGGTGACTGACCTTTAGCTATTTATTTTGTGGTTTTTATCAATTATTTTTTACTGCAGTGTTTCCTAAAATATCGATATTTTTACAACAAGTTATTTTCTTGTAGACAAAAAGCTTTAAGCTCATTTTTTTCAACTGTCAAAAATCTGTCTTGACAGAAAGTCTGACATAAATTATGTCTACAGTGTAATCATAGCATTAGCTGTTTTTGACATTTTATTTCTTTTCCAATCTTAAATATCGCTTTAATTGCATTCACCACATAATTGCATAATACGTCATTTTATTGAACGACTGCATAAGATTTAAAGTTTATCAAAATACGATACTTATCATGTTATCGGATTTTCTATAAAAGGAAATCAAAAACAAATGTGATTGACGCCGTCACTCACTGTTTGACATTAAAGCGCCGCGTCAGTAATTTCCACCATTCCCACTTCCAGATGATGCACAACACAATGCAAGTTGTGCAACACAATTTACGCCAATCACTTAAGTTATCATGCACTTAAATTTATCTAAAAAGTTGCCTTGGCAAACTCAACTTAAATGCAATCTTCTTTTTGTCATAAAGCCTGCAACATTAGACGTTGCATAATTTTTTCAATTTCTTTTTATTAATTTTTTTCAGATAAAAATAGGATTTTTGATTGCATAATAATTCGTTGCAAAAAGTCCTTTGGCCCATTTCCTAATAATATTTTACAGCATGTAAAATTCGAAGCGATTTACTCACACAAATCTGTCTTACAACGTGTATAATTTAATCAATATTTTTTGGCATAAGCCTTCGCGTTGATATTTTGCTTATCCCCCTTGCAAAATACAACAGCAATTATTTACATCGAAGTGCATGAGAAACTAGGAGAAACTTAACAGATGGGTTGTGATAATGGAAATGCGAATCCATTATCCAGACCGCACTGGTTCGCTACACAGTGTCAGTGTGCTGACTGGTTCCTCTTTTAATAATTGGTGGGAAATACGCAATACGATTAATACAAACAGATAGCGCTTATGGTTAGCTACTTTGGTGCAAAAATTACGGTTGAAAGCTGCTGCAGTCTACTTAAACTCAATTGGTTTTATCAACAACTTTACATTGTTTATTTTGGCAAGAAGCTTCTATTGCGCTCTACAATGCGCGTACTATGGCGTTTACGTTTTGTGTGCTTTATGTTTTGTAATTTGTTCAATTGGCCACTTACTGCAGCAGCAACGTCGCTGTGGGTGCGACATTTTGTTTTGATAAACTTTCTCAGACGCTTTGACTTCCTTGTGTGTGATTATTTGCTGACCATTTGTCTTTAAAATGTTGCATTAAAATTGACATCTCAAGTAGTTTAAACTATTTTTTTGTTACTTAGGGATAAAAGCAAATCATTTAAATTAATTTTGTATTGCAATTAAATGATTTATTCAGTTAGATTAAGTTTGTTTTTCTGCAATGTAAATGTTACAAGCAGATTAACGGATTGTGTCAAGTCAGGATGACGTCGAACTTCTTACGCAACTGTTCATTCAATAATTCTATGCGTGAAAACTTTCGGGATGACGTCAACGTTTTCGTGAAACCGAAACAGCTGAGTTTACTTTTGCATTTCACTTTCGATTGGACTGAATAATCTGAATTAGTTACACAGCAATATAGGAAATAATCAATGACATACAAAGGCATGAGTTACAAGCAATAATTTACCGGAAATATTTTATTATTGCCAACCCACGTGTTGTGGTTTAAAACTTAGCTAAAAATGCAGAAATGCAAAAAGAATAACAATATTGTTTTGACATTCCGAAAATAGAATTAAAATTTCAAGCTTTTGACCTTGAAATTTAATCTAAAAATTTAGATTACAAGGTCAAAAGCTTTAATTTGTTAATGTCAACTTAATCTGAGTATTTAAACTTTAAAGAGACCTTTTCTGAAAATATATTTCAAGGTTAAAAATTTATAAAATATTATTTCTAGATTGAATTTCAAGGTCAAAAGCTTCAAATTGTAATGTCAACTTAATGTGAGTGGCCAAAGAGATCAAATAACTTTTCTGAGGATGTATTTCAAGGTCAAAAATACGTAAAATATTTTTTTAAAGACGTTTAATTTTTTTATTTGAATTTCTTGTCAATTTATGTTATCATAATTAAGTTCTTTGTCATGCGTTTAATCTGTTAAATTATAATTTCTATGTAAATTATTCAAGGACACATTTTTCAAGAATATTCACACAAACACCACCCTAAAACGTTACCCTTTAACTTCACACAGAAATTATTCACAAATGTATACAGTTACAAAAGATGTCAATAGAATGACCAAACAACTTGAAAGCAATGTATGTAAATTGATCCACATAATAGGGTGCGCCTTTTATCTTTTATTGTTTTGCCAAAAAGTCTCTAATAAATATATTCACCCTCAATGGGTCTGCTAGTGATACACCCCGAAAATGCGGCGAAATGACTTGAATGTATCCGACATTCAGAATGGCGGAATCATGGTCCCTTTTGTCTGATTACGATCAAAGTCTCTCATATTAAGCCGTACCTGTTTTTAGATTTTGAATGTTGTTTGTTTGTTTGTAAGGTATTATGTTTTGGGTTTCGATAAACAACCTATAGTCACTATATAGTCTCAAAGATTTGGCTTCCTGTTATTTAAAACAAAATGTGCCGCATAGAATGCTCGTAGTTATGTAAAGAAATTCCTGAGTTATATCCGATTACATGACGGACACCTGAGCAAATTCATTGCTTTACACAACATTACAATTTACACGACGACACAGTGTCACGCTTTTGCGATTAATGTAATTAAATCAATGTTAATACAACAAAATAGGAGCTTAAACTATAAGGCATTCGTCCGTATTTCAATTATTTATACCGGTTTGAGAACTTATTGAGAGACTGTCTTATAAATTAAATGTTTAACTGTTTATATAGTTACAACTTACATAAATAAATTGAAAAGTAAAAGTAGTATTTTTTAATCGTTCATTTATTTCTTCTGAATTGTATTTTCAATGAATGAAGAAAATGAGTAAACAATTATCATCGTTCTTTATAGCCAACTTTTGTATACACAAAAAAAAACATAAAAATAACAAATAAACAAATATGTATTGACAATACAATAAACATTTACTTGCAGCGCGTTTAAGGCTTTCAATATATCTAATACACAAACCATCAGTATTAATTTTATCAGGGTTTGTGAACCGATTGTAACATTTTTTAAAATATTTATTTATTTGATTTTGTTTATTTGGAAAATGTTTTAAGCCCATTTTATATTTTTATTAATTGTAGTTGTTGTTTAAGTTATTGATGCCTCCTAATTTAATTTATTTATAATTTTTTTAAGCTTCTAAAACGACTTTTAAATTTTTAAGCATCACAAAGAATTTTATTTTGTTTCTTTTATCATCGTGTTCAACTTCAAAAGTATAAAATTCTTCCACATAAAATGTTTAGGAACTTTACTTAAATAATCGTTTACAAAATGGGCGCACTTTACCGTTCTTTACGGTGGTAGTTACCGTGGGTTCAAACCCCTATAAAGTCAGCAATTTTTGGAGCACTTTTAACGTACCAAATAATTACGTAAGAAATATTTGGACTGCAATTTAATAATAATGAAAGCGCCAACAAAACAAGGGATTTTATTTACTTAAGCACGTTTTTTTGAACAGCATATCCCCAATTAATGCAAACAATAAAAATGCCGCTTTAAAAAGCAAAACAAATTGACTATTTTAAATTAAAAGCACAAAATTGAACCCGATTTAACAATCTAAACTAAACTTTATATGTCAATAAAAATAAAAATCGACCCCCATAATAGTTACAATGTTTCCAATTTAATCGTTAACAATTTAACACCATTGAAATATTCCAGTGCAATGAAAGGGAATGCAGAAAATACATATAGAGTGAGTGCAATGAAATAAATTCAAACACAATACAATACAATCTACATTGTGTCGTTTTAACTGATTTCATTTACAATGTTTCAAAGTATTCCATTCACACAAAATCATATAATTGTAACGACAAAAAGCTCCCTTATCATACTTCGATTATTTGAATTTACTTCTATACTATGTCTATATATAATACTTAATTTGAATCGCACATTACAATACATTATATTCCCCTTTTGTAAATACACAGTATCAATGAAACTATAGCTCAGCTTTACCCCTATTGCCAATGGCGATCCACTACAGTTACTTATTCCCTTCAATGGAAATGTGCACTGTTACACAAAACCGTTACAACAGTTGGATGCTTCTTTTCCACGTCTCCTCTGTACATTGAAAACAATCTGTTGTACCCTTTTTGTATACACAACCCCTTTACAATTCACCAATGTGTATTTAAACGCACACCATTGTACAATTCAAACTTTCCCGGATGAAAAATATGCTTTTATTTCAATGTGTGTAAACGCATAGTAACTTTGCGCAGATTTTCTGACTCTCCTGAGCTAGCAGTTACCACTCTCAATTCACATGCACTTTTCCTTGCAACTCATTCACTTTCCCTATAATTTCTACGTAAAATACATTGAAATCTTAACATTAACACTGTGAAGCTTTTTTATGTGTATTAATATTGGAAGAAAGAAGCTTTTTCCGTTATTTTATTTAGCATTTATAATTTATAACAGTCAAAGCTTCTTCAATTATATTACGGTATTTTGTTCTCATGGCGGATCTTTATCACTTGATGCAAAATTCCGTGTTTTACTGTGCGCCCTAAATTTCTGTATTGGGGACCGCTCATGCTCTCTCTGCACATTTCCAGTTCAATAATACATCAGCTACAAATTGATCCAAAAAAGCTTCATGTACATTCACGCAGTTGTTGTTGTATTACCAACATAATATATCCCCCTCGCCTTGTACAATATTTTATCCATACTTTATACACACAGCACATTGGATTCCCCACGAGCAGCAGCGTGAAATTTTCATTTCAGAGTCAGTCTTTGAGTAAATTTCTGTAAATGCGGTTCGTCGTGTATTATTCTTAGATAAAAATTCAACTGAATCAACTTTGTTTGTAATACTAATTCAAACAACACATTGTGAATTCAATTAATGGAATGAAAAGCCGTTGAATTGTTGGTGTGCAATACATTTTGTGGCATTTTTTGTGTGCAAAAAAAATTAATAAATCGTTTTTTTTTTACAAAAAAAAAAAAAAAAAAATTATATAAAAGATTCAATCATAAAATTTACAACAAAATTAACTGTGGCGGTTTATTATTGTTGTTGTTGTGTGTAGAAAATTGTTTGATACAGCTGGAGAGTGCCCGGAAAAGCGCAAACAAGTGATCCATCGACGTACTTACTTATATTCATTGTTGTTTGTGGGCATTTTGCGATAGCGCCCACCCACATTTACAAAATATAAAAGCGACATCAAATAAAAATTCATTCAATACGAATATACGCTGGCACAACAAAATATTGTTACAACAAGCATTTTATTCAACGTGTGCGTGTGTAGTAACAACAACAACAACAACAACTAGAGTGAAGGGTGTCGGTGAAACAAATAATTTTGGTGCGGATAAAAAGAATACCATAAATTGAAAAGAGAGGAAAAGGTGTATACGCACTCGTGACATTATAATTAATAAAATATTGATCAGTGGTTTTTGTTGTGGTGCAAATTGTGTATTTATATCAAAAAGAAGATTATAGCAACATTGTTCTCTCTGTCTTTTTGTTAAAAGGACAATTGTAATTAGCAACAAACGGACGTGCGTTTTTTGTTTGTGGATTAACAAGAGGAATATCAAGCAAATCAGTGGTAAATTGAAAATTTAATTTTTAAATAAATTTTGTTATTATTATTTTATTTAAAAAACAGAAAAAAAAAATTATTCACTTCAATATTTTCTTCCCTTTTTTTAAATTTGTGTCTCAAAATGTATCCTTGTGTACACAATTGGAGTGTACAGTTATACCTAAATTGATTATTTTTCCAAATGTCACTCTTCACTGAATCTATACACGACATCCTGATCTATTAATATCCTTTTTCGTCGTAATATGTACACCCAATTCAATTGGAAATCCATGAAGACATCACCAAATTTTCAATTTCAATTTCTTTGGAATATAACTGTAATAAATTGGCCATGCGCCTTGAGCACGTTTATTGCGTAGGATTTGTTTTTTTCTACGTTGTAAGTCTCAATAACAAATAAAACGAAATTGTTATTACTTAATCTGTGTAAGTGGGCACCTACACACTTTCTTGCATTACTATTAATATTAACGAATTCAAATTGGTGTGGAATAATTAAACTGCGTTTACTGCAACACTTTTCCATTGTTAAAGTCTTTAAAAAAACAACAATTTCCATTTATTTTTAAATTGTCTATCATTGTTGTATCAACACCTGGCTCCTCATCACACCACAACAATTATGTGTTACGCGTTTGCACTATATTGCACGCCCATATGTGGCACTCGCATGAATGTCCAAAATCTGCAAAGCACACTCTGGGATTACACTCTGGGTAATGAAATCCGAATTAATTGCGTGCAGTAGCTGCAGCACATTGGTCTGGCTTTGAATGTGTGCGCGCGGCACGCAATTAAATAATGTGCATTCTTTATTTTGCGCTGCACCACAGATGGCATCGGACTCAATTAAATGGCGAGCACACATTTAATATGTGAAATTGATATGCGGTTGCAGATTATTTTTATTTCAATAATAAAATGCGGCGTGTATTCGCAATTTTCACCTACTTGTACGATGGAGTAATTCTGGCAAATAAACTGGTTTTTATGACAAACTTTAATGGGTGCACTGTGCTGAGATACGAGTGCATGCTTATGAATTGAAAGGTGCACAGATGTACATTCCCTTTGTGTTTTTACTTTAAGATTGTAGTCGGTGAAGTGGGTTTTTTTGTGGTAATACATTTTTTTCAATTCTGGATTGTTTTAAAATAATAATTTCGTCCTTAAAAATTTGAAAAATTGTAATAAAATATTTTAATTAATACGAAAAAATATTTAGCAGTAAATTGTAACTGTTTTAAAACAATTGAAAAATGTTTTGTTTAAATTAAAGCCTGCGTAATTAAAAAAAAAAAACCTTAATGTAGGCAATGTTGGCTTCCATGAAAGCACAAAGTTGCCTTCTTTCATCTTAAATAATTAGAAAAAGTACAAATAAATGTCTTACAAAAAATGTAATTAACTGTGAATTGTTTTAAGACAATAATAATAAATGTTTTGTCTAAATTAGGGCGCTTCATAAATTTACCTTGATTTTGTTGTTATTTAAAGACGCCCTAATGTAGTCAATATTGGCTTTCGTGCAAGCAAAAAGGTAAATTATATTTTCAATTCCTTAACTGTATTCATGAAAATAACATTAAAAGAAAGTATAATAAATTATTTTTAATTAAAAAGAAAATGTTATTAACAGTAAATTGTAACTGTTTTAAAACAATTAAAATTTTTTTTGTCTAAATTAAGGCGCTTCATAATGATTCTGTTTTTATTTAAGAAAAAACGCCTTAAAATAGTCAATGTTGGCTTTCATAAAAGGAAACACTGAATTACTTTTTTTTGCAATTCCTTTGTATTCATGAAGAATTACATTTTAAAAATAAAACCATAAAAAAAATTGCATTCGTTCAAACTTAATGAGCCACACAAACCGTCCCAATTTTATGTGCATAATTTCTTTACATTCCACCCCCTCCATTTAAAAAGTGCCTGTACGTTTGTGTACCACAGCAATTAAACAACAAGTTCAAAATTCACGTGCCTTCACCCACAAAGCTTTTCTTTTCTGGCGACTGTTTTCTGCATATGTCGGGGAAAAAAAAAGCAAGCAACTTTTATGTTTCGGAGTACTTAAACAGTTGGTGCGCTGTGAAGCATGCCTCGCAAATGTAGCTGTACCTTTACACAACGTTCTTCACAATGTGCAATGTTTTATGCATGCATTTATAGAGACAGTTACGTTGTCATCATCATCATGTTTGCTAAATGTGCGCTCCATATAGTTAGTTATAGCTGCAATCTACCTGGATTACCAGATTGATACTCGACCTGAGTCACGAGGTCAATTTTTATTTTATTTGCTGTACATGCGATGCTGGCTTACACTTGGCGTTATGTGTGTTATGTGTGCGAGTCGTACATTTATGTATTCCCGTGCATATTATGCATAATGTACAATGTACATCTCTCCTTTTTGGTTAGCCTACATAGAAACATCAACATTACAGATGTACATAATTCTTTTCACTTGTAAGCGACGCTTCGTTTAAGCGCGCCCCCGCACTATAACTAACTGTGTGTGCGCTCCGTGCTCGCATCCATGTGCATTGTGAGGTTATCCAGCGCGGAGTTTTATTTCGCTTCATCCCCCCGTCCCAACTTTGCAATTATGTTGCTTTTATTTTATTTATAAACGAAAGCTTTTTTTGTGTGTATTTACCTACGTATTGGGGCTATGTTGGTGTAGTTATGTAGCTTGCATATTTATTTATTATGCATGTCGCCACTAAACTGGAGTCATGACGAAACTGTGTTGTCTGTCAAGCGACACATTTTCCACCCTCAAGATGGTTTTTATGGACTGTGTTTTGTGCGCTTTTTATTTTTTATTTTTTTGCAAGCTCCACGTATTTTACATGCACATAACAAGTTCGTCGATACAAATTTTGTCTCATTTTTTTATAGGGTGCTCCATTAAGTGCGGGAAGATTTTAAAATTTAATAAAACATGTTGCGTTTGAAATATCGACGAAGTTTTAGGTTAAGCCGCCGCGGCTTCAATGGGTTTCGTCATTCGTGCATTCCTTAGATTCAATTTTCGATAACTCTTTGCGTTAAATTAGGCTAAATTTGAATGGTGTTATGTTGACTTTGAGGCAATGGTCGCTTGAGGCTTTTTGACATAGACCTGCGACCTAAGAAATCCCCAGAAGACTCCACAAAAAAACTTCTAACGGGTTCAATTCGATTTTGGTAGCCCGTGGACGGTGCTTTTACCTGAGATAAACCTGCCCTCAAATCTCTCGCCGATTTTCGACTTTTTGCCAGGTCTTAAAGGACGTCGTGTAGATTGTCTTTTTCTTAAATTCGTGAAATCTTCTGGCTTATTAAACTGAATTCACTGCTTCAGCATATTTTTACTGAATTCGAAGAGAGCGTGCGCACGCACACTTTTTATATAAAAAAATTTTAACTTCTCAAAAAATCATCACTCTCTCAAAAAGTTGAGTTAACTTAACCTTTAATTGTTGCTCAATTTTGAAAACGTCAAAATAATATATATTTTTCAAAGCGAGCACATCGCGATAGGCGTATTTCTGCCGCACTGGTGAACGTTCAACACAGAAACTAGTTCGAACTAAAATTGTTCGACACATTTTTAAAGAAGGAGTGAATTCAGTTTTACCCATTCATCAGAAAATCGGCCGCGTAGCTGTAGGTTATTTTTTTGTTAAAATAAAACCATCTATTTTCATAATAAAGTTTCATCAATTGCGCATGTATTGCCGGACGCTGTAACTTAAAACAAAGTGATTTGTCTTCTTGGACTGAAATATAAAAATTTTACATATTTAGCCCAAACAAAATGGCCGCAATGAGCTGTCAAAATCCACCAGGCCCACGTCGCTAATGGAACACTCTTTACAAATATACATAATATATAACTGCACAATATAATATGTACAAAAATTACTCTGCGTGACTTCGTGTGGACAATTTGTATTTTTTGCAAGCGTCTGTTTTTTGTTGTTTTCATTTTTTGGGGGATGTGGAAATGCTTCTGTTTTTTGTTAGGCCAATTATTATTGGTTATATGTCGCCCGCATAAAACGATTTCGCATTATACACATGTGGAAACTCATAAAAAAATCCAGCAGTACCAACAAACTCCGTGATGTCTTCATATTTCTTCATTTAATGTACAATCATATTAAATATTTTGGGTGGACTTATTTTTGTTGGGTTTGTTTATACGAGTACATCCAATTTTTTATTTTTTTTTTTGTTATTTATGTTGCGGGAATATGTTTTTCTTTTATGTTTCTGGTCATTCACAATATTTTCACGCATGACAGGACATACATTTAATTTATGCTACGCTGGGGGATTTTTTGGCTTTTGCGTTCCTTTGTCATTGTGTCATCGTCCTGCGGTCAATAGCTTTAGCTTTTCATTTATTGATAAATTTATGTATACCGACTCTCGCAAGCATAAATCTACACCCTTAGTTATAAACAACGTCCACATAATGTCGAACTGCGGGATTTGGCAGCGGTGGTTGTATTACTCGGTTTTATTTGAGTGAAAAAAAAACCCTCTTACATATTTCATTGGAGATATGTCAAAATGATGAAGAGAGCTTTTTCAATTATTTGAATATGCGCAATTGCTTGACACGAGTACATCGTCGGCGATATAGCACTTTAATCATTGTGATGGATGTGATTGTAAATATTATGGCGTTGGGGATCGCATTCTGTCAAAGCAAGCTCTATTATGACATGACCGCGGCTAAATTTTATCGTGTCTTTCAAAAGTTAAATGTGGAGATGAATTGTAAATTTAGAATAAAAATCAATAGCAGGAGTTTATTAAAATGAATTATATCAATTGATTCATTTTTATCTTGGTTTTATTTTATTAAAAAGAAGACCTGTCTTTTAAGATTGCACTTAAATTGACGCGAATTAGCGCCATCTGGCGACAAGCTCCCTAAATACAGTCCTAATGCTCAATTTATCGAAAGGCAATGATTACAGAAATCGATTCAAACGTTTCGATTAGGTTTCCGTTCGTGTAATGAAACTCTAAATAAACTTCAATCAAAAATGATCATTTTTAGGCCATATTTTAATTTATAAAACCTACTTCTAATTCTACTTAATTGTAATTCTACTTAAAGGTCTTTAAAGGTCCTAAATACTAAATAACCATCACCACATAATCGTCATATTAAGTAATTAAGTTTTTAACGCTTAAACAATGTAACGGTAATAACATTTTATAGCCCCAACTTAATGACATTAATTTCTAAATTTGCATTTTTCTCATCCTTTAAGATAAATCAATTATTAAATTTATTGTACAGCAACATTTTAGCTCATTTATTTCTTTCGTGGTTTTCATAAGCTCGTTAGTTGTTAAACTGCAGTTTGCATCGTTTAAAACGTGACTGTACTCAAAGTTAATCATTCCTATTTATTAAATCTTTGTTTTATTAATGTCTTATGTCTTTTTAATTAAAAGTTAATAAGCTTTTAATCATCTTTTAATTGTAATACATTAACAGAGTTTGAAATTAGTTGACATGAATTTGCTGTTAAAGAATTCTTCATTCAAGGCGAACTAAATTGTGTGTGCAATTTATGAGTTTTCTGTTTCTAGGCGTGTTCGAAATTAATTTAAAAATACGTAATGCGCGTATTGAAAACGAAAAGTCTCGTGCTGTGCAACGAATTGGAAGTATGTTTACCTGTTCTCGTTTAAATATCTAATTTTCGTCGGATTTATTTAATATCTATATCAAAGTGGTTACTTATTGGTATTGGATGGTTAGTAAACTTAAGTATATTTTTAACTTAATCTAATTTAAAAATGGATTTTTTTTTCAAAATTTTTTTTTTCAAAAAATGATTAAAAGTTTTCGAACATACTGAGTAAACTTGGCTTAACCTTTTTTGATATAACTCTGTTATGATAATAAAGCATTCTAAGAAACTTTTCCATATCACATTAAAATAAAATTAACCACGAGAGTCCTTTTTAATGCATAACCTCAAAAAGTAGAAAACATTAAAACCACAAAATTTCCAATATATCTTCAAAACCGAATATTTTTAGAAAAAATAATCAAATATTGAATTTTTGAAAGGATATTCCATCACAAAATTCTGCATCGAAAATAGACGTGGGAAATTTAATTAAAAATATCAAAAAAATCCCATGTTTGGGATATTTTTATTAAAAAAGTTTCGCAAAGTTCACGAAAAATTCCCCGTAGAATTGCCGGCTACTTCTCTGTAAATTCGATGTAAAATTTTTTGAAGGGTGTCTAAACTTTGCTGAACAAATTCATAGTCAAACACTTTTAATTTATTTTTCCTAAAATATGTATTGTTTATTTAGATTTTTTCATTAATTGAAAATTACATTTTTAAACGTATTTTATGCTACAAAACATAATATTAGACATGAGAACTTAAAAAATACATAATTTAAATTAATGCACGTAATGACATTAATTAAAATGTGGATTTTGTGGAAAAAACACATTGAAAGCACAATGTTCCTAATGTTTCATCAAAAAAATAAATTTAAATAAGCATCCGCTTGTTATTATGTTAAAATGAATGCAATATGTCAAACTGTATAACATTAAATTATGTTGTTAAATTCATTCAGACGTAAAACAACAATAAACTAACTAAAAACAAATGTTGTTACATCCCCCCCCCCCCCACAACCCTCTTTACATCCGTCCATAATGATCCTGAATGTAAAAATTTGGTTTAATAAAAGCCTACATGGCTTATAAAATCTCAATGACTTAATAATGGCGAGAATACTCATCCTCACGCAAGTACTTGTATTGCTCTGTCTCCTCCAAAATATGCAACTGCGGTGTTATTAGATAATGAGCGTTGGCATGATGAGCCTTTAAGTATTCTACATTTACATTAGTTTTATGTTTCCATTCTGCTTGCAAAATGTAAATGCACGCTGGGACTATTTTGTCAACTAAATTGAAAATCTTTTGTAAAAGCTGCACTCATCCTTTTGACGAATATTGAATGGTTAACGTTTCACCCATCCTTTTGACGCATTGAATGGTTTTTGGTGATGTGCTACGGTTCACAAATGCAATGTATGTATTTACTCCAACATTTTGGGTTACCATTTCATTTCCTAATGTTTTGTGTATTGTGCAGTGTATTTGTGGGAGGGACACACAAAGCAATTCACAGACAAAGTCTGCACAACAATGCGGTGATCGTCGTATATCATGTAAAGGCTAAGTCGTATTTGTGTTCGAATGGCGACATATTGTTTTGGATGTCGCCGCATGTGTGCGAGTGTACGTTTGGGTGTCATAAAAAAAGTGAAATGCCACCCTTTTTGTGGAGAATACCTTGTGTGTGTTGTCCGTGTACGAAAAAATGAAAACGATTTGACGTAATGTTTACCACTTTTTATACTACGTATGTGTACTGCGCTTTATTGTTAGGTCCTGGCGAGTTGATTGAATGCGGAGGGGGAGGGGGGACTGGATATACACACTGCGTTGGAAATTCAATTAAAATGAAGCTTTTTTTTCTATTGGTTTGCGCACGAATTGTGTTGATAAAAAGCATTTTGTCATTTCGGATTTTATTGTTTTACAGGGGTTTCACATAAAAATGCAATTCAAATCGTGTTTCAAATTTAAATTAATTGAATATCAGAAATTATAATTAATAAGCTGTTTGTGTTTCATTTTTAAGGTTATGTTTAGATTTAATTTTTTAGGTTATGTTTGTGTTTCATTTTTTAGGTTATGTTTGAGTTTCATTTTTAAGGTTATGTTTGTGCAACTGAAATTAATAATTTAATTTGTTTTCCAAAGTGTTTCGCAAGTAAATAATAAAACCTAAACAATTATTAACATTTGATGTAAAAATATAGAAACAAAACGCGGTCAATGAGACTTTTCTCTAAAAAAAGGCAACAACAATAATTCATTTATTCATTCAAACTGCTTGCACTTTACATAACATAGTTTATTTTATTTTATAAAAAAAAACAACTATTCACCGCGCATGATGTGTGTTCAATGATAAAAGCTTCCACTTCTTGAGATAGACATTCATGTGTAATGTCGGCACGTCTTTGCGGAGTTTCCTTTTGCCACCATATTATAATACGAGACTAACAATACGAATTGTTCAATAAAGCGTGACATGAATTGAAATAAATCTGTGTACGCGCTGGGCTCTGCGACACTTTTCATTTTCTTTGCATTGCCATAATTTGGTTTCTTTATACATTTTTTTTTTGTTTTCGTTTCTTTTTTTGTTTTTATATATTAATGTAAATTTTAATGTCATTCTCTTTTTCCGATTAAATCAAATCACACTCACCATTCCTGAACATACTTGGAAGTGTGATTGCTCAACTTTTGGATCGATTTGTGTTGAAATTAGCCAATTATTAATGTTTTATGTTTCTTTATTTTTGAACAATGACGCGCACTGTTAAGTATGTAGATTTACTTTCATAAGCGGTAGGTTTGCTGCGACGTAAATGTAACGACGTGATCATTAAATCTGTACGTAATAAAGTGAAATAATCTATTGAATTCCTGCAGTTCCATACGAGTAAGAGATATGAATTGTTTTAGTGTAATGAATAGTAGTTTTTATCGCATTAATCAACAATAATTTTCATTGCTTTTGACTTGTTGCTGTTGCTGGCTATTCAATGTAGTTAAAGTTTGTAACAAAACGTGTTTATTTTATGAATAGGTTATTGAATTTCATGATACTCTGTAACTACAACTATAATTTAATTATTTTCAATGGCATGTGGGGTCATAAATGTTGCATTTTTAAATTTTATAAAAGCAAATGTGTTAATTCCCTCTTAAAAAATTATTAGTTTAACAATGTTAAACCAGAAATAAAATCGTTATTACCAAAAAATTCATTTTTTTTTCTTTTTTTTTTGTTATTTTAGTTCAGAAAATATACTAAAAACTACTAAATTAATTATACAGAAACGTTAATAAATTACTTAAAATATTGATTAGCATTTTTCTGCGTCAAAAGTATCCAAAGAAATGACGCCTTAGAGATTTGAATTTGGAATTGGCACGAAAGGGAATGGGACAACTTTTATTGCGTTTCAATCCAACGTTTTCTAGTTAAGCGATTGAAAAAATAATCGTTTGTGGCTTCTCTCATTATTTTATTGAAATTATTACTTAATCGTAAAAACTGACAAAGTAATTAATCCGCAAGATAGTTTATAAGTACTAAATTGTAATCGATTGCAATATTTATTATAGTCATTATAAAATTGAAATGCAACTTTAGTATTTGTAAATAGTATTTCTTTCCACCTGCATAATTATTGTAATTTTTGATGTTTATTTATAAAATAATAAACATTTCTTTGATTTTATCTCTACTTTCATATTCAATAAAGTTGAATAATTTGTTTTTTAAATCAAACATTTAAATGTTGTTGTTTTATGTTTAATAAAATAATTGCAAAAACTGTAAGAAGCTGTGGATAATTTAAGTATTTGCCAGTAATTATTTATTTTATAGTTTAAAAATTATGTATTTTGTTGAAGGTTTTAAATTTCCATAATAGTTATTTGCTTTAATATTTTAAAATCAGTTTATAATCAATTTAAACATTTTAAATTAAATAAGGTAAATAAAAATCTTCTAATTAAAAACTCTGCAGTCTTACGAGGCCATTTTAATAAGTTCGCGAAATGCGGTGGAAACAGATCAATTAAAATATTATTCTTTCGCAAAAAAGTTTTACGGTTTCCTTAAAAATCCAAATTTTCTGCATTTTTTACTGACTCATCGTCCACAAATCGTTTTCCTTGCAAGTCTTTCTTCAAATTTGGAAATTCACAACAATAATTTCTAGATTCTTCACTTTTTAAATCATCATTTTGTGAATTTAGTAAAACGCCTTCGTAAAATTCATATTCTCGAAATTAATATGATTTAATTTTTTTACAATAAATATTATCAAACATGTAACTTATTTAATATAAACACAAAATTGAGACTGTTTTTCATTAGTACATCCAAACAAGCAGCTTATGTGCAGTCTTGCAAAGAAATGATAAAAAGATCATTTCAGTTATAAACTTGCAAGAAAAAGCACCTAAAGTTTAATATAAAAGTTTTTCAAAATCAACGCGAAATTCTTGGCAAATTAATTTCATAACTTTCATAACTACCGCGTGTAAATTCTTTAAATCTCTCCGTTGCATCTCACTCTTCACTACGTATATTCGCGGTACGTCTTCTTCATCGTCTTCAACTTGTTTATTTGCACGAACATCTGAAGAGCTGAATATGCAAGCATCTATGTGTGTGTGCAGTGCCGCATTTATATTGTTTTAGCATTGAAAGAAAATTGAATTTTCCTCGTTAAAAACCATTATTCATCTGGAAATTGAGATGTCTGTTCGCAAGCAATGTCTGAAATGCTGACACAATAACGACTTTCGAGTGTTTTTATGGCGCAGTCTCAATTCTCTTTTAAGAACATAACATTGTATACGCATTTACCTGTGTGTATTTTGAGAAGGGCAATAAACATTGAAACGAAATAATTTATATTTGTTTCAATGTATCCTTATCATCACTCATGTGTGCTTTTCCTTTTACAAAATGGATATTAGAAAATTTGGCGAATTTTATTGCATTGAAGTGAAAGGAGCGAATTTATCATATTTTCTTAAACGGGTTTTTAAATTTATGGCACTTTTTATTTTATGCTTTGTCAACCCACATTTGGGTTCGAAATAGATTTTTCATATTTTTCAAAGCTGCTTCCTTTTTTTATTGTCCTTAATTTGAAGTTGTATTTTCATCTCTAAAAATGAAAACAATCAGAGTTAAATACTGGGTCCAGTTAAAAAAATTAATTTTAAAAGCATTTCTTTAAATTTTCTGATGGCTTATCCTTTATTTTAAAAACGCGCTTTTCAATTCAGATTTAAAGTTAGGTTCGTTGTAGATCCTTTATCTTTTTATAGACCTTAAGAAAGGTAAAATATTTTGACCAATTTACTAAATTTTATTTTTAGTTTTCTAAATCGCATAAAATACTTTCAAGCAATTCTTGTATTTTCATTAAATTCCCTCACCATTTGTTTCATTTTCCCAACGACCGAACTTTAACATTTTAACAACTTCATTAATCAACTGCATTCATTATTCAAAATTACCGCATTTCGAATCATCGTTCCCAAAAAATCCACTCAAAACGCTTCCAAACATAAAAAAACAACCCATCGTTTGCCTATGAAGTCTTTTGGGATTGTACGGTGTACAACTGCGACTGACTCCGTGATTCATTTGTATTCATTCATGAATTTTATGTATGGCATAGCAATTTGCACTGAGTACTCTCTCATCCACAAACACACAGCCTCTTCAATTATTGATCAAATTATGGCTGGTGGGTGTTCCTCCTTTCTTTTCGTTTTTCGTTGGTGACTATTTGCTGGTTGTTACACGTTCACCACGACCATTCCCCCAGCAGTGCAGAATTTCCAATTGAATGTGGGACCGCAATTATCACAATTTAAAGGGTTGTATGCTGTGTTGGCATAAGTATGTTTGCAACCCTTGACTAGTTGTGCAGATGTCATGTCGTGGTTTTTGTTGTAAGCCTGTATAGGTCAAGTGGGTGGTTGAATTCAATTCTTGGTGTTTTTATGTTTTATTTTAAATGCTTTTGGTTTAATAATTTATGAAAATAACTAGCGAGGGAACTCCGCCGTGTGCTGCTTGGAAACTACATGTTTATTCGAAAAGTGGAATTATATTGTTAAATAGAATCTAATTTCAATATTTATGAATTTCATGAAAGGAAACACAAAAAATTCTTCGTACTTTAATTTTAATTAAGGATCAATATTCTGACGTTTTTTTTTAAATTTACAAACGGTTTTTTAAGTTATTATTAAGTTTAAAATTTAGCATTATTTTTGCCAAAATGGTTTGAAATTTTTTATTTTTTTTTGATTAATTTTATTTTTGATTAAAAGTCGAATATTCATTATCAAACTTTTTCATTTTAAAGAGACATTGTAAGCGGTGGAATTTTTCGCGATTTTTACTAATCGAACACTCACAGATCTATTCCCGCAATAACTTTTGGGATTAGTAATTTTTTTCACGAACCGCGATTTTTTTCGCAATTTTCGCGGTTTATTTTCGCGTTTGAAACATGCTTTTGTTACTTCCAGTATGTTGACATAAATACATGGTCGTTAAGATTTTTAAATATTGTACATTAATAGTTTAATGAGCTTTAAAGCTACATTATTAGATTTATAAAACAAAAATTTTGAGGTTTTTTGAAACCTTTATTGGTTAACTATAAAAGTAGATATTCCTTTTTCAATATTTTTCTTTAAGACATGAAAAACGAAAGAGGAAAAAGCTTTCATTCATAACGCAAATTATTCACAGTTAAAATATCTAAAACCATTGCCAATGATGAATGAACTATTTTCAACCATTTTATTTGCAATTCGTTTATTTGTACTTACATTTAAGTAAGTCCTTTGATGTTTGTTGGAATGAAAGGAAATTCCGCTTTGAAAAAATACACATTTTTAGTTTATTGCGTTTCTTTTAAAGTTCCGGAATTTTTATTACGGTAATGCTGCAATTTTAAATAGGCAAATATTTAAACAACACGTCACCGTTTAGTTTAAATGACTTTAAAACCTTTTATAATTGCTTGTTCAAAACACTTGTACATAATTCGCTTAACTTACATTTTAAACGATGCAATATGCATTCATGCAAGCAGCAATCCATACTTTTTGACCTTTCTTATAAAACGCTTTCAATTTATTCACATAAAATGACTTTTCAACATAAGTAGTTATAACATGAACATTATTTATTTTAGTTTGTTCACAATAGCTGTTATGGCTGTAAGAAAGCGTCTGTAATGAGTCAAGAAGTAATCGACGGCAAATCGCGTGTGCTGTTAGAAAACGAGGCAATTTCGGTCTCCACGAAGTCTCGCATCATGCATTGGAAATATGTGTACGAGTGTGTACATTTTTTTTTTTAAATAAAATTCGAACAGGTTGTGTAGTAAAATAATAAAAATAAAAACCTGCAGTCGCGTCCATTGGCGTTAGGCTTTTATACTGCATAAACGTGCAGCTATCGTTTAGCGTTGAATTGTTGTGCAAATACAGGCACAGCCTAATGGCTGCAATTGCAATTAATATAACTGCCGACATGACCATCCCTGGCACATTCACGAATGGTATCAATAAATGTGACGCCGCATCGCGTCCTAGTTTAGACAACGCCAAGTCTTTCGTCGATAGCAATGTGATAATATGCTAACTAGTTGCTATTTATATAAATAAATGTTCATATTATATGGTAATCGTGTACTGTGCATTTATCAAAATATGTTTAAGGCGAGCGAGCGTCAAGACGTCGCGTCCCATCACTTTTCAACTGCGTGTTATAATAAATTTCTTCAGCTTTTTATTATTTTCATAATTTCGCCTAAATATTTGATGGTTTTGAATAATGGAGGTGGGCGTTTTGGGGGGAGGCGAGGGCCAACAAAATCGTTATATACAGCAAGCACAAAGAACGGCGATTTATTTATCTTACGATATGCTATTAAAGTTACTTACGGCTTGTCGAGCATTCGCCATTTCGGCGCTCTAATAATATAGGTTTCTTTTGCGAACACGCGTTTTCAGTTTCACCATAAATTTGTGAAATTTTTGTTTGAAATGAGGACTAAAGAAGTAATCAATTTGTGGACTGTGGATGATGAAGCTTTTGATGCGGCAAAACATTGCGTTGGTTGTACTTGTGTGTCCCGCAAATATTAATATCACTTTGGTTTCAGCAGAGGATTAGAATTTATATTTAAAATGCGCATCTTACACGAGACGAGAAAGTATTTAGTCGCCGCAATAAATATATACGGAGTATTTTCCAAACTTTGTGGCAGCTTTTGAAATTGAATTTTGTGCACCCCTTCCCTACCGTTTGAGTTGCGAAATTGCGATGTGTTTGAGAATGGGGGATGATGAATTTCTTAGAATTCATCTAAATTTAATTACATCGCGTTAAAGTATAAAGGGGTGCGAAAAAGGTAATTTTGCAACGCGAAAATTCTATTGAAGTTCTTGAAGGGCTTGGTAATTATGTTTTTATTCACAAACGCAACACTATTTCTTTTGTTTTTTTTATTTATTATGCATTTATTCATATTAAAAAAATTGTAAAACTGTAAGTTGAAGCAATTAAAATTATTTATTGCAAATTTAATTAATTTTTTATGACAGAATAAAAATACTTTTACTGACACTTCAATCAGTTAAAAAAGGAAACGCCTTTTTTATTGTACAATTCACTAATAAATATTTTTCGAAAATTTAATTGGAAGCAATATAAGTGAGATTGTATTTGGATTTTATTTAATATCGATCTGAAATATAAATAAATACACCGAGAGATCTCAATGAACTTGCCCCGATTTCATGGTCCAATAAATTTCCTTGATTGTTTTCCTGTATTTGTTTTATTTTCGTTTCACCTCTTTGCTGTCATAACAGGGGGTTCAGCAGTTCATTCGCTTTGGGATGTTAATGCCAATCATAAAGAAAATAAATGGATGTACGAGTATGTTTGTTGCGCGCATTGCGGCGTGTGCAATTTAATGTGTATCAAGTTATTCATAAAACAGGGCTTGTTTAAATTTAACGATTGACTAAGATTTCATGACTGATCATAAAGTTTTTGGCCTTGTACCTGCAATAGACAATTCATTTTCCTTAATGTGACTTTAACAACCCTTTGAATGATCGGATATTTTTAATTAAATTGCATTTTTATAAATAAAATAAAAAAATAGATCGCAGAACCGAGAGCGAGATGTGATTTTTATGTACGACTGTTGCTTAACTGCATTTAAATAAAGTCTTTCTAAGATATGGAAAATGTTACCTTAAAATTTCTGAGTTTTGACCTTGATTTTTTTATCCAAAATTGTTCTTTTGTTGAGATAAGAAATAATGTAGAACATCAAAGTACCCTAAAACAAAAAGTTTTTTAATTACATATTTTCATTATAAAAATATGGCCTTGAGTTTTAAAATTTTGACCTTGAAATTTTCAGCAAGTTTTCTTATCTTATTAAATCTTACGATAATGTGAAAAAAAATTTTAAAAATATTTAAAGTTTCTGAGATATAAAATGTATGACCTTTAATTTTCAACTTTTGACCTTGAAATATTGAGCAAACTATTTTATATAATTAAGTCTAACATATAATCTAAAAAAAGATTATAAAATAATTAACGTTTTGGGAATGTAATAAGTTTGACCTTGAATTATCCGATTTCGTCCTTGAAATGTTCTGCAAATATTTTTCGATTAATAAACACTATATTTATGTGAAAGAATTTTTTTTTTTCATGCAATATGAACTAGAAAAAGTTGGGTTTGGTTTTTTCCACCCCCATTTTTGTCAGAAGGATTACATAGTGGGATATTAGATAAATGAAGTTTTGTTTACAATACGGTTACGGTAAATTGTTGTGAAAAATACAAAGTTTTTTCTGTAAAATGACATTTCACATTTCTTAAATTTTCATGGAAATTTTGCAGCAATTCTTTAGTAATACATATTTACTCTCTTGTGAGATATATTTAGTGCACACTTTTCGCTGTTAAAAAATAATAATTAAAGTTTCCATTTTCTGTTGCAATTAATTAATTTTAACACATTTCTCTCAAACAACGTGTGCACTGTGCACGTGCCGCTGCTGTACAATCGGGTGTTGTTTTATTCACCCCCATTTTTTTCCGTCACGTAAATAGATGGTGATACGTATATATTCAATCGTTTTATTGACACTTACTTACGTATTATATATTATACCGTCTCAAAATGAATTTCCGACGCTCAAGTTGGTTTTTGTGCAAATAAAGCACTTCTTAAATCATTCCAATTAGATTGGATTACAAAACGATCGCACACACATTATACGCTTATGCGCGTGTATTTATGTGCTTCCTACTTGTATCTATTATGTAATGCAAATAAATGGCAAACAAAATGAAATTTATAACCCCGCAAAAGTATGCAAATCGAATTCCGCCGAAAATCTGTCATTTTGGTACTGCCAATTTATTCTAAACGAATTGTTACAAACAAATCCTACATGTTATTGTGTACCTATCACGTGCTTGAGCCTTTTGAATTTATAATGGGCGGGTTGCGTTGTTGGTTTAACTGTTTTGGTGTTTAATGGCTTAAAAATAAATTTGAAAATAGGAATCCGTCGAGTTTAAGATAAATTTGAATAAATATTAAGGATTTCAGCGAATTCTTATCGCAATTTTGTATAATTAGTTGCGTTCTATTGAGATGTCATTTAGTTTGTTTTAATATTTTACGAAATTGAACAAAATAAGCCCTGCTTATTACGACTGTTTAATTATTTGGTTTATTTAGTAATCTATTGGCCGCAAGATGGCACTGCAAAATAAACTGACAGTTGGTGCAATTCTCACAATTTGTTTATTTAAAAAAGCGCCATCTCTTGTCGACTAGACAAAGTATCTTTGTTTAAAATTTGAACCAAATATCGTTCTATTGAAATAAACTAAATAAGATCTCAATAGAACAGAACTATTGTGATTAAAAAAATTATTTTGCAAACTCTATTTAACATTTTATTTTATGGTTCAATGAAATAAATTATAAACCCAATTGAAATGAATATTTAATTAAAAGCACATACATGTCATCGTTTCATCTCATTACGAGCAAACTCAAACAATAAGCGCTTCGGTTATGGATTTAACAGCAGCACGTGCATTGTGCAAGATGGAAATTAAATCATGTCAAGTACTTAATTGAATTTCCCCCATAATTATTCATAAATTTATTAATTCCATTCTCTGCTGCATGAAATCATCCAATGCATTTGCTTTCGTCTTTCACAAATGCGACGATATTTGCCAAGGAATTTCAGATGAAACTGTGAATACTTGATAACGTGACGAATCTACATACTGTGTATATCCGAATCCATTATTCGAGTAAGTCGCTTAGCAAAATGAAGCCCACACAGAGGTGTCGTCTTTCACATGAGTACTTATCGTGATAAATATTTATCAATCTAATAAATCCCTTACTTGTTGTAATAAAATATGTATAGGCATTTCTTACATTTTATGCGGATGTGCTTCCTCACCTGGATGGCAAAGATATTTATGCGAAAGATTATGAACGCTAATCCCAGCATCGACGGAAGTGCTTTTATTTGTTACAAAAGAGTATCTTCATATCATAAGGGATGAAATTGAAATGAGTTTCCAAGAAAAAAAAGGGCTTTTACTATCTGCCCATCTTTTTTTTTTTTTTGCAAACATCAAGGCGTTTTCACACAAGGTATTAGATCAAAATGTTTGGATTTAATGTCAATAAATAAAGTCCACAAAGAGCTTGATGATTTTACTATCCTAGATAATAGGACACACAAAACCTTTTTAGTTGAATCCGAATGTGTCACATGATAAAAAAAGAGTTCTATTTTAGCCAAAAATATACGGTCAGTAAACTTTTTTTGTTGTAGCCGCCTTCTACTGTGCGAACAACAAGTTGACAGAATAAATAAATGAACCTGATTTTTTTTGTTTTGTTTGTTTATGCGTACATAGAGTGAAAGTGCGACTGGATAAATCACAAAATATTAAACTCACGCATGACACACCCTTTTGTGTATAATGAAAATCTAATGATAGGCGAATGCTTCAAATTTAAGAAGACCTGAGTGAGCGTATTTCATTTGATTTGATTAATTAAG
The DNA here is from genome assembly GCA_963854165.1 of Sylvicola cinctus. Taxonomy (NCBI): domain Eukaryota; kingdom Metazoa; phylum Arthropoda; class Insecta; order Diptera; family Anisopodidae; genus Sylvicola; species Sylvicola cinctus. The sequence continues at coordinate 39,498,210 of OY974084.1, forward strand.
TGCGGTGTATCTGAGTGCGTGTGTGAGGGTGTTTGGTGTCACACACGTCAAGTTGTGTTAAATAGGTTTATGGAGTTGTTGTTGTGGGGGTGGGGGTTGTAATCCTTTATTTTTTAATACATTTTTAATTAAATTTCCAACTTCAAATTTCAAAAAAATGGTGGAAAACTACTTTTTATTAAACAAAACGAAGCAAAAACAAAAGAAAAAGCACTCCTATTGTATTGCAGCTTACGCTTTTCATTTTCTTTGAAAGCTCATTTGCAACAGTATCGCCACACAATTTGTATTTCATTAAAACTTTCCACCATCAAGTATTTTCACCCTCATATACGAGCACTTGAATAAGATAAAAATGCAAATCATTAATTTGAATAAATTTACAAATTTGTGTAATCACAATTCGCACTCCGATTTTCACGTTGCAATGTGTGGCATTGTTTTTAAAGTCGCTTTATTTATTTAATTAAATTTTTTTTGGTGTTGAAATGTTTTTAAATCTTTTATAATAGGATTAAAATTTTTGGTTTTCCATTTAATTGCAAATTATGTCTTTAAAATGTTTTATATTTTATAAATAAAATCAAATACATTTTCTAAAGTCGATTACAAATGACTAATCACGGTATAATAATGGGAAGGTATTATGTTCCGCAAAAATAAAAATTTTTACCCGTCTTTCAAAAAACATAATACCTTGTAAAATAATTTTGTTCCATGATTTAAAAGTTCTGCAAAAAGAATTTATCAAGAAAAATAAATTTTAAATCCATTCGATAAATATGTAGATCTGCTTAAAATTTCCACACTCGGGAGTGCGGGTAAAATAAACTCATTTCGTATGTGTGACTAAAGAATAAATGTGATGCAAATGTCGAGGCGCATGCGTTCCTCCAATTAGATATTCATTTTCAATTTGATATTCAACTGATTTCAACTGTGTGTGCCCTCCCCGAGTGGGGTGCATATAAAATTACTAAACATTTTCTATTTGTATAAGCTTACAGGCATGTAATAATACTGCCGTTTCATTCTATACATATTTATGACTTTCTGCAGATAAATGAAATTATTTTAAATCAATTTAATTCAAGCCGGATGTGTACTTTACAGTCTTTCATGCGATCGTTCACTATTAAATTGATTTTATTTTCCATCTTGTGCTTAGTGTCAACTTTGCTGTTCTTTTTGTGCTCAATATTTGTCTTCTTTTGCTTGAATAACGTTTAATCAGAGTTGTTTTTTTTTCATCAATTTTCATGTCGTACATTTTTAATACAAGAAATTTAATTATATGAGATTTTTATTTTAAAATTTTCAATTTGTAATTTATTATTTTAAATCTTAAAGTATTTAAAGTAACGTTAAGTACGCTTCTTAAAATTAATGGTTAGTTACAGTAAATTAAAGTTACATTGTTGAGATGCAACTAGAATTTAGTAAAATGTGAAACCATAAATTGATCAACTTTATAAACTCTCAGAAAATAAGTAATACCTTAAATTTATTTCACCATGGTTTAAATTACCAAAACTTTTCTAAATAGTTTCCTTTTCTGCTTTACTATGTCTCGTACTCGCTCAAACACATATTTCTCTTTAAAAACTTTAATAATCGACGACTAAATTTTGAAGATCTATCGCCGCATTTCTTTTAAACACTTAAAACATTAATGTACCAACGTACGATGTTGAAAAGCTAATTACAGTGAAGTTTCCACAGCACATTAGTTCACAGCACAGCTTACAAAACATGCTGTTATTTATACCATGAAGTACTGCATGCGATATGAACTTTAGACGACGACCCTGCAATTTATGCACTTTTGGTTACATACAAACTTTCTTGGCATTAGACTGTCTCACAAAAAGCGTGCGCGCAATACATTATAGTTTGTGAAGGCAAATTTATGTTATACAAAGCTTCTTGTTTTTTTTTTTGTTGAAACCGTTGCATAAATTTTCATTCCACAAATGACTGCTGGTGGTGAGATGAAAATTTCTATGTAATTCAAATTATGCGTCTTATAAATTTTGTGGATGCAGAACGTTATGAAATGTTAGGAGTGTGCAGATTTCAGTGAAGTTTCTCGTACAGCAGGGAATGAGTTTATGTTATTTTACATATTTTAAATTGTTTAAAAATAATAAACAAAACCCCTGACTTAAAAGCTGTAATTTTTAAATTCATAGAATCGACTTTACAAACAAGGATTATGTAAAAAATGCAGGACATTTAACTACAATAATTGAAATCAGGATGATCAAAGTTTTATGTTGACTGACAATAGACAATGCTAGTCTGCATTCATTATTTGTAAAATAATACCTATCCGCTCACATAGAGTTTTGGATTCATTTCACAAATCTATTGTAAGGGATTATGTAACATTTATAATGTCAATCATTAGTTTGTTTGTTTGTTTGCATGTGAAATGATAACTAATCGGTGTTAACAATAATTTCAATCAGATAACCATGCTGATAGTTGACGTTGAGTGGATGTTAATGTTGACGACAGTTATTAAGTGCTATTACAAATAATGTGCACACTTGTATCTTTCAGGATAGTGAGTCCTTATTTGTGTAATGGCATTTACAATTTAATTTTATGTAATTTTTTACACTCAGTTAATTTTTTAAGTTTTTAATTTAAATTTAAATTTTGTTTATTAAAGTCCTAAAAAGAATATTAAAATAAACCACACTTTTCACACTAATAAAGGAGTGTGTAAAATGGTTAAAATGAAATTTTTGTTTAAGTTCACCATGTGGTGGAAATGAATGTGGCTGTGGTGTGTATAAATTAATTTCGGATGTTGTGGTGAATTTTCCTGTCAAAATAGAAACCAATTCACACACAAATTTCATGATTTATTTATTTTTTTGCTAAATTTCCAAATTCACCACATGGTGAACAAAAATTTTACTGTGGTGTGTATAAAATCATTTCGGATGTTGTGGTGTATTTTCTGTCAAATTTTAAACCAAATCACACAAGCCTTAAATAATAAAAAATGGAAAGAAATTTATCAATTTTTTAAAGTTAAATCCTGAAAAGGATACTGAAACAAACATGTTTTCCACTGATTTTAACGCATTACCAAAGTCCATGTTTACTACACACACATCCTTTTGTATTAAAATTGTGTAAGGATTCACTGTGAATTCCACAAACATGTTTATTTGTCTTCAGTGTGAAACGTGTTAGTTAAGTAATGTACCTCATGCAGGTAAATGAAATGTGGAATTCAATTTCGATGCGAATGTTGTTGACAGTTTAAAAAAGATATTTCACGTTGTAAGTATGTTTGCGAGTGGAATATTCAATTTCACAATTCTTTGTATGGAAATGTGAGGCACATTGTTGATTGTGTACGAGAGAGCATTACAAACTTTTACCTTGTTTGGAGGATTGGGTGTGATTGCTTACGTTGCACTGAACTTTTTGGTTAAATGGCAAAAAAATATTGATTGTAATGAGTAAATTGTCAATCACTTTTCAATGCTTTTTTATGTAAATTTAATTGAAAGGATATATTTTAAATTCATTTATTTAACTCAATTTGTGTGTATTTTTCATTATAATAAAAGAAAATTAGCCTAAATTATCTTATGGCTCTTGGAAATTCAAATACGTTAACATCTTAAATATTTTATCCACTGTTTAATTTCATTCCTCTCATAAGTACGCATTATATTTCAGGCCCAAGGGATCACAAAATTACCCTAAATTGAATTTAAGCTTCAATGAATATTTTTTCCACAACAAAAAAAAAATAAATATTGTAAAAAAAATGGTAACCAATTTTCTCCTTCAATTACAGAACACAATGGGTTGTCTTGGAAGCAAGGATCGTCTTACAAAAGAGGATATGGAATTCCTTAAAACGCATACGCGATACGACGAAGCCACAATAAAAGAATGGTACAAAGGCTTTAAGGTAAATATTGAAGTGGTCAAAAAAAAGGATATTTTTCATTTTCATTCATAAATCGAATTAATTTTAAGTTTAAATATTTTTTGATTGAATATTTCCAACTAGATTTTATATTTTTAAATGCACTGCATATTTTAAACTGTAAATTTTTATTGAAATCAATTGTGCAATCCGATTAAAATGCAACAACGCTGATCAGTTAACTGATGACTGCACTAAAAATGCACAAAATATCAGCTTAATTTGGTGTGGGTAAAATTTTTTGGGGGGATGGTGATAATAAACTTTCATTGCACGAGGTAGGGGTGTGGCTGTAATGTGGAGCAATATTAAATATAAAATTTATTTGTTGTTGAACTTTTCCGCTGTTATCAGTTCATTAAGGCCAACGCATTTAAATCATATTAAAACACACAAAACTCTCTTACAACAGTCATTTATTGCTATTTCACAGAAACTTGTTCTCCCCCATAAACTTTTTCCACCCTTTCACACGTTTATGTTGGAAATTTAAATGGGTATAGATTTGGTAAAATATTTGAACAGTGTTCGAAGAGCACAAAATTCGTGTGCTTGTGCTGAAAAGTTTTGGGGTTGGGGTTGAATTTATACAAATTTTAAAGCAGAAGACAATATATTTAACAAACAGAACCGAGGGGAACAAAAAACAACGCTTGTAGCTGTACGGGTGGCATTGGGGTTGATGATGATGTTGATGGCAACGATATGGGAGGATGCTATGTGTGTTGAGCAAGTGAGCTTTGGGCTGGCGTCGACACTGTTTTGTGGTGTGTTGGGGTGGCGCCCATTAAGCGCGCCTCTCTTTGTTGTGTGTGTGTGTGTTGTTTCCTCGTGTGAATTTGATGCAATGTGTTCTGTTGAATGTTTTTCCGTCCCATTTTTTATTCCCATTTTTTTTTTCATTCCGGAAGTAACTTTGTGTGTTTGAGTTGCGCTATATTTTTTATTAATGCATATTTTCTTCTATGTGTAATGGAAATAAAGTGTACAGACTCATGCCCTTTGGTTATTGAAAGTGTTGGGCGTATGTGGAGAATAAGGGATGGAGAAAAACCGCGGAATAAGTAGAAGAACCACGCGTTTATGCTGCATACAAACATTTAATTTAAAATTCATATTTTTGTGTGTGTGGGTTTATGTATTGCGCGTACATTTAAGCATTATTATAGCAAGTACAATATGCTTTGTATGCGCCATCAGCGCACATTGTGGCACATTGTATATTTAAAGCTTTTTTCAGTTTATTCGGTGTGGTTTCAGATGATTTTTATTTGCATTTTTCGTTCATGTTTATTTCGTATTCCATACTCTTGGGTATTTTTCTTATGCACGTAGGTATTTTTGTTTAGTTTTTTTGTTTTCAAGAATTTGTGTTATTTGATGTTGTGCGCTCGCAATTTTTTCGTCTTGTTCCATTAACCTAACAAGATCCATTTGGGTAAAGAAAATTCCGCATGCGACTCATCTGCAACACAATCAAATTACTTAAAAAATCGAATCAGCACCGTAATTTAATTTCAAATGCTTCTTTTTCTTACCTCACATTCACAGCAAGGGGCTATTTTTACCCTTTGATATTATGTTATGTCAAAAGGTATCAGCAGATTCATATAGATAGATAGAAACATTATCATTCCCCATACAGATAGTGTTTGCACTTTAATATCTAATTGGATGCTGCAGGGTTGTGAATTCAATTTCATCAGGAGTTTGTGTTTATTTCTTCTTCTTATTGAGTATGTCCTTCATTGGGTTAAGTGGTTTTCTCGTTTGATTTCATGACTACACAGCAATGTGTGTCTTTAAAAGCAAAGTGCATCATAAAGCTGTTTTAATGCATCACGATAACAGCTGAGAACACATGCTAATGTGGCTCATTAATCGTGTATTAATGATGAACAGAAGCGTTTAAGAAAGTAATCGTTTTTGTATAAAAGAAATGAAAATGAAAGGCTTTAAAAATCTACAAAATAAATGAATAATAATAGCTGGAACTCAAAAATGTAAATACAGTCGATCTTCTATAATTCGAATCACCACAAAAAAAGGTTCGAGTTGTAGAATTAATTTCAACTCAATTTTGTTTTCAATCAAGTTTTAGAAAATGTGGGTTTTAAACGTTTCAGTTATCAGAGTTCAAAATTTGTATTTTTTCCAATTAAAATAAATGTGTAATCAATCTAATGCCAAGAAAGTTTTTATGTTAGCAAAGTGCAAAAATTTCATATCGCATGCAGTACTTCATGGTATAAATAACAGCATGTTTTGTAAGCTGTGCTGTGAACTAATGTGCTGTGGAAACTTCACTGTAATTAGCTTTTCAATATCTTACGTAGGTACTTTAAGTGTTTAAAAGAAATGCGGCGATACATCTTCAAAATTTAGTCGTCGATTATGAAAGTTTTTAATGAGAAAGATAATAAGTGTAAGTTTTGTTCTAAATCAAATTTTAGAAAATTTAAGTTTTAGTTGTTCGAATTATCGAGGTTCGACTGTACAAAAAAATTAAAAAATTTCCAATTAAAATATGAAAAACATTTACAATTTTCATTATTCTCATCTTCATGAATATTTTTAATAAATTTGACAACAATGTTGTTGATTGCGTTTAATCTGAAAACTTTATTTCCTTTTTTTTCTCTTACTTTTTATCTAATATGAAATACTTCTCGTTAGTGAAAATGCTGGAAGGCACTTCACTTTTAACAATTTCTCTGTGTTATTTACTTTTTTTACTTTTTATCCCCTCCGTATTGGAATTTCATACACTCAAAACGCTGGTTTTGAGTGCATTTTTCAAGCATTGAATGCATTCATTTTTAACGCCACACACGCTTTTATGTAAGTTATGTGCATGACGTTTGTAAATACTTCAACTTTTTTAATAAAGCCCTATAATATGTGTACAGCACAATTTAGCATATTTTGCGCAGTTCCTGAACAGTAGGAATGGCTGTGCAAAGTCCTTATCAAAACACTATAAATTAGGTCAACATAGCTGATATGCAACACGTACATATTAAATTTTAATTAATTGTAGCAGCGTTTAAAAAAAACCTTGTCTTCGTTATTAGCACAACATTTTTGGGGGGGGGGGGGTGGCAAATTTGATTAAAAAGCCATTAACTTCAATGTCCTCCATCTAAACTTTGGCATTCGCATTTTATGATTCATAATATTTCGCTGAAAAATATTGTCCCCAAATGCGGGATTTTTTTTTTCGTATTTTTATTTATGTGTAAAAACTTTTTCTAACCCGGTAATTCAAGTGAGGTCATCCGATTTATTTTGGCGTTCTAACAAGCACTCTTGTTTTTGTTTAAAGTGGAAAACTTTTTTATGTCCTTTTTTTTGATTCATTTCTTAGGCAATCTTGTTACAGAATTTTATACAACTTCAGGATGTAGTTACCTTTTTTTTCTTTTTTTTTCTTATCTAGAAATAGTCAGATCGTTATTAATTTTTATTCTGCAGACAAAGGCATATTTTAAAACTTTATTTGACAATAGGATCAACTCGGCTATTTTTGTAATCACAATATTTTGGCCAATTATAATTTTTGATTGCATTCTTTTTCCTCGCCATATTTCACATTCAGTTGGATAAAAAATGCAGTGCCTGCTATAAATTCATGTGATGTTGTTTTTATGACTTTCAACTGTATTTGCAACGTATTTCTTTTACTGCAACATAAACCAGCATAATAATCATTTAATGTGAGCTTTTTTTTCTCTCTCCAATTTTCAGCAAGACTGTCCAAATGGCCGACTGACGCCAGCCAAATTCGTGGACATGTACAAAATGTTTTTCCCATCAGGCAATGCGGAAGAATTCTGCGACCATGTATTTAGAACGTTTGACATGGACAAAAACGGCTATATTGATTTCAAAGTGAGTATACACGAGCATAATAATATATTTATAATTTCCATCTACATAATGAATTTGAACGCTTTGCACATACAATTTATGCCCATGTGTGAAAGTTTAAGTAAACGGAAAATCGTGTCTATTTCGTTTTTTTTTTTGTGTGTGCTGTGGGCCGGAAATTCTTGGCATTGGCAGTGAAATGTGTACATATCTCATTTGAGAATCTGAAGACGGGTTTTATGCCATTTAAATTTGCCTTCCGGCATGGTAAGGCTTGTGAATTTTGTGCGACCGACCGAGTTTTTCGGCCTAGATCCTTTCACAATAGTTTGCAAGTTATAATGTATGGAATCTTTGACATCAATGTAAATTTTCAGTGATGTTTTGTTATGTGCTATTTCACACAACATCATACTTAATTAACTATGAAAGCTTTAAAAATATTTAAAAAATAATAAAAATAAAAATAAAGTTCATAATTTTTTTTAATTGCCTTAAAATTACACTAAGTAAGCGTTAAAAAGTAAATATTCAAAAAAATAGGATCTAAAGTTTATTTGACGTGGGTACAGTCGAACTTCTATAACTCGAACCACAAAAATACAGAAAATAAATTGACTCACTCATGGAGATTTCATAGTTTTTGCAATTTTAATTTTATTTGGTTCGAGTTATAGAAGTTCTACTGTATCAATTAATTTTACACACTTAATTTCGTTAATATGTAATTACATTTAATTTCTCAGTTTGCGACTTTCTTAAACATTTTTTATTATTTATACGAAAACCTTAAAGTTTTTCCAAAGACTATATACTTCCTTTGTCCTTAATTACCGTCAATCAATCTTATAAATTATGTCTTTTATATATGAAATTCTAATCGCGATGTTATTATTTTCCTATTGCCATATTATGCTGTGACGTTTCATTAATTATAATGGAAACCCTCGCGAATAGGGGTCAGATTAACCTCTAGATAAACTACGGTATGACGGAAGATTGAAATAATTATACTTGTACTGCAGGACTGCCACGTATATTCGTAATACATTTGAGCAGCACAATCACAGAAACATTTCTGTGACGCAAAAGCAAACATTCATATTTGTATTCTACATACATAATTTGATGCACACACTGTGTACCTGACAAATTAGCTTTTTCGTGTGCCAGCGAGTGAGTATATTGGCTGAAGCTGTGATGACTTTCAGCATCAAATCTGCGTGAATCAGCACTAATTGATAAAGGCTTGTGATGAGTTTCAAAGCTCGGGAGTGCTTTCAATCAAAAAGTTTTATTAAAATCCTTGCTCCATGAGTTGGGTTAATTGGCAAAACCATGTTAAACAGCAATTTAAATGCGACTTTGTCGTTAAAGCTTTTTTACGTTGATGTACGTATAGTTTTAACATTACGATGCAAATTAGAATACATGCGGGGCTTTATGTTTATAGCGAATACCGTGTTTGGAATTTTGATTTAATTTTTGTTGGTTTTCTGTTTAGTTTGAAATTCTCTAATAAATTTTAGAAGGCCGAAAAGGACATGTGGCTTTGTAACAATCATTAGTAAAATCATTTTAGTTGCGTATTTAATTACTTATTAGAGAAAAATCCTTTAAAATTTAATTAGGTTTAAAACAATTTTTTTAAATCCCTTTAGGACATCTTCTCTTCTTCTTTTTAATTCTTGCATAATTTTTAATCTCCTCATTTTAACTAGTTACAATACTTTATTATTAATTTATGTTAAATATCCTGCAATTTGTGCTTTGTTCGACAATCATAGTCCTGGCCGTTAAACATACTTTTGGGGAAAATGTTCCGTCAAGTTTTGTCTGTGTTTGTAATGTTTGTCTTTATATAGTAGTAAGTTTACTATAAAGCGTTAAACACGTTTGCTAATTGTACCCAAAGGCATGTTTGAAAACTTGAAACAATATTTATATAGAAAGTCTAACTTTATGACACTGATGTTTGATATTAAATCGTCGTTCTAACATGGTTGCAACATTTATTTAGAGAAAATTGGATCCACAAGAAAGCTCTTACTCTCTGATGCCAAACATAACTATGTTCAGTTCTCTTGCAAAACATATTTCAACAACAAAATTGTTTGTGCTACAAAAAAAAAAGGTTGTAAGAAAATATGTTTTTTCAATGATGATTTGATTGCATCGGAACTGCAGTCAATATTGGGTTAGTTAAACCAAAATGTATCAACAGCAGCTGCAGTTTAATGTGTGCAATGTGAGCTGTCAGTTGGATATTTCAACGGAAATGGATTTAACTTGATTTTACTAAAGCGATCGAAATTTGAAGAAAATTGAATTGAATCTTGCAGACGCTATAATTTTATTTAGAGCATAAATGCGCTTAACCGATTTGATGGCAGCTTTCGTTGCAAAAATGTTTACTTTTGTGCACATTCAGGGCAAAATGTTGCATTTTCTTTTTATGTGTTGAAAAAGTGTGCACTTCTTACTCTGAGTATCGGAAGCAAACATTTCTTAAACTCGTTTTGTGTATTCTTGCACTAGACTTTTAAATTTAGCACTAGATTTTTATATTCTAGCAGTATTCTAGCAGATATTTTAAATTTGTGATTGGTTTTATTTATTTTTTCGAACGTTTCTAGCACTCACTCGATTTCTGCATTCTAGCAGTCGACTTTTTTTCATTCTAGCAGTATTTACGATTTTTTTCTGTGTCTGAAATTTTCCCAAATCGCTTTAGGGTTTTAAAAAAATGGAATTGTTCTTGTGTTTCCATCTAATTTATATTTTAAAATATTTCTAGCAGCCTTTTTATTGATTTATTGATTTTAGCAGTATTCTAGCAGATTCTTAAAACCAGTGTCAGACGCAACTGGCAGTTTAATTTTAATTAATTTCCCCACTAAAAACTACGAATCCTTAGTAAAATTTTAAAAATACGTACGTACTTCAAATTACCGAGCTTACATTTTTGATAATGAGTTACAAAAAAAAAAGTTCAGCCTAACTGGATGTATAATTTGCAATAAATCTTCTTTGGCGTAAAGTATTTAATTTTCTCGTGCAATAAATTATGTTGTGCCTCTCGTTCATTTCACCATTGCCTTTATTCCTTCCCCCGCATGCGATGCGTGGGAACACACCTCTGTGTGCTTTTTCCACCGGCAATATTTCACGTCCTTACTCTCGTGTAAATAAATAAATTACGTTAAAGAAGTTAATTAGTGTGTTCTTTTCATTAAGCAACACCATCAGTTGTTGGAGTAAATGCCTCGCATCCACCATGAAGCTGGGAGGGGGTGCCCAGTGCGTTATAGCTTTCATCACCCTCACCTGCCGTCGTAGGTACATACATGAGAAATATGATCTCATTTCAGAGTTGTCGTCGTGTTGCTCATTGCCAAATCAACCAATATTCAGTCGGCCTATTTACACACACACACTGTACACATTCACATGTTTTAATGTGGGTTATACAATCTTTGATGTTGTAACTATAAGGTGTGTCTGCCTTGTGAACACTTTTCGACCATTTAGGCTATTTGAAAACGCAAGCTTCTCAATCGTACATCGATTACTGTTGCCATAATGTTCGCTTTCAAAGTTTAATTCGTCAATAGTCGGCATGACAAACGCGTCGACTGTGACAAATATCACGATGACAGGCGACACAATGCTGCCTTCCACTTTTTACACATTCATCCCTTAAAGGTGCAAATAAATTGGGGGTTGGTGTGTGAATTAAATGCATAAGTCGGGGACGACCGAAGCACAATATAATACAATCGCTAACAAAAATCAGTTGGGCTTTTAATGTTATGTGTGTCGTCGCCTACATTTCATCTATGTATGATCCAAACCCCCCTCCCCCCAAACCCCCTTCCACCCCTTTTATAACATCCATCGCATTCAAAAGAATTTCAGTGCGAAAAGTTATTTCTTGTTCCCATTCCTCCCTGCATTTGCACACGGCCACGCCCTGTCATTTCCGTTGGCCAAAATGTCAATTATACACCTTTTACCTTGACTGCTTTTATCGTTTCGTATATTAGTGATATGGAGGGGAGGGGCATCCACTCACCCCCTATCACCTGCTTCTTTATATGTTAAATGCCTCTTTCTCATATATTTATTATTCTCAATTTATGCGTCCAAACACACACAAACCCACACACATTTTTCGTTTGTGTTGTGTAGTTGAGGGACCATTAAAAAAAAGCTGACGATAAAATACACACAAAATTAGATCGGAAGCTTGCAGACTTAATATACATTTCTATGGCCTTTTTTATGTGTCCGTTTAGGCGTCGCAACCCCTTACCACTGGGGAAGGGGTTGTTGTTTTTTTTTTGTGTGTGTGTTTTTTGAGCTTATATTTCTAGAAAATGAGGTTCTCGTTTTTGTTTTTTTTTTATAGTTGGAAATTAATTAAGATCATTAACATGTTCTACTGCAGGTTGTAAATTCCGCTCGATGTTAACATTCTTGTGCATAAAATTAAAGGTATTTTTGTTTTTTTTTTAAACCCACTGGTTTTTTTTGTGTATCCTCAAAACCGCTTCGCCTAAAGTGACTTCCAATTCTTAAGGGCAATGCTTTATGGTGGCGTTTTTTCGTGAATAATTTAATTTGCAGGTCAACTGTAATGAAAATTCAGCTTCACGTGGAATATCCTTTTTACAATTGAATTCATGTTGCAACAAAGATAAATTCCCTCCGTTATAAAAGTATGGATGTGAATCTTCTTTGTTTATTGTTATTTTACCATTGTGGCGAAAATTTACTATATACAGTCCTCTGGTGTACACTTTGAAAGGTACTAGTTATATATATTTAATTGGCTTCGTGGGTTATTTATAGGTTTGTAATCCCCACAAGCTCAAAACGTATTATAAAGGTTGGCTATTCTGTCCGTGAATGCTATCTATACTTGAAATGTTGATGTTGTGCAGAAATTCATGGTCCTGGTGTGTGCTTAATATTCAGCTCCTATACATTATAATATTATATAGGTACAATAGTTTATATATATATCTATATCTTTCGTCCTGTACAAAGTTAAATGTTAATTAGTAAATATTTAACCAATGTTAACCTTTAATGTTTTGGGATCACAATTTGTTGTGGGTTGGTATTCAATTGAAACAAGAATTTATGTGAAGATGGAAATTTGGAATTATACAAAATAAGGATGCAAAGGAGGAGGATTGTTATTTGGGTATAATTAGTCTAAGAGAAAAATGTTGTTGTTTTTTTTTTTAAATGTCAGACATCCTTCATTTGTCAGTTTTGATGCATTTATTCAAATAATTTATTTAGATTTTAAATTGGTTGTAATAGGGGATGATACCCAATTCCTTTTTTTATTTGATTGAACTTCCGTCAAAAGATAGCTGACTTATTTTTTATTTTGGAACAGTATTAAAATTGCATGAGTTCTATAACTCGTAATTCCTGAATTAAAATAGCATTCTTAAATTTTTTTCCATACACATAAAAATATTTAGGGCATGTATCCTTTTTTATAACCTCGAAATTAAAATACGTAACATAAAATCTAGGAATGGGTGGATATTGAACTGTAAAACATCGATTAATTTTTTTCTAAATACATATTAATCGATGGGCTACATACATATTAATCGTTGTTAAAAACGTCGATTAATCGTCAACTTTAAAAAAATGTGGTCGACCTGCTTAAAAGTAAAACATCAAGCGGAGATTTTATGAACTAAATTCTGTTTTTAACACTTCAACTTCATTCGAATATTTGATTATCACAGTTTTAGCGCGCCATTCAAAATAAATTAAATGAATTGAACATACTTATTGAGTTTGTAAAAATTTTACACATGATATGATAAGACAACGATTATTCGATCAATCAAACTAGAGAACATTAAAAAATATCGAATATTTAACCAGAACATCGATTATTCAGATTAATCGATAATCATCTGTAATAAAAGAAATACATATTCAACTTGAACTCATTTCTTCTAAAAAATTTATGTTGCAGGGGATAAATTTAGATTTTGTAAAATATTTCAAGGTTATTTAAGTAACTTTTCAAGGTCAAAAAATTTTTTTAAACCTTTTTTTTCTTTAAAAAAAATTGAGCAACTATATTGATTGTTTTTCAAGGTCAAAAAATTGTTTTTATTAAAACATTTATTTTTATTTTTTGTATGGTCTTAATTATAATTATTATAATCATTTAAGATTTATCATTGTAATGTTAATGCCAAAGACGTTATAATTTGAGTACGAGCTTTTGTAAAAAAAAATTATCTAATTTACTTTAAAATTTGTGTGTTAAAATTTAGGTTTTTTAGTGTTTTATGTAAAAATCCTTTTTAAATTGTCTTTTTACAACCTCATTATAATAAACCAAATCTGTACCAAACTAAAATTTATAAAATAGTCTCATCTCCAATGCATTCATGGATTTAATATTATCGATAATAAGTAGTAAAAATGTGACATGTTCAAATTGTCGTAAATGTCGCTTAGACGTCAGTTTTAAATCAAGAATATCCATAGTTATTCAAGCCATTGGCCTTTTTTTTTTGAAATCACAAAACTGCAGATAAAATATTCTCTTTCAAAAAAATAAAAATAAAGCCCTAACTTTGTATGTACATAAATGCGACTTGCGAGGATAATATATTGAACACGATATATGTCGACACACGTGCACATATATATCTGGCCATAATATATGTTGTGAGAATAAACTTTATTCCATCTAACTAACTCCTCGTCTTGCCTTCACGAATTGGCTGCTGAATAAATGAATAGATAAACTCATCCCCATACATTATTACACATACATGCACATGTATTCAATTGTGTTTCAGATGCTTTAAAGCATTTCACGTACTTACACGACGATCGTATGTGTAGGTACATATATTATGGTGATATATCCGGCAGGCAAAATGTGTTCCATATATGGGGAAAGTGTGCTCGTACACGTACCCCGTACAACTTCAGCCTTCCAGCAAAATACCAACATTATACATTATTTCATATATTATGGCATAATGTCATAATATTATGTAATAAACTGTCAGGAACTATGTGTATCAGTGTAAATTATTGTCAAAAGAAAATGGTGTAAAAAATAATATGGCTCATGGAGATAAATTCATTTCATTTTTTTATATTGTGCTACTTTAATTTGAAATAATGTTCAAGACGACATTACATATTTTTAATATTCCTTTTATGCGTTCAATTTGAATTTTTGTTAAACAAGTTGTTGGGTACAAAATGTGGGAAGGGTTGATTCATGAATCATGAGCAATTTGTGTATGCAACCTTCGTATTTCATTTACATAAAATAATATTGTTGGTGCTGCCACATTTAATGTCGTACATTTATTTGGTGTTACACATAACGTATGAATTGTTTACACTTTATTTAAATTTTGGAATCAGAATTAAATTTATTTTGTAGTTTTTGTCCCTAACTTTACAACGTGTGTTGTCTTTGTTTAATAAATAAATTTAGGGATGGGGTGTCGGTATTAAAATATCGATAACAATATCGGTAACAAAATTAAAGTATCGTTAAGTGTGCAAAAAAGATCTGCTTCAAAATATCGATCCTTCATTGAGGCTTTGGAGAAATAATAGTTTTTAAAACGCAGCATATTTCTTGCCCAAGATTTTATTTCTTCAGCCTTATGGCTTGCTTACACGTATCGAATAAAGTAACGAGATAGTAAGATAAAAAAAAATCTAAAGTAGCATTCGGCCCGATAAATTAAATGTTATTTTAGTAACCCTCAGGCCACTACACTCGGTAACTGTCTTCGTCAACAACTCACCTTAACCTCTTTTGTCTAAACGATCATTCGGCAAAATTATTGTCTCGCTACTGTACTCAGTACATGTAATTAAAGGATTAGAAAAGTACTTTTTTTATGCTACAGATAAAATAAAGATCTAATTTTTAAATATAGTATCTTGCTAAATTCTACACGAATAATATTGTTATAAAATATTTATTTACAAAAAACACTCACAAAATACTTTTATTAAAGTAATCGAAATACTTGAAAATATCGATACATCGTTAAAACGATATATTGGTCCCATCCCTAGTAAACATCATGATTTATTCATTTAAAGCTTCTCCTTTCACAATAATAATCCCAGCTGAATCTTTAGCAACAAATTCCAACCTATGCAGTTCCATTGTACTTAATGCAACAGTCCTAATAAATACGAAAGGAATTGCTTTATTCTCCTTAATTAAATAAATCCGATTAGTTTTAATTAAGCATAGGAAAAAGATCAAAGATAAATGTACAAAGGTGCAGACGTCATCATCTGGCATAATTGTGTCTTAAAAATTGAGTTGAAGTTTCTTTTGATAAGTTTCAAATGCAATGATTAAAGTAACCGTTGGGCAAATTATAATTGCCAACCCCTTGCAGCACATTATTCAATGAATTTCATTTTTTTGCAATTTGATCTTCATGATTTTCTAAGTGCTTTCTGTCTGTAGTGGGTCTTTACATTATTGATTTTATTATAAAATGTAACGTTTTATAGTGTGTTCTTTCAGTTTTATTGTAGCTCAAAGAGCTTTGTTGTAAAAATTGGCAATTATGCTAGAAAAATTGTGTCAAACGATTTTGTATAATTTATTTTATATAAAACAATTTTTAACCAACATCTTTGCAGTTTACAATAAAAGGACTTTAGAAAAAAAAACCTCCTTACTACAATAAAATTTGTTTAATTGCAGGAATTTTTATTGGCAATCGATGTAACATCCAGTGGAACGCCAGAAGAAAAACTAAAGTGGGCATTTAGAATGTACGACGTCGACGGAAATGGCGTCATAGACATTCAGGAAATGACGAAAATAGTTCAGGTAAGTCCGAACTTTACTTTAAATGTGCACGTGCTTTAAATATCCTTATTGAAATTTAATAATTTACATCAGAGGTGAACCAACTTAAAAATAGTTTCCCTTAATTTACCTCCCGCACCTTAAATAGAACACAACCCTCAACCGCATCGCATATAATACAATCATGTTGTTTGTGTGTTCATACGAACGTACTTGTAATTTAATTGGGTATGCGTTTGGGTTGCAGAGTTTCAAAGATTAACCCTTCTTATTTTAAAGGCAACCCTTCAAACTCATTTCCCTTCTACATATTTTATGCAATCATTCTGGTGTGGTGTAAAAAATCTCCGAGGCTGTTTTTGTGCAAAAAGCTTTTACAATATTTTCACATTCCAATATTTTGATAGCTCCTTTTGAGCGCACAACATTATATTTAAGGGTTTTCACATAACACATGCTGTGATATTTTTCATGTTTGTGATTTTATGTTTTTCTAAACCCTTTATTTGTGCTTGGAAAAATATTCGTAATATAAATATGGCTTTAGTTTGTACAAAACTAAAAGTTAAGTGTGCTTAATGCTTACTTATTTTTGCACAAACATTTTTCATTCAACCCATTTTTATTTTGGTACGTATTTCACAATAATTCTGACTTTATTGCCACATTTTCTAAATCCATGCAGCTTAGCGATTGTCGCAATCTGTAAATGTGTTCGATGAAAATTTGTACAGCTTAAAGTTCGTCTAAATTGACCTTTAGTGATTTTATGTGTGCAACATTCGTCGGTTTCGCAGATGCTCAATTCTTTATCGTCAAAAGCTTTTCAGTTGAATTGATCTTTCTCCTGAGGATAAAGTTTCGTACAAGTATGTAACATTTTTCATGTGGCTTTCATGTAGAATTGTGTGCAAATTGACCAAAAGGGGATAATAAGTTTAAGTATATTTGTGGTGATAAATTTTGTACAATATTCTTTTCTATTTGTTCTGCCATCTTTTGTTGAATACACCAACCTTTGACTAGCTACCAAAATAATAGAAAATAATGTTACCTTGTGACATTTGCGCTGAAAGATGTTTAAGTACTTGCAATTTATGAAGGTGCGAGCTTTTAGACTTTGTGGCATATTGAATCAATAAAGCTAACCATTAAGATTATATGGCATTTTGTTTTTTTTTTACTATTGTAGGATAAGTAATTGAAATATTTATACTTATAAGTTTCGTATAAAAAGTACCACAATTAAATAGAGTTTTGAAAATGATTTAAAAGCAATAAAAATAAAAATTTGACAGCAAAATTACAATTTTGACAGCAAATTCACCACTCCTCAGATTTTTAGCTTTTATCATGATCCAAAAAGTAATGTAAATTGGTCGAAAATTAAATGCGGCTGCCATATTTTTTTTAACAATGTAAAAAAAATCTTCCGGATGACGTTAAACTGTCAAATTGACCCTATACTCTTATACTATATTCCCTCCGAATGACGTCACACTACACGGCTGTCAGACCTTACTTTTTGGATCGTGATTAATATTTAATTTATGAAAAGTGGTGAATTTACTGACAAAATTTTAATTTTGATATCAAATTTTTAATTTCAAACATGATTCATGAATTTTAATGTCGATGTGCAATTGATTTTCACCACGTGGTGAATTTAAATGTTTTTATTTTAACTATTTCAGGCACGCCCTAAATGTATGTCAATAATTATAGTGGTCAATAAAATGTAATTCCACATTCAACATATAATTATAACATCTACAGTAATTCCTTTATTAGAGATTTACTTTATAAAAAAATTAACAATTTCATTTCCTCATTTATTAATAATTGTGCACTGCGGCATTAACAATTTGCGTGCCTTTTGTCTTGCATTGCTTTCAACCTCCCATGCAATTAAAATGCAAATCACAATTATATTTAATTAATGCCATCAATAAAATTGATTTTTCTTTGTCAAATGAAAGCATTTTGCGTTTCTCTACATTATTTCATATTTTGTAAAAAATATTATCTATCAATGTTTTATTTAAAACAAACTGGTCGATATTTATTCGTATTGACATCACCGGTACTCCTCCTTATACTCCTACCTACTTACTTGTGCTTTACTTTAACATTATATTCCAGAAAATAAATGATGTAGATGTAAATATATACATTGAGTTTGCCCAGGACATGCAATGTGTACAAAGAACACGCATGACTTGTGCTCATTATGCAAATATTATTTATTAATCGATATGCAAAAACAACAAACTTATAATACTCGCTGTGCTGTTTTCACCCTCCGTCATTTGATTGAACGTTTATAAATAATGCTACAATGAATTTGGTGTGGTGAATATTATTGCGTCGCTTGGATAAGCATTTTAAACCGCATCCTTCTGACATGTGACCGAATGTAATGTTTGATTGCGGTGCAAGTCAAATTCATCCTTGTAAAGGGAAACTATCCGCTCCTGTCAAAATGAAGCGGTTTTTATTTTATTTAAAATTTTATTTCAAACTGGCGGAGAAACTCGTACGTTTAAGAAACACGTTTGAAAAATTTGGCGATTATCAGAGCTCTGTTTTTTTTTTTTTTTGGTTTGATTCAAATTCAAATATTCAGTATCATTATATTAAGTCATTTGTAAAGATGTAAAATATAAAAAATATAAAAAACACATTTTTGTAAACATTACCTCAGAAAATCGCGGAGTTTTTTTTTAACTACTCACCAAACACTCACGAATTGATACCTACAAATTTTTTTTGGAATTATTGAATTTTATCACGAACTGCGGTATTTTTCGCGGTAAATTTACGCGCTTTTAAATTGCCTTCTTTCAAATTTAATTGTGAGAAAAAAAGTTTACAAAATTTTAGGATTGCCAGATTTACGTCATAGTATTATGAGTGAAACTTTTATTATAAAACATAACCACGGAATTTTTCGCAAGGTGTTTTTTTTACAAATCGAACACTGACAAATCGTTTCCCGCATTCATTTTTGGAATAAGTCTCTGTATTCACGAACTGCGATATGTTTCGTGGTTTAGCGGTTCATGTTTGCGTTTAAATTATGTAACTTCCGAAATGTTGAAAATAAGTGTGTATGTTTACAGTTTTTGGGTGATTTATTCCCCCACATACATACACGGTCGTTTAGATTTTTTATATATTAGATTTGGGTCGTTCTTAAAATGGCTTATTCATCACAGTTAAATTTTTTTTTACCTCATGGGCCATGGTGAATTTATTTTTTGATCGTAAAATGTAATTTCAATCCCCTCTTAGTGCATTTTATTTAAATTTAACTGTGTAAAAAAATCGCATAAGTTAAAATAAAATTAAAAAAAATTTATTTTAAATTTAAACAAAACTTTTCACTTATATTTGATCAAAGTTCAAGAAAAGAATCACTGAGTTTTTGCTTGCATTACTGCAATGTATTTTCGTTACTACTGCAACTGCATGAACCTAATCTGCTCAAACTTTATAATCCTTTGGATTCTGAGATGAAAAAGGATCATCTGAATATTGCTGTTTTTTCAAATCAAATTAATTCAAATTGAATTCAATAAAAACGCTTCAGAATTAAGAATTTTACTCATATTTAAGTCATGTTTTCAACGTAAAGTAAGTCCTAAAATTTTCAAACTTTATGTAAATTCCCTGAGTAGCACCTACTGACAGAAAAATAAAACTAATTAAAAAGTCTAAGCATGTTTTTTTTCACCACCCTCGCAACTAACTAAAAAACTTTCACCACAAGAAACCACTGAGAAATTACTTTTAACATGCATGCTGAATATTAGATTTCGCGCCTCCCGCATCAACTTTTAGTTCTACAACTGATTGGCAACACGGTTGGGTGGCACAGTGTGTGTTATTTTAGCGTATTTGCACTTGCTACCTATAAACATCATCACCATCATGTGGAGAGGTTGCTCAACCCCCCCTTAAAATACCACACCATTTTCTCATGCATAATAATTATGTCTACATCTACGTAACATATAACGTAACTCCACCGTGCGAACGGAATGAATACGACTTAATTAGGGACGGATCATGTGTACATATTTCCTTGAATTGAATTAATCGAATACACCCCCACCATCCCCCTTTTGTAATCACCCTACTCCCGTGTACATCACCTATTTGCGCAGCGTCATGTAAAACCACACACACACACTCAAAAAAAAATCCTTTTTTTCTGTTTGATGTGTTTCAGGCAATTTACGATATGTTAGGTGCGTGCTCATCAAATCGTCCTGCTGATTCGGCTGAAGAGAGGGCAAAAAATATATTTGCCAAAATGGATGAAAACAACGACGGTCAACTGACACAGGATGAATTCCTGAAAGGATGCCTCCAGGATGAGGAGCTTTCCAAAATGCTAGCACCTTAAATAAATACGTTACCAAAATTATATTATGTCAATTTTTTAACACATTATATAAGATGATGAAAAAGACAAAAATCATAAGTAATAGATTTTTTAATAATGAGACAATTTAATAATTGAACAAAAGAGATAACGGGGAAGAATATACCACAAACATTTAAATAAAAACATAATTAAAAAGTAATCACACGAGAGAGAGAGAGAGAGAGAGAGAGAGGATAAACAATTACCATTTTAAAATATAAAATAAATAAAACACAGCGACAGGATAAACAATTAAATTCACAATATTTTTAATAAAAGGAAAATTTGTGTCAAAATGAGGGATTAAATCTTAAACGTGTGTACACAAATAATAAATGAATCGGGATGTAAATGTTGAACATTTTTTGATGGCGTTTCTTTAATTAAAAGAAGAATCACCATAACCATTTATCAAATTAGCTGCAAATTGGCTAGTTAATCTTTAAATTATACGTATGTGTGTGTTAATTATTACTTTTAAAAACAATCCACTCTCGATATTTAAGTAATGCATGCTGAGGAGCCTTCATTTTAAGTATATTGCATCTTCATCTCAAATCCTCCTCCATTTATCAAGTAGGTTGTAACGCGATTCATCTCATTTCAACTTTGTAATTTCTAGCGAATCTACATTATAGCAAACATTAAGGATAAAAGCGAATTCTCTTTTCACTTTGTAAAGTGGTTTTGAGCAGCAATTTATGCTGCAACCATGTGCTGTGTGCATTGTGCAATAGACAGTAAAGACATTGAAAATGAATAATGCAAATCAAAACAGTGAAATTGCATTTTTTCGACTCCTTTTTTTAGCAAATAAAAATTGCTTAAACATCTCAATTGTGTAAATGTCTACGAGATTATTTTGGGTAGGTTGTTTGCAACTTAAGTCGCAAATAACAAACTAATTAAGTGCATCCTACTGGAAAATGCAACTACTTGATAATGCTTCGTTTATATTTATTTATGTGTGACACTTTTTAATTGCATTTTTTAAATTATTAATTGAAATTTGAATTTATTTCTATAATTATTGAATTTCTTTAGTAATTACAAGACAGTTTTAAATTTGTTTTTAAAACAAATAAAGTTTCATTAATTTTAATAATGAATTTATTAAATGATATTATTAAGTCATAGTTTGTTAAATTTTAAAAGGGTTTTCCATTAGCGTTGTGTCATGTAAATTTTGACAGTTTTGACAGCAGCCATTTCTATATTCTTAAGACTGTAAAATGTGCAGTTTAATGTTCAGTTATTGAAGAAAAATCACCATGGCAAGTTTCAGCACCCACTGACACATTTATTATTTAATAAAATAATAAATATCTGAAACACAAGTTGGTTTATTTAATTTCAATAACAACCCGTCGTTACTGGAAAGCCCTGTAATTTTTTTTCCTACTTTAATTTATTATTATTTAGTATTTACACACATAAATAAATAAATAAGCGGCACATTTAAGTAAATTAAACACAAACCCAACTTTTCCTGGCAAAAATGTATCATCCTGCACGGCTATTTATAACATGAAACAATATGTAGCATTATATGTATAGAAGCCGAGACCACCTCTATGTAATCCCTCCCAATAAACACATCCTATTGCCTTTTGTATTGATTACACATATATTTAATGATTAGATCGCCGCCTAAGTGTGTCCTAATTCCGTCGGTATCTTATCATAATAGCGGTATTTTATAAATAGATCAGGTTTTGTGTGTAGCAAACTATGTGTAATGCAAGAAATGTCTTTTGTACGAGAGATCCATCCGCTTGTGAAAGACAAAATGGGTTTCTTTTGATGGGCCTCTCACTCTAAAAAGCACCAATCCAATCCAATCCAATTAATTAATAAACATTTATTTATATACCTGTATTCAGCACACCTCCTTTGCTCGGACTGGGTGTTTTTTGTTTCTTCACCCGAGCATAGCCTTTTGGGAGTATTTGGGATTTAAATTTTTTTTTTTGAATGAATTTTATAATTTAGAATTTAATTTATAAATTTATATTTCAGGCTATAGTTCTATTTATCTTCTTTTATTTTGACCAATGTGTTTCAACCATTTATCTCTTAAGTCTTAAATTTAATTATTTTAAACTGACTGCACCCAATTACTTCTCTATACTTAACCTTGAAACCTTTACTGAAAACACTATCACATTTAAAATAATATATTAAAAATGTATTTCATAATTCAATCAATGTATGTACTTATATATAGGTTTAGTGATGATAACTTTAATTGGTTATATCATTATAGAGTAGGTAGCATTCTGATATAATAATTAATTAAATTTAAACTAAATGTATAACAAATTTAATGAGATAAAAATGAAAATTTCATAAAAACCAAAACAATTACTAAATTGAGTGGGCACAAAACTATATACAGCTTAAAAATGGTAGCAATTAGTTACAATTTACAATTAAACGCGGCTGCTGTAATTTACTTAACTCTGAAAAAGGTCGATGCACCAAGCTATATTAGTTAACTATATTTAGCAGTAATAAGTTAGACCATAACTAAAATTATTATAACAATACATAACAATATCTAGTATTGGCTGCGTACTTGGCTGCGTACTAAAAATTTAGTTAGTTAATATTGGCGTGGTGTATCAACCCCAAATTCTCATCACATATTTTGCAACGTATTTATAATGCCACACCCCTCTGTAGGTATACGTACTGTATTCAAACTAATAATAATCATAACTTTATATAGCACAACATAATTAGTAATAATTAATCAATGAAATAAGCAGCAGTTAGACATAAATGGAGAATTTTTATTGTTTTTAAATTTTCAGCTATTTAATAACTACAATTAAATATATTTTGTATTTTTAAACGTCTCATTATTATTTTGTACAATCTATGTTACCACTTACAATCAAACCAAAAAAAGAAATAATCAAGATTTTAAAACAATAACTTAATATTATGATCATTTAATTTGAATTTAAATAATCTATGTAATTAATGTATTTCAAACTGATTCATACTACGTATTTAACAAAAAACAAAAACAACATTAAATGTGCATACCGTTTCCTCTATTTTTGTACTCTATTTAGTTTTTGTACAAAATGTCGTTATTAAGCGAAACACAAGACATTTAAGCTGTATTTTTAGTCGTATACTTAAATAATAAAAATATATTTTCAATGTCAGGCACTAAAATACTTAATTATATAAATGTTATTAATACAAAACATAAAAATATGTACAACATAAAATGTATAATCACCCATGTAGTTGCTCCTTTTTTTCCCAATTACTTGATCGCCGCATAATATGTATATCCAGAGCTTGTGACATATCGAAATACACTGTACGTTGTTAAACCAAAATGGTAAATTTAGGGAACCAACAAAGGATGAATTCTTGTAAGCCTTTGGTGGTGCATATAATGCTATACATAAATATTAGATAAAAAAAACAACACTCACCCAATTAGGAACATTATAAATTATATGTATTAGAAAACATAGTAAAAATTGGGCCATTGGAAAAAAATCCTTATGAAAAACATTTCTTATTTAAAAACTTGATGTCCATTTTTGCATTTAAAAAGTAAAAAACCTTATCGGATTTTAAAAATTAAATATTAAAAAACTGTTAATAATAATAACGAAAAAAAAAACAAAAAACAAATACAATTTGATTGTCAATTTTGTCAATTATAGATAAATGGATACCATTAAAACCTTTCTACACCATTTGCATTTTAAAAATACATATTACTTTTATCGTACTGTTTTTTTCCACCCCTAAATTATTTCGACCAATTTATTCTAAGCAAACGAAATCAAATGCGTTGAATTAAGCGGAAGACTATTTATAGTCAGGGATCATAATTGGCATGATGAAGCATGTTAAAAATTAAATGAAAACTTCTTGTCCAACAACAGAAGAAGTTGGCTGCATTTAAAAATTTATATTTGTTGAATTAATAGCTACAATTTTTCACCTTAATATGTAATTATGTGCTGTAGAAATTGCGCACATTTTGTTTCAAAAATTAAAATTAAAATTGCGCTATTGAATTGTCTTTAAATATGTTGTAGCAATTATAAAAAAAGGGCCTATACACTTATTAAAAGACGCTCACTTAAACAATCTATTTTTGTTCTCAACAATCCAATTTATGAAAAATATTGAATCACATTTTTTTTACAAATTCAATTCCATCAAAAAATATATTTTCATTTGCAAAGGATATTTGTTACATTAAAACGCACATGCCTCCTGTATTGTAAAATGTAATATTAAACAAGAACAACAAAAAAAAAGCAAAAAAAACTTGAATAATAAATTAGCCAATTAATAAACATAACAAAAAAATAAAAATCTCTATAAAATAAAAACGCAAACAAAAAACATTACGAACAATTTTTAAATTTTAAGTCTATTGTAACTATATGTAAATTAGAATAAAGAGACAAAAAAAATGTTATTGTATGACTATCATTAAACAAAAACAAATATTATTATTATTATAATGCATTTAATATTCAGTATTAAAGTGTTCAGCAAAACATTTTTTCAATATAAATGTATTTACAATCGTAAATTTTCAAAAAATCGTTTTCATTAATTTTATTAAAACACTTTTATAATCACATTTGATTGCAAAACATTTCTTAAATTAATTGGGGCTACAAATTTTGCGTAGGTATTTCCGTTTCATAAAATATTGTGTTAATTTCATAATCACAATAGTTAATTGAATCGTTGTTTCAAACCGTGCTACATAAAATGAATGAAGAAAGCATTTTATTATTAATATTATTACTATTCATTAAATATTAAAAATATTAAAACAATTGTGTAAACTTACTTAATATAATAATTATTATAATTAAATAATGAAAACACAGAAGTAAAAAACATTTATGTTTCGGTACTACATTTATTGATATTATTATTATTATTATTATTAAAATTATTATAATGAACTTACAAAGAGGAAAGATTGTCAAATATAAAAAAATTCATTATTTGAATGACACCGATTGATTTAATTACAATTAATATCATTTAAATTAACAATTTTTTTAAATCCATTCCATAAAATTGTATTTAATCGAATTTTTTTTGTTCCATCCAGGTATGCAAAGTTTGTTGCAGTTTTGTTTCGAAGGTAATTGTCGGATGTCATCGCAGACGGGTACGATCGCGATACGTGCAAAAGGCAAACCAACCTTTTAACCCACATAGCTTTTTAGTTGTTTACTGGATTTTAATCATTAATATACAATAAATATTAATAAAAGGAAGCTTGGACGTGATATATACAACGGTATCAATTAAATAGACATCTTATAACTAAGAAACACATACAACCAACACAACAATGGGCAAACAGAATAGTAAGCTGAAGCCTGAGGTGCTGGAAGATCTCAAACAGAACACTGAATTCACAGGTGAGGATTGAGTTTTTTTTTATTAAATTTTTAATTATTATTTAAGGTTTTTAAATGTTTTCTTGGTGCTGGACAACAGGAATTTAATTTAAGACAAATTTAAACTTGGTATCGTGTTAAAAAGTACTTAATTTTTCTTTTTTAAATTACTTAAGTACTTAAGTGGCTTTACTTTGTCGTACTTAAAGGTAACTGTAAATGCAGCGCTTTTGCAGCACAAAATGTTTTGTTTATAAAGATTTTGGGTTGAAATTTGACAGCTTCAAGAAAACAAAGAAATTTTAATTACGATTCGCTACTTATTTAAAAAAATTAAATATGCAGAGAAACCCAATATTTATTATTATTAAAAATTATGAATTATTATTTATAACAAAATATTTAGGTTTTAAATTGTAATGCCACATTTAAAATAAAAGACCAATCCCTAAAACTCGAAGGATTGCAACAAAACACAACTTACTCAGTGTGCATCAAATTCAAGGTCCTTGCTTCAAGGTTGATTCAATAATTGTCATCCATTTTCAAAACGTTTTCAAACCATAACATTCTCCATGACTTTTTTTGTTTAAGTTATGTTCAGCAGAGTTCACTCCATTTCAATATTCAAACAAAAAAAATCATTGTTACTTCAAATTGCATTAGGCAAAACAACAGACAAAGTTTTTTTCGGGGTGTGAATGCCATTTCTTTTTTCTCTCTCTGTTTTAGTGAGGGCGTCAACCTTGGCGGTAACCTTGAATTTGAATGCAATCAATGAGAAGTACAGTTGCCAATCATCTCCGCGCAAAACTGTGTGTGGTGTTATTATTGAGGTGAACAACCACATTTTATGACCAACGAGTAAGTAATGTGACGTTACCACTGTAAAGGCACTTGGGTTTTGTGCACGTAGGAATTCTTTTTCGTTTTTGTTTTGTTCGTTCTCAATGAAATAAAAAATTTAAAAATGGTTTTACAAGCCATCCCCAATCGTTGTTGTGGCAGACATATTTTATTTTTTGTCAATTTAAATGTAAACGTTTACAGTTAAATGTATCACGTTTGCGGAATAATGGGCATAAGTGGTGGCAGTGGGTGGTGAATCAATAAAATGTGTTGTACATGTTGAACACATTTTTAATGTTAAAATATTTATAAAATAATCGTGTTGTTGTTTAAATTTAAAGCTATGCTTTTAAAATGTTTTAAAAACAAAGTCTGACACAAACTTAAAGAATGCCAAGACATCAATATTTATTACAAAAAGTAATTGTAACAATTGAATTGAATCTGCATAAAAACGGCAAACAATAATAGCTTCTGAATTTACGATATTTCAATTAATTTTTATTCATTCTGATAAAATATTTTGGAATCCTACACACTCCTAACACCTAAACAGTCACAACCTCAAGTGTCCTCTCTTCAATATGTGTTTCAATATGTTTTATAGAGCCCAGACGACTATCATAGTTGTCATCTTTTTTGTTTCTCCGTTGCAAAGATGTTACTGTAAACCAAAGACGATTGAATTGCGTCGCTTTATACGTTGTTTGCACGTTTTTATAAAGGATATGAACTAATAAAATGGTAAGCTTAGTGAAAGCCTCATCATTTCCACAGTAATCCTATCTGATTCTTATCTCAGCACGATCCCTTTATTAATTTTTTGTTTTTTGTTATTATTTTTATGAGAGATTTTTTTTTTTTGTGAGACGTATTCGTGGCCTTTGTGTAATTCTTTGATAGCAATACTAACAAACAGTATTGAAAGAAAAAAAATCGTATTACAATAAAGTACACACTAGAGATGATAATGTCCTTTTCGATGATAATCATAAAATTTATGTTATCGTGTTATTAATTAAATTAGTTCATAAAAAGGGAAGCGGTGCTACATTCTTGCGGATTAATATTTTTTGTGATGTATGTATTGCGATTTTATGTACCCAGTCTTTTGTCTGCTGTGCTTTGTAAACAATTTTATTTTTTTGTTTACGTTCTTGTTACTTTGAATGCCTTTTTTTTTGTTTCTTTAAACAAATTTCTTTGCCTTATTTAATATTTACCCATCGAGGTCACCAGAACTGTAGCAGGAAAAAAAGCATGACTCTACTTATTAAAAAGTTAAAGCAACAACCAGCGGCAGGGAAGGCCACGCATCAATTTAAATACAACTGCAACTAATCTTCGTTATGAAATTAAAAATTAAACATAGTTAAAATTGCTTAAAAATGTGTGGGTTTTATTTATTTTTTAATAAAAACTGATGTTTGACGTTTAATCATCATTCTGACCTTGAATTGTTCTGGGAATTTTTTTTGCCTTTTCCCGATCTAAATACAATACACTGATGTATTTCTTGTTGAAAAATTTGCGCTGTTTCTTAGAAATGGAATATGTGACATTGAAACTTTGTACTCGTGACCTTGAATTTAAAAAGAATTGCTTCCTTTCTTTGAGGCTTGTATTAATTTAAGTAGTGTTTTATAATATCGTAGATTCAAGGGTTTTTGATTTATTTTCATTATAAAAATATTGGGAAAACGTCCTGACTGGATAGAGGTCTGCTTTAGTGTGACCGCTCCACTTTGCTTGGAATATTAATTGGGATATCGTTTGTGAAAATAATCAAAATCATTGCAGCACGACAAACAGTTTATTTTTGCAATTACTGAAAAAAATTCATACAATTCCGTCAAGTAGTTTCTGAGATATGAAATACCCAACGCCAAACTCCGCACAGACGTTTTTTCAAGACCACATATTGGATTTAGGTGATGTCAATACGTGTTTCTACATCGCTAAATTTTCTTCAAAAAAAAAATCAACAATGCAAGAATCTATATACTCGGTATGCCAGTTGTTTTTGTATAAATTAAATATTATAGTTTCCCAAACTCTTTTTTAATAATTCAGTAGGAAAAATTATTTTTCGGATAGTCCTAGAGCTTTAATTACAGGGATTTGTTCATTTAACCCGTTGAATTGCAGCGATGTAGCATCTGAAGTTTAAAAAGCAATTGAGTGTATAACCCTGATCGTAATTAAAATCCTTATTTGTTCAAAGTAATATAAGAGTTTACTCGCTCGTTTATAGTAAAGTACGAGGTGATTAATAACTTAAGAAACTTAATTCTGTATGAATCTGTCAATTAAGGAAGCATTGATCAACTCTAGAAAATTATAAGAAATATCTTTATCTTAAATAAAGTTGCCCATTCCTTTAAGATAATTTATTCATTTTATTCTACCATTTTAATTGCAACATTTCTTTTGAGTTCTAATAATCAACATCATAAAGGTACGTTCTTCGTTGTAAGAAATTCCTGCTGCAATTTCCTTTGCATCAAGCTATGCACTTACAATTCAAGAAAAATGTGTGTCGAAATGATGTCGGATTTATAAAAAGAATTTTGTAATTGACTTTATTTTCTATTCATTCCTTTTTACCTGCATTCGATGACGTTTTATTTAATTCAATTCCTTTTTTCTTTCACATTTTTTGCAGACGCTGAAATTCAGGAATGGTACAAAGGATTCCTGAAAGACTGCCCGAGTGGCCATTTGTCAGTAGAGGAGTTCAAAAAAATCTACGGAAATTTCTTTCCGTACGGTGATGCGAGTAAAGTAAGTTTGATTTCATTTTTATTTTGTTTGTTTGTCACTCACATTTTTGGAATACCAATAAAGTACGTGCGTAATATACATTTTTGGTGTATTTTACAAGCAGCACAGTTACTATGCATTTGTCGTAAACTGTGTGCCACACTTTTGTAAAAAAAGGAAATTTCTTTCAATCTTCAGTTCGCAGAGCATGTATTCCGAACGTTCGACGCGAATGGTGATGGCACAATCGATTTCCGAGAGTTTTTGTGTGCGCTCAGTGTTACATCTCGAGGTAAACTGGAACAGAAACTGAAATGGGCGTTCTCTATGTATGACCTAGATGGAAATGGGTACATATCACGACAGGAAATGCTTGAAATTGTAACGGTTAGTATTTTTGTGATTTTTTTTATTTTCCCTCTAAGCCAACTATCTTTCATGCAACTTCCGCATTTTCTTCTGCAACTACAATCATAATTCTTTGAAATGTAAATTTTTAAGTACGTAATTTTGCACCTACTTGAAATGGGTGTCTACTGTCTGAAATTTGAATTATGGAATAACTATTCCTTATTTTATGTGATGAAAAAAAAAATCAAAACATTATTTTCAATTATATTTTGTTACATATTATTGTTTTCACGGCGTGTACAGGCAATTTACAAGATGGTGGGGTCAGTTATGAAAATGCCAGAAGACGAGAGCACACCGGAGAAACGAACTGACAAAATATTTCGACAAATGGATCGAAATAAGGATGGTAAACTCAGTCTAGAGGAGTTTATCGAAGGAGCTAAAAGTGATCCGTCTATTGTACGATTGCTGCAATGCGATCCGCAGGCACAGTGAACGATCTTTTTAGGGATTTATTTCAATATAATAATAATTATTTGTAAATTCATTTAATTTTCAATTAATTTTTTAATTTATTTATGTAATTAAATTATATTCTTAATGTAATAGAGATGAAGAAAATGAATAAGTAACTAATTAAGACAAACAAATAATGGTACGCCACATCGCTTACATTGCGGTCTCCTTTTTTTTTGTTGTTGGAAGAATTAGATACACATTTTTGAATTCGAGGATTACATCCAAAGCTCTAGATTAGTTAGTGTTACATTGATTTTATTTTAAAGTACATATTTACCTACATAGCTGTGTATTTATGTATTTATGTAACCACGGCTTCAACATATTTTACGGTTTTCGTGTGCCATTTTTCCCCCCCTTTTTTAATTATTATCCTTTGATTAAAATTATTTCTAGTTAAAATCATATCAATTAAATATCGAGTTGGTTCTTTTAAATTGTGTGTGCTATTTTAATGAACGGGTAAATTAATTGAAAATCCAATGCGCCGTTATAATATGAAGTGCATTATTATAATAATATGAATGTGTATCGTACGTTAAGGGATGTAATCCGTTCATTGTGTTAAACTTAACTTAGATAAAAAAAAAAGAATAAGGAAAAAGATAATTACTGAATTAATTACTTAATTGAGTGAGTCAATCTATAATCTCCCGTTGCATATTATTACTAAATTAATAATAATTATAATAAATATACATAAATTAAATGAAACCCATTTTGAATTCAGTTTCTTTTTTAATCGAACTTTTTACATCAATTTAATGTTAAGGACGTATAACTGCAATCTAATCATGAAATCTAGATTGAAATAATTATGGAATTCATGAACATGATGTAATATGTGTTGTTAGATCATTTAGAAAGTACCAAAACAAAATTGTATTTCATTCTCATAAATAAAAAATAATAACAAAATTTTACCACGCAAAAATCATCAAAAAAAACAAAACATAATTTTAAATGAATCGATAACAATCAAAATTATTGTTGTGTGCTTTGTATCGTTTATTTTAAACTAATGAGAATGAATAAATGAGATTAAAATTCAATGACTTAACAAAACCAACTTTAAAATAAAGC
Source organism: Sylvicola cinctus (assembly GCA_963854165.1). NCBI lineage: Eukaryota > Metazoa > Arthropoda > Insecta > Diptera > Anisopodidae > Sylvicola > Sylvicola cinctus. The sequence goes on from OY974084.1 coordinate 39,530,318, forward strand.
TTTTATCCTTTTGTTTTTTATTTTGGGTGGTTCACTGTATCCGCGGGTCGGCATGCACAGCAGCATTTCGAACATTATAATACGCAGTAAAATGCATATCTTAATATATTGTACGGATTTCAAATATTGTCGATTATGTATAAGCATTAGGAATATCAACATGAAACTATCTACAACGTATTCGTGTAAGATCAATGAAAGCAATAGTTGTTAACCCCCCAAAAGCCATTTTTTAAGCCGAACACATCAAGTCGTTTGGGCTATTAACTGTTTGGTTGGGCCGACGTTTGGGTGTTAATATCAATATTTGGTGCAGTAATGCAATTATGCAATCTTTATTATGTGTGGCATTCATTTTAATTGCTATAGAGAGATTTTTTAAACGATGCAATTGCCATAAATAAAATGACTTCATTGGAGGAGTCTTGGTGTACATTTAATTGTGCTTTGTGTGATGATTTTTTTAAATGTGCACATTTATTTTAATTTATTTACACGTTTTTTAATTGTTTTTAAATAATCATTTATTTTATTAATTGTTGTTCACTTTTAAATACGATGTAATTTTAATTTTTAAATTATTTTCATTGAATAAAGCTTATAATTTGATTTTGTTCTTCCCCATTTAAAATGCTGATTTAATTCATTTTGTTTGAAAGTTAATAATTGATCTTACACACACCGTACACCAACGACTGCAATTCTCCACTTATTTTACAAAACAAAAACCAATTGTTGTGTGTATTTAATTTTTTGAATTACTTTAAGATTTCTGTGCTCGACAGATGTTTATCAATACATATTTAACTTAAACATATACAAAATAAGTTAAAAATAAATTTAAAAAATCATATAACTAGTGTAAGATATTTATATTAGTCAATGTATTATAAATTTTTTATTGCAACTAAATATTTGTAATTATTATGTCTATTTCTCTACATAATTCTATATCTCAGTGGATATGAACATGACGTCATATTATTATTCTACATTTAAATGCTATTATCTATTACATTTCAAATTTTACAATATCTCTTCCACTTTCAATTCTTTCTGCCGTTCAAAATGAAACTCACACACTTAAAAATACACATAAATTAATGTCAATTAAAAATTGTTATTTCACTTAAATAAATATATCAATAAAATAAAATATGAAAAAAAATTGTCAATCGTCAATACACCAATGCAGTTAAATTGCAATTACTATTTCCTTTTTAATGAAAACACTTTTTTCCTCCAACAAATAAATGTGTTTTCCGTTACCCCACTTTTTTGTAATTTATTTTTATTTTATCATTAAAATATCGTTGAATGAGTTAAAATTGCAAAAGTTTTATTTTCCTAATTGCACTCATGGTAAAAACCCACAACAGTTATAATAATTAACAATAGTTATTCTATATTTATTATACAACTTTAGTTTTAAAAACTAATTCTGTTGCACAATATTGTCCACTTCATTTAATAAGTTATGCAACTCCATGCAATTATGTAGCATTATTCCGCAAATAAACAATTTGTTTTCAAATTGCTTTGCGAAAAGGTCTCCTTCCTTAATTGAATAGATAGTGAATGGCTTCGTAAAATGAAGCAACCAGCTGGTTTGTTTTGTCTGCTGGAATAATCCCTGAATAACAATTCAAACTCCTTTCGATGTATTGCAGAACAGATGCGCTTCAAATTCATTTCATTAGGAAGTTAATGAACGGCTTTTATTGTCAATGTGTAATTAAATTGGGGTTTTAAATGATTACTGGACATCAGAATTTTAGAACAAAATTTGCATTAATTTTAAATTTTAAAATAAATTTATTCTGATTATAAATTTGTTCTGATTTTACAGATAAAAGTCACTTAATATATGAGTACGGTGAAGATACTCTAAGACCATATTACCCAAACTAACTAAGTTTTTAGTACGCAGCCAAAGCTAAATATTAATAAGGCGAAATAGTAATTTCAGTGATATCAACTTTAGTTATGGTCATCGTGTAATAAAATTAGCGTTATTAATGTTAATTTAGCTAATATGTTCTTCGTGTATCTACATTTAGCAACATTTAAACGATATTTAAAGAGTAACACAATTAATTTCGAAAAATAAAAAGTTTCCTGAAAGTAAATTAATGGACAAATTTTGTGTCAATGAATTTAAAATTTTATTTTTTAAATAAACAGACAACGCAATTTGAAATACCTGCTAATTAAAAAAATTAATTGCAATTTATAGATAGGCGATTTTAAACAAAATACATAATAAATACGAAAATTATTCTGCTCTTGAAGTTATTCTAACTAATCAAATTTTATGTAAAAAAAAAATGCAATCAAATATTATTTGATTAATTATATCATTGCAAAAAACACAAATCAAATAAAAATACATATGTTAGTGTTAAACATTTATTTTACTATACTCTTCAAAGTGAGTGCATAAACTATAGTAATGTTTCCAAAGTAGGTACGTATAATTATTATCGACGTTATGAAATATTGAAATGAAGCAAGGAAGCCTCAGAATTGACTATAAGTAAGGGCATTGCATAGTGAGTAGTTACAAGAATTACAAATTATATTCTAAAAGGACGTCATTTAATGAAAAGTATCAAACAAAATTTAGGAGAATTTTTAAAAAAATTACATATTTGAGGTTATGTCAAATTATTTTGTCCTAACTTCCCTTTTTTATTTAGATTTTTTTTTTTGAAAATAATTAATGTTGAAGTTAATTCAAGATTATATTTATCTACTATTATATTCGAATCTCTCTTCCAAATACATTGTCGTATTTTTAAATGTCTCGAAATTTTATTGAAAAATACATAATGTTATATTTGTGCATTTTGAAAACGGTGCATCAAATGTGAAGTCATTTATTTCATAGTAATTGTTTACTTAAAGCTGACTGTTTTTTCTAACCGTTGCTGGATTTTATTTGTTTGTAAGCCTAATTATTAATTAGCAGACAAGTTAAGTCAAATTTGGCTTTATAAAAAATAAAATAGTGGAACTTAAAAATTAATAAAGTGCAGCAAAATGGTAGTGTTGAAAAAATATCGATTCTAGTCAAAAAAAAAATGGCATTTTCCACCTCATTGACATTTTATTTAGAAAAAAATGTAACGAAATACATAAAAAAGTTACATTTAATTTTGATCATTCTTTAATCATTAAATTGGGGTTTTAAGAACAAATATTTAAGGGAGTTTTTAATTTGACTGAAAATATCAATCTATCAAAATAATTTAAATGTTTTTTTTTTTAAATTTGTTAAGCAATAATTATGTATTTTTAAAATATTTCTTTCAATTATTTTTGATTATCAATCAAATGTTACTTAAAAAATTATTTTATTAAATAGTTAATCCATTAAAAACGTTGACGAATTATTTTAATTATTCAACTATAACTATCAAGCCATTAAATAAATTCACTTAAATGCGACTACAAAATGAGGCCTAATTGCAGCAAATAAATAAACCACAAATAAATTCAAAATAAAATAAAACTCATGCAGTCACAACAATAATACACAATTACCCAACTATTCTAATGGAACAATTATACTCTTCAACAATACAGTTCTCTAACTATAATTAATTATTTCACACAACCAAATATTTAAAACAAATTAATCGAGATAATAATTAATGAAAATGATGCAATTTAATGACTATAACAAAATAGACGACGTAAAGAAAAACAAAATGACTTGAAATTCAACAACGCTATAATCAAAAAAATAATTATAATAATAAATAACTGAAATATGGATGAAATAAATAAGACGATAGACAATGCCATGAAATAGACTTAACGAGTAATTAATAATGAATTAAAGTAATAAAACACAATCTTAATTATATTTAAAATACAATACCATACGCAATTAGGCAGTAACTAATAAATTATTCGGATTTTAATTAAAACGATCGTACAACCACGTTGGTTAAAGGAGGACTTTTTAAACGCAACCATTTCATCCACTCACAACTATTTATGTTGTTTTTCCTCACCCACTTTTCTTCCTAATTGTACAACACGTAAAATGTTTACAGTTCTCTTTGATTCTTCATTTTATTCTTACAGTTATTGTTGTTATTTCAATGTAACCCACAATGTCTTTACATACGATTGTTAGAATTATTATATTCTCATTATAATGTTCGTTCTTTCTCTAGTGTTCTATTTCCATATCGTTTCTATATATAAAATAAGTAAATGATGTCAATAAAATTTTAAAATGCAGGAGCAACAAATATTATGATATGTAACAAAAAAAAAAAAAATGATAAAAATGAATAAAATAATATTAACTAATGAATTGAGCAAATAAAAAGTAATAACTTAATAAAAAAAAACAATGAAAGAAAATTATTTAATAAAAATCTTTGCACAAATTACTGCACTGTTCTTCCGATGTTAAATTATAAAATTGTAATTGTTTGAATATACAAATTATAATGTCGAATTAAGTGATTCCCCATATACATATGAATAGCTATTTATGAAAGAATTATCATTTTGTTTCGCTCACTGTTCCTTGTGATTTAATAAATATGATTTAATTTAAGTGTATGCGTCTTGTGTCCTGTATTTTGTAAAGTAAAAATTGTTCGTTTTGTTTATGAAATGCTTTTTAAAGGATTTATTTTAAACTACAATAGTTTGTAGCACTTTTCAGGAGGTGAAGAATTTTACAATTAAGCTAAGTAGAAAAAAAAATGGTTATACTTATTAATTTTTTATTGCTTGGTATCGTTTTGAAAAGTGCGAAATTTAAGAAGTATAAAGGATGAAGATAAGGATGAAGATTTTACTTAAGTAATTAAATATAAAATGGCCATACTTTGATGTACTTAAGCTAGTTTTGCAAAGTAAATGCAGCGCTTTTTAAGTACTTTGTTTTTAAAAATTGGGCAGCAATTAATTAAGGAGCAACTGACAGCGCCAGCGAGGAATAAATAAGAATACAGATTAACTAGAAACAAATATAAATTCTCCACCCACATTATTTTATGAATTTAAAATATTCTTAAACTAATGTATGTTAAAATAAAACAATAAATCTTCACCCCACTTACAGCTTTTAATCTCACACAATAAACAAAACAGCATTTGTGTCGTCTGAATGCCTTGTAACTGGCATTAGTTGCTTCTTTAAATTTCAACTGCAACGCATCCTGCACATGAATTATAATGACATTCATATAACATTTGCACAATGCACTCTCTATCTGCATTTCTCATGTGCATTCAAATGTATTCCAACTGCATGTGAGTTGGATGTGTTCACAATTATATTTTACATGCATTTGTTAGAAAAAAAGGGGAAGCTTTTAAATGGGGGGTGCAACTGGCACATTGCACAACAATCGTATAATAAAAACAACACAGGATGAAGTTGTGAACAACTCATGATGTTAAAACTTGTTGCTTCGAACTTTGTAAGCCGTTGCAATTAACGGGAATGCTAAATGCCTAGCATTGTGCAATGTGCATGAGCGCAAATCTTCTTACAATGTTTCTGTTTTTTTTTTGCTTCATTTATTCATTGTGTCGGTTTTAGGGATGAACTTTTTAGGGGAGATTAACTTTAATCTAAAAACATGTTTGTGGGAAATTTATTGCTTAAAGTGGATCTTTAATTTGTTGACGTAACTTTTGTTTGGTTTGTATTCAGCTCTTTAAGCAAACCCACTTAAGCCTGGTATCGAATTGAAAACTAATGGTGACAACACTTAAGGAATTATAAAATGGCTGCACTTTGTCGTACTTAAGATGATATCGCTTTTTCCGCACCAATTAATTACTTAAGAAGCATTTGACAACACAGAAATGACAGCTGCCTAAGAAAATCACACAAAAATCTTAAACTTTTCCTTTTTAAAATATGTAATCAAAGTTTTTGTGCTTTATTTCTGCCAAAATGTCACCAAAATAAATAGAAAAATGAAGCTGTATGAAACAAAATAAAACCAGAAAATAATCAAACACGTTTCCAATGCAACTCTTCCTGCAGAAAAGCAATTTTCTTACCAATATTGATTTTATATATTTGTATTACCACAACGGACAGTAACGCGACACACAACATCACCATTTACACTGACAAATTCGGCATTCATGTTGAATCATTGGACGTCCATTACTTACCCAAGCAGTTAATAACATTTCAAACCGGCAACAACAAAAAGCTTAGCACATCACCTCAATGAAAATAAAATCTCTGTGCGCTACAAAAATGCAAAAAAAAATGAAAAAATAAACCTGCCATTCATGTTCCGTCGAAACAAAAGACATCCGGTCAACAGCCTTTTCAGTTTCAGTTGTCGTCGTCGTCTCTTCCGCACAAGCAGAATGTCGTGTGAATTTTGCAAGGGTGGCTCCATTAAAAACAGACTTCCTTTTAGTTGGGTGGGGGAAAAAAAAAGTCGCATAACAAAATAAACTTGAATTGAGGGGGTTGAGTTCTTATTGGCGCCTCATAAAGCATTAAAATATTATGTGTTTTGATTTTTGCCACAGACAAGTTGTGTGCGCCATTCTCACATGTTTTACACGAATCAACGAACACGCAACATGTAAATAAATCATAATACTACTTGCATGGTGCTGTATTGTTGTGGAATAAAATAACAAAAAGGGCATCATTGAGTTAGATTGCGAATGGATGGCGTGTGGGTGGAACATAAAATTTTGAAAATCTCCATCCACCGATGTAAGGGTGGAGGGTAGTTATTTTTAAAGCGGTTTTGTTACTTGGTATTGTTCATAAATGTGCACAATCTGTGTTATGTTATGTTGTTAAACGTTAAAATAAATGAATTTGGAAGCTGATTGAACTTATCATGAAATTTATTGCCAACTTATTTTAGTTTTAGTTTTTGATGAGATTTTTAAAGTATTCTATCAATAAAAATTGTCTTCAATCTGTTTAAAACTTTTTGTTCAATATGTTGACATAAAATAGTCCTTTGGGAGGATGGCCTGAAATGAATGTAAAGGTAAAGGATCTTGATGAGACGTTCAATAAAATAAAATGTGGAAATTGGAAAACAAAAGTTTTAAAGTTTAATTTTTGAGTTCTCCAATTTTTTTTTCGGTGCAGAAAGTATTCAAATTGTTTAAAACTTAAATATTTCAATTGCAACTGATGACATTATTAATTCCCCAAAGCATTTTCTATGCCAAAAATAGTTTAAATACCTTCATTCATTAATTGCTAATTCAAAATACAATTTAATTTAAAATTCAATCAACTTAATTAACAATTTGTAATGTCATCACAATAATCCCAATACCAAAAAAAGGAATTAAATCGACACAATCTAAAACCATCTCACATCGTGCCAATAATTCGCGAAATGTCGCAAGCAATTGATCTTATTTGACGCCAACAGAATATCTTTACACCACAAACTACCAAAAACAAAGCATTTAAAATGCAAATTCATTCACTACATCATTCCAATATAGTGCTGCAACGCAAACATTTCGATTGACACTCTAAAAATTCAAAAGCTTCAAAGCTATTTAAGCAGCACGGCAGCAAAATTTCACAGAAGCAGTTGAACATGAAAAATAGCACAGCAAATTGGATAATTATGTTAAACGAGTGGGGGAGGGGTGGGTATTTAATGCTGCTGCAGTTTTGTTGGTGCGCACTGAACTCACACAGAATGTGATGACAAATTAAGTCGGTTTGTTTTAAATTCTTTCAAAAATTCACTTTGACCTTTTGCGGTTTTCCCTTGGGGCAAGAAGTTCTTAACAATAGTGAATTAATTTCGGTTGGCACGACAAATGTGTAATGACTATGTACAAGCGGACACAAACGTTGCACAAACGAAATGTGATGAGAAGGAGGAGGAGGAGTTTCGTGTATCAGATGATACGCGTTTTATTATATGGTCCCTTTGTATGCGTCAAGGATTCTTTTACTAACTATGATAGGGTGTTTTGTTTATTTTATATAAAATAGTAAAGTTGTTGAAATTTTATTTGAAACAATTACATTTATTGTTTGTGTTTAAAAAAAAATTATAAAATAATTTTTAAAACATTTATTTTAAAGAATTGAAAACATTTACTTTTGATTGAAAAAGCTTACTTAATTAATTTCTTCTGGATTAAATTATGCATTTAAGCTGAGTGTCGTATTCAAAAGTACGAGTTTATTAAATAAATTATTTCGTTGACACTGTCGCAGATCCCAAATTGATACGAAAATCTTTTTAAACAAAATATTTTGTTTACTTTAAAAGTGATACAAAGCGCTGCATTTACAGTTTCAAACCTTAAGTACATCAAAGTGCGGCCATTTTAATTTCGATTACTTAAGTACTTTTAAGAATTTCGTACTTTTGATCAAAGCGTTATAAAATTCCTGAATCGTAACACATTTTTAAAGAAATAAAATTTAAAATCGTAAGCTTCAAGAAGTCAAAATCACATTAACATAAAACGTACGAATTACAAATTTGTATCTCCTTTTCAATATAATTCAATAAACCACAAACAAAACACCCCGTACATGTAAGTGTACCAAAACATTGGCATAAGCACAAATCGCTTTTGTTCTTTAGCGGAATCCCAACAGATTTTCTATTAAACATTCAACATTCATTGTTCTCCCTTAAGACGTATGTGCAAAATTTGTCGTTGCTCGCCGTGGGGAGGTCAAACTAAACTCTCAAGAGAATAAATGATTTTTGAGCCTTTGCGCCTTAAGCAGTATTGTCAGGAATATTATGATTGAAAAGGGAGAACAAAAAAAAAAAAACGCATGTTAAATTTTATTTGCAGCAATAAAACAATACGTACGGCAAAAAAGTTTTGGATTGAACTTAAAGTTTCACAAGAGCGAGAGCTGCTTCGTTACATTCTGCTGGGATGAGCCCTGTAATTTATGTGCGTCCAGAAATAAAAGGATGTAGCAACGTGAACAAAGGTTTTGTTCAACCGTATGAGGGTTGGAAGCGGAAGGTGTGATTTATTTACGGATAATAATTTTATTTTACGTGTATGTGAGTATTGTGCGTCGATAACATGTTTATTTGGTGTTGCAGAAAGTCCTTTGAGAATTTTTGAATAAATCCTTAAACTTTGGTATTTACAAAAGGAAAAATATTTATTCCTCCTTTTTTATTTAAATTGATTTATTTTTGATTTCAGATGTTTATTGTACACGTATTTCATTCCAGAAAATTAATTTAAACATTTCATCCTTTTTAGAATTAAATCTTAGGTAAATACACTCCTTTAAATTAATTAAAATTATCTTTTCAAATTAATGTAATAACAAACTTTTCCACGAAAAGCTTTAAGCATCATCCTACCCATTTATCAAGCCTGGCAGTTCTGCAGTTGTCACCTTTAACGGCTGCACATCACGGTAAGATAAGCAAATTTATGGTAATTGTGTTATGACAACCAAAAAGGCAAACGCTATGTAACACATCGCCATACAAATTGTCCTTCGAAATATGTAAGAAACAAAATTACAAGACTGGTAAGTGTACAAAAAGGCTGGCATTCGTTTGGATGTTGTGCAAAAACAATTTTTGAAGATTTTACACTTTGAAGAACCTTACACGTACAGGAGGTAGGTACATCCTTGTTGAGCGCAGATTTAATCTCCTTTACAGAGAAGTGATTTTTAAAGAATGTAAAAATAAATGACGGGTAGGTTGTTTTGCATATAACAGGGAAGATGACAGAAAAAAGCTTTAATGTATTATGTATGGAAATTTTCAATTCCGACATAATTTTCTTATACACTTCTTTTTTTTTAAAGACAAATTTAAGATGACACGCTAAATTTTATGTGGGTGGCAACATTTTATTTAATGAGTTTTTTTTTTTTATAGACATAATTTTTCATTGTTTTTATTTTAAGAACCTTTTTTTTTTTGAAATGAGGGTGTCTTTAAAATGTTGCGACAGTTAAAATTATTTTTCAGTTGAAGCTAGGCTGGGAAAAAAAGGTGGTTGAAGTAAAATTGTGTAATGAATAAACTGCAGCATAAAAAAGGGATCAACTATTACAACAGTTGATCAGATTTCAGGATTAGTGAATTATTATAATGCTTTTTCTTCGTTGCACATAGTTTCCTTATAATCCGGTAATGCCTATAGTGATAAACGATCGTATTGTTAACTTTTATAGGGTGTTTCATTAAGGGCGGAATGATTTTAAATTTGAATAAAACACGTTATCATTTCAAGGACTCATTTTTATTTTATGTGAAGAACCTTGAGTCAGCAGGAATTTAAGCGACTTTGTTGATTTTCATGGCACCAGTGGTCTGCGGCTTATTGGCTTTGATTTATGACTTAAGAAAACCTCACAAGAAAAAGTTTAATGAGTCAAAATCGCATGCTTACTGTGGTCAATTAATGCTGTCTCTGCGTGATATAAATGTGCTATCTAATCGCACTATCTAAGCGTGGAGGTTCTGGCACTGTAGAATCACTGTATGGCACGTAGCGTGATCATGCAGCAACTACAAGTCGTTGACTTTAATATCATCCAATTTGGACTTAAGGAAATCTATCTTATCATCAATCGGTGGCGCTTTAATTTGATTTATGCGGATCGATGACGAACAATTGACACTTTCTGGCTTTCTGCGGATGGATTTCCGAATTCCACCCTGTCTAGAATGACATTTCATCATAAATTTGTCAATTTTTCTTTCCCAAAATGGGCCTTTTTCGATGAAAGTTTTATTTTTTTGATAAAACATAATTTCAATTTTGATACTAAAATTTAATCGATTGGCAGACGCTGTAACTTAGCATTCCCATATAACTATTTGTCAACATTGACTACAAAATATACAAGTGCAGCCTCAACAACATGGCCGTCACGAACTGTCAAAATTCAGCCGCGCCGCTAATGGAAAACCCTTTATTAGTAGAATTATTTAATTTTTTTTTGCCTCAACTTGAGAACCATAAAACGCATTAATATTGCCTATTTGTTTGTATTTATTGAAAAAATTGTTACAATTAATGATAACATGTAATTCTTATACGAAATGTTGTTGTTGGTTAAATAGGCGTCGAAAAGTTGAGTCTCATGTAATTGATTGTTCTTAAAATTAAGCCAAACCTAAATAATCTCTTCAAATATACATTAAACACTAAAAACATAAGTAATTATATCAAAGTGGGGTCACGTGAAGGGGCTCATTAAGGTCAAAAAACGAAATATTTAATGAAATTGTTAAAAATAAATAAAACAATACAACGGACGGTTGTGTGTGGGGGCCGGGGGGGAGGAAAAAATAGGTGGAAGTCGCACCCGAACTAATAACGCACATACACTGAAAATAATTAAAAGGTTTTGTAGTTCCCCGGTATTCGCATTTATGCGTATTATTTGTAAACCTATTATGCATAATAATAAATTAAGTATTTGTATGTCGAATCTATTCCACATTGATAAGAATTTACAATCAAAAATTGATTGCAAAATAAAAAGGGCCGAATTGTTCCGAAATTATGAAAGCGGTGAATTGTTCAAATGGCTTCGCCGCTAAATAGCCACACAATTGTAACTGTTGTTGTTGTTGTTTGTAGTTGTTGTTGATCTCATCAGCTGCCAAGACTCAAGAATTATTTGCCTTAAGACATTTTTTGTCGAAGTTTTCGCTAATCCCCTGCATGCCGTGGCCGGTAATAATGATACACGCGCACGCGCTTGGTGCGACATCTTCTCACCAATCATGATCGCCGATTGGGAGTGAGTGTTGTGTCTTTTTATATTTATTTTGGCTGGGCATTGCTTTCTTGAAATGGGTTGTTGTTGTTGGTGTCCGTACTCGTTCTTTTTTTTTGCTTTTTTAGTTTGATAATATTTTTCTTGGTGGTATTTTTTTTTGTTTTGTTTTTATTTAAAAAAAAAAAAAGAGGTTAATTTCGTTGCTTGACAATTAGCTGTTCTCCGCCTCCCGCATAATTTACAAGACACTCGAATATTTGCGGTTGATGTATGCCTTGGTGTGATAGTTGTGTGTCTTGATGTTAGAGGCAATGGTTTGAATCAAGTGGTGGTCTTCCTTCTTCTCAAATTTGCTTTCAGAATGGTAACTGAAAAAGAAAACAACACAAAAGTGGGTATTGAAGTTGTAAATAACTTTTTCACTAATTTCGTTGTGTTTTTACAAAACAAAATAAAAGAAACACTGCAGGTGGGGGGGATTCAGAGAATTTGCGTTACCTTTGGTTTGTTCTGAGAACACGTTCCGCCCAGGTTTGTGGCCTTGGAATATCACGATTGTATCCCCTGTTCCTCTTGTCCAAATAGTCAATGACATCGTCATAGTAATTGGTGCGGTAGTTGTACATGTAGTTGTATTGGAGGAACTTTGGTCTGTTTAAATTGTGTAATAAAGGATATTTATTATTATAACAGGATTTGTAGCAATTATATCTAAAAAAAAAGGAATTTTCGTGGAATATAACTTACCGAACCCAATGCTTGTACAATTGCAATGGTTTCCTATATTTATCATCCCCTGGCGCTGGATGTTCAGCCTCCTCGCGTACTTCAACAGCAGCAGCTGGTGCCTCTGCTGGAGCTGGTGCAGCATCGGCAGCAGCTGGGGCTGGAGCGGCAGCTACAGCAGCAGCTGGAGTTGGTGCGGCATCAGCAGCTGGCGCTTCTTCATCACCATCAAAACCCCATGGATCTTCTTCTGCCATTTTTGATTGATTGTTTAAAGTAAACTAACGATGAAAATATTCTGCAATTCAGATTTTTTTTTTAAATGGTATTAGTATTGTAATTCCATTAATGCACAAAGTTCTTAATTTAAAAAATCTAAACTGCAACAATAATTGTGTCGCAAAAATTTCACAGAAAAAAAATCAATCACTTGCATAATCAATCATTACATAAACCTATTGTGGTCGCATGATCAAAGTGCATCGATCTCGTGTGTTTTTGTTTGCTTGTTCAATTTACCAGATTTTGGCGAGTCTATAACTAATGTGTTATGTAAGCGACAATGCGCTCGTTTCGAGATTTAAATCTAAACTGATTTGAATGCTTAAAAATCTGTTAAAACAATTTACTCAAAAAATGCATTCATTTCAATATTGTAAAAGCAAAATTAAACTGAATGTAAAGTGAACAATGTGACACATAAAATGAAGGCAATAAATTTAAAGACTACAACACTCATCATCGCCTATTAAGTTATAAAACTGTTTTGAAATTTAATGATTCATTGTCCCGCAAGGAAGACACAAGAAAACGCTACATTTCAAGACAGTTTTCTTAAAAGATTTATGATCGGTTTTAAAAATGTATTTGCTAATTTATAACCGCGCATCAGTTGGGATTGAAGCAAAAACTGAAATTACACACTCACTTGTTTGGAAACAATATTTTTGTGAAGCTTATAATCTATCATTAATTTATTCCAATTACAAAAAGTCTCTCTTTATTTATTTTTTGTTAAACACTCAAAAACACACAATCCACTTAATCCATATTAATCCCGCATTAAACAGCAATGTTATATTTGTACCTTTGCGCACGATGAGCTGTTGATCCTCGCAACTGAGTAAGGAGACTGAGCGACACACCAATTTTCTTTACGGACAATTGTCTTAAAACAAAAGAATAAGCGCACAGAAAATAAATAGAATGAAATAGACTCAAGTGGAATGCGTGCTACAGCTCGTCGTAACACGCGATCGTCGATCTCTCACTTACTTTAATTTTGATTGTCTTAAGCCTCATACACACTTTTAACGAATCTCTCTGTATAGAAATTAAAAGAAAGATAGATTCGCTAATCGTTCATCCAATCAAACACTTTGCATTGCATCAAATTAACATTATTAAAGTTGAAAGTGTATGAGATCGCATCTAAGTATTCACCGACTATAATTACCAACTCGCACTTGAGATCAAGGAAAGCGCAGTGGCGTTCTGCACTTACAATCAATCACAAGATGGTGATAGAGTGGCGGTTGCCAACGCCTTCACTGCTGTGTCCTTCCCGTTACATGAACTTATGTGTGCTTTCTTAATTGTGTTTTCTTGTATAATCCATTGAAACAATAAACATTACGGCATTCAAGCGGCTGCATGTGTTTTACATCTTCATAACAGTGCTCGTGCGGCGCCCTCTTTACACGCATGCGTCTTTTAATTAGAATTAAGAGTGATATGGCCATGACCAAAATCGGTCCATCCAAATAAAATACAATTACACAAACATTAATTGCGTTATTTCACTCAATTTAAATTGGCAGTCTGGGTCGATTTTAAAAATCGATTGATCTATTAATTGTATTGCCGAGATCATATAATCAAGATCGTGCAGCAATTGTAAATAGATAGAGCTTATTGTGATCACCCGCATCAGTCCCAAATAAATTCCATTATTGTTGAAATTAGCACCGCAATGATGATGGTGAGTTGGGTCCGCATCTTACGCGTCGCGATGTTCAATGTTAAAAATAAATGCGACAAAAGGTGAGACCGTCACTTTGTCAAACCCCACTCAATCCCAATTGTTTCAACTGCCCATTTATTTTCATGTTCATGCCACTTACGTGCGCGTTTATTGTTTTGTTACTATTTTATTATTGTATTGTGCGACTTAGCTAGCTGTACAATACACTTGATCTTTAAAGCGAGGAGATACGAGGAGCACAATGTATTCGTCACTAAATAATTGTTAACATGTCATCTGCAGAAGTGCCCGGTGAAATTTAGATATGATACGAATTTTGGTTGGTTGCGACTTGCGAGACATGTAGAAAGAGGCACTTGACAACTAATTTGTGTGTTGGTGAGCTGAGGGTTTTTTGAATGAAAAGTATTGTATGAATCTGAAGTGACGTGGAGTATTGTTTTGTTGTGTTTGTGTTTTTTTTTTAAATGTTGTCCCTAATAAAAACTTTAAATTTAATTAAGTAAAAATTGCTAATCCGTTTTCTTAAATAATTTTATTTATTATTTTAACATTTTAAAAACTACGTTAATTATGATTAAAAGTTCATATTTTGTAAAGGGTTTTCAATAGAAAAATAAGTTTCTAATTTATTTTACCCGTTTCCGATGATTCCAATCAAATTGCATTCCCAAATATATATTTTTTAATTATTTGGTAAGTAAACAGCACTAAAATATCGCTGCATTTACAGTTGTGAACTTTATTCCACAATTATTGTATACAATTACTAAAGTAAAAGATACATAACGTTTGATGTGAACGAATTTTGTGCTTTTGAACACCAAACCATTAAGAAAAGAAAAACATTTAGATTTGAAATAATTTTTTTAACGCATCTTAAACTATTCTAAAAAAATAATTGGGCTCAAATTATTAAGCTGTAGCGGTAAATTTTTGATTTAAATATAAATAAAAATATTTTTAATAATTGAAAAAAAAATTTACAAAATCGCTGCATTTATTGTTTTGATCTCGATACCATTTTAAGTATGCGAAAAAGTTCGGCCATTTTAAATTCAATTAGGTAAGTAAAAATCAAGCACATACCGTTTTACGTGAACAAATTTTGTACTCTTGGACACGATAACCAAAATTAAGATGAAAATATTTATTCCTAAAATTTAAAATAATTTTTTAAATACTTTCAAAATTAATTTTAAATATAATTATACAACAGTATAATTAAATTTTATTGAAATGCCTTCTTATAGATGAAAAATACAACTGGGTTCTCGTGTACGCTAATAATTCATCGCAAAGAGCTTTTCCTCTCAATCACGAATCCTAATTAAAAATTATAGAAACATATTTTTGTGTAGCTGAAATTAAAACAATTTTGTTTGTGACTCAAGTTACGTTTTCCCCAGTCTGTTTCTAATTAAAATCTTTAACAAAAAAAGATTTTATCCCTGAATGAAAGCAAATAATACAAACTTCCACAAAACTGTCAGCGTGCAGCTTACATGAATAACTAAACAAGCTGACACAAACCATATGCCTTTGATATTTATCAATATTTAATTGAGCCCAATACAATACAAACTTCTTCTCTACATTTTTTTTTACCATCCACCGTCCACCAGTCTAAGAAATGATTAATTGTTTCTAAAGTGCGCTGAACCCCAAATATAGAACACATGCATCTTTAAATAGATATATTTTCCTCCATGTTATAATCGCAAATAACACAAAACATATGTGCGCTATTGCCATTTGAAAATAAAGTAAAATGAATAGTCGTACCTACGTAACTTATTGAGTCAAAAAAAAAAAAAAAAAACGAAACATCAAAAAATAAAATAAAATAAAAACACATTTGAATTGACTTTTAAAGTCACTGCCACCCCCCAAAATGTATGCATCCACCTTCAAATTGTTTGACATGATTTGGTATTTAGTTTGAAGATCGGAATTGGATCAATGCTTCTATGCAGTTACGAAATGGCACAAGTTTATTTTTAAATTAGATTGTGTCTTATAATTTGTGCAATGTCCGTCAATCGCCCCGAAACGCCACAATCTTTAAACAAAACACGTATAGTTAGCAGCAACTGCACGACAATAATAAGTATAGTGTAAGTAAACTGCATTGAACTGCCGAATAAATACAACTGGTTGCCATCAGTGTCGCGTTATTGCACTCCTCGATTTCGGATCGATAGCAAGCATGATTGCAGCGCATCCAATTTATATAGTTCAAGCTTAATAATGTGCAAGCAATTTATGCTCATTAATGCAAGCTCGTGAACATAAATCCGTATTAATTACCGCATCAAACATAAAATGTGTGATTAATGAAGATGCGAATGCGACAACGAGCGGTGCCAAATTTTCTGATGCACCGATCTGTTTAACAAACATCATTTTGACATGAAACACGGTACTGACTGGGGCTGCACAATTCCCGCAACACGTCGTGCTTTACTATTTTGTATGTTGCAACAATATTGGAAAGGGCAGCAATCTTCTTCTGCTTCATTTATTCAGCATTTTGACGTGTGCATCTGTTTCCACACGGCTATTACAAAATAATTTTGTTCTCACCATAATTTTTATCGTGATCTTTTTCATCTTCCTAATATTGTGCATCAAAATGCATTCTAACTGCAATCGCGCTTGACGACCATACGTGCAAATTGATGAAGCTTTCTTGCAAACATATGCCAACGCATCATTTCCCATAATTAGTACTGGTCCATCCTTTTCATAATGATCATAATGATAATTCACATAATAAATTATGAGTAAAATATTCTGCATAGCTGAGCTGATTGCACGCCATCTAAACTATGTTAAATGCATGAAATTAAAACATGACAATTATAACGTGTAGACAAACGACATAGCAGAGAATGTGGGGTGGGGCGTACAACCGTTTTGAGATCTCAACTGCTTTATATTATGAGTCCCGTTTACGCACTTTAATAAAATATTATGCTACTCGTACCTTCTCATTTTGGCGCATTCAAAAATGTTGGCACAACACACGGCAGTTTCACGTCATGTTGACGCTGAAACAAAAAAAAAAAACAATTCTCTCAACTGTCTGGGGATGCTCGAAATGCTGTAAAGATTTTGGTGCAGTGCCAGCTTCTATGCGAGTATTATGCTAATAAATCAATTTTGTCTAATTAATCATATCACGATGGTTGTGTGTGTCATAACGCCAACTATAAACTCAACTTTATGCCACTGCAAGATGATCTGGCATCAATTGAGGAGTTGGGAAATGAGTGGGCGATTTTATAAGCATGCAACAAGTGGTCTCGCATCCCCTGAACTAACTATGTAACATGTCTGTCAACATCTTAAGCATAATTCAAAGAACTTAAAATTTTTACAACCAATTCAAAGCGTGCTCTTGAATTTTTATTATATTTATTTCGTTGATTCAGTCACACTTTTTTGCAGATGATGAGCGCCCATAATATCTTTCGGCTCCCGCAGACTCGTACTGTATTATGCGTGTACAACATTAACGTGCAACTAAATTTAGACTACACCTATTGCTCATTGGCGTGAACACACGTTTCATGTACAATGAACCTTTATCGCTGTTTAACTTTTCGTAATTATAGTTTAGTTCATTTCATTTGTTTAACGATACATTTTCGAGTTTGAATTTTGAAATTCCTACATCTGACTATAAGGATGTGTTTGCTCTTGGTTTCAATTGTCAAGAAAATTGTATGGCAACTGTCTTGTTACAATTATTTTTATTGTCTACTGATTATTAATTGAGAGATTTATTAATTAAAGAAAAGGGAAGACTTTTTGTTTTAAAATTACAAGCTGATGAAACGATTTGTTTAAATAGTGTGTCTTAGAACAACTATAGTTGGCCTATGACTAATTGCACAACAATGTGACTTAGCATTTTATGAATTGGGAGATTTTGCAACAGAAAAAACATCACCCAACAATGTTGCAATGGTCTAAACTCTAATTATTTGTTTATCATTCAATTTACCTTTGGCATCTTAATAAATTGTGTAAAGGTCAAAATTTATTTGCATTTTCATGATTTAAAAATAATAAGGGACTGTCCATAAATTATAAAACACGTTGGATTGAGGAGGGAGAAGGGTGCCAATTTATTAGGAACAAAATTGTCAGAGAAGGAGGATATAAAAACCAATAAAAATGTATTTCATAATTTATGGACAGCCCCTTTTTTGTTTTTAAATGCAACAAACATTAACCTACCTTTTCTTTTCAAATTTAATTGGTAAAGTGGCTTAAATGTTGATTAATTATAAATGTAAAGCTGCTTAAATGTTGATTGACTTAAAATAAAGTGTGGCTTAAATTTAAAATACACACAATTTCTTTTGAATTATTTTAATTTGTTGTGTTCAAAACAGATTCAAATTCGGAATTCATTTATATTTTCATGATTATAACCTTTACAAATTATGTAACCCAGTAGTGAGCAGAGGGTACTAAGTCTTTACTCTTTAGGAATTACTTTGGGTAAGAAGGGGAATTCAAAAATCCTAAAAAATGTGTCTCATAATTTATGGAAAACCCTTAAAGTTTTTTTTTAATTTAATTTTTAGTATACTCCAAACATTAACCAATTTCACTTAAGAAAATTCATAACCTTGTTTACTTAACAATTTTTTTTTTAAATTTAAAAATTAAAGTGGCTTAAATTTTGAATTATTATAAATAAAAAGTGATTTAGACTTTTAAACCCACATAATTTAGTATGTTCAAAAAAGACTATATACATAAAACATTTCCATGCTTAAGTCATCCCAATAAATTGGCAATTATTTAAGTCTCAATATCCATTACAATTTACGTGCCAAACAAGTGACATTCAACGATCTCCAAATTATCAGCAACCGCTCTCAATCGCACAACGCGGAAGTGATTTACAAAATGCATCTAAAACGCATTAGTTCAAAGCCGCTCCTCGGCGATGCGCGTGGAATGAGACAAAACGTTCGCTAAGTAATTTTCAGGGTTAACCAAAATAGCTTATGTCACTTTACTTATTTGTTAGGTACACTTTTAACAGCTTCTAAAGTTTGAGCAATTTTCTTTTGAGACACAATATCTATATACTTGTCAAGATGATCATCGGTGGCAACTGGCGTGTGTTCTGGTCACACATGCGAATATATTATTGTGCTTCCAACCCGAAAATAGAACGTTTAAGTAACGATAACATCCGCATCATTGTATCAAGTGGATTTAACGAGATTTTACTTAAAACTAAATTTGATGTTGATTTTTTAAATCGATTTTTAAATTGAATTAAAAAAATTACGAAAATGTTCTTAACTGCGTGATTAAAAAGTAATTTTTATGCAATTTAATTTTAAAATACTTAAAAGTGCTGAATAAGCTAAAATATTTCAACTTTACATATTTAAAAGAGGAATGCCGCTCGTCTACCACTACTACGAGGCGTCGCTTTTTTTCTGCAACAATGGAACATTACACTTAATTTATTGGTGTGACTATTCACGTTACAAAACGTTTGGTAAATAAATAAAAATCGTGTTAAAGTTGGCTGCTTGCCATCAACCAGCGGAGATGAGGTGTTTCAGTTTCTATACAGTTTGGGGATTTTTTTATGTGCAAAATGAAGCGACGCGAAAGACAATATTTTTTCAAGTCAAATTTACGTTGTTCATGAGGCGATGAGTTTTATATATTTTTTGAAGTAAAAGCTTTCCTTTTGTTTAAATTGTTGTTTGTGTAAGACAAGAATTTAATTTATGAAAAAATGAAATGTTTTCACTATTTTAACTAATTCCTTTAAACTGTCTAATAAATATTAGTTATGTCAGCATCCAGTTGGGGTTTTAATGACGTGTCTTAATTATTGAGGATTTTAATTTAATTTCTGATTTAAAACTGTGATGTCTTTAGTTGAAATTACTTAATTAAACCAATAACAATTGCTAAGTGAAGCAGTTAAAAAAAAACATTTCATTAGAAAGATAAATTTAAAAAGCGTTTTCTGTATTTATTCTGGATAATTTTTAAATTTCCACTGCGTGAATTTTAAATAAACTTTAAATTCAATTTAGAAAATAAATGCTAACCTATTAAAACGTAATTGTATCAACATAAATATTTCCTCCACTAATAAAACAAAATCAAAATGTTTACCATGAAATTTATGGGCTCCATTTAACCACAAAATGTAAACATTCACTTAATATACATTAAGTTACAACTAACTATATCAAGGTACATACTCGGATGTTTTGTGCGTAACTAAACAAACACGGCATTAATTAAAATCACACATAAACAAATGTGCAGCATAAACAATTTACTTAAATTAAATTTAATTGTATTTGTATATATCGTGATCGTTCAAAATTGTTTTCGAGTAATCGACCGACTGAACATTTGAGTATCTAATCGATTTACAATAATACAGCAACAATCCAGCAAACAGTGTAAACTGTACAACGCACACAATGGTGAGATAGAAGCTGATGAAAAGGTCCGAAATGCCCGGATTGGTGTTGTTGTCACCAGCATTATTATTGGTGACTGCACCACCAACAGCGCTTGAGGCGTCGAGTGATGGTGATTTTGTTGTTAAGCTGCTCGGCAGTAATTGCTCAATAAATCGATGAACACCAAACGAAGTGTCGTCCTCTGTGGTGGTGGTGACACTCGTGTCTGACGTCTCTTGTGTCGCACTATATAAAAAACAAAATTGTTTTAATTGCACTTTATGAATTTATGGACGAGTAATAGAATTATTATTAAATTGCATTAAGTTTAATTACACTGCATTTATGGAAATTGTTGCCAGGAGCCAAGTTATAATGAAACTATTAAATTTGAGGTGAGGCATTTTGTGTAACAGCTGCAACTTATAGTACTACGTACAGAGAGTGTCAACAAGCTTTAACGATTTGACTTTAACTGAATGTAAAACTAAAATGACAAGCGCGATAGCTGGAATTTTGTTTGTGATTTGTGTTATCTTATCATTATAGAATCGTTGAAAATTATCAGTTATGACTTATGTGTGAATTAATGAGCATACTTTTACAATGAGTCTTCGAGTATTTGTGAGATTGAGAAAGTATGTAAAGAAATGCAATGCTTAAATGTGAAGCTTGAGAGCGATTATTTTTAATAACATAAAAATGCATTAATATTTAATAAAGGAAAATACTTACGAAAGTTACATTTAAAAGCTTAGTTTTACTCACTTTTTTTCAATCTTTAATAAAACATCGCTGAAAGTTCTCGTGTGTCACACCAAGATCAAATGACCACAATAATAATTAAAATACACGACAGTAGACTCTCGTTTACCCGAACATCTCAGGAATAAATAACTAAATTTCCGGTAAAATGATGACTAGTTCAGTGAACTTTTCTGCAGCTTGATTTATGATTTGGGCTGTAGATTTTGTTGTAACTCCAATGCAGTTTTTCGGGCGTATTCTATCTATATTTTATATTTTTTCTTCATATTCTTGATGGTTTTCAAAGACTTCGTTAACAGTTGTTATTGCACGATTTTTTTTAATATCATTAAGATTTAAATCCAAAATGTTAATTTAATTCCAGTTTAAAGAGATTCTACTGCACCGAAACACCATTAAAAATATTTCACAAATAATTATACTAACTACATAAATGAAACAACACCAACATCAATATTCTCGTACTCGTGTTATCCAAATTAGGGTGGTTATTTTAAAGGCTTGAATCCTGATTTATTTCCATGTTGTTTTTGAATCGCGTGATTTTTAACCATAATTAGTCGCTTTAATTGGCTTCACGTGACTACACCTTTTAGAAACGTGAGTGCATTGTCTCATTTGCAGTTCAATTTAAAAGTATTGTAAACTTTTGTGAAGAGTGAAAACTAAAGATTGCATGTGACAAATCGTGTTAAATGCATTTTTGTTTTTTTTCTTTTAGCTTTCCCATTAAACATCATCCCTTAATTTTATAAATAAAAACAGTACAACAGTCAGAATGACGCCAAAAAAAAAACGGTTCTACTTTTTTTTCTAATTTTTTTGTTTTTATTTGTTGACAATTTAAATATTTCAGGACATAAAATCTATTGCTAATCTTTAAAGGACATAAAGAACTTTAAGTAGAAAAATTAAAACAAGCGAGATATTTTGATTTTGATTAAGACGACTACTTTCAAGATTTATTCTTTAAATATTTCAGAATATCCAAAATCGACTGTAAAAAAAAATCTTTAAAATAAAAACAACTAATTCAATTTTACATAATTTTATTTCTAGAATAAATAGTTTAGTAACAAATTAATTAGACACAAAACAATTCGCTTTTCCCATCAAATAATTGAACAATCAATATTTGATTCGACATGTCACAAGCATTTTCAAAGTGTAACTCGTACCGTAGCACCAAAGCGAGAAAAGAAAGTCTCATTAAGAAGCGTTGAAAATGCTGATGACAAAGAAATACCGAAATCCATTCATTGTAAAGACGACAGTAGTTTGTTTTTTTAGTAGCTTACCATAAAAATGAGTTTCACTAAGTTATAATTAGGGCTTACGAGCGTTTGCAGAAGAGCGCAAACGAGACTAATCTAGATATTTAAATTATAAGGTCAGCATAAAACATAAAATATTAAATAACGAACATACAGTTGTTGAAAACATAATTAATATTGACTGGCATTTGCTTGACAAGTACAGTGCACTCTGTGCAACTCCCTCAGCTAACCGTTGCGTTCCCATTTGCATACGAAATTGGCAGCATCAATTACGAAAGTACGAACGTGAGCTTTGTCATGGAAATGCAGTCCCCCATTTGCAGAATAAGTTATAAATTAAATGTGGTGGGTTGACGAGTTGATGACATGAGTTTGTAGTTTCATTAAATGAAAAGTGAAGTCATTAAAATTAAAAAATTGTACGCATTAATCGTGATTAAAAGTTAGTAAGAGATTTCTTTGGATTGTACGTTCTTAACATTTGGGAAGAATGCCTCAATTGGTAAGATGGGGTCCTCTGTTGCAAGAGTAAAGTAATTCGGCACCTTTCGCGAGGGCCCACTCGTGTTCACGGAATTATATCTATTCCCACTATTTCCTGAAATAGTTAGTTTAGCTATTTGCTCCGACAACTCGGACGGGCTCTCGGTGAGGTCATTTTTCGTTGAGATGGTGTGCGGCCGATACGAGTGATCATCTTTTGCAATTTTCATGATGGCCGTCTCACGTTCGCCCTTCTCCGTGGAATCGTGTGTCTCCACCGATGTTGACTTGATGTCGTCTGATGTCGCCGCTACCAAATTATCCTCCTCAGCGTCGAGGGAGATCTCTTCCGTGTCTGCTGGTTTCACAATAATTCGTTGACGGGTCACAACTTGTGGTCGGCGATTGTAAATGGTCGCATTACGGACGCTGCGTTGTGTGGGCTCACTCAAGGGGCTTTCGGTTGTTGAATATCGTACGCGATTTTTGAACGTTCTTCTTGTGCTGTTTGTGGTCCGCGGAGAATATGTTCGTGTGGTGGGGGCTGACGTGGTGGGTGTGGGTGATGTTTCCGTTGTTGACTTGTAACGATTTTTGAAGGCGTTGTTTCTTAAATTCACCCTGTTCGACCCCTCGGTGCGTGTTGAATTTCGCGCTGTGTCAGTGCTTTGTATGGATTTAACATCAGGCAGTAAACGATTTCGCGTTGGATATCGCACACCTCTTGTTGTGATTAGTTGAGGCGCTTCAGTTGAGGCAGCAGCTTCATTTTCTCCAGAGCTACCCTTCTTTTGTTGCTTTTGAGTGTACTCTTTAATGCTAAATCTGGGACGGCTCTTGCTGTCATATTTAGTTTGAGGCCTTAATCGAGTGGCAATAACATTTGTGGATGGACTAACTGGCTCAGGAATCTCACTTGAAATGGATGGTTGGCTGTTGTTGGGGTCAATAAACGTTCTAATTGTGGGACTGCTTTCGGCTTGAACTTCATTTAAAACTTCATCCTTTGGACGTGTTAATTTAGGACGATTTTGAGGCAGTCTGTTACGATACTTAAGATTGTCACGATGTCTTATTTGTGGATTAAGCGTTGACGTTGGATTACTTACAACGCTTTCAGTTATTTGAACTGGTAGCGGTGATGAAGTTGTGGTCGAAAATGCACTAAATGTAGGCAATGATGATGGTGAACTGACTGGGCTGAATAGTTTTGTGGTTCCTACAATGATGTCATTGTCAATTGGTCCATTTGTAATTTCAACTACAGTAGGGGAACTGTAATGGGTTGTTTCGACGCTAAACTGGGCCACGTCTGTAACTACTGGATTTCTGTATGTTTGAGCCTCGGTTGAGGTTGTTCCAGCAGTTGATGTGGAGCCTGTAGTAGTTGTAGTTGTCGTGGAGGTACTAGTTGAGGAGCTTACCGGTCTTATGCGATATTGCTTAGTAGTGGATTCTTCATAAAGCGGTTGCGTGGAATGCAATTTAATTACCGACTCTATTTGCTCATTTGCTTTTACGATGTCAGACGGATTACGGACTGCACTAATTGGTCGACGTGAACGATTTGGTTTAATTTCAGTAGCATCAGTGGGACGCAATGGTCTCACACGAAAGCGTCCTCTATTTTCTGATGGTCTCGGGGTGTAATTATTTTCAGACACTTTAATATTACTTCCTATCGAGTTTTCCTCCACATCATTTATTTCAGTAAGTGGAGTTGAAACAGTTGTTGTAGCCAGTGGTCTTTGTTCAGGACGTGGACGACGACGTCTCATTTTAGGACGATGCGTTGTAGGGGTCACTGTTGTGTACTCTTGTGTCGTGACTTCTCGGATCGGAGAATACGTTGATGTTGGCACAACCCGGAATGGTTCCTTTGATGGTAACTGTGGAGGAATTTCGTGCTTAAAATGATTTTCATAAGACGCTGGACTTGGTGAAGGATGTCGCTCTTTCATGCCAGCTGGTGGTGTAACTGCATCCTCAATTGTGAAGAAACTGTGTGTAATTTGTTGTCTTGGAGGTTCCTTAGCATTTTTATCACGATGCTCATTGTAGTACGTTTGCATAAAAGGATTATTGCGGAACTTTTGCTCCATACTTTCAAACACTTTGTAAACATCTGGTATTTCAGTGGATGTTGTTGTGGTTGTGGTTGAAGTGGTAGAAGGGGACGTCGCTACAGGTGGTGGTGCTGGTGACGTAAAGCTACCAACCTCTTGAGAGGGGCGAATTTCATAGCTATATCGATATGGGTTCTGAGTGGTGCTCGACGGTTGGGCATCCAAATTGTAATAATATTTGCTGAGATCAGGAATCTCGAATTTTTGACTCTGCTTCACAATATCAACATCTGTGGGAAATTTAACAGAATGCTGTTTAGTTGAAGTGGCTTGTGTGTTGACGGCACGCGTCACTTCCCTCTGTCCGAATTTTTGCTTTCCAAAGTATGGTGGCGGAACCAAATCCTTAACATAATCCTCATTTGGTTTAACCGTATGCGATTCAACGATTCCTTTGAAATTATTCGCGTGTATGCGAATCTGATCTTGATAGTTGTCACCTTCGGATGTAAACTGGAGCACGACCTTTGGCTTGTTACGTGGCTGACTGCTTTGATTGGGGTTGGGTGTAGAATATTGATACAGATGCGGTGACAATGTTTGTGGCAACTGTGTTGCTGCAATTGATGTAAATGACGGCTGTGTTGTTGTTTGGTATCGCACTGGATTAAGGGGTTGAGGTTTGGCTGAATAGTTGGTGGGACTGACTGGACGGATGAGGTGGGATGCGGGGCCGAAGTGTGAGAATGAGCTGATTATCGATTGGGGGAATGGCAGATTGTCAGTCGCTTTTTGCGGCACCAAGTACTGTTGTTGGTCGTACTTTAGTTTGTTGGCTATAGCGAGATGAGCTTGCAGCTTGTTCATTACGGGATGCGGTTTGGATGCAATTTGAATCGAAGGATTTGTGTATGCCGAGTCTCTGTCATTGCATTTGGGGAGATAAACAATTATTATTGATCACAAGCTTGTTACAAAATTTGATGAGTTGTATTTGATTTACCTGAAATTTGTTACTCTGACAGTTGTGGCCACATCGCCGAATGGCTGATGAGACAATGCGCCGGGTTTCAGTGCGTACGGCTGCAAAAGTGCATTAAATTTCGGTGTTGACGGATACATGTTGTTGATGTAGTGATAATTGCCATAGTCGGGGCGGTACACTTGCTTATGGCCGTGATGGGCTGCTTTCAGGGAGACAGACGCGGGCAGAATTGTGTGTGCGTGATTGGAGCTGCTGGGTAAGAGGTTTGCGGTGTACGCTGTTAAATCATGATGCGGCTGTTGATGACTTTGATGATGGTGATGCACATTTTGCATCGATATTGGCAACTGATGCGTGTTTGGCAGCTTGTGGTAGTGAGGCGATTGCAGTGGTGGATTGAGGCCTTTAATATACTTCAATATTTGGGCGTTGTGTCGTGCTATTTTTGCCAACTCCAGTGAGTTTGCTGATTCGAAACTGGGAATGCTTATAAAGTGCGGCGACATTGCTGGTAAGGAGATTGGTCCGGACATAGGACGCCAGCCAGGCTGTAAAATTGAACCATTTATTTTAATTGTTTGTTGTTGAAATATACATTTTATTGCACTTACTGATAAATGGTGGAGGCTTTGGCAAAAGCTGCTGTTGAACAAGACGCCAAAGAGCCCTGGAAAAGTTTGCGTGATTCAGTTTAATTATGTTTAATTCTTTTTTTTTGTGTTTGTTGAAACGATTTTTTTTTGTGAAGGAACTTCAGCAGCTTTGCAAATGTGCTTGCAATTTTAAGTAGCATTTACTTGTTTGCATTGTTGGAAGACTGTTAATTAATTAGTTCGTTTAACAATTCTTTCTTTCAGCAAATAAAGGGAATTTTGAGTTCATTATTTTATTCCAATTGAAAAAAATTAAAGCATAAAGGTCCTAATTTACTTCAAAAATAATTGTTAAAACATCATTTTCACGAGAATTAAAGTTTAAACGATTTCCACTTGTTAATAAAATTCTACCTAACTTCATGTTAAGCCACTTACATTCCTTCTTAAGCCATTATTTCTTACGAGTTTAAAAAAAATTTCCAAACACATTTCATCAATGAAATATCGCTGACGGCAAATACAAACACAATATCCATCACCAAAGGCTACCGAATTAAATTTGATAAGTAGCCAAACGTGACAGCCGCTGAAATGAGCGTCCAACAGCGTAACAAATTAAAATTACGCATGACGTCTTGAAGAAAAAATTGTTTATTGAAATGATTCGGCAATAATTTTTTAAAGAAATAACACACTTCAGGCGTAGCAAAGAAATTCTCTCACTTATAAATTATGTCTGCAAGGTGAAAAAAAAAATACTTCAGTGATTGATTTGATAATTGCGAGGAAAGAAATGGACCAAGACCTCATTGGAGAAAACAAAACTATAATATTATGACCAAATAATGGTGTGCGGTGGTTAATTGAAAGTGTTCGTAGATTTTTAAGGTGTTTTTTCCATTTTATTTGTTCTCACGCTCAAATGTAGGAACATGTGCTAAGTCCTAGCTAACTAACAGCAATGAATTGTTGATTTGACGCAGACGTAATCTTAAAGTGATGCTGCTTTTGTTAATTGGAATTTAGAATTTTATGTCGATAGAACTTTTAGGTCAATCGTGCGGCGAGCTTTTTTTATTATTTTAATTGAATAATTTTTTGTTTGTCAATTATTATTTAGCTAATGTTATTTGGCACAATTACAGAAAAAACTTGCCCAAAAATTCTAGGAAACCGAATTGGCTCGCTTGTATCCATTTTGTATTTAAAACATTCGTTGCTTTCAACTTGTTTTTAAGCTTTATAGCCAGTTATGAGTGCTGCAGAGGACGCTACTTTCTGAAGCACGTCCGCGACATCATGTTGACCCTAATTTTATTGTTTTCAATTTTCAATGAATAATTGCTGTACAGATGGACCCGTTGAATAGTTTGCAATTATTTCTTCATCAGCAATATGTTCTTGCGAGCATTTTAAGTTTGCACATTTTTCGTATTTTTAATTTCAGAAAATGTTTTCTTTTAATACGTGTTTTAAAAGGCTGGTCTTGACCTTTATTTTTATTGTAATATTGAAACTTGAAACGCAATATAAATACTTTTGATTCCGTGACTTTAAAAAAATTAGTGCTGGTTGAAAAAAATTTAATTTTATTTAAATTGACAATTTATTGCACTTTCACAAAATTCATATTTTCATGTCGTTCAAATTTTAGCTATAAATCTAATTACACTTTTCTTTAGAATTTTGAAAAGACAGTTGCAATTTTTATGACTTAAATATTAAGTGAAACTAAATTGATTGAAATCGTACTATTTTATTTTTGAATTTTTATATAAATATTACCCACTTTCCATAATTTCAATTAATTTATGATCATCTATTGCAAAATCAATTTGATTCCCATTGTATTTTGTTGATTTACATTAACATTTCCATACATCATAATTTGGGTTTTGATAAATGATCATCAGGTGTTGCATTAACGCCTCAAAATTATTTATTAACAATTAACAATCCCATTCATTTCAATCAATTCATATGTTACAGAGTGTTAGAATAACTTAAAAACAACAGCAGCAATTTATGCGAGATTCATTATGTAAAATTATATCAGCAGTCAAAATGATCTGATAACAATTACAATGCAGGGAGTGCAACATGTCATTTTAGAAGTAAAAATGGTTTTAAATCTCTAATATGAAGGGAGAGCGACACGTGAATTTATCAGTCAAAACTGATTAAAAATTGCAATGCAGGGAGAGCAAGGTGTGAATTTATTAGGATTTGGTACAATCTAGGAGAGTGTTTAAATATCTAGAGGATTACCATGGGTAATCCAGAAGTAAACGGCGAGTTGGAATATGGAATTTGTGGTAGAATAATGCACAAACATTTATGTTTTTATTCATTAAAACGTATTTTAGATAATGAAAACTTAATATTTTGAGCTTGAAATCATCAGAAAAAAATTTCATTTTCTCAAAATCGAACGAAGTTTAACGATGTTAACATTTAAATTATATTATTTCAAAGATATAAAGAGTACTTGAGAAAGTGACATTTAGAACAAAAAAAAAAATATGAGGGAAAAGTTTTTTATAGAAGATATCAAAATTTTATGCAAATTCATTTAGTAATTTACGAGAAAATCAAGCGGGTTAATTAACAAACAAACAGACAAACAGACAAACGGACGGACGGACGTAATTATAAACATACAAACTGTTTTATAGACCACATTTTTGAAGTCAGAAGTTGTTAAAAAAAAGTTTCTACATTTTACGTTATTTTTACAAAAGTAAGAATTTATTACTCAAGTATAGTGGGTCGTCATAAGTTTCAAAAAAAAAATTTCTATCACCAAAATTGAACAATCATTGATTGACTTTTAATTTTAATTTATAAGTCAAATTTAAATCCTTATTGAACATATAATATCATCATTAAGCATTAATTCACATTAAGTTTTTAAGTGAATTTATAAACACATTATTCTTATTGTTTTGTTTAAATTGAATCTTAAGCCATAAGCATTTAAAATTCCCATACAAAAAACAATTAAAAGAAAGCTCCAGCTGTACTATTGTACAATAGAAAAATTCTATTTCCTCCAGTTTTCTAATGACCTTGAATGAAATCACTCTCCCCTTCAAATTGTACTCGTATATGTGATTAATTGAGTCTTTTCTTTCACCAGCCATTAATTCACTTGGCGCTACTACGTGCGAGTGTAAAATAAAGCATATTTCCTGTGGCCAGATTGTTGTACAATAAATAATGCACAGTCTTAACTATAAATAGAAGAATATAATGCAGCGTATTTTTTAATTATAACAAAAAAGATGAAAATATCTCTTTTCTAAATCTCTTCTTCATTATTATTAGTAACACCGCATGATGGAGAAAACTGTTGCAGTCTTTAATTAAGCTCATATGGACTAACATACTTAATGCTCTAGTGACTTAGGGCCATCATGAGTGGATGCTTTAAGATCTATTAATGGTTGTTGGATAACATTTTTTAAATATCATTGTTTTAATAACTATTTAATCCACATTCGAGGTTTAATTTTTGTAAATCTCTTCCTCTCGTTTTCTTTTATTTAAAATTTTTAAACAAGTAAAAAATGACATTTTCCCGGAACTTTTTGAACTCAACATAAATTTGCATATTATACAAAGACTTTCATGGTTACTTAAAGTCATCACGTTACTCTGAGTATAAGCACAATTCATTCCAATGGACATTGTGATTGCGGTCGCAATTCATTCTATATTGTGGCAGCGTTTGCGGCGTACTCTCGATGAACAAGTGTGAAAAACTGTTAAACAACTTATCCAAGAAGATCCAAATAACGTGCATTGACCAATTTATGAAATTATGTGGTAAATATGTAGCTTTATATAATGTTACTTACCGAAGAACAAAACGTATGCAGACATGTTATGTAGCTCACTGTTCCAAATTACTCATTTAAGTTATGTTCTGTGCCAACTTGAGCCACTTGTTTTGACCAATTAATTTGGGGCTTTTAATTTATCTGCCCGCCTCTTTTTGGTGTGCGTGCTTTGCTTCAACTTAATACAATAATTTGTTTGTTGCCTCTTTTTTTTATTGTGGTTCAATTTTTGTTGTTATTGATGTTTGATTTTTTTTCCCAAATTTTAATTCACTCCAATTTAATATGATTTGGATTATTTATATTTTTTATGTTACACAGTAATTGTATAATTTTCATTCACACAACTGCATGATTATCGACAATGATTCGATTAATCGAGCTGACATATTTTCCAGAGCCTACAAATTGTTACTTTCAGATTTCGGTCTAGAAACTATCCATGTCTCTCGGCGGAAGTTGTGCTTGACTAACTGCAATGTATTATGTGCATTTTGCAATGATGACAGTCTGCATGCAAGTAGTAATCGTATATTGTTGTAAAATTAATGTTTCTTTAACACGAGAGAAAACTATCTTTTTTATTTTTACTAACAAAGATTTTTTTCGTTCTTTTAATACGCAACTTTCTTAAAAATTAAATTTTCAATTGTACACATCAAAATTTCACACACAAATTACATGTCATTTTTTTAAATGAAATTTTAACAAGCACTTTTTACAACATTCATTCAAATTACATCATTAATTTTAATGCCATCGTTAATGTTAGCATATTGTAATTTAAATCTCACCCTGCTTGCAAAAAGAAGTAAAACAATTTGTCTTTAAGATGATGATGATCGCCCAAACGACGGACTCAAAAATCGTTTTTTGCGCGCTTCCACTTTAAACTATGCACAATCAATGTTATTATCTATAAGTATTTTCTTTTTGCATTATTGTTCTTGCACACAGATCGACCTCGATTCACCTGTTTTGAGGCAACACACCATACGGACAGCCTACACCAGAATCACGTCGACGATCATTACACTTTTTATCTAGCACGCGTTGTATTTATTGTGGTCTTGCAGACTCGGCAACTATATTTTGTTATATAAAGCAATAGCAATAATTGTGCGCTAGCGCGAACTGATCTACCGAAGAAGCAACAACAAACTGAAGTCCACAAACAATGTTAAGTTTTAAGTTGAAGAAATGTATAAAACCGCGATGAAGTTGCGCGCGTCTTGTGGCCGCCTTCTTGTGCTGCGTAACTTGTGTTGCAGATTGGGCTGAGTTTGCTCGCAGCTGAAGACGTTAATGTTATCGCGTCGTTGGCGCAAGCGGCTGGGAGTCACAAAGCAACGGTATAACCATTTTAGATCAACGCACATCGCACTTTATTACTTCTTTTTGATGTTACGCGATGAAAAACGCGGCAAACTTAACATGTAGATGCATTCAATAGTGCAGAGCTTTACGCGCTTTTTATTGTTATCATTTTAACAATGAAATTTGTTTAACATTTAAATTTAAAGCAATTTAACATCCAAATTTAAAGCAATTTAAAATACAATTTTAATTCAGTAAGCATTTATTTTTTTAAATAAACTTAAAATGAAAATTATGTTTTCTTACAAATTTTGTAAGTCACCGCATAAATGTGACGAATTTCTTGTCACTTTTTTTTTAGACAACAAGTTGAAAGTCGAGGTCGTTACGGATATAACTACAACGTTTATTGTTTATCATGCTTCTTATGTTGGTCACACGCAATTGGCACTGCATTTCGTGCAAGGCTTTATTTGGAAGAACTTTTCTATTGAATGTAGTGAACAATATAAATCAAAGTGAAAATATTGGCAAACTTTTTGGCACACACAACGTTGTACCACATTTCCTTGTCATTTATTTGAATGGATTAGACCTGTACCAATTTTTTTGTTTGCATCACAACAACGATTTAGCGTTTTGTCAGTTGTAATGTGTAAAGTTCGTTGGAAAATCAAGACATGGGAATTTCCTTTAACATTTTTTTGCAGTTCCTACATATTTTTAAATGTGTTTTTTGTTTGGAAAAATTGTGGTGAGTAACTACAATATTTTTAAAAATCTCTTTATCGCTTAAACATTTATCCATTTTATTTCTGAAATAGTTTTAAAAATTTTTTTAAATTTTTTTTATGATTTTAAAAGGAACAACTTGTTATGATCAATTAATTTGAGGCTTTTAATTTATTTACCCTCCTCTTTTGGTTGGTATGTGTTCTTCCACTTAATACAATAATTCGTTTTGTTGCCTTTTTTGTGGTTTTTATGATTTAAAATATTAAGCTCAACTGTGATTAAGAGCTTTTATCGAAAAGATTTATATATTGACTTAAAATTTTTTTATAAGCTTCTAAGAACTTCTTCTGCAGAGAAAGCTTTTTCTAGCAACTCAAAACTCATATTCTGAGGGTTAAAAAGCGGAAGGAGTTTTTTTTTTATTTAGGAGAATATTTTTTACAATTTTCTGAGTTTTCATGACTTCTTCAAATTGGAATTACTTTCTACATTATTAAATAGTAAAGAAAGGATTGAATTAAGTCCAGGAACATTTTAAACTGTATAAAATGTGTAAGATTTTTTATTTAAATTATTGACAATAAAAATTATTTTTCTGTGACTACTTCTTAATTAATGTTGCAAAGTTGCTTTAAAAAAAAAAATCCCCAATTTAAACTGTATTAAAATATTCCAAAACAAAATTGAACCATATTTTCAGTTTTTAAAAGGATTATATTAAATTATATTAAAAAATGTATTCAAGATAAACATTAAACAATGAAATCTACAATTTAAAAATATTAACCACAACACCTAATCCACTTAATTTACATGACAACTTTAAATTCCTTCAAAAATCTAACCAATTCATTAAGTTAAAGAACAACACTATTTGCCATCTCCTATTCAAATTTGCACATTTAATGGAAACCCAAACCATGTCACGCGAGGCAAATGCTTTCAAAAAACAGGACCCTGTTTCACTTACTAATCAGAAGCTTGAAGCGCAGACAATTCCTCCACTTCACGTGGGTGGAAATGAGCAATTAAACACAAATCCGAATTGAAACTGAAACGCTGATGTTTGCTTTAACAATCACATCCGTTTGCACTTCTAAGCTCAAGCATCGCCAATTCAAATGGCCGTACTTTGTGTAGTTTATATTCTCAATTGGTTTTTCACATTCTAGATTGGAGCTTTAATTGAAATCTCAATATCCGGGCGCTTGGTGGATGAAAGAAAAATCTAAAACAATCGTTGAAATTAAAGTGGGATAAAAAAATGTAATTAAATAACTTTTCCACTATATTTTAATTAAAATTAACTGTGGATAAAATCATTAAAAGCAATTAATTATACAATTTAAAATAATTGTACCTGAATTCCAGCAAATCTTATAAACATTATCAGTTGCATTTAAAAATTCAGCAAAGTTTCAACTCTCAAATGAGGTTTGCCGCATCCCAAAGCTTGCCACCCTCGTTACACTGCACCCAAGAAAAGCTTTTTAATGAGTGCAGTAGCTGCAGATAAAGTTCTAAATTGCAATGCAAGCATATTCGCTTTGCCATTGAAGCATATTTTCAGAGCATTCATTAATTTTCACATAAAAGTCTTAAATTCATTTCGTGCACTCGCATTAAAATATAATACGTACACCCGAAAGTTTAATGAACGCTAAGAAAGGACTGATAGCGTTTCGCATGAAGAACACTAACACCGTACTCGTATAATATCAGTGCACGTCGCTGGCTAAATTGAATGCCAAATAAGCGAAGAAAGGGAAATCTAATCACCACAATATTTTCAGCATAATTTTATAACGCACGCAACAAATATTATTTTGCTCAAAAGCATGTTAGTTATACTACTATATTTGTTATAAATGAATTCATTATATTTTCGTTAATATTTACAACGACCGTTGTATTGTTGTGATGAATTATGTTGAAAACAATTTCTATATCAACCAATTATCACGTGCACGCTTTATTGTTTTGCTTGCAGACATTGTACGACGAGTCTTGCCCGCTTATAAGCTTTCATTGTGGCACAAACACACAGACAAATCTGAGCACAAGACTCACAATAGACGTTGTCTTGTCCAAATATGCAGCCGGGGGAAAGTTTTCCGGTTCAATATTTAACCTTTTACGCGACATGAATGCTAATCACAATCACATATTGTTTATTGATCGAATATCTTCATCAACTGCAACCCACCCACCCCATTTTACCCTACAAAATGTTGAACATTCAAAATAATGAGACATCAAATCAAAAGTGACAACGTTGGCCTTCACCTTAAATTCACATTATTCTACAATTTAATTAGATCAAGGATGCGTTATTATTCTATCTTTCATTCTCTCTACATGGCATAAATACACATTGTACAATGTACACCCACTTTAAAGCATCGAATCACAACGGTTATACACTAAACCCGTTGTCAAAGGGTGACAAATTGTTGATCCCATTCGGGATTCATTTGACAACTGCTGTGTGGGGCCGCCCCAAATGTGAATTATAATAATTAAAAGACATTGTGTTAGTGTGGAGAGCTTCCATGTTAATGTTATAATGTGCTCTCCTCACCCGCATTTCATCCCCTCACCAATCCATTACCATGATACGGTCTGATGTTGACTGCGTACTGGCATCATGGACCTGAAAGTGATCGCATCGCATCGCAGGGGTGTAAATTTAATGTATGGATGCGTCTCAATTCATATTTAATTAGAATCACGTCTTCATCTTACGGTTGTGTGATGTGTCTGTTATGCTTCAGCACAGGTGCGGTGTAATTAGCATTATTGTTTTGTGTCTCTCCGGCGTTGGGAGGTGCGTTGTGTGCGGCACAATTATTGTAATTTATGTGCTGCGACTTTAAATTTGTGCATAATTGAAGAAGTTGTGCGGTTTTAGTTTATTTTCAGTCGTTTGTTTTTTTTTTATTTTAGGAGGACGACGACTTGATTTAATTACTCATAATGTGGCTTAAGGGATGGTGTTTTAAAGTTTTGTGTTTAAGAAGATGATAAATGAATTAGAATTAAATTAGAATTCATTTGAAAACTAAATTATGATTTTTTGAAAAGGAAGATGAGGATTAAATCGATTTGTTTCTGTCATTTAATTTAATAATAAATTAGGTAGTCAATTTTCAATGGTTTGATCATTTATTTTTATTTTGTCAGTTTAAACTGTGAAGTTTTCCAGAATATTATGGTGTAAAGATAAATGTATTGTAATTAAATCCGTCAAATTAGAGAAAATTTGCATTTATTTCCTAAATTTCAAGTTGTCCATGTTTGAATTTGAATTGAATTTGAATTTTAAAAGAAAATTCAGTCGTTATAATATCTCAAAAACGGCGTAAAGGATTTTATTGAAAACTCTGTAACAACTTTTTTTGTGAATGGAAAATTCAACTCTTCAATTTAATCTGCAATGAGACTAATCTCTTAATCTACATTTAATTCTTTTTAGCTTTTAAGAATTTGATGTTTTGGAAATTTCAGTGCCCTTTTGTAATAAACAAATTCTTGAGATTACATAGCCTGCAAAATTATTTTGAAGCACCATCTTGTGGCCAATAGTGTAATATACCGAATGAGTAAAAAGTAAACGAGATAGAACGCGTCTATTAATATTTTATATTTAGTGTCAGTGGCACTTAATACTCCCCCGTGCTCCAGCGAAGGTTATTTTTTCAAAAATGCAGATAGTTTTGACACCCTCTGAGTCCAAATAAAAAAGAATTTGCAAAAATATATCGAGAAATGACAAGTTTTACGTTTTTTTTTTCAAGGACACTCAAGGTCAAGTTATGGTTCAAACATTCAATTTTATCACAAAAATAATTGAAATAGGAATAAATATACAGTGCTTAATTGTTACGAGCTCCATCACCATTGCGACTTAAAAATTAAAGGTTGGCTAAACATTTCAAGGTCAAGGAATTGATTTTCTTCCATTTTTTATTGTAAAAATGTAAAAATGTAAATTTAGCATGTTTCTAAATATGAATTTTAAATTAAATGAAAACAGACATTCGTTACATTCATAAAATCATTGAAGTGAGTTTTTTATCCGTTGCCCGTGACAAAATATAAAAATGATAAAAGCTTTTAAATTTTCAAAAAAAACGTGATCAAATATCTTCAAAATGTGCATACGAGTTGCAATTTCGAGGCCATTATCAATCGCTTATGTGCTTTCGTGACCGTCAATATTTTAGGTACATATATAGCTATCATCGTGCACCATGCACAATTGGAAGGGATTGAGCTTATACATGTTTGAATATTTGCACGTCCACTGAACTGAGCTTTCTAACAACAAATGAAATTGAAAATATATTTACAGGATGGAATTTAGGGCAAGCAAATTTCAATATTTTTTCTTGCTTGCTTTTGTGGCTGTTGTTTTTAGTTTTTATAAATTATAATTTATAATCTATGAAGCTGTTAAGTATAACAATTCTGCAAATGGTTGTCTGCTGCGCTGCAATGGGCATGAGGCATGAGCATGCACCAGGTGAAAGAGAGAATTATTGTGAAGTTGTATGTGCGAATTTCTTTTAATTGGTTTTCGTGAATTTTGTTACGATTATATGCTCTGGTTGTAGCATAAACATTGCGTTTTTAATTTTTCCATCCATTCTTTCAGTTGCAATGTAAATGCATATAAAGGTAAATACAACATGGAGTTGGCTAAGCTCTTCTTGCAGCCCATCTTTTCTCTTTTTGTGTGTGTGCTTTACTTAATTCTATTCCGTTTTGGAGCTGGAATTTAAATTCATTTTATGGTTTTACATGTTTTTCGCCCAAGTGATGCGATTTGTAAGTGCAATGTGCATGTGCAACCGCGTTAATTGATATATTTGAATTTCACTGAGTGTTTTTGAGCTTTTTTTTCCATGATGATAAGCTTCGTAGGTTATAATTTCTTTTCGTGTTCCATGCGAGATTGAAAATGCATTGTGGTTAATTTGTCTTAAAAGTAAAAAGTGCAAAGTGTTAAGGCGATGTAACGATGATAAATTGTTTTAAAAGTTGAGCTGTTGTTTAAGCTTAATATCAAAGAAATAGAAAAACAGCAAAAAGTGAGCGGAAAAAAGCTCACATAAGCAATTTGTGTAAATGAAACAGCGCAAAAAATGAATCTGTGGGTGACAGTTTGGTTAAGCAGCTTCAATTCGTTATAAAAATGTTATTAATAAATTTCATTCGCCTACTTGGAGCTGGTTTATGTTTAAATTAAGTCATTTTTAAAGCCCTACAACTAAATACCATCAGACTTTATTTGTTTTTAATTTAATTAAAGCCTATAATTATCTAATTAAATTAAAATGTGGATTTTAAAAATTATTTAAAACAGAATCGAATAAAATCAATAATTCAAACCTTGAAATAAAAGCAGTATTTAATTAAATCCCGATCAATTAATTCCACACAATCCAAATAAAAATATGTGTAAAACCGTTGTTACTCTCCTCGTCACTCAAAGGACACACATCGTAAATTTTAATCACATTAAATATCACCCATCCTGCTGCAACAATTTGCCCGACAAGCCGGCAAACCAAAAAACGCAACACCCAAAAACATGTAGTGTGTTGAATTTGTCGCATTTCCATCGCGTCGCGTGGGCGTGGTGGTATTTTGGACTAAATACCACTGTCATAATTGGCTTTACAAGTGACCGTGGTTGTTTAAAACCAATATAATTACTTTCACACGTAAGTGCATACAGTCTGGAATACTAATGAGGCGGAACACTGAACAGCAGTGGCTGGTTGTAGTGCCAGGCAGACACATTGTGTGTGGGTACGTACTTTTTAACACTTAAAAAGGCATAATGGGAGAGAAGAATGGATCGTAGAAACGTACGAACAAGTAAAAGTTATTTGTAAGACCTTAAATAGATTTAGAGTTCAGCTGATTTCGCTGATTAATTGAGGTCGAATGGTATTTGTACTTTGTTTAATTACTATTATTTTTATACGCAATTAATTTGTTAGTTTTATTTTCTAATCCATAGAGCTTATTCGTCTGGTATTATTGTAACAACATTTAAATAAACAGCATTAAACTAATCCGTTGATCCTATTTAATAATTTAAAACATGTTAAATGCAAATTGGATTTTAGTTGATTTTTATTGTACAATTATTTATTTGTTTTTATTACATCGATGACAATTGAAATCCAAACAATAAAGACATATTTTAAATTTAATGACATAAAGGCATTGTATGTCAAATATTTTATAAAACCTACATTCAATTAATTAGTCAAGTCAAGAGGTCCTCCAATGCTGTTGCTGGAACTATCCGCCGAGCTAAGAGTCTCCGGGGTTTCCTCTTTTGCTTGAATACGCACAATGCTCGGATCCAATACCTTTTTATCCTTTGTCTTGTCCTTGTCTTTATTGTGCTTATGCTTATGCTTATGTTTGTGCTTCTTTTTGTCCTTCTTTTTCTTTTTCTAAAAATTAAGATAAAACCAATTTAATAAATTTAAATTTTAAAACTTTAAAAAAATTGGCTAACCTTTCCCGGTTCGGTTTTAATCTTTGTATCCTCTGTTGCTCCAAACATTCCCGGTTCAAATCCAACCGGTCCACCATCTCCAATAATTCCTGGCAGTGAAACTGAATTATCCGAACTGAAGTCGGTTTTTACCTTTTTCAAGTCAGGTGGTAAAATTGGAATATCATCAATTTCTATTGCTGGTTCCTCCTTTAAAATTAAATTACAAGCATTATTAAAATAACATAAAATAATAAAATGGAACCAACCTTTACAACTGGATCCGTGTAATCCAATTTAATATCAACTTCATCCGCAATGCTTTCAAAGGTTCGCTTCATAGAATTTTCACCCACGCTATCGATAATCGTTTCTGTAACGACAGTCGTTGTCGCTGCCACATTCGTGGTAGCCGCAATGCTTGGAATTGTATAGGATGTATTGGATGATGGACTTTCCACCTTTATTGATTCACTCATGTACGGTGCAAATGATGAGGTGACTTTTTGTGGTCGCATTAATGCAGACAACTCGGGAGACGATAAGCAAAGGGGGCGCTTTATTCCGTAAAGGGAGTGATAGAAATCTACTAAGTCACATCGTAATTTTGTGTCATGACTTACAAGGCAGCTGCAACACGATTTTGTTTTAAAATATATAAAAAAAGTAAATATTATTTAAATTACTTCATTGTAGCCCAAATCCTTTCAACAAGCTCTTCCTTATCCAGCTTATGTCGATGGCCACGGTCAAATGGTGGCGAATCAATTAACAGTTGAGCCAATGCATGACGCGCCATTGGATCGGGATCAGATTCTAATAAGTCCAGTAAGTGCTCCAAATCTTCCCAGCGGCCATCTACTTTTACAAAATCTACCAAACACTCCAAGGCGGCTATTCTCAGATCAATGTAATTGCCATAAGCAGCGTAACTACGATAGATTTTAGGACTTGATGGTAAATGACCACACTTTTGAAGCTTGCGGATTACTTTTAAACAAGAAACTGACACTGAGTTCTTGTAGGAGGGAAGATGCTTTTCTAAATTTAATAGGCGTGTAACTTCCTCAAGGACCAACCTAGTAAAGATAATCAAAAATAAGAACGATGTTCTCAATTTTATTATAAAAACATACTTAGCATCAGCTGACAAATTTTCAGCCGTGATTGGGGCGCCTTGCTGCACAACTGATATTACAGGCGTTATGGAGTAGCCCAATGCGTCTACCAATCCTGCCCTGTAGTAGTTGTCAGAGTAATGATTCCTTGTGTTGTCATTGTACTTGAAGAGATCGAGAAGGAAGCGAATTACTTCGGGTGGACAAATTCCATGGGCAGTTCGGAGTCCTAATTTGAAATACAAATCAATTAACACAAAACCATTACAAAAAACATCTTGCTTAATAAACTTACCAGCCATTGCCACAGGAATAGTTTTTTGCAGAAAATAATGTTGGAAGTTTGTGAAATTATTCTGCTTAATAATGTGAGGAGCACTAAATGAACCAAACAACTTTCGAAATATGTTAAGCATTGCTGGAGGTCCTTGCCAACTAGTCACCATTGCATTAGCCACTTTGGTCAAACACATTGCCGCCTGACATCTAACTTTATAGTAACACGTTTCACTCTCAATAGTGTCGGTCAATGCCAGACGGGTTTGTGGTGTTGGATATTTCTCCAGTGCAGTAATTGCATCCAATTGAGCTGTTACGTCGCGTTCATGACGCAATTGGAATTGCCATTGAAAATCGGGTTGCTCAATGTGCACGGAACGAAGATGAATCATTTCAGGATCCAACCGAATCCACAAAACTGGAGAGTCACTAAAATTAATTATAATTAGGAAAGAGATCTCAATTAAAAAGGTAATAAAGAACTTACTCCATGGGGGACAAATCCATTTCGACTTCCTCTCCAGTACAAAGGGGGATTTTTTTCTTTTTATTCCTTCGGCTCTTTGAATGACAAGTAATGTCTGCCTTAACAATAGTGTTCTCAATTTGCAATGTGTGCTTGAAGGTACCATCCAGTTCTTGCAACTGCACAAGTAGGGGTCCCACATATTTTTTGACGCCCTTTTGTGTAACGGAGTCCTGTTTGATTTCCAATTCAATTGTGTTACGTTTGCGATTAAAGACACAGGTAAGAGAAAATTTTGCATGTCCCCCCGTTCGGACCCACTGATCCATAAACACTGACATATCTTTTCCAGTCACCGTAAAAATAGCTTTTGTAAAAACATTCGTAGATATCAGCAAATTGTGCCACAAACCACTCCCAATTTTGGTTTGGGCTGCATTTGAAGCCAATGACAACTGCTTGTTAAACACTTGCAACAGTAGTTCCTGTCCAATGCGATGCTCCAACATCCGAATGACGAGATGCGCCTTTTTACGCATGGCATCCACATATTTGGGAGACATTGTATGCAAATTTTTGGGTGAGAAATGATGAATAATCTCAACTTGCTTGGCAACAGTTGCTGGCCCAGATGATGACACAGGAAGGGGAGCTGGCGGTTGACTGCAATCCAACACAATGCCACCATATTGCTCTTCATACTTCATGACCTCTGCCAATTCGGATTGCACCCAAGCACGGTACTCATTGTTGCCGAAACATTTTTTGGAGTACAACCCACAAAGATACTCAGCAATTCCTTTAGCCAACCATGTGTCCGACCAATTTTGCATTGCAATAAAGCAACCGAAAAATTGTTCAGCAATTGCTTTCGACATTACTTTACGAGTCTCATAAGTTTGATCAATGATGGCAATTGAATGGAGTAGGTGAGTCGACAAAATGCTCATTGTTGAATACGCATTCACCTCGGCATCACATTCATCCACGAACACTTGCTTGTAGCACGTAAAAGGGTAGCGTGTGCTTAAAGTCTCTTCAAAAAACTCAAACGCTTCGTGCATGTATCGAACGGAATTCTTCAGCAGTGGCATCAATTGTGGCAAACAAAAGTGTGTCACTTCATGCATGTGCGGATCGACGTACACTTCAAATGGACCAATCGCTAATGCAATATTAGGAGCAGCCACCGGCATTGATAGCACATAATGAT
This sequence comes from Sylvicola cinctus, assembly GCA_963854165.1. Classification (NCBI taxonomy): domain Eukaryota; kingdom Metazoa; phylum Arthropoda; class Insecta; order Diptera; family Anisopodidae; genus Sylvicola; species Sylvicola cinctus. Next base: position 39,572,900 of record OY974084.1, read on the forward strand.
AGGTTTTGCGTCTCAAATCAGGCGTCATTACAACTTCTATCAATTCCCCACACGAAACTGCAGTCATATTTTCATCCACAGTAAACTCTAGCTTCCACGTGCATGGTTCTGCAAAACTGTCCACACATGGGAACCACAAACGAGACGAATTCTCATAAGCAATTGTGTAGCAATGGGATGATTCTTTTGCTGTGGGATCGTCACTTTCAGGACAAACAAAATGAATCCCACCCTCAGGCTTTTCCATGGAAAATTCAATGCCAACACGCAAACCACGTCCCTCACTGATTAAATGATATGCTTCGGGTAAAATGGTTATGACCAGCTCACCAGCACTGTTGTCTGGGTCGACTTTTTGTGCGCCGCTTAAATGCATTTTTGAATATGCTTCAAGTGATCGACTGGAAATAAATATTTTTGATTTTAATATTACTGTTAAGGATTTGCAATAAATTCCAATTACGTTTTAGGGTCATTTTGGCAGATATCCAAAAATGGATCAAAATACTCGTAAGGTGCTTCATAGGTATCGTTGAGGACAACACGGTAGATTCGGCATTGTTTTGCATTTAATTTCAGGGTCCTCAAATTGTCCCGAATTGGAACAATGGTAAGCTCAACGAATCCCTGTGGAAATTCAAGCAGTTAATATTTGTAATAATTGAAATAATTATTATTAATTTACAATTAATGTTTTCTGCTCAAAATTGATTCCGGTGAGGCTGAGGATTTGATGGGCTGTGAAAAGTCAAATACTGTTAGTCACGTTTCTGTGTTTATTGTTGAAATACTTATAGTTTGAATGGTCGAATATTATCGGCGGTTTTTTCCTTCTTCATTTTGGCATATTTTATCCTTTTCTTCACAAAGATTTCAAGAGTATTTAGCAAAAGTCTGCAGTTTGTTTACAATTTAATGTCGGCAATAAAACTTTTGATGATTTTTCATGAAAATATTGTTTGACAGTTTTTAGATTTATATAAATTCAAAACTTATATATATAATCACAATTTTCGGAATTGTGATATTCGCCAATATAACCTAAAAATTGTGCGTAAGCTGCCTTAAAGCAAAGGAAACTTTAATCTAATTCTTAAGTTACAGTTTATTTAATAACTAAATTAAAATAAGTTTAAAAAGTTCATAAAAATAATAACAATAATCACAATGAACAATTCCTGTCCACCATTTGGGTAACACCTTCACAGCAAATAAAATAAAACCAAAACCATTTAATTTTTTTCAATGCAGGCAATCAACCCAATTGTTGACAACCGGCTCACCACCGCGCCAAAAATCAGCAATCGTTGAAAAAAGTTTGGACCTGTACTTGCGCAACAAATACATCTGGGACGCCATCAAGTATGGCTCAATCCATGCGGTGTTCTTTTCAATTCTCATGTACGACATCAGCAGAAAGTGTCCGTATTACTTCTCCAATTGGTATTACGTGGAGTATGCGGCTTCCGTCGTAACCGGACTCAGTTTGATTTACTACATTGGACAACTGTTGTACTACAAAATAAGTTTTAGACCGGTTGAGGGCACTGTTGAGCAAAGAAAATTGCTACGATTTCAAGAGGACGATGGTTCATTTATTGTGACCCCGACAAAAGGAAAAACCCCAACCAGTAGCAAGACTCCGCCAAATATAACGGCACTTAGTTGGCATTCGTCTTTTAATGACTGTAAGTTGTTTTTTAATTTATTTTATTTTAAAATTAAACTTTTGTTAAATTGAATGAATTCCAGCTAATCGCACCATTGGGACACCAGGCTGGAATTATGCACGAGGATCCCCCCAAAATGTGAGTGGCATGAATCAAAGCTACGGACAAAATATTTCATGGAACGGAATTATTGGTCTTAATCAAAGCAACAATAGTGCCAGCAACAGTGCGTTTGTGTCACCTTACAAGGACCAGCTTACAAGTGATGAGTTCATAACGGAACAAAATGGACTGGACAAATATTTGAAGTAGGGATTTAAGTTTTTTTTAAAAATCAAACAGTTAAATATTATTTTTTGTCATTAAGAACGGCAAGAAAGGAACTCGATATTTCTCAAGAGTCTGCTAGTAACAATGTGGGAAACGTTATGAACTCCTTTTGGGGATACTGCAACAATGCCGCTAATCTTTTAAAGACATCAGCCTATCAGTTGTCCCCATCAACTTCCACACCTAATAAGCAAACTGCTAAGGATGATGTTGGCATGTTTAATACTAGCGGGCTGGACAGTAATTCTGAGATGATTAAAAAGATTTCCACTGCCAAGTTGTCGGAATATGTGGCCAATTTAAGAATGGTAGTTTTTTTAAAGTCATTTTAAAACAAATTTTTACAATATTTATTCTTAAATAATGTTTAAAATTTTAATATTTAATTGTTAATTTTTTCCCAGTGGATATCCAGCACAATTTTGGAGCGCCTTGTCTCCGAGATTAACAAAATTGATAATGCCTTTAAGTCGCGTGGGTTCTCTGAAATTCAAATTGGAAGCGTGGGTTTGGAGCGTTTAAAAAAGACTACTGAAAACCAACAACTCGTCTCGCACATCCCAGTGTTGCCCATGATTATTCCGTTTTTGGAAATGTCAGCCAATCAGGAGTATCTCGTTCAACGTATACGTGATCTGTCTAGGAACAGTTGCATTGGTGGCTATCGCTGGAATTCTGGAACCTCATATCATGGTCTCAATTGGGATGAACACTTACCAACTGATGCTGCGGTAAAAAAAAAGAAATTATTGAATTGTTATTTATTTCCAATTTAAATATAATTTTTTTTTTTTTTTTAGATTATTTTCCATATTTTTTGTGCGTATTTGGATAGCCAGTTGATGCCCCTTCCTCAACCTGGTGGCAGACCATTTTTTAATCGTTATGTAGTGTTTGGAGATAAGAAGACATCCGATGAGACTCTTGCGGAGGTTAACAATAAATCAAAATGTGCCATTCTCTGCAGTAATTCGTTAAAGCCGAAATTTAGTTTTATAAGTGACAACAAAATTCATAATTGTGTTGATGTAAGTTGACTTATTTAATATAAAGCTATTTATTTAATTGATTAACTTTACAGGACCGCAACAGTTTGTTTTACGTAATCATTCAGTTTCTAATTTATATGAAAACTCATCACGATGGACTGCTGGAGGGCGTCAACTTAGGAAAGAGTGGAATAAACATCATGTGTGTCATTGAAGATTAATTTATTTTATAATAACCCATTACTTAATTCATTGAAAATCATTTCGTTTTATTAAAACATGTTATTTTGTATTCTTAAATAAATTTTATTAAATTTTGAAAAAAAATTTGTCGGCAAAACAAATACGTTTTTAATTTAAACGGTTTAAACCAAATTACGACTCTGCAATAACAAGGTTAATGTAGCTCAGTAAGGTAGCTCAAATTTTACTCACACTTTTACACCGGCTGTCAAACAATATTTTTGACACTGTGCATTTTGACGTTTGTGGTTATGTTTATTTCTTGCATTCAGCTCGAATAAACAAATGTATAATTGTTTTGATAAATTGTTAAATAATAAAAAATCCGCATAAAAGTTTACATCAATATAAATAAATAATTAACAAAGAAAACAATGTTTTCAATTTGCAAACAAACCCACCCAGCTACCAGCATTGAACATTCAATAAATTGCCATTTTTTCAACAACACGGAAAAAAATCTTGTTACCGCAGGCGCAAATATCCTTAAAGTCTATAAAATCGTGCCAGATGTTGAGCCATCAACGAAAGAAAAGTTTTCAGGTAATTAGTGACATAGATTCATTCCTAGAATTAAATGAAACCTTAATATTTCCATTTCATCAACAGATGTGCGCCCACCAAAGATGCGCCTCGAGTGCATGGCGTCATTTCAACTGTATGGCAACGTAATGTCACTTCAATCCGTCTCTTTGTTGGGATTCCAACGTGATGCACTTCTCATCAGTTTCAAAGATGCCAAATTGTCGGTAGTGCAATTTGATCCGAACACTTTCGACTTGAAGACACTGTCACTGCATTGCTTTGAGGAGGACGAAATCAAGGGGGGATGGAATTCAAATCATTATATACCGGATGTGCGTGTGGATCCAGACAATCGGTGTGCTGTTATGCTGACGTATGGACGAAAATTAGTGGTGTTGCCATTTAGGAAGGACAGCACTTTGGATGAAATTGAGGTTCAGGATGTTAAGCCAATGAAGAAGGTTTGTTTTATTTATTTTGATTATATTGATTTATTTAAAAGTTATTGTTATTTAATCTTGCAGACTCCAACTCAAATGATAACTAGAACACCAATTCTTGCTTCATATATCATTACCCTTAAAGATTTGGATGAAAAAATTGATAACATCGTTGATATTCAATTTTTGTATGGCTACTATGAACCAACACTCCTTATCCTTTATGAACCAGTCAGAACTTTTACTGGGTACATTAAAACAACTATTTTAATCAATGAATATTTTAAATATCAATGTTATTTAAATTCCAGACGCATTGCTGTACGACAAGACACATGCACAATGGTTGCTATTTCTTTAAACATCCAACAACGAGTGCATCCAATCATCTGGACAGTGGCTAGTTTGCCATTTGATTGCACTCAAGTTGTTCCAGTGAATAAACCAATTGGTGGATGCCTTGTTTTATGCTCCAATTCCTTAATTTACCTCAATCAGAGTGTTCCACCGTATGGTGTTAGTTTAAACAGCACTACAGATCACAGCACCAGCTTCCCATTGAGTAAGGAATTTAATCTTTTATTTACTTTACAGCTTCTGTTAATAGTTTTTTTTATTAAAATCAATTCCATCATTTTAATATAGAACCTCAGGACGGTGTCAGAATTTGTTTGGATGGTGCCCAAGTTACATTCATTGAAGCTGATAAGCTTGTAATGTCTCTCAGCGGAGGTGAATTGTATGTCCTAACATTATGTGCGGATTCAATGCGAAGTGTGCGCAACTTTCATTTTAGTAAAGCTGCTGCTAGTGTTCTTACTTGTTGCGTGAGTATTTGTTATTTATTTTGAATAATCCTTACAATTTTAGTAAAATATTTATATCCCAAAATTTAGTTATGCGTCTGCAATGAAGAATATCTATTTCTTGGATCACGTCTTGGTAACTCCCTTTTACTCCGTTTCACTCAAAAGGATCAAAATTTAGTAATCACTATTGAAGACACTGAAGCAGTGGAAAAGGAAAAGGGTTTGTGAAATTATTGAATTAAAAATTGCTACAGAATAATTAAATTTTTAAATTTTACAGAAGTACAAAAGAAGCGCACAGAAGAGGAAGAATTGGAAGTGTATGGGTATGGACCAAAAACGTCGGTTCAATTGACCAACTTCACATTCGAGGTGTGTGACAGCATCATGAACATTGGTCCAATCGGTTTTATGACAATCGGTGAGCGTGCTATTGAAGTGGAAAGTACTGAAGATGAGAATGAGCCCAAACGAGAGTTCTCACCATTTGACATGGAGATTTTGACTTCCAGTGGATATGGAAAAAATGGGGCACTTTGTATTTTACAGAACTCAATTCGTCCCCAAATCATTACAAGTTTTGATCTTTCCGGTATGTTAATTTGCTTCTTCCTTTTTATCCCCAATTTTATATCCTTGTAATATTTTAAAGGTTCTTTGGATGTGTGGACTGTGTTTGATGAGTCCCAAAGGAGGACTGAAAAAGCTGAAGATTTGAATCACGCGTTCATGGTTTTATCACAAGAAAATTCCACTACGGTAATAAAATATTTTTTATTAATTTTTTTAAATTTTTTAAACAATATTTTAAATACTTTCCTGTAGATCCTTCAAACCGGAGATGAAATTAATGAAATTGAAAAAACTGGATTTTGCAGCAATCAACCAACAATATTTGTTGGAAACTTGGGTAACAATCGGTATATTGTTCAAGTAACAACCAAAAGCATTCGATTGTTGCAAGGAACCAGAATGATCCAAAACATTCCAATGGATCATACGTTCACCAATGTGTCAATCGCTGATCCTTATGTGTGCATTCAAGCGGCTGATGGGCGTGTAATTACTATGGCGTTGAGGGAGACTAAGGGTGCACCAAGATTGGCTATTAACAAAAATACAATTAGCTATGTAAGTTAAATTACAAGATTTTTATTTATTTTTTGTTTAAAAAAAAGTATTTTTATATTAATTAATTATTTTAAAATCATAGACACCATCCGTCATTGGACTTAGTGCGTATCGAGACACCTCTGGATTATTTACCACAAAATGTGAGGATTACACGTATGTCGGTAACTCATCAAATTATGTACCTGGATTTGGATACATGAAGCCGGAACCTAACATGAAAATTGAAGATGAGGAAGATCTTTTGTATGGTGAGACGGGAAATGCTTTCAAAATGAATAGTGTAAGTTTTATATATTTTATTGAAATGATTTGGACGATTAATCTTTGTTTATAATTAGATGGCCAACATGGCGATAGCCCAAACCACCAAGAACTCTGATTGGTGGCGTCGACATTTTAATCCAATTAAACCAACGCATTGGCTTTCTGTTATCAGAAATAATGGCAACTTAGAAATCTACTCCATGCCTGACTTGAAGTTAGTGTATTTAGTGACGAATGTTGGAAATGGAAATAAGGTAAAATAAAATCAATTTAATTGATGAACTAAAATTAATTAATCATAATTCTTTTAAAGGTTTTATCAGACTCAATGGAATTCGTGCAAATGTCTAGTACTTCAACGGATGACACACAAGCCCCCAATATACCGTTTTTGCATCTCACAATGCCGCAAGAGATTCTAATGGTTGGATTAGGAAGTCATGGATCACGTCCAGTACTATTTCTGCGTGTGCAGTCAGAAGTTTTGGTCTATAGAGTAAGCGACATCACTTAGTGTTGTTAAATCAAAATTATTTTAACCGGTTTTATTTCAATTATTAGGTTTTTAAGTACACAAGTGGACATCTTAAGATTCGCTTCAAAAAAATGTCGCACTCAATAATTAATCCATTTAATTCAGAAAGTGATGAAGCGCAAATTTCGAAGAGGTACTCTAACAAACTGCGGTACTTTGGTAAGAATTTTTAAAAGTAATTTAAATTCAACAATCATTTTAAATTCATTGCATAATTTAGACAACGTTTCCGGTTATAACGGCGTCACAATTTGTGGTGACAAACCCTATTTTGTACTTCTTACAAAACGCGGCGAACTACGCACACACAAACTGCACGGCGACCATGCAATTAAAAGCTTTGCCTCATTTAACAATATCAATTGTTCCAATGGTCTATTGTATTTCGATAAGAATTACGAGCTTAAGATTGCAAACTTTCCCAATCATTTGGTTTATGATGCACACTGGCCGGTGAGAAAGGTCCCACTGCGCTACACACCCACCCACATTGTCTATCACCGGGAGAGTAAAGTGTATTGCTTAGTGGCACAAACGGAAACGGTAACCGGTAAATATTATCGATTCAATGGAGAGGATAAGGAGCTGACAGAGGAAGCCAAGGGTGAAAGGTATGTGTGTTGTTAATAAATCAAATTTCGTGTGCATTAAATTGAAATATTAATTTTGTTTATTTTAGATTCATTTTTCCGGCAGTTTTAAAGTTTGAAATAGTTTTATTTTCACCAAATTCATGGGAAATCATTCCGGAGACAACGATTGAATTGGAGGAATGGGAGCATGCAACTGCATTTAAAAATGTTCATTTGGCATATGAGGGTACAAGGTAGGGTTTTTTGCTAAAACATTTAATTAACAAGCCTATTAATAAAATTAATCATTAACTGTTAATTAGAAACAGTGCCCAATCCTATCAAATAAACACATCATCAAAGTACGCTTCTTTAGTTAAATAAAGCCGTTAAACTTTGTCCTTCCCCTTCCTTCCTCCATCATCGAGTCAGTTTACCATCCACCTCACCCCACCTACTTACAAAATGTGAGCAACACACTGTAATTTAAGTTGTCAATTACAGATCCGGCCTCAAGGAATACATTTGCATTGGCACCAATTTTAACTACAGCGAAGACATTACGTCTCGTGGGCGTGTAAGTGTGGCAGAACCCAATTTAATTGGGTCCCAAGCTGCTAATTAAAATCAGATTTAATGTGAGACCAAATTGTTGATTTACAGATATTGATTTACGACATAATTGAGGTGGTACCAGAGCCCGGCAAACCTTTAACACGCTTCAAGTTTAAAGAGATTTACGTTAAGGAGCAGAAGGGTCCGGTCACCGCAATCACGCATGTGCTCGGCTTCCTTGTGACCGCTGTGGGACAAAAAGTTTGTATTGCCCTTTCACGCAACTCCTCCTCTCACCATTGTGCTGAGATATTTTGATGACCGCACGGTTTCTTGTTTGTTTTGTTATTTACTTCTTCTTTTTTTCTTGTATTCTGTTCATCTAGATATACTTGTGGCAGTTGAAAGATAACGACTTAATTGGCGTGGCTTTTATTGACACCAACATATTCGTACATCAAATGGTCTCAATAAAATCATTGATTCTTGTTGCTGATGTGTACAAATCTGTCAGTCTATTAAGATTTCAGGTGGGTTGAGTAAAGAATTGTGATTAGGGTGGCAGATGGCAATTTAATGTGTTAGCATTTATGAGATCATTTAATTTGAACCTATCATTTATGTGTTGCAGGATGAATTTCGTACACTTTCACTTGTGTCCGCTGATTATCAGATGATGAATGTTTTTAACATTGAGTATCTTGTGGATAATTCGAATTTAGGATTTCTTGTTACGGATAGTGAAGAAAATCTCAAAGTTTTTATGTATCAACCCGAATCGAGGGAGTCATTTGGAGGTGAGTACACATTAAACGCATTAACTTAATAGTTATAATAAAGAGTTTTGTTGATACAATAAAATTATATTGCAGGCCAAAAACTAATTCGAAAAGCCGATTATCATTTGGGACAAAAGGTGAATGCCATGTTCCGGCTACAGTGTCATTTGACCGAAGAGGGCACAACGCAACATCAACATATTGCTGGATATGAAAATAAACACGTCACAATGTTTGGTAAGTTGTCAACAATATTTTCTCTCATTTTGAAACGTTTTTAAAACCATATTTTTTTCTTCAATTTTTACAGCTACCCTAAGCGGTGGTCTTGGTTATGTCCTTCCACTTCCCGAAAAAACTTATCGACGTTTGCACATGTTGCAAAACGTGTTGTTGACACATTTAGAACATTTATGTGGATTAAATCCAAAGTCATTCAGGTATGTGTGAGGCGATTTCTAAATTTAACTAAAAATTTCTGAGAATGTGTGCATTATTTTGTGGAAATCCAAAAACCCCATTAGTTGTCACTTTATTACATTCAATATGTTTCTTAGCTTTGCTCCATTTTTTAGTTTCATTTAATTGATTCAATTTAATTTTGCAAAAACTTTCACAGAACGCTTAAAAGTGCAAGGAAACTGCAATCAAATCCAGCACGTTGCATCGTTGACGGTGAGCTTGTGTTTTCATTTTTGGATTTGCCGTACAGTGAAAAACAGGAGGTGGCGAAAAAAATTGGTACAAAAGTGGAGGAGATCTGCACTGACCTGGTGGAGATTCATAATGTTTCTTCAATTTTTTAATTTAAACCGCATTTTGCGAAAATATAAATGTAATTAAAGTATTAATTTAAATTAGCGTTTGTTTTCATTTTAAATATTATTTAATTTATTTATATTCTTTTTAACTTCACTTAAGAAACATAATTATTCATTACTTTGCAGGATAATGGTCCTTAAATTAAGTTCCTTGTGGCGCCCCATTCCACGTACATTTTAAACATGTCGCCTATCTCATTCGCATTAAAGTTACAACCATTTTTCTCATTTCTAATTTGCTCGCATTTTGTGGGCGCGTCTCTCAGTCCTTTTTGGCCTTTCATCTTGTGTGCGGCTATTTGCATCCTGAACATATTAAAAAATACCATTCGATTCGATGGCAAGTTGAATGTTTAATGCATGAGCATTGGTGTATGCGGATGTTGTGGCTCGTTTTTGGAATGCAAAAGATTTGTGTTCACAAAGAAAAGACAGATTTTTGCCCCTTCTCCGTTGTCTTTGATCTGATTTGCATTCCTTAGCTTTGTTTACAGTTGGGGATTGTTTATATGGTGCATATTATTATTTGTCATTGGCTTTTGTTCATCTGTGTTCAGTCCACATGTGTTCTAAATGGAATTTGTTGAAATATAGTGGGTAACTTTAAGATAGATCATAAAAGGAGTGAAATATTTCGTAATGAGGATTTTTCATAAACAACGACTTTTAATGAAAATTTGACTTGGATTTAATAAAATCGTAACAAATACGTTTCCAAAATTTGGTGGTAAATCAGAATTCTGCTTTGAGAGTGATTAGAAGTCAAGGATTTATAATAAAACGTAACTGCGAAATTTTTCGCGAGGTCTTTCTTACTAATCAAACCCTGAAAAATGGATATTCAAAATCATTTTTGGAATTAGTCAAATATTTTACGAACTGCAATTTTTTTCACGGTTTCGCGGTTTATTTTATCGTAGAAAATATCCCTATGATACTTTCGGAATGTTGAAAAATACGTGTTTAAAATTGCCCAAAAATTATCCGCAAATAAATTTAACAAAAAAATACCACACGAATATTTTCAAATCCGCAACAAATTTAAATGATGAATTTTGTCAGTTTGCTGCAGAATGACGCATGACTCTTCTCCCGGTTTCCGCACAACAATTTTTGGCTGTCGCATACTGCATATCCTTCAAATGTCCACTATACACATAAATACGAAGTGCCATCACAATACACCACGATTCCCGCACCACCTCCCACAATTCATGTGTTTGCACAAAAAGTAAGCCATCGCCATTTAAAAATGGTGGGATGAGTTCTGGTCAGATAGGTACGGGGCGGTGAGAGTAAGCATGCACACTGCACAGTGTACGTGTACATAGGACACAACAATGCAGGACTTCACTCAAGTTCACGGATTTTTTTTATCCCTCGACACATTTTCCCACGACACTTTGTTTCTCCATGACGTGATGTGTCGTCCGCTGTGCGGTTCATTCATGTATGTAGATTTGTGTGTACAAAATCCTAATGCATGATATTGTACAGTATGAGGTGCATGCACTATAGAACAACATGCAGTTGATGCACCTTCCCCAGGCATGACGTGCATTCAGCCTACATATATGGGGAGGAATAATTGTAAAGTACAAATGAATTAACAATCGATAAATCCAGGGTAAAGGAAAAAATATTTTTCGCACAATTTCTGTGTTTTGTTTTGCCATATTTATTCGCCGCATATACTGGGGAATGGTTATTTACATATTATGTGCATCGTGTCCGTACATGCATCCTGATTTCCCGCCGCTTTTATGAGTGCTCATTCGAACGGTGGGTGATGTGGTTGATGCTGCTTATTTACATTCGCATATATGTGCAGCAGTGAGTGTACGTCATATTCTCTCGTACTGTTGTATTCATTACTTGGTTAAAATGCATCCTATAATAAGGGATGATATGTTTATGTTTTACTCGTACACGTTCAATTGATTTGCTCATTCAAAAAATGTGGAAAATGTGGAACACCAGCAGCGAACTTTGTTGTTTGCAAAATGTACAAATTGAAAATAAAAAAATATTTTCATTATTTATTCTGTTGGTTTTAACCAGGGCTTTTAACTTTAAAATTCAATGCGATTGTATTGTAAATAAATAACATTTCCTTGCGAATCGAATGTAAACCTATAATTGTTAATGAAAACCACATACAAATTACAATTATAACATAATCTACGGTGCAAAATGTACCTTTGCTGAAATAGTTTACGCTGTATTGGAAACATTGTACTTACACCAACTTGTAATTTCCTTTGTTGTACAAATTAAAGGTAAACTCCCTGCGGTTTTGCAATTAAATGATGAAAGGGTTTGTTGTACGAAATGTTTCCTGGCTGTAGTCTGTATGACCAATGGAATGTTTTCTACATTTCAAACGAAAGTTGGCCGTATTACATATGTTAAAAGATAGACGCTGAAGTAAATTATTTAATGTGGCTTGAATGTGTTGTGTTTTGCAATTAATTTTGTTAAAACTGATCAGCTTCGGTCAGTATTTGGTGTCCTTCATGAACAATTCTTCAATAATAGGATTCGTATGATGAAGAAATAAAAAAAATAAATTAAAAGCATCAATTTAAATTTAAATTTTGATTTTTTCTTTAATAAAGTCAATAAATTCAATATTGAAAAATACAGTTTAATTAAATTACACACTAAAAGTTAACAGGCATTTGAAAAATAGGGTTTGTTTATTTAAAAATATTAACTAAAATCAAAACCCTTTTAAAAAAAAGTTAAAGTTTAAAACACAATTCAAAGAAAAAGCGTTAAGAGATATATTATTGTGGAAAAATCATTATTTTGACCTTGAAAAAGAATCAATATGACCTTGAAATGTTGAGAAAATTTATTAATTGCGCTCATATCCATTATATCGTAATTTTTTTTTTGTAAAATTTCTGAGATATAAGATAAGTGTTCTTCAAATTCTTCAATTTGACCTTTAAATATTTACGAAATTGTTTCTTTTATTGAGACTAGTAATAATGTAAAACATAATTATATCCCAAAACGAACAGTTTTCAAATTATTGTCATTATTAAATAATTTAAATTCATTTTGAGGCTATAAAATCCGCACGAAAGAGAATTCCTGTTATTAGTGTAAGAGCAATTTTTCTTGCAATATTCATGAAGTTGTCATTTATAGAAATGGTCAAAATCGTGAGAGCTGTTTTTGAGGTTCCTTAAAAATAATTTTCTGGCAATAATTTGACCTTGAATCTCCGGCCTTCGTTAAATGGAAATGATGACATTATGTGTTGTTTAATAAAACACATAGTTAATCCAATTAAATGACCACGGGAATGAGTGAAAATAAAACGACGCATAAAGCGCTAATTGGGGTCCTTCACAGGTATGCGGGCCTCTTCACTTCAACCAATCAACTAAAAAGGCTATAATGTTAACTTGAAGAGTTTCTTATATTATAGCCAATTACGGACAAAAAAAAAATCTCTTATTTTAATTGATTTTTTTGGATTTAAGGAGTGTCAGGACGATTTTCTGCATCATTAAAAAAAAATCATTAAAAGGACTTAAAATATGTTTTTTATTTTGAATTTTTGCCACTCCTTTTAAGGAATTACCATAATTAAATGAAAATTAAATAACATTAATTGTAAATTATTGTTAAAATTAAAACAGAAATGAATGAGAAGCCTCATTACTTATTTTAAATTTAATACATCAATATAAATCATTAAATTGTCCAAGATCCTTGAATTCAACTTCCTTCAAGATCCTTTTTAAATTCAAATCGTATTATTACGAACAAAAAAACACACTGTATACTTAATTATTTTTAAAAACCCATTGAATTAACACCCACTTCATTGAATTCTTATAATTTCGTCCTTTCGGTTTACATGGAAATCGTTAAATTAGACATAGTCCAAACACCCCCAAAGTCCTTATAAAATTTCACTACATTAAGCACATTAAAATTTGAAAAAAAATACACAAAGGTGTGCTTCACAATTGTGTCATCATAAAATGGCACACACAAGTGAGCTTCGTTGCGTACTATATTCGTACGATAGGCTGAATGATAAAAGCACCCCACTCCACTCTGTGCACGCACACCCTAAAATGCGTAAGCCCGTATCAAGCCATATAGACACAACACAAGCAAAATGTTTAAAGGATTTGTGAAATACTTGCCGCTTGTTGTCCTACATATAACACAATAATATGATATGTGCTACTGCAGCAATGTAATGTGCTCAAGCCGCAAAAGCTTTCATCCCACTAATAGTATTACAGTTTAAACCACATAATATGTACAAAAAAAAGCATGCCCTTAATGCGTTCTACTTAAGTACACACCAATTTTAGGTCATTCAAGCAGAATATTTGCATGCAACTGCGACAAAACGGTGTAACTACAATCAGGTGCGTTCAAATTAATTTAATATAATAATAGGAGGGTGTGACGTTGCGTGCTTTAAGCTAATAAAAATGGTGTAATCCTCAATTCAAAGGAAATAATTTAATGTTGCATTAAATGAGTGTCTGCACTCGTGCTGTATTATTTTCTGTTAAACTAACTACTTAGCAACAATGTAGGTGTGTTGAATTTTAAAGCACAACTACAGTTATTAAGACAGGAACAAGCGAAAGACGTTATCGCATGCACAGGATGTAGCTGAAGCAACAGTGCAGTCGATGTTACATAGATGTTGCACAACGAGTAATAAATACAACTTCAGCTTGTTAAGAAATCGTGTGGCGAATATAATGAGGAAAATTCGAAAAGGAAAATTAGTGTGACGTGTTCTTCCCCTCACCGGATGTGCATGTTCAAACACAGTTTACTCGTTACACATCGGTAGATTTATCAACACGTCCTGAAACGAACTGGAACAGCGCGGCTCTTATTTAACTACACCCACGTAATTTGGTTCATAGTCTCTACGTACTGATGTCTACAGCATTTCGAGTGCAAGTAGTATTGCACCTAATTTGAAACACTATGCATGGTGACGACACAATTGCATTGTACGCCCTCAATTCTGCCAAAGTCCTTTCATTAAAATAAACGACTTACGACAGCATACTGGACTAATAATCTTGACATTCGATGTTTTTGCTCCATTTTGCATGCATGTTGTGCAATATAGTACGTTGTGCACAATCTGAAACAGTAATATTTTATTGTGTACCAATGCACAAATGCATCAGGCAGCAATGTCACATGGTGCAACTGACTGCAGTCGCATATATAAATCAACAGAGGCCGAAGCTTTTCAAAGCTTCTAACTAGCATTGTTTTGAATGCACATTGCACATGTTCTTATGTACTTTGTGGAGTAGCAAGTCCTCTATTTATATACTTCTTATATTACATAAATAAAAAATATTGGACTGAAGAACTTTTGTAAGTTCGTTATTAAATTAGATATTTACGACCCACGTAGGATATAGATTCTTGCATTCGCGATTTTTTCTTGGAAAAAAAATTGTTATGCAGAAACACGTTTTTTGACACAATCATCGTCTAAAAAAGTGGTCTAGAAAAAATGTGTCTGTACCAAGAATGATAGAAATAAAAATCGCGCATGGTTTTTGATTCGCATGTACGTCACGCGATACTTTTTGCTTTGTTGAATTTTATTCTTTGTTTTATAATAACACAGTTTGTTTGCTTCACTCAGCATCGCGTGACGTCAGAAAATAAAGAAAAAATTTGGGTCGTGAGGAAGGTTTTTGTGTAGTTTGGTCTTCATCATTCATGGTAATCCGTAGTTTAAAATATGGTCGCTGCAATCATATATTGCCAATTCAATGGTTGGGAACAATTAATTTTCGAATTTTTTTTATAATTCCATAACTGGGAAACGGAGTGTCCTATTTGATTGGAGATTTTTTTTGTTGCGTTTTTCTCAACCATACATAGTTTTGGTCCTTCGAAATTTTATTTTCTAAAGGTCGCTAGTCGTTTATAAAAATATTAAGGGAAATTTTAAATCTGACTTTTCCATTATTTCAAGCCTCAAAGTCAAGTAATTGCCAAATTAAAACTCTTCGGTTTGTATGGGAGGTCAAAAACGGCTATATAACAATTTTGACCGTGTCTACAATTTAATAGCATTTTATTTCGTCTGGACTTTTTAACCTCAAAGTAATAAATTTTTAAATATTTTTATAAATTTTATTTTTATTTTTTAAATCCTGTTATTCATATAAGGAACGCCGCGGTTGGCTTTATTTACGCCCAAGTCGTACGGTTGTTATGGGTCTCTTTGAGAACGGTTGTCTTGTGATGCTGTCCTCTGATTTAAGCAGAGCCTGTTCTATCCAGTTCTATTTACGGCACCTTATCTGAATTTTGAATCTGTAAGAGCTACTAGTGTGTCAAAGTTCGTCGTTACCTGAATTTCTTGTAACATATGTATGATTGGTTGCAGAACCAGGTCTCGCTGCCACAATTAAGCGTTATTGGCTTTCTAATGATTATAATGACAATACAAAAACTTCTTGTTCTAGGGTTTTTAATAACGTGGTTCTACATTATCATCATTGTCTTACTGAAAAAGATTTTTTTATAAAATTAAAGGTCAAAATTTAAAAAAATGTAAATTCACAATATATAATATTAAATATCTCAGAAAAGGTACAATTTTTCAATTTCAAAAATAAAATTTTATGTTATTGTAGGTGAAAATGCAACAAATTTTTTTTTGAACAAAATTATGATTAAAGGTTTTAAAACGGTATAAAATGTATGAGTTAAATAATTTTAAAACAATTTTAAGTTTAAGCTGCAGTCGTACAAAAAATGTTATGTAACACTCCCTGCCGCCAAAATAAATGTAAAAAATTTATCCGCATCAATTTAAGAAAAAAATGTTTTCTTTAAATACAAATTTCAAGGATACATATACTTATTCCTGAAATCAACTTACACACACAAATTTAATTGTATTATAGCTATACTAGCTAGTCAACATCAACACACGGCTTGCAATTTCGGAGATGCCAAGAATTTAATTAATGTGTCACCTATATACGGGCACATTTCTAAGGTTGCCTTTTTCACTGAACACATTTCCCTTACATCCAGTGTGTGTTATGTTACGACAACAACACATAGTTAGGTGTATCGGGGAAAAGTGTTGTACCACAATGTAAGAAAAGGTTGCGAAATGGCATACATTTCACATAGCACCACCATAATATTAACTATACGTAGCTCTAGCGAACAACAACATGGGTGTGAATGTGGAATAACAAGAACGCGACGCGACGGGTTAAGGCGGCATGCCAATTCCGCTCTTGTTGTCTTAAAACCTTTGTTTTTTTTTTCGTTATAAGGAGTTGGGAGGGTTCGGGGTGTGCTGTCAAATTATTCGTTGCACAGATTTGAAGACAATATATTGTGGGTATACGTTTTGCACATGTTTGGATAATAACTAAGGATATATTTTTGTACATGGTTGGCAGTATTTAGGATGCATATGTAGAGATTTAAGGGATTGTAATTGAATCAGCATTAAAATGTATTACTTAACGTGCATAATGTGTTTAAGACAACGTGATATGCAATTCAAGGACGAAATTTTAATCAATTTGTCGTAGTTGACTGTTGAATCATTACCACAATTTGGGAAATAGATGATGATGATGAGTGATGACTTCTTGAATTAAGGACACACCTAATTAATTTCCATATTTATTGAAGGCCGTAAACTTTGCACAATTCTACTCCTTGGTCCTAATTAAAATTAAACACTATTTATAAGGTTTTAATGTAATTTAAGTCCTTTATCAAAATGTTTTTTAATCCTGTTTATTTCTGACACATAATAAAAGGACTTAATCTAAGTTATACTGAGATTTCATTCCACAAACGGGAACAAAGTGGCTTAATCAAAACGGTTTCTGTAATTATTATTATTATTATTATTATGTGTGTTGTGGTAGGAACTTATATTTAGCCCAAGGCATCGCCCATTGTACCCAGCCCTTACTCTGTATCAGATTTCCAACTCCAGGCTTTTAAAGTACCCGGGTATGGTCTGTAATCATTGTTTTCGATAAAATAGGGATTAGCCTACTTTCATTATTATTAGATCTTGGCACCAGATGGCGCCACAAATGTCAAAAAAGTTCTCTTTACAATCAAATATGCATTTCTAAAATCTTTAATCCCAAAATAATATCATCCCCGAATCAACGATAAATGATTGACCTCTTGTGAAAATTGAAAACATTTCATCCCCACAAACTTTGTGAACACCACAAATGAAATTATATCTTTTAATACGACATTTTGTACAGTGACACAAACGTTGAATAACCCAGACACCGATTTCCAAGTTTCAACACTGCGAGGCCACAACCACAAAATCTTTGATAACTCAATTTTATAGAATTTACAAAGTTTGTGCCTTTCATGGGGAAGGCCACAACTTAACACCCAAGTGTTTACAGTCGCTGGCATCTATGCCTCCCTTTACGCAACACCACGGTCGACAACTTTACTAAAATAAATATCTACAGCTTTATTGTGGATGTGTTTGTGCTTTAAACTTTGAAAGTTTGCGAAGGTGTTGCAACGGACGCTTCTGTGTTTACACAGGCTTACAACTACAAATGTATGTAGACCTTATCGACCATACAGTTAAAACATCTCCCCCTTTTGGATCCCTTGGAGTTTACGTCGAATTTACTACATACAAAGATAAACGTCGGAGAAAACGCTAGACTCTCTAGATAATCCATTAAAATTAGAGCGTTGTGTTCATTCACATCGGTAGCAATTCCTTTGAGGATGCCCTCACTCCTCAAGTTGTGCGACACATTGCGTTCTGGGGGTATAAGAGCATTTATGCAGCCATGGAAAATGACAAAGACTGCAGCGATGTCATTTAGCCATAACCCACAATCCCCAAGCTTCTAATTTTTGTTTAAAAAAAATTATTTAACACGTTCAATTCTTGCAGTTTTGTATGAAGGGTTGGGGAGCGTCGTCGTTTTACACATGAATTATTTAATACGATGCGGAATTCATTAAACTTTAAAGCACTGATTTATCCAGAAGAAGATTTTTCTTCCTTTTTTTTCCCCGTGACTTCATTTTACTTTACCACCTCATTCCCATGTATTTACTGGAATGTCTATAATGATACTCATAGGCGACACGATGCGACATATTACAAAATAAAAAAGGAAGAAAAATCTTAATGAATCGACTGGAGTGTTTCTCATCCCTGTAACACGTTATATATGTTACTCACAAAGTTCAGCGCAAAAATACTTGCCTGCACACAAGGCAAGTGCACATTAAGAGTAAAACAACTCCTTCGTCAGACAGACTGATTAAAACGTAAAAATCAAAGGGCCTGCATCCCCCACGAGTGCATAATATATTCCCGTTTTTATTTATATCCTGCATGCACACAAAAATTGTCATATCGCATGTAAAAAGCGCCGCATGTGGTGGATGCTTGTTTCTGATGGATGAAATAAATTAGAGCGTTTCATCTTAAAATTGTATTGTGCAGCAAAGTTGAATCTCACTTCACTGCGTGGTGCGCGCCCTGTCGCATTGCATTCACTGGTGTACACAAAAAGGATGTGTGTGTGTGTGTGGAATGAGTGGGGGGTGGAATGAAGAAGATCTCGGGCACAATTTATCTTTTATGGGGCAATACATCAAGTGTGTGTGTTTCGCCTCACATAATATAGTCCCCACGAAAATTCTCCTGCATTAATACGCGAGCAGTTTATATGCATTTTTACACACAGCCTGCGGAATATTGCTGAAATAAATTATGTATGGGCGCACTAAAAATGTCCTTCATTGCAAGGAGGTGGTGGCCTCATAGAACGGGGCAATTTTATAAAATGGGAAATGGCATCTCACACACATGTGGCGTATAGACTTTTGTGCGATGTCGAGATGAGATTAAATAAAACGACTGATTGTGTACCAATGCTGGGGATGAATTTTTTTTTCCATGTGTGTGTGTGTGTGTGGGGTGAGTGGGTGGGAAGGATTACACGTCAACGTCTGTCAACGATTAACAAGAAGAATCATTCTCATTAAAATATTGCCGAAGGTAGTTTGACAAGTGCAAACCCCATGCCCTTGTTTGCATTTGAAAGGAGTACAGTATTTTATCAAGTGGTGATGTTGTTTGTGTGGAATTCTTTTTTTTTAAATACGTGCAGACTTTGTATTGTTGCAGGCATTTAATGTGCATTGTGCATTTTTATTTACTTTAAATGTTTGTTTATGAGTTTTAATGTTTTAAAATGATGAAGTTTTAAAGTAAAACCAATTTTTTTTCTTTGTAAATTAAAGAAATAATTCTTATTAACTTGCTATAACAATTTTTTTATGCAAGGACTTAGTACGCAATTGTTTAAGGACCAAATACCAAGACGAAGGTTTTATTTATTTTTATTTGAACTTTAAGTACCTTTAATGTAACAGATCAGTGATTAAAGTCTCCGTCTGATAGTCTTCCTTTTTTTGAGAACGTAGAATAAATCGTACATTTAAAATTAGATCCTTATAAAAACTGATAATTAGTGTAACCGAATTGGGAGTAATAATTACAAACTTTGAGCTCATTAATTTTTAATTAAATAAAAAATAAAAAATAATAATAAAGTTTTATAAAATTTTTATTTATTAAAATCTTGCAACTCTAAATGGGATATCTACAACATTTTTCACACGTATATGTCAGCATTTAAAAATGAAAATAAACCGCGAAAACTGCAAAAAAAAGTTGCGGTTCGTGAAAAAATTGATTAATTCTAAAAATCATTCCCGAATTTTCTTATATTTGAATTTAATCACGTTACGTCTAAAGAAATCGCTGTTTGTGAAAAAATAATTTACTATGTATTTTCAAAACTTATTGCGGAAATTGATTTCCCGAAAAAAAAATTATCACAATCAGTCAAGCGGATTATAGAATTAGATGAACTACACATTCACACCGAAATTATTTGTATAAAGAAGATATAATTCCGCTTTTTAAAACAACATGTCATGTCCGAGCAACATACAGATTTATCCGCTAGTAATTAAAAAAAGTATGTTACAGCTTTCCATTCCAATCTTTTGTTGGTTCAATTACTTTTCCAATATTATTAGATTTTATTTATAAATACAATAAAGTGAACCCATTTCTTAAGAATTAGCGATGAAAAAAATCTTAATTAACATTTGCAAAGGACAAGGACATTTGGAATCTTAGCACTCAGCAATTTGTAGACACAAAAAAATAACACAACAAAAGAAAGAATGATATAGAAATCAGAAGCTTTAGAAGTGGAAAAAAACCTAACTGGAAAACACAAGACAAAGTGAACATTATAAGGGTGAGAAAAGGAACGCTTAAAAGAAAACGAAACATATTGAATCAAATTCGACAAATTGAATCACTTGAGAGCGTCGCATAGCAAAAATTCTTTGAATGGGAAACACTCAGGCGAGATGTCATAGCAACGGCATGTACGAGATCGCATAAGGAAAAATTGAAAGAAAAATGTGGCAAAACGATGAAAAAATGACGATAGCAAAACGGGAGCAGCGGAAAAAAATGATGAAGAAGAAAATACCGTTGCAAGAAGCTACGAATCGTACGTCATATAACTGAATCTTGAAAAAAAAAAACGCAACATTCTGTGAAGAAAAAAATCACAGACCGACTGAAGGGAATCGGAGTAAAAAAAAATGTTATAAATGTATATTATATTTATTTGTGTGTTGTCAAAAACAGGACGAAAAATGGTTGGCTTGGGTGGTTTGAATGAACATGTTATGTTTTCCCACATGTAGCTAAACATATAATATCCTTTCACATGCATACACACTTTTCACGCGCTCTTTTTTCACATCGCATTTTCTTTTTGTCGACTTCACACACACACAATTCCTAATTCATTCTGCATGCGAGGCATGTACATGATATTTAATTGAAGTAAAAGAGGTTTTGATGAGGGAGAATCACAAAAAGTTGCTCACACATAAAAAGTTAAATATGCTTCCATAGAAATGTAGATCTTTGGGGAAAATGCATGAAAAGCTTTGCCGCATTACAAAGCAATAGAATTCCCTACATAATTGCTTCTACACATGACATAATCATGGTTGTGCAGTAACTTAATGGACAAGAATAATGTTTACTCCAAAACGGAACGTGCGCTGTTCAAACATTTTAAACGTGCATTACTGCCAAACTTTCTGCAAACCACATAACATTATATAAAAATTAAATGGGGGTCCGACAGTTAATGAAAAATGAATTACACACATGTTGGGGTAACCACACCTTGCACAAAAATAAAATAAAGCACATTATAACATGTGCGTATGTGGTTAGAATATAAATTATTGCAATAAAAAAAAAAAAAAAAATACGCAAAAAAAAAAAAATTAAATGGGAGGGAGAAAAATATCTTCCGACTGTGCGGCGGCAAATGTCTAATGGCATTTCCTGTACGCAATGAATTACGCGCCTCCACAACCATGATGATGCACAGCGCAAACCCCCAGAACAACGGAATAAACAACAACGAAAAAAAAGCCCTATAATCAAATATAAATTTGTTTTAATTGGGGCTCGTTTGTGTACTACAGCGGGGATGATGGTCCGGGAATTCTCATCCAACAAAATGGTAATGGCTGGCGAGAGACAAAACAAAGGGATGATCCCCCTTCAGTGCGGCGCGCATGCATGTTTGTGTGTGTATTGAAAATTAATGAATTGATGAAAAATGCCGAACTCAAAGTAATGCCCCAATGGTGAGGATGGTGGGGGTGGTGTTTTATTGGTGGTGGTGGTGGTGGTGATGCACAAGAGTGTATGGGGAGAGCTGTGTTTTTTTTTGGAAAGGGAGTGGGGTGATGGGGTGGAAGCAAAAGCTTTCATGCGCTGGAGCGAAAACAAAAATCCATTATGCACCCGTTATATTTATTTACAAAATGCGTTGCCATAAATTTTGAATTTTCAGTAAATTCAATACATTTTGCTGTACGTATAATGGATGTAATATTATATAATATGCGGATGTACATAATTTAAATTTTCAACAATATAATATTATTGCATTCGTTTTTGTGTATGCAAGACCGGATTTAGGATACAATAAGCTCAATATTTTTTGAAGCCCTATCTTATTTTTTGTTTAAATAACAAACTAATATCTTTTAAAATTCCAAAAAAAATCAAAAATCTATTTCGCTTCAATTAGGCGTGGTTCTGTTCCATGCCACGCCCATTAAAAAAAGAGGGCGTAAAATCATTTAAATCAAAAATGAGTGTGGTTACATATTGTGTTAAAAAATTGCGCGGTTATTTAAATGAATCTAACAAATAAATTCATGCTCACTTTTTGTATTTTTGCGTTTTCGTGAGAACGCCTCTTTGTTAAATAAATGGGCGTGGCTTAAAAATATTCATATTTTTCACCTTGAAGTTATTCCACAAATTTTTTATAGTTTAATTAAGTTTTGTGAGTAACACAAAGTTGTTTGAGACCACGCCCTTTTTCAAAAACAGGCGTGGCTTCATGTACTATATATATATATATATAGGTATAATTTTTTTTGCAACTTTTTGTGTTTCATTAAGACTTATTATGCCTCTTTTTTTGAAAAAAGGGAAGTGGTTTTAAAAATATTCATAATTTCCATGTTAAAGTAAATCCACTTTTTTTGTTTTATTAAGATTTTAGAGTAGAACGAGCTTGTTCGAAACCACGCCTATTTTTAATAAAGAGGCGGGGCTTTATGAACTTTTTGCCTTACCATTAAAGAATTTAAACCATGATTTTTACCCTTTTGCATTTCAGTAAGACTTATTTCGCCTCTTTTTTCAATGGGAGTGGTTTTATATTATAATTCCAAATTGTTCGATATCACATCACTTTTTAAAAGTGGGCTTGGCTGCAAATACTTTTTTGAATTACAATTTTAGAATTTTGCAAATGACAACTTTCTGCGTTTTTTAAAGACTTAAAAATTAATCTTCATATTTTTTTAAAGATAAAACCCTAACCAACTTTATATTGATAAATCCGGTCCTGTACTTTGCATGCACTGTGTATGGCAATTTAATGTGATTTAATTAATTAAATTTTGGAAGATGGGGAGTGTGACAATTGCACACATTTACGCATAGTGACGTGCTTCCATTTACAATTTATTGTTTTCTATTTAATATTATATATTATAACCCCGCATAGTATTAAATGGATTAAATATATTGTATTATTGAATTTAAATAAAATACAACTACAGCAAACATGGCAAATAAACGTGATAAATTCACCATATTAATACTTAATTTCACCAATTGGCTGGCCAATTCAATGATACGCACTGATAAAACTTTAAAGGTAATCATGTGATGAATGTTTATTGATTGCATTATCAAAACAGGTCATCGGAAATACGCGTAATGTGCTGTAAATTTGTGGATAAATAATTTGTTGTTTTAAATTGATGGAGTAAAATGGGTGCAACAAGACGGAATATTAATTTTATTTGTGATAAACATGAACACCTGGCTTTAATATTTGTCTTATTCATTGCTGAAAATAACATTAAAATGCTGAAACATAAAACAATAAAAAGAACAAGGAATTTAAGGACATTGGGCAACTTGTAAATAACAGAATAAAAATGCACTTGCACAATAACGTAATTTAAATAAAGCATGAAGTGTAGGCATATTATAATCGTATAATAATTAAATATGCTCCTTTGGAAATGGCAAAACGTTGGGACGCATAATATGAACAAAATGCATATTATAATATTAATGTGAACCGCCTTTCAAGGTGGGGTATAGTATAACAATATACGTTCGCACAAATGACGACACGGCACATGAGACGTTATAGAATTCTATGAAAGGTACTTAAGTGATACAGCCCTGTAATTCAGCTTATTTTAATTCAGCAACAATTACCTGCTTGCGATGTAAACATTCTCATGATAAGGCTCTTATGCAATATTTAAGCCACTGGGGAGCTTTTCGTAAAACGTTTTCAATTGAACCGGTTTGGCGATTTTCATGACTTCATCTTAAACGCAAATATATGTACATCGAGTATAATCCGTCTCATAACACACGGCATTAACAAAGTCTTAATGGGTGTGTGGGATAATGTGGGTAGGGTTTAAATTTCATAAAGGGGTGGGGGACAAATTGTGTCGGCTGAATGGGTCTACTTGAGATTTCGGAGAACTTTATTATTTGGGTAATACAAGTAATTCCATTCAAGCATGGCACTATAAAAATGCGAAACGTGTGTGAAATAATTTTTCTTTACAATAAATATGTGCAGGATTAAATTGAAAATCAGGAATTTGAAGTCAGAGAGCTCTATTGTTCACTATTTATTCATCTAATACGACGAATACAAAGAATTCATTTTATTTGGAAAATGGGAAGGCGATATTATATAAATAGAAAAATATTTTGTAAGTATTTGCTTCAGTGCTTATAGTTATGAGGCGTCGTAAAAAGAAAGCTCTGTGTTTTCGGAAGTGAAAGTTTATTTGAAAAACTAAAATACATCAACGGAAGTTTCACCGAAAATCTTTAAAATTTCTTTATTAATAAATAGAAAATCGTATTTTAAATTGCAGTTATTAGTTTTGTGTCAAATTTAGTATTTTAATTTTAAAGAAAGTACTGAAATTATTCTCAAAAGCGACATAAAGTTGATCTCCCCTTTGAGTAGTTCTGCATTTGAAAAAAAGGATTAAGGAGAATGTAAAAAAAAATTTTTGCTTTATTTTCCTCCTCTAATAGAACGATATTTATCTCTATCCGATTTAGACTTAGATTTTTTTTTTGTTGTGGCCTTTTCCATCATCTAAATCATCGTGCATCGAAAACCCGGGAAATTTAGTCGGAAAATAGTAGAATCGTAAGAAACAGAAACAAATAACATATTTTCGGGAGTCGTTTCCGTTCGCGTTTTGTTAAACAAAGTTCCCACTAGAATTAAAACATTAAAGTTCATTAAATTGTCCATATAAAAATGTTAAAACTGAAAGGCACATTTTCATAATGACAATTAATCAAAAATGCTCGAAATAATTAATTTTATAGGCGTACAAAATCAAGAGCAAAACTGAATTTAGCAGGAAAATTATAAAAAGCCTAATTATTTATTAATTATCGCCGCCTAATTGTTACTTCTGTTAAACTGCAGACATCATGGATAAAGGATTATTATTTAAAGCTTAATTATTTTATCGATTAAAATGCATTTTTTCCAATTATTTATAAAATATCCTTTTTACCCTTATTTCCCGTGTAACCCAACTCCATCAATACGTAATGCTGCTGCGATCCATTTATGTAAATTGTAATGGATATGTAGCTGTATGCAAATTCCATTTATTGCGTTAAGTGTAACGGAAAATTAGCCAATCTCCTTCAAAAAACACGGTTGATACCCGCCAAAACTTTTGCATGAGTTTAAAATTTCCCCATCGGGTTTAATTCATTGAATTGACGACATTCGCCACATTAGCTTCCCTAAACCAAATTCACTTTCGCGCAATTTGTCTGTGTGTTGTGTGTGTGTGTGTGTGTGTGTAAGCGAATTTTCACAAAACGGTGTCAAATCACCCCCAGGCACATTGAACTATACACCAGCCGTCACCATACCCATATAAATGTCTATTACGTTCATCCGCCGACAATATATTGTACTGATATTTATATTTATATTCCGCAGTAAGTATATCATCATTGAGGTGGGGCGAATTTTGTGGTTCATAAAGTGGATTTGTTGTCATATTATATATTCGAGGGTAACTGAATGTCGTAATACCTTCTGAAATAATATTTGAAGCATTAAAAATGGCAATTTGAAGACTGTTTTGGGATAGTAACTGAAATGAATTTGATGAGACAACCCGCATGGTTGGTTAGCACGATTCGACGCAACATTTAAATTAACATAAATAATATAAACGCGAAATTTTCAGTCTAGACTCATGATGAAATGCGAAATAATTTCGTTAGTGCAGAAACTTAATTCAAATGAAAGCCTTTTAAAATATATTATATTATATTTGCAATGAAATTTAATCCGGACAGCAAAAACCACCCTTAATTAAACTTATCGATCTGATTAAAAAAATTGTGTTGCATTTTTATTTATAAAAGTTTTAATGAACATATTATATTTTCCAAATACAGTAAGTTGCCAATTGAGAGTTTTCCCATTTAGTTTGGCCTGGATACAGCTTTTAATAATAATAACTGCAGCACACCTATAAAGCTACAGCTTTTGTAACACAATGTGTTATAGAAAGTTGTTGTGAAAGTGCATTTAATTCTCGATACATTGAACTACAAAGTTCACGTTGTAATTGGTGCGACAGGGAATTGAACAAAGTTTAAGCGTTATTGAAGTCACAAAACATGAAGCTTTCGTCCGGGCTTTTGTTGCATAAAATACGAGCATTAAATTAACTACTAAAGTTAAGTAAGTGGAAAGTGTATGTGAATTGGATCATTTCAAAAGTTGATGTCGTTGTAGTTGCTGCAGTGCATGTTTTTGGTATTTTGTGCAATGTGCAATGTGAAAATTGATGAATATATTTAATTGTCCGTATTTGTACTAAGGTTTTGTGATTGAAATCTTAATGGACTTCTGTTTATATAAAAATGTCGATGGTAATTTATAATTAAAAGTAATAACTAATAACAACGAACGTTTTGTGCTAGGCAAGATGATTTGATAAAATGTTTAAAGAAGAGTTTTAAAGTTGTTAATTTATATTTCAGGGCTTCATTAAACTGTAGTTCGCTAACCCTGCGATGTGGTTTTTAATATACATTTTGTAACTTTATAATTATGAAGAAATTAAATGGTTTATTTTATATATATGGGGATCAGATTTAGGGGATTTTTTCAATTTATGGTAAGTTCAGGTGAAAAGACAATTTGCTTTTATTTGCTTTCTAAAAGAGACTCATTGTCCGGCCATGAATTATACTAGCCTGTTTTATAAAAATACACACTTGGTATAAAATAAAAATTTTCACCGTTTATTTTTTTATTAATATTTAAATAAATAGCTGTCGTTTCTTGTTTTTTTTTTTTTTTTTTTGAAATATCACTTAAAACTCGCTTTCTACGAGTTTTTAAAGAAAGTACTCAAATTGCTCTCAAAATCATCATGAAACTGATCCCGTACAAATTGAGTATTTTTACTGCAAATATTCCACCAGGCTTTCATGAATCTCATTTTAAATTAGTGAAATTTTGAGTTGAATTCTTTGATTTATTAATAGAGTTATCTAATTAGCCTGGTAGTTTCCCTCAAAAGGTATTGGTAAAATTTTTAGTACTTTTTTTAAATGAGGGAAATGAAGGGGAAATTTCCCTTCACAATTTTTTATTTTTTTGAAATGTCGGAGGAGAAATAAGATGAAATTTCCTCAAAGTTTTTTTTTTTTTTCTAAAAATGTGGATCAATTTCGAAAGGGAAATGATAAACTTTACCTAAATTTCCCATAAATATCCCATAAATTTCCCGAGACATGTTTACTCATTATTTTCGAGAAATGAGGGAAAATTCTCCTCTTTGCTTCACATTTTTCGAAAAAAAAAAATTATAAATTAAGGGGAAATTTTCTTTCATTTCCCCTCCGACATATTCCCAAATTTTTCAGAAAAAAATAATTAAAAAGTGATCCACTATTCCCTTTATTTAAAAAAAATTCAACCCTCATTTCCCTTACTTAAATTCGGTTTGGACAAGGGTGAAATTACCAGATCGACTCATATGAATTTTATGCAAAATATTAAAAAAAATTAAAAATTTCAATGTTTTAAAAAAACTGTTTCGTCTGTGATCATTCTAACAAAAAAAAGGGGGATGACGCAAATAAACCCCACGTTATCGGATCACATTTAATAACATTTAATTGATGTCATAAAAACCATCAAAAACACGTACATATTAATATTAATAATTGCACAAAACAGTAGATTCTATCTGAATAAGGATTACATCCTTTTGTTTAATAGCCACTTACACAAAACGAAATTGAGAACGTGACAATAGCCACAATTAGATAAGCAGACCCACATTAAATTCCAGACGACAAGATCCTATATAATGCTGTACGACACTAACGGATTCCAAATGCGACATTTAAGGTTACTACTTTGGCATAAGAATTACGCAATTTACAAAGTACACACACCTAGACACACTAAGCCGGTACCATTGAAACAAATCAGCGAAATTGTGTCACCAACTCGTATTCCTTGATGATTGTCCAATTTCATTACAGTTCCTAATTCCTACATACAATGTGGAGAACGAAAACGAGACACAATTGAAAAAGGGGTTTGAATTTGTGAGACGCCAACAAATTCCATTCATTTATCACGTCCTAAAGTGTTCGTTTTTTTTTATCACGATACACCAAATTGGTTTAAAGTCTTAGTCTGTACTCTCGTCTGCAAACATTGAAAGAGTTTTTTTGTTGTTATTCTTTTTATATAGTTGAAAAGGAGGGAAAAGAATTGAGGAAGTGAGGAATACAAACAATCCCCAATACTTATAGGGTACACACAATTGTGTCATTTAATTCCGTCTTCAAATAAGTGAGTCGTCTACTGATGGAGATAACACATTTTAAAGATTTAAAGCAATACAACTGTAATGGGGGTAGAAATACCAATGAGCAAATTGCCCCATTAAAGATTTAAATCTTGTCGCACCACACACATCGTCAGCATATTATAAATAATATGGTGAAAGCTATTTCCAAGTGAAGAATGCGAGCCAGATGTGTAATAATAAATTTTCTGATTCCAACGTATGCATTTCATACAACGCTCTTGTGTTGTGGTGTGTTGGTGTGTACAGTTAGGACGACATTGGTGGTACCACGCAGTGAAATAGGGTGGCTCGCACCCAAATGGGGATGAGGGTGGATGGAAAAGTTTTATTTCAAATTGTACAGATTTGAAAATGCGCTCTGCCACTGCACGACTAACTTTTTGCTCAAATGTGTGCAACTATGCGAGCATATAAATACATAGCACAGGGTTGACGCTCCTACAAGTGTCATCTTGTACAATTGTACATCCCTCCCGCATACTGCAAATTTCTTGCATATTGTTTACATAATGTGAAACATATCCAAAACTGTAGCTGCACGTATTCTAAATGCATGTGTTGTTGGTTATGCATAAAATATGTACGAGTTTATTATGCGTCATATGCTTTTAACTAACTGTAGTTACCTTAAACTTGCAGGGTGTTTTAATTAAATGCGGGCGTAAATGAATCGAAATGCATGCACAGAAAGGAAACATTTTTGGATAGGAAATTGAGGGGATCATTTTAATTTGTGATTAGTTTAATGAAATACGGTGTTGTAATTTGTTTTGTGGTTAATAAAGTGAGATTATTGCGCGAATTTTCAGTTAATTTATTTTAGATGACAGGGAGAATCACGTAAAACGACAAGATTCTAGACTTGTCAATGATTTTTGAGATAGACTTTTAACAAAATTTTATTTTTTAATGATTGATCTTGTTTTGAATTAGTTTTGTTAACTTTCGTGTCCCGTTTAAGATACATTTATTACAGCGATTTAATTTTTTTTCAAAATTTTAAGGTTATGTTGCGGAAATATTAAATATTTTTTTGCTAAATCTATCTAAACAATTTGAAAAAGGAGGGACTATTCTTGGACCTTGAAATGTGTAGCTATGAAATTTTCAACACGTATTTATTTACATTCTGGAAATATAGGCGAAACTAAACCGAAAAAACGCGGTTCGTGAAAAAATTGATTGATTAAAAATAATATAAACCCAAACTTATAAAACATTATAATTCCCCTTTTAAAACAACCTGAGCAATAGCACGAGTTTCCCCTATAGTTTTACTAAACATATACATGGTTTTCCAATATAAGGTTCAATTTTGATATTAAAAAGAGTATTTCTTAAAAGAATTCAATGAACATTTTTCGGTCTTCATTGTAAATTGAAAGATATTCCGGATGTTTCGGGCGATATGCCATTAATAATTTTAAACAATATCAGCAAAATGGCCGCGATGGCTGTGCTTGCAGCACCATATCCTTTTCATGAAATTTTCCAGAACCAACTCGCACATTTGCGGATGTATGTCCTCGATAACTTCACATATTCCATCTTTAAGGTCTTGAATCGATTGTGGAGCACTGGCATAGGCCTTACCGTTTACGTGACCCAAAGAAAAATGCCTAAAAGCGTTAAATCACAAGATCTCTTTGGCCAATTGTGATCATTTCTTCGAGGAATAACACGGACAGGAAACTATTCTTGCAAAATTGCGATCGTATCGTACAATTTTTGGTAACGGCGAAGTTTTTAATTGTCAAATGTCGAAAGATGACAGCTTCAAAATTGACAGCTGAACAAATAGCAGCTTATTCAAAATTAACATTTTATTGGAAAACCTTATATTTTTTCGATTTTGCAAAAATAAGAGTTTAAATTATGTTTTTTTGACAATTTTTAATTAAAATTTAATAGTTACTCACTTCCTGCTTCCTGAAATTAACCACCCTGTTTGTTTTTCACTTCATATATATTTGTACAACAAACCAATGTCGACGTATTTGTATTGCATAAAAATTAAACTGTACATTGCATGAATGTATAGTTAGTATGCAAATATGCGAAACAAAACTATTTCCATTAAAAGCACTCCACTGTGTATACAGAATTGTAATTAAGCGGTTTTTCAGTCAAATGTAGCTTTTAAACTGCCACTCATGAAATTACATGCCAACCGTTTTCCCAGGCGCTTTTATAAATTACGGTCTCGGTCACATACACAACTAGTTATGCACACACATATTGTATAATCAAATATATCATAATATAAAATGAACACAACAGTAAACGCCATATTAAGTTTATGTTGAATTTATGTATTAATGAACAATAGTTTAACATATAATATGATATAAATACGTGACAGTTTTTTGCTACAATGATAGCAACTATTTTGATAATTTGAATTATAAAATGTAACTATTCACCCCTTAACTAAAAAATATGTGAATGAGTAGTTAGTTATGCTGATTATGACAACAACATGAATGTGACTTTTTGTTTGTGTGCATTTTTTGCATCACATCAATTTTATGTTGAAATTATGAAACATAAAAATTATTTGTACGATCATAATTTAATTTACAATGAAATAAATTTTATTTAAATACATTTTATGCTGAAAATATGCGCCTTTTTATAACATACAGCATCGCACCTGAATGTTCTTGCATTTACATTGAATGGAGAGAACAAACTTTCATGTATGGATTTCATTTCGATTGCTGTCTGTCTCTCAAACGTTTTGTGCACAATCAAAGAAAATAATTTGACGCCATTTCGTGGTTGTATAATTATGTTGGAAGGCAAGCATGTGGCATTCAATGCTTTACAGATAGCACACACAAAAGCACACACACAACCAGAATTTCAGCAGCAATGCCACTAGTTTCCTACAGCTATATAAAGAAATTTAATGAAAAGCTTGAGCCCCGCATACAAAGCGATGAGCTTTAGTCGATGCAAGGGTGTGTTCTCTATCGCTGTATCTTCCATTCAAAAGAATAAGTGGATACGCTCGGTGTTTGTCTATGTCAATCTTGATACGGTTGGGAATAAAATGCTAAGCTCCAATGTACCGGGTGATATTGTGTTTAAAATAGAAATTGGGAAACACTTTAAATTTGTCAATTTATTTGTAAAAATGTTGTTTATTAAAATCCTTTTTTTAAATTAGTTTTTGTTTAGTTTTAAAATTTAATTTTCAACTCCTAAAAAAAATTTAATGTAAAAAGGAATTCAGAAATTATCTTTACAATTTAAAATTTAGTTGTCCTGTTTGTTAAATAAGCAATTAAATCATATTGTAGTTCGATATTATCAGATTGCAGAAAAAAGCGGTAGGGAGGGTAATGCAACATTTTTTTAAAACTTAACATCAGTAAATTAAATAAATTGCTTGGGTTTTAAAAAAAAGAATAATAAACTTTAAATTAAAATATGAGTTTGACCTCTAATAATAAATATTTTGACATTGAAACGCAAAGTTTTTTGTCACGCCTAAACTAATAATAAATTTTATCTCGTTCAATACAGTTTTTAAATTTTATGCAACGTTTTTGAAAAATTTATTTAATCATAAAATTTTGGAAAAAAAACTGAACCTTGAATTAAAAACAAAAATATAATTCCTAAGGATAAATTGACCTTAATTCACTTGACCTTGAAATAATAATAGGGCTTCCCTTAGAAAATTGTTTAATATTAACAATTGCATGACCTTGAATGTGGTATAAAAGTGTTTATACAAAATTAAGAAATTTGATTTAAATGAGGCCCATTCTTACGTAGTTCTTAGACAAAGATTTCTTCAAACCCATTCTCTTGGGTGTCAAAAAAAAAGTTTTTCGTGACACTGAGTATTACAATTGTTTTCAATTTTTCAGGAGAGCAAAATAAAACCTACAACTTATCGTATCTTAACGGAATACTTTGAGTATTAAAAACACAAATAAGATAAATTTTAGGGGAAAAATGAGATAGCCGGTGCTGCGATTAAATTTTAAAAATCAAGTTATTTCCAAGATTTTAAGGAGCGAACATAACGGGGAAACGTACAGGTGCACATTTTGTCTAGAACAATTTTTTTTGAATTCAGGATGTGTCAGGACTTTTACTTCCGCCTCAAAAAAAAAAAACGATAATGCAACAATTTTAATACTCAGTAGGTCAAATAAAAAAGAATGGACATCACTTTGAATAAGTATTCCTACCAATCTCCAATTTCCAGACTATAATAAATTGAGACTTCCAGCGATTTATTTTGCTTTAATGATTTTTCATACCCATTTCAATTTCCTCAATTGAATAAAACTTCAATTATATGTCTGGATTGGTTTGTTCTCCGAAATGCCTCTTTGATTAATTGCGTTGTATTTTAAGGGCGTATAAATACAAATATAATATGTACATTCACGTTCGTAATAATGAAGCATTCATGCGGATATCACAGCATTGGATTCGTACGTAAAATGAACACCCACATGAGCAGCGGAATATATTGAGGATGCGGGAATTAATGAAACTTTATATTACGTATGCATATTTAAATAAGGCTGTGGATTTCACGTATCGTATGAGTCGGGTTCCCAGCGAGACAGAATTCAATTTAAAATTCACTGTATTATTTTTGTTGACTTGTGTGACAAGCGTATTATACTATTTTGAGGGTAGGTACCCATCTACATTTATATTACATGATATGCCAATTGCCAAATGTAATTTCCAACGTAGCTGCCAAGTGTATGGCACAATATTTCTGGGAATGACATGAATTGGGTACATCAGACTGAAACGGGAGATACGTAATATGTCAGTTATCAAATATCATCAGGAGATTTCCATTACGCAGGAGGTTTGATGATAATCATAATTATGTCGACGCTTTGTGCACAGCAGGCATTATCCATAATAGGGCGGGCTATTGTTTGAGACAACGGTTTGAAATCAGAAATTTGTTTTTATGGCTTTTGTTAACATGACAAGCTTTGAGGAGAGTTCCTTATGAACGTCTTATGTTGAATTGACGTAAGTTGTGGTGGATTAATTGAATTGTTGACACTAATTTATGGCCAATGAAAATCTGAAAGAGCTTTAATGGCAATTACATTTTTATAAAAACGATTAAAGTATTACAATTTAATTGAGAACAAAAATGAAATTAAATTTACATCAGAAAAAATTGTTTATTTCTAAAAACAAAAAAACTACATCGCAGGGGGGTGTGAATTTAAATGCGACTGTTGCTTAACTACATTTCAATAAAGCTTTTCTGAGATATAAAAAATGTGACCTTGAAATTTCTGAGTTTTAACCTTGATTTTTGTCTAAAATTGGTACTTTTAATGAGATTAGAAATAATGTAGAAGTTAGAACATCATAGTACCCTAAAACAAACATATTTTGAATATTTTCATTATAAAAATGTGGCCTTGTAATAATGTGAAAAACTTAAAAAATATTTATGCATAATAAACTGATAAGAAACCAGTCCTTACAATTTAATTGAATTAAAATAAAAAAATTTACCTTGCAGGTCCTTTTTTATAACCTCAAAAACTATAAAATAAGCATTAAAACGTAATAATTTCAACACATTACATTTTAGAAACTGTATGATGTAGGGCATAATTTTAGGTGTTACAGAGAGCTTAAATTTTGTAGAACACTTCAAGTTTTATGAGTAATGTTTCAAGGCCCAATTTAGTTTTATTGTTTCACTTTATATTTCAACATGTTATGTGTCCCATGAATCCTTAATTTTTTTTTTTTTTTTAATTGACCACTGAATAATTGTAGGCCTTAACTAGATGAGCATTTTTGGGCCACTTCAAGGTCGACATTTTGATTTTTTTCCAAAGTCAAACATTATTTTCTGAAAAGTTATTTTTCAACATCTTTTTTGTTGTGCGTTTTGAAGTGTCTCCAAATTACGTTCATGTTAATCACAAAACCTTCCTAGGGATGTAGCTTTTTTTATTTAAGTAAAAACCTTAAAATGTAGTCCTTGCGATGAAGTTTCATCATCTGAGTCAGTTTTTCAGAATAAATTTAAATTAAATTTAACAAAAAATTGTAAAATATTTTTTTCACAAGAATTCATTAAGTCTCATTGCTTTTTTAAAATTATCCCCTTTTGACTGTTTCATTTTACTAAAAGGATCGATTAATAAAAATTTCAAGTACTGCAGTGAACAGAAAACTCACATTGTTTTACTTTTATCTCCAACCATCTTTATTTAACCGAAGGATGGGGGAGGGTGGGAGAATGTAAACAATTAAAATCATGCAATTATTTCAAAAAGCGATTACAATAAATTCTTGTCTCGACTTTTCTCCCATCCATATTTTAATGCAAAAACAATTGGATTGCCGTCATTGTTGAAGTGATACTGAATACATACTGAGCGTTTACGTCGGTCGTACGAGTGCACATATTTTCCATATCTCGTAATTAAAGAAGTTCACATTTTTCATCGTGCAAGCATATTTTACATTCATTCGTTTGGTTACTTTTTGTTCTTGCGACTGTACAATGTAGTCATATAATGTTTATTTCCCGCATTAATGTGAGCATGCAGATTATGTGCAAAATAATGTCTCTGCATATATAGCTCCGTACATTTGCTTGTCATTTCATTCTGCCTTCGTAACTCCTTTGCGTTTATGAACGTTTGTCTATTTTTTGCATTTTATTGTAATGAAAACGAACGATTTTACTTTAATTTCCGAATCATTAAACTGCCGTTTCACTGTTGCGTTCCTTTCAATGTGCTACATAATAGCACGTCTGCACGCTGATTATTTCCTCCTTCTGCAAAAAATTTAGCGAAACATTGTGGTAGGGAGGACCACGCAAAACATTTTGTAAAATAAAATCATGAATAAAAAAAAATTTAATTTAAAAAATTTATTGTGGTAATTATAACCTAATTTATTTAATAACTATGTAAAACCACTTAAATTAAAAATGATAAGGATTATAAATTAGACAACCCTCATTTAATTGTAATTTAAAAACAAAACGTCCTTCTTTAATACAAATCCTGAGGTAATACAATTCAATTTATGTTGCTTCTTACTGTCCTTATAGTAACAAACTTACAAAATGTGTGTAAGTAAATTCCATTATTCCTGTCAGTATTCATCATTCAAGTGTACACACGACACAGTACACACCAAAAAGGACTTGCATAAGATACGTAATATGCATACTCATTCTGCATCCCCTCGCATCAATGATACGTCGAGTTTAGTCACCGACAGGCTTACTGCTGCAAAGCTCGCAATAAAATACTTAAGCACGATCATTACTGTTTCATCTATTTGTTACTTCCGCCAATGTTTCATTGCTTTAAACTTGGGAGGAAAGACGATATGCAAACATATGTGCAGTACAATTTGCGTGGTTAAGAAATCCTTTACAGGATGCAACAAACTGCTGAATAATATCAACACTTGTATTCCAAATTATTCAAAGAAATATTTTCAAAATTACTTTTGCCGTCCGTGTAAAACAGATTGCATTTTCATTAAACATTGTTTTGTTGTCTCATTAAGTTGATTTTTTTTTGGGTTTAAATTAATGGAATTAATGGGAATAATCGATGTTTTGGCAAATTTTTTCATGTTTTGATTAATGTTTTTTAAAATCAAGTCAGATTTATCGAAAAATCGATGTTTTACAATTTTATTATAAAAACTACTGTGCAACTAATCAATTAGTCAATTAATCTTTAATCAATTTATTCTTTCGCATTGAAACCATTTTTGTTTTGTTTTTAGATCTGCCAATTAATCGATGTTTTCCACAACAATTAATCGGCATATCGATTGATATAAATTAAAATATATAATGAATATAAATTAATCGATGTTTTAAAGATCGATATTCGATAGCCATCCCTAGTTTAATTTTTTTCAGTGAAATTAGTTTTTTCGTCAGTTTTTTTAAATGCTATTTTTCTACACAGTAGAAGACACTATTTCTCAATATTACTTTTTCTTAATTGTTCATTTAAATAAATCAAGTGTAGAAATACGAGTTCTATCATGCGACAAAATGATATTTCAATCCAATTATAAATTGAAATTAAAGCACTTTTTAATCCACTTAATAACATTATATTCTAACAAAAATAGTCTTCATGGAATTTGCCAGCGATTCCAAAATCAGATTGGCTAAACTAAACAATTATTATCAATTGGAACACCTTCAGCAATCGCAAAATGGTACAATACTTGTAATTGTTTAATACATTTACAACGCAATACATTTTAGCTGCAGATGAAAATCTTTGCAATGCTACGTGTTTCTATGGAATCAGCGATGAGAAAAGAAATCACACGTTCATTGATTGTACACTTGTATGGTAGGAAAGTGTGATGATCACCCGATGTTGCAATTAAAGACTGTTTCTTTATTAAAGAAATAATAAATATTTTAAATTAATTATCTTTTATAGAAACCAAATAATTTCTGCCATTATTATGAAATGATTTGATTTTTTTAATGGTAGTGTTGTTAAGAAAAGTGTTTGTTGACATCATTGAGCCAAAGTTCTTTGAGCACAGACTGTTTAGCTCCGACTAACGCTGAACATCGGCAAACAATTTATATCGAGCTTTCCTCCACGTCTGAATTCTTACAGCTGCTTCTTACAAATTTGTTTAACCATTCTTGAATCGTAAGTACCCATCTGCCAGAGTCCTGTAACCACTGATATTTACTATCCTATAGTTTCGACAAATCCTTTCTTGTTATCTTACTTTTTTTTGTTATCGTATAATTCGTCAGGTAATACCACAGTTGGTGTGTCTTGTCCATCATTCAGCAAGATGTTCCTATGACCGGGAAGCATTGCAAAATTACGTTTTTCCGACACGCGAATGAAAACTATTCCTGAGTGTCTTGTGTTCGTTTTTCACGATTTTAACAGTTTTCCGGCAAATGTTTTCTTGACAAAAGATAAATGGTATGACCAAGAAGAGCACAACAAAAAAATCTCCAAGCAAATCGAAAACTTCGTTGCCAAGTTATTGAATTACAAAAAAAATTCAGATTTCCTCATAATTGGTGCAGCGACCATATTTTTCTGCAAAGTTTTGTCATATATTGTTTTGCTGACCATAATATGGTTGCAGCAACCATATTTTAATATAAAAGTTTTAACATATGGTTGTTCTTACCATAATATGGTTGAAGCGACCAAATTTTTCTTGGGAAGGATGTCCGTTTGCTTGGAAAATTTTTTTTTTTGTTCTTCTTGGTCATTCATTGTTCGCCAAGAAAATCCTTAAAAATTTAACCGAAAAAGTCGTTATAAATTGCACACTTTCAGGAATTATGTAGTGAAGTCATTTTTTGTCCACGTAAACAACGGACAACAAAAAACTTTGTCACATGCTCGAAATAATTAATTTTGTAGACGCAATATCAGCAGCAAAACAACGCATTATGCAACGTCCAATTTTGGGGCGATACAGAGTTTACCGGGCCAGCTAGTAGTTTCTAAATAAAAACTACAGAAATTAAAATTTATTGTAATATATCATAAAATCCCGTACTTATGTCACAACAACTCACAATTATTCACAGCGATTCTAAATTTCACTTTAAACATAGGTGCATTTTTACAAATTTGCATTTGCTTGCGCAAGGATGGAAATGGTGAGCGCTTGCACCACACAATATAACATTTATGCATGCATATCTTTTGTGCATTGTGCATGAGCATGTGCCACAAACATGATGCATGTGCGATACGAGAATTGTAAATTGTAAAGCGCACACAAGAAAAATCCCAATCAATAATTTATTTGTTTACCTTTTGTTTTATGTTTTCAATACTTTTGCGAATATATTTGCATGCACAAGTGATGGAATATTTTATCATTTAACAAAAAAAAATGCTTGATGGATCTGTTGTTTTTACCCGAACCCAAATGACCGACCATGTTTTTCATTTGGTTTTTCCTGGTATTATTTCGGATGTGTGCTCAGCATTTTTCCATTTTATTATTATTTTTAAGTCAACGAACGAATTGCAATGCATTTTATGTTGTATTTTTTACCACGCACAATGAAGTCAACCATGGCAGCATGCGCCATTGTTGTTCATTGCACAATGTACATTATACACTTTAAGATTCTGATGGGGCGCCATATAATACAAGAGCTTTGTTGTAAAAGCTTTTGCCATTGTCAGTTTCATGAGTATGATGCGGGAGTAAATAAACGCACGATGCAGGCTGACGGGGGGGGGGGGGGTGGAAAGCGGGACAGATCTGTGCATTTTGATGGAATATTTTTATTTAAGCTTTCACTTCAAGTTTTAAAAGCGCATATAAAAATAACAATAATAAAAATGCATGCTTTTGCACTGTACAGATGTTTCACATGTTTTGATATTTCAACTCGAATAAAATATAATATTCAAACACAAACATTACTTAGGAGTTGGGGTTGATGTGCTTTGTGAACGGATATTTCATTGTGCAGTGTTTGCATTGACGTTTTAGGTCTATGGCATTGACCATTACTTATGTCATGTCTGTGAATACTAAGTGCAATGTGTGCGTAAAGTTGATTCACTTTTGTTGCGAACGATGTCTGGTGTGCTATGAATTCAAGTCAAAGCTGTCTGCAAATGCAATGTACTTACAACAGATGTCATTACTTATAAAGTTATAATGTATTTCATTCTACGCTTTGTCTTACGACACAACTTAAGGATGGACAACTAAAATTTTTTTAAACATATCGTCTCTGTTTTGTATTTTACAAATTATTTGCGGCATAATTTTTTTTTAATTCATCAGTGCATTTTAAGAGTTGGCTCGAAATTTTAATTGAATATTGTGACGCACTAACTTCAAACTTGATTTACGGGACTGAAAAGTTATGCCACTTTATTTATTCACTTTATGCGGACGCTTTATGAACATCTATTGTTGCAAAAAGCAATATGCAGAACTTTTATTTAAAACCTTTATTCCTGGCAGGCGTATTTAAAAAGAAATTAACAAAGATGTTTTAAATAACATCGAAGGGAAAGCGATTTTTATTCGACTGTTGCTTAATTACATTTTAATAAAAAATTTCTGAGATATGAAATATGTGACCTTGAAATTTCTGAGTTTTGACCTTGATTTTCATCCAAAATTGGTACTTCTATTGAGATTAGCAATAATGTAGGACTCCATTTAAATGTAAAACAACAAGTTTAAGAATTATTTTTTAAAATTTTAATGGTGAGCACCAAATATTCGGTGTTCGCCGAGCACCAAACATTCACAAAAAGACATTCAAATTTGATTTATATTAAGGTATAAAAAGCGATATGTTTGGTATAAGGCGAGCAATGGCGTGCAGCTTATTCACACGAGCTGATGTTCGTAAAACAAGGGCTCGGTGTTTGACAAACTCCACATATTTGCTACAAAAATTAACTAACATTAAAGTTTTTAAACGGCATATGTTTGTTAACAAATAAAATAGCAAATAGTATTTTTTAAATCGTTAAAAGCAAGGAATAATATATATTACGGATTTCGCATGTTTACCTTTTTATCTGACGTCACGCGAGACAATGTAAAGTAAACAAACTGTGTGATTATAAACATGCGCAGCGAAAACAAGTTTGAAATAACACAGGTAATAAAAGTCTCAAAAATGACAATGATATATAGACGTTAGAAAAAACTACATCATTCTCATTTTTCTTTAATATTTTACAAAAAAAATTCATAGAAATCGGCCCAGCAGTTTTTGAAAGAGCTTTCGAATGGCCACCATAGTACGGCGTACATTTGCACATTTTTTCTAGACCACTTCTTTGAACTCAGGGGGTGTCAAAACGAGTTTATCTAACATCGTAAATTTTTTCGAAAAAGTCGGAATGCCAAAATCTATAATGACCGATTTATCACGTATAATTGACGTATAAATAGTTTGATCCAGATTTTTGTTTGCTGCTACAATTGGGTTAGTTCTGAGAGCGCCTAAAACGCTGATAGATCATACTCCAAAGCGCTGAGAAGAGTTTTTGAAAATGTAAACAGCGAAAATTTTAGAAACTTATGATGTAGAACATAATTATAAATCATAAAAAACACTCTACAAAAATTATTCATTGAACTAAAAACATTTTTCATAAAATTAGCTGTCAAAGGGAAATTCCAGCAAGTTTGAAAAAAAAACAGTTTTAAATAAATATTTCAAAATGCGTATCTGGCTTTTTGCAACAATAGTTGTTCTTACAGTTTTCACATAGAGTACCTAGAACCCGAGATATGATATAAAAACGATTTCCTCGAAATCTTATCAAGATGCTATCCAAGGGCATGACATTTCAGTCCCTCACAAGTTTTAGTTCATGTCACAGTTTCGATGTGCCCCACAAAAACAATATCCTATCAATTTCCTCGTTTACTGTACTAAAATTTAGTACATATTACATTTATGATTTAACATACATTTCTTGAAATGAATGCATAAACTTTTTCATTATCAAGAAATATTGATAAGTTATCAAAACTGTTATTATCAGCTGTGATAACGCAAATAATAATGTAATTTTTATTCCTACTGGCAGTAAGCCCTGATGAAGCAAGACGTGCCACATAATCAAAAACAATGACTTATTAAATATTTTAATTTTTTACGTAACACTGATTAAATTAATTAATTAAAATTTATCAAAAAGTTAACCATTATTTAATGATTATAATACAATTAAAACCAACTTTTTATGGTTGTAAGGTTTAGGGAAACGTGTGATAAGTGTTTTATATAAAGTTTAAAATTGATTAATGAAGTAAATTCAAAATGCGTAAAGTTACAAAAATAGAAGAAAAGGATCTAAAAATAGAAAATAGAGTATGTTTGATTTGTTGAAATAATGAAAATATTCGAGGCATTATTATAACTCAATGAATATTTTGTAGCCTATTGGACGTGGTGGCAATGGTGCGGTTTACAAAGGAGTCTGGAATACTGAAGTGGTAGCCGTGAAGAATTTTAGTGTTAGCGAGAAAAGTTCATTTAAAGAAGAGGTTTTTTTTTGATTATCTTTGACTAATTTATTTAATATACATTTCAAAAAAACACATTTTCAGGTTGATGCTTTATTACGAGTGGACCATAAAAACATTATCAAATTGTTTGGCATCAGCACTCACTTTGGAAACGACGCAATAGTAATCGAATTTTTACCGAAGACCTTGCACAATGAATTGCACGAGAACTTATTTAGGTATTCGATAACAAATGTGCTGTCGTGGGCGAAGCAATGCGCTGATGTTTGTAAACATAAATTGTGCGGCAAATAGTTCTTGCACTTACATTTCAAAGATCACTGTTGTAGGGTGTTGCGTATTTGCATGCACTAAAACCGGAACCACTGGCTCATCGCGATCTCAAGCCATTAAATTTGCTCCTGACTGACATGCGAAGAACATTGAAAATTTGTGACTTTGGCACCAGCAAACATGCAAATGAGTTACAAACTTTTGTCGGCACTTTATGCTGGATGGCACCAGAGGTCGGACAGGATCAAACACCAGTATACTCTGAAAAGTGTGACGTCTACAGTTTTGGCATAATTTTATGGGAGATGTTAACACGCAAGGTGCCATTTTATGATCTCCAAGCAAATATAGTGGGATTAGTTCGTCAAGGTAGACGTCCACCACTTATTATG
Source organism: Sylvicola cinctus (assembly GCA_963854165.1). Taxonomy (NCBI): domain Eukaryota; kingdom Metazoa; phylum Arthropoda; class Insecta; order Diptera; family Anisopodidae; genus Sylvicola; species Sylvicola cinctus. The sequence continues at coordinate 39,615,907 of OY974084.1, forward strand.
GGGTGTCCTAATATAGTTGAACGTTTAATGGTGGACTGTTGGGATGCAGATCCTAATAAGCGGCCATCCATGGCTGATGTTGTCAAGAGGCTGGATGCTATGAGTTTTATTTTTAATTATTTGCAAGAGTAATTTATGTTCAGTCTTTTTTGGGCTGATGAAGTAAATAAAATTAAACAAATAAAGTTGGTACACTACGGGGAGCTGCAAGAAGATTGTTTTACTGACATAATTCAAGTAATGATAATAACAATTAATGCAGAATCATGTTTAAAATCATGTAAACCGAAGTGTAAATACAGAGTAATTCTAAGCAATATCCGTGTTTGCTTTTTTTGAATTTCTTACCACAGTACTGTTAAAATCAACACTTATATCTCAGAAACCAATGGACCGATTTCTCTGAAAATTTACGCCGGCAATGGTGTACGCCGTACTATGGTGACCATATAAAAGCCATTTCGGAAACTACTGACGGATTTGTGTGAAATTTGTTTGTAAAATATTAGGTAAAAAAATAAGAATGCAGTTATCGTTTTTTCAAGGTCAGATCCTTCAAGGTAAAGTTATTTCCAAAGTCAGTTTTTTCGTATGGGGGCTCAAAAAAGGGCCCTACGATTTTTTTCATTTTCATATAGCTCATATTCCGCTAGATGTTCCTTCTGGCGAAAAAGGGAGTGGACAAAGACAAACCCCACATTTCTATCTCAGCCACCTTGCACAATATCAAAAAAATTCATTCAGATTATTGTACGAGTCAATAATACATGAAAACTTGCAGAACATTTCAAGGTCAAAATCGGAAAATTCAAGGTCAAATTTTTTATATCTCAGAAACCTCAAAAATTTTTGAATTTTTTTTTCACATTTTTGTAGGCTTACAAGGCAGCTGAACATTTTAAGGTCAAAATACCGAAATTGAAGGCCATATTTTTATAATGAAAATATGTAATTCAAAACTGTGTGTGTTAGTGTACTATGATGTTCTAACATCTACATTATTGCTAATCTTAATAAAAGAACAAAAATTTTGTACAAAAATCAAGGTCAAATCTCATAAATTGCAAGGTCACATTTTCTATCTCTCAGAAAAGCTTTAATAAAATTTAGTTAAGCAACGATCGTATATAAATTCACACCTCGTTCTCCCTGCGATGTAGTTTTTTTTATTCCAAGGTCACATTTCCAAGGTCACATGTCTCAAGGTTAAGCAAGTCCAAATAACGTTTTTCGCCAAAAAAAAAAAATTGATGCTCAAAATCTGCGCTAACGATTTTGATAATTTTCAAATCTTTTATGCAATAAGGTATTCTAAGTAAAACTAAATTTACTGTAAATCCTTATAAATGCAAAATTTCCTGATGAAAGGCGTGATATGAATATAGCCACTTGAATATAGTCTTTTATAATCTAAAAAAAATCAGAACATTTCAAGGTCAAAATATAAAAATTTAAGGTCAAACTATTTGTTTGTTGGGGCATCCGAAAAGAGAAAAGTTTTGAAAATTTTTTTAAAGCGGAGTTCTAAAAATTAAAGGTCAGTCTGTCCCAGTAACCTTGAACATTATAGAATAATTCTTTCATATTATAGCAGTTTCAATGAAGAAAAAAAACTGTACAAAACATTTCAAGGACTAAACCTCAAAATTCAGTTTAGAAATCTGTGATTTTTAAAATGGTTCTTCCATATTTTTGCAGCTTCGAGAAAGATAAGAAACTTTGCAGAACATTTCAAGGTCAAATTCACATTTTGTCTGCTTGAAATGTATTTTGGAAAAGGGCGTAATAAATTCACACCTCGCCCTCCTTGTGACATTTTTTTTCCTATTTACAATTTGTTTCGGCAACAGCAACAGCAAAAAGGACTGCAACATCAAATTCTTTCTTCATTATTTTAAAAACATTTTAATTATGTACGAGTATGTATTTATATTTCCACAAAACATGTAATTTAAATGAATATCTGCGATCAATTGATTAAGTCATTTAACCATTTAATTGAGTAACCGCTTCGGTATAAGCGGCAACCGGTCTTAACTTGTATCCAAAACCGTTAAAGGGAAAATTCTCCACAATGTTTATATTTGCACAATTAAGAGGGATTCCGAACAAATTACCATAAGAAAATACTAAAAAGGCGAATCAACAGATTAAATCTCCCTTTAAAGCAAAGTTGAATGTGATAAAGGGGGTTTGCAGTTTGGAAAGGAGTGGAGTCAAAGAGGGTGCATAAAATGTGTCCTAAAATTTGCCATCGCACACATAACATTATTATATATGTAGAGGAGTGCCAAGAAAAAAAAAACCATCCAATTCGATTTGTATTCAATTAGGACCCACTGAATTATATTAGGCGGATAATACTGGGGTGGTTTTATTTATTGGTTAGCTTGTTGCGTCCTTAAATGGTGAGGCTGAACAATGAAGCGTAATTTACCACCAAAGCAAAAAAGTGGGATTTAAAACTCTCCAAATCGCTTGGCACAGTATGTGAAGGAATTAATTGTGTGTAAGAGTTCGAAATGCGCTTGAGACGCGTATTCTTCCATAATATGAACAAACTGTAACCTATATACTTGCAGTTTACTATCGCTTCACCATGTCAGAAAACATTGCAGAGTGTGGCCTCATCTTCGCACCCACCACCCGGCATCCGCATTAAAGTACACACACAAAACGATTCCAGTGAAACGCTTCCGGTTGTAAAAAGGCGCCTCGCAAAACCGCTTGATAACATCTTGATTGTTTTTCCCCCTTTTTGGTGGGTGTGTGTGTGTGTGTGTGTGGCGCGACTCCACCCGCTGCCATCAACATAAGCCAGAAGATTTGTTTCCGTTTTTTATTACATCGTTCCTTCGTGTATAAAAACAGTGCGAGAATGAGGAGGCGAAAAGCTAAATGCGTACAAAATCGACTGTGAAATGTTCATGAAGCATAATATAAATATAAGAAGGGCACAAGAAAAGGGGTGGAGAGAAGTTGAGACGGTATTATGTGAAATGGTGGTTTGGAATTGTTTTTGACTATCCTCATATGGGGAATTGAGTTAGGATAGGTTTCCGTATCTGAATACACACACACAAACTTGAATACAGAGTCCTAAATGGTGAAAAGGAAATAAAAGCCCATCAGACTTCTTATGCTTGTCTGAATCTCGCTTTTACTATTCTACTGATGCTGTGTCAAAAGCTGTTACATAAACTTTTACATGCACTTTCTATAGAGATTCACTCTAATTTAAAGACATTCTCAATTGAAACCTTTGCAGCACTGCTCTCTTCGCTGTGGAGGAGGTGTACGCAGCTTGTACGTGCTATGATTTTAAATCAGGAATTGAGACATTTTTCTATGAGACGCGAGTTGTAACTTGTAAGCGCAACAGTATATACGATGCAGCTTCGGGAGTATGTCGACCAACAGTCGTGGATTTTATGCACATAATATTATACAGAAAATGTGCGCAATTGTGAACGCAGATTTATTGTATCTTTAATTCCTTGCTTTCAAAAATATTTACTTCTTGCGGTTGTAGCAAGGATGGAAGGTACATCTGTCGACTTATCAGTTCGTTAGTTAAGTTTGTTGTGCCACTTTGTTCAGTAATGAGATCACTTTCGTGGATTCTTCGTCGCCTAGTACCGTGTAGTAATCTCCCAAGCATTTCCCAAATTAGTTCTCCATTGCCGGACCACGTGTCCTTTTTCTTTTAACTTTTACAACTGACTATTTAGTAAGGAATATCTAAATATCATCGACTGTCCAAATCCCAAGAGGTTATCGTAGATTTATTATTAAACTTCCACTTTTCCCAATCTATCCTGTAAACTTTAATTCGCAAAATCTGCAATGATTATTTACCACAAGTCCAAGGACATTTTGAACTTACAATGGTCAGTTAATAAGAAACCAGGCAACAACGTAAGTCAGTCTCTCTCTGCAGCACAAGGTTCTTGACCCTGCTCTGATTTATAATGCTTCCAAGTAGTGTCTTTGATTGCTTTAGTCCTGGAGAGCTTCAATCTTATTCTGCGGCCCTGGCTTTTGTTGTTTTAGATCCCTGATTAAATTGATTCTCATGCCACAGGCAGTTCTTTTCCTAGCAAAAGAGAGTCCACTACTTCATTTCCTGGATTACCTAAGTGTTCTGGCACCCAGTACAGGGTAGCAAGATTAGTTTTAAGTAAGCTCTGACCAGTTTACAATTGTACTGCTGTAGTCGGGATCCCTTTCATGGCTTAAAAACTTACGACTTGTCTGAATTCTTTTCAAAAATGAATGTTTTATCAGAATTTCAACAAATCGCGTGTGGTGGGGGGAAGAACACCCCACCGGCACTCGCGATCTAGCGTGTGCTAAAATATGCGGAAAGTTATGACAAATCACTTGACTGGCGCACGTTTTGTTTAGTTACTGCATGACATATGAAAAGCCGGCACAATGTACATTATCCATGTAAATAAATACAGTCGGAATATGGCGCGCATTCAGAAGTTCACATCATCTTTCTCTCCTCCCTCACACAATCCATTCGTTATACTTACACTGCGGAAACTATGCGGGTTTATGTAATATTTTATTCGAATGTACAATATGATGCTTGCCAGAGCATTACTCATCTGGGCTTGTTATTTGCATGTTCGTTTGTTTAGTTAGTACGTGATTTAATCATATCTGGATTAAATATTGAATAGGGAAAGGGGTTTGGAATGGTCTTTTTGTCTCTCACTGGCAGAAATGCTCAAAATATTCTAATGTGCGTGCTGCAGTGTGTATTTGATGTTGTATGGTGCTTCGGTTTTATTCTTCCATAGTAAAATTGGATATGTCAAGTGCCGCAGGATGTTATTTATGTACTTGTTTGGTTCAGTGCGGGCATAAGGGGCCGATGCATGCGGAGCGAATATGTTGGGTTCAACAACATAGTTTTTGGGTACTTAAATTAGTAATGATTGATGGTGTGGGTCGCATGCCAGTAATAAATTGCCAACCCTTGAACTGAACTGACTTAACATGTTTTCAACCATTTAAGTTAATTGCCTATATGTGCTGATAAAATCGGTTGTTGTGATGAAGGTCGTTGTAACATTGTGATGAAGTAAATGAGATATTGAATCAATTCATTAAATTTGTGTCGTTAAAAGGAGGTGAATTAAAATTTAACAGCACAGGTCACAGGACATATTTACATTAAATTAACAATTTCAAAAATGGTAATAAAACAAATTGGGCCTAGTTTTTATTCGCGCACCTTATCTTTGTTAAATATTGGTACTCAAATTACAATCACCTCAAGATAAGTTTGGAAATGAGTCCAAAAAGCTCAATTATGTAGGAAAACTAATCTTGTTACCCTGTGCTGGATGCCAAGACACTCAGGTAATGCAGGAAATGAAGTAGTCGACGTCCCAGCTTGGAAAGGAACTGCTAGGATCTGAAACAACCAAAACCTGGGATGCAGCAGGGCAAAGCACTCCAAATATTAAGCAGTCAAAGACATTACTGGATAAACCAGACTAGGGCAAAGATCTGCGTGACGCAGGGAGAGACTGACTTACGTTGTTTGCAGGTTTCTTAACTGGTAAGTTCAAAAGACTCCACTAGATCTAGGACTTGAGCTAAATATAATTAAAGCAGAGTCTGTTAATTACGCTAGCACACCTCCTTCAAGATTGCGGAGTGTGTATCCAAATTAGTAGAAACTAGAGGCTAGAGAGTGCCTTGGGATCAAGGTTGCCATCACTAGAATCACTAAAGGTCCTAATGTCTATTAAGGAGATTGGACTGGAAGGAGTGCTCTGCTATGTATTTCGTACGTCATGTTGTCCAGTGGAATTTATTAAGCTTGGATCAGAAATTTAGGACTCCAGGGACACTCCGACTTCTAGAATATTATTATATTATTAAATATGTCAGATTTGCCTTTCATCACACACTCCATTGTCAATAATCGTTGTTGATTATGATGAATCCAAAACAATTGGAAGTTCCATAAACCCGTCACATTCACTTCCTTAAATCCGATCTGAATTCCCAATGTGAGTAATAACAGGGACACATTTGGTTAACAAATCCAAACAACAAACAAATCATTAACTTTTATGAGAAATAAGTACAAAAGTGACCGAACCAACATAAGAAATATTCTCACAAATATTTGTTCATCAAAGTTTAGGAAAAATGTCAGAGCTTTAAGTCTTACAAGTTACATTTCCCGCATATCGATACGCATTATACTCGCAAACATAACTGTGCATTCAGTTATAACTAATATCACATTCCACTCACCCCATTTACATTACGTAAACGTTAATTACCCCGGCCCCGGCTTATACGAAAAGTCTGCACAAAATGCGAATCTTTGAGTGTTGACGACGAGTAGATTCCAATGGAAGAGCCCAACAATGTGCACACACACACACAGGCACACATAAAAACGTTAACTACATAATATAACTGTAAAGCTGTGCTATATTTGCGCAACATAACAGCAATAACATAATTCTCATGTGAAAATTGCTTATGAGTCCCATTTGTAAAGATTTGTGTCAGATAGTGCGAGCTAGTTTATTTGTGGTTACATTCTTCGTCCTTATTCTTTTTTCACGTAGAGCACTTTCGTACACAGCTTGTGGAAAAGCGAAGGAATGTTTAAAGCTCTCCATTTTTTTTCTGTCACATCACAATGCCGGAAAAATACAATTTCGGATGCTGCAGCAGATCGTGAAGAGTGTGAGTACATTTAAGGGGAATTATTTGTATTACAACAAATAAAAAAAAAGCCATTGAGTGTCACTTGTTTTGCATGAAATTATGTGTTGAGTTGAACTCATTTATGTGGGACAATAAAAATGGCGTTCTAATTGGGTTGTGTAGCGACAGATGCTATTGCAAGATAATGCCTAATCAATTTTTGTCGCATATCTATTTATTTTTATGCAGTCTTAGTAATAATTATAATTTATTATAAATGAAATGAAAATAATATTTATTTCTAGAATTAAAATGATTTACAGATCATTAAATCAACTGAATTAATTCGGCTATTGGCTAGTCATGAAATTGTTTTGTCGACTGCCCAATTATTGAAATGTTTTGTTATGTAAGGGGCAGCTTTTGGCAACTTTAAAAGAATATTGCGGAATTTAATAATTTAATTTGTGTTCCATTAAATTAATGCAAAACTTCATAAATTTTCAGGTTGTTGCATAAATCATAAATAATTATTAAAGTGAAATTTTTCAGCAATTCTTTATAAATAAAAAAGTTCAGAACAGTGCAGGCTCTTTGCCTCTCAGAGTATCTTGATATTTGGTCCTAAATTTATAACCTCAAAATAAAAAATGTTCCAATATTTGTATAATGAACTAGTGGATTCAGCGAACCTCGTTCCGTCTAGACCTAGATTCATAATAAATATTGAAATGTCAGTGTGGATTCACCCAGGGAACACCCTGCACTACAGGACAAAATTCCGTCAGCCACAAGACCGGCATCCTAATTAACGAGAGCTCAAATCCCGTCGAATTATTATCCCGATGGGCCAAATTCGAAAAGCACACAAACTCTCGTTGTTTGGTTGGTTGGTTGAACTGACGAGGTCCGCAAGCCACTGAAGGATTTCAATTAGCGCTTTAGCGTCGTTTTATTGTACCTCATCCCTGTGGTCACTTAGCTTAACTATGTGTTTTTTTAGATCCATTCAGTAGCGTCTAGGAACTGTGTCAGAATCGCTTGACGCTCGGCTGACATACATTAAAGTCCTTGAGATTTTTTGACCACCTTTGATGAGATTAGATGGGAGTTACGGGCTAAGATGGCTGCTTGGCTGTTCGTTATTACAGCCAGTTCAAGTATTGGAGAGTTGCTTTCCCTGGCAAGCTGACACGCCTTCCACATTGCAAGCACTTCCGCCTGAAAGATGCTTGTTCTTTCTGGGAACAAATAATCGTAGTAGGCCAATTTGTTTTTATATAAATACTCATTTCGTCTGCAGTTAAGAAGTTTATTGTATTTAAAAATGTATTAAGAGGTGCTAGGAGGCTTAAAACTTTCGATTAAATATTTTATTGTGAGAAATCTAAGAAAACAACAGAATTTAAACCTCTTAGTTCCTACCGGGTCCAACTATGTATAGCTGAGAATCATCCAGGTGACCCAATGAATAGAATAAAGAAAAATTATCAAAACTAGCAGAAGAAGTAAAAAAAAACACGTGACGTGAACTTTTCTGCCATTGTTGATGTCGCCGTTACCGTTACCAATGCCGTTCCTACCTTTGTTTTTCCTGTTTAAATTAAATTTTCAACAAAAAAAAAAACCACCTACTTCGTCATTTTATCATCTCCTAGTATGAATTTAAGTTCAGTTATAATTAAGTCATTTTGTCCCAAAGAATATTATAATTTAAATATGCACAATATTACGTGCTTTATTTAAATACAAGGCAATTGTGCAATGGTAATTCATCCATGTGCATTTACACACAAGTAAACAAATGATGCTGCAGGAATTAATATGAAACCGTGTACGTACGACTGCACAAGTAAATGCAAAAGCTCGCATGTATGAATTGAACTTGTGTCCCCACCGCCGTTATGTGACACACTCGTCCAACATGCAGACCACCCGCTTTTCATTGTGTGCAGCGCTTTATGGAAAGCATTTCTGTCCGAATATATACGGGAAATGAAAGCTTGGCCGTGTGGATAACATTCACAAACACACACACACACACGCAGTTTGCTGTGCTGCAGTAAAAGGGCGATATGGGCGCAATTAGCTGGGCAGCCGCAACAACTTTTTGATGAGACGGATTTACGCATGTAGGTCAACATATACACGAGTTTGTGCATATATGTCCGGGGTGGATTTTCGTCGCCGTTCTGTTTTTATTGATTTATTCGGTTCATTTTTTTTTTTTTAAGGTGACCATCCACAGACCGCACCGCACATCTACGAATTAAATGGTCAATGAGGTGTACCACGTTTACCATGTTAGTTACCGCACACATCCTAACAGCTTATATAATATTATGGGGATAATCATTAGTTGCTGGAATATTTAAGTTAGAATGGGATGAGAGGGTGGATGCAATAAAGCCACTTAAGTGGCAGGGCAACTAATGCATTATCTTTAGCTGGAAAGTGCAATGTGGATGCATGTGTGTGCAGTCTAGTGTTTATGCAGACGTATGCATTGCATTATCTAAGATTACTGATATTTCGGTGACAGATTTCCATTTTTGACCGCATCACTCTGATTGTTGTGTTATTTTAATGATGTTTCAAAGATTATAGTCATCCGTATTCTGCATTAATATTGTTTTGGTGTGGAGTAAAAATAAAATGTGTAGGGATTAAGAATTAATTTGAAGTTGGTAACTAATCTTGAAACAATGCACATCAATTCGGAGCTTAAATGGGAGTCCTGCATCGTTACTTCAGCCAGTCAAGCTTAAATTAATTGCAATAAATTTTAAAATTCCGCATCAAACTGCAAACATATTTAGATGAAAACTTTAATCGATTGAAAAATGTGGCTTAATTAATATGACTCAAAGTCACAAGAATTTTTTTCTAATAATGCTCGAAACAATAATAGATTTTGTGAAGCCACAAAAACAGGAACCGGGAAAGTTAACAACACAGAAAATTCTGTTCTTTCTTTCTTTATTGTGAACAACTTTTTCATTTCACGTGAAAAACTGACAGCTTCGGACTACTTGTATAAGATCTCTTCTAAAGTACCTCCAGCTCTCAAGAGCTTTTCACCCTGACAACAGAATAAATGTGTGTGACCACAATTTAGGAGAAAAATTGTCCCCAGCATCGCATCACTAATTTCGCTATATTCTTCCTCAAATGGTCCGCATTTTTGTGTAACTGTGCTTAGTCCTTACAAACTTTCTAATTAGAAACTATCATTAACTCTGTGTGGGGCATTAAGTTTTACGCGCTGACATTATCGAAATATTTTTCTGCAGTTGGGAAAAAAGTCGTGTCCTTAACTGCTATAGCTCCTATCCGTGAAATGAATGGTACCGAAAAGTCCGTGAGATATTTAATCAAACAACATTAAAGAGTGAATTCTGAAAATGCCCTTTAAGTTTGTATAATAATATAATAAGCTAACTCGTACATGAAAATCTGTTATTTAATATTTAAACGCGAAAATAAACCGCGAAAACTGCGAAAAAACTGCGGTTCATGAAAAAATATAAAAATGATTGGGGGAATTGATTCGTTAGTATTCAATTAGTAAGAAACAACTTGCGAAAAATTCGGCGAAGTGTTTTATGAAATTTATCTAATATTTAAAAAAATTGAGTTTATTGTCTGGGTGTGTGATTAAATAACGATAAAACTGTAAAACTTTGAACATTTTACACAACATTCTGGAAGTAAAATAGGCATAATAAATTTGAAATGTAATTCCAATTTTTTAAACAACATAATATTTATATGTAGGAGCAACGCTCAGGTTTCCCTGACTGAATTTAAGTAAAACGCTCATTTTTTTTGTTAAACACACCTGCAACCCTACAGGATTAAGGACATTCCGTTATAATTTAAGGAACAATTTACATCCAACTTATATTATGTTTGTTGTATGTAATAAATGTTATTGCATTGTGTTACAAAAAATTCTCTTCACCTCATTCAAAATAATTATTCCATTTACAATTTTCATTTTCAACGCTCATTCAACTGCAATTAAAACCAGAATTTAATTTCATTGCAATTACATCAAACGGGGTTAAAAATTGCATTCCCATCACAAAAATCGCGCATGTAAGGTACAAAAAACAAAACGAGATTAACACTCCCCAGCCCCCAGCAACAACAACAAAACGGGCATACAAAATGAATGAACGAAAACCCACCAATGCAACGGAGGAAAAAAAGAATTGATTCCGTTGGATTCCGGGCTTCATTCGCTTACCATATACAGAAAATAGCGGCAGTAGCTCATACTTATACAACAGGACCATTGCAAAAATGGTGGATGGATGTGCAATGGTCGAGTACTGTGTGGTGCACAATTTTTACGTCGGTGTTTTTTTTTTTTGGCGTACCTCTCTCGAGAGTAGTATGTGCAAGTTCTGGGTGCAGCACATAGTGTACAACTCCTGTCCAAAAAAAATATGCACACATCCTCATGCAACGTTTGGTGCTGCAATTTATTTTTATTTTTTTTGGATAATTCCTTTTTTGGCATTTTATTCCCTTTAATAAAATAAAATATTTATTATGGAGGATAATTGGATGAAGCGGGGCGTAAATAAAAATTTGCTGGAGGAGTTTTAATTTTTTTTCTCCCCTTTTTTTAATAAATCCATGACCGTTGCAATTTTCGATTTTCCTCGTAACTATAATAAAAAGGGATAAGGGGATGAGTTTAATGTCATTTATGTATGTAACGGTAAAAATATGCATAAATAATTAAATGTATGATGTCATTATTAATAATTTTTTTTGAAACAAAAATATTTACAATTTCCTGTTGTTTTTATTTATATTAAAAATAATTAAAATATCATTAATGCTTTACACACTAAATACAATTTAATTAATTTTCAATTAAAAGGCGTTGAATTTAGTTTACAGTTTATACAAAATTGTCGTAATATTCTTTGTTTGTTTCAAAAGTATTCTCTGAATAAAAAGCACATCGACATCTCCTCTCGCCTGACCATTCTCGTTAGTAATCTTTTTTAAATCGACAGCATTTCAATGTTTATACACTGAGAGAATAAAATCATGTAAAATCCACTTAAAAGTGGAAAATTCAAAAGACTATTTTATGTACATATAATTCCAAAAAGATTTCATTTTAATAATCGCAACATTTACATGTCTCATTTGATCGTTTTAAATGAAGTCTGAGTTAATAATTGTTTTTAATACACCTTCGGATTCGCTTTTTTATCATGAACTATTAAGTACCCGTACCATTCTACCGCGCTAATCATTATGTAAATGAGCCAACCTCTAAAATCGCGTTAGTTAAACTCGTTTTCCAAGTCATATAATCTTAAATGATTCAAAATATCAATTAGAAATAGTTTTATTTATGATTTGTGCTAAGTGACGTCGAAATACGCATATCATAGAAACATCTACAAATAGTTAGTTAAGTTTTTAGTATGTAAAATAATTTGGAAAATGAATAATTATTTGATTTATTTTTTTTTTGGCTTACACGTCATTGTAAATCTGTTTTCACTTTAACTTAAATTACGACTAGTAATGTTTAAGTGATGACAATTATTAATAGATAACAATAATAATAATTATAATAAGAATTTGAGTGTGAATCTGTGTGTAGTAAACCATTTCAGTTTATATTTTTTATGTTTCCACTTAAATTTATGTGAAATCACATTAAATATTGTTGCGGTTATTTTGATTTTAATTTCCATAAAAAAATATTTAAAAAAATAGTTTTTCCAGCTTTAAAGTGATATGGAAATACATTGATCTAAGTGGGGTCGTTTTCTCTCAGTGTACATCACCTGACTATATCATAGTGAATTCCAGACTAATTAAAATCATTCAAATTGTAAATATGTGGCATACTGTTTCATAAATCTGAAATGCCATCCTGTGTAAGATTAAAAAGCATTTAGCGATTGCAAATATTGTCGGTAATGATCAGTGCGGTCTGGGCAATACATTAAATAACCAATCAAAAGGTCAATAACTTTGGCTTGCAAAAATACAAAAGGATGATTTTTTTTTATTTGTAAACGAAGTTGCTTTCATGTACTCGTCCACCTAAAAGGGAATGGGAATTATATAAATAATTATGCAGTATCAATTTGTAGCATATTTTTTTCATCCCTTGAGGATAATAAATTGCAAACATTCAATTATTGATGGCTCTCCTTGTATAAATATTCGCAGTCAATCAAAATATGCTTGACTTAACTTTAAAATAAAAATGTTTATGCTGATAAATTGTATTTTTAATATTTACAATCGTAGATAATACGTCAACTTAAAATATGTTTGGGTTTTATTAAGGTAATCGGATGTAAAACAGCTTGCTATTTGAATTTCCGAGTTGCACCAAAATTGATGAGCATCAGCGCCGCCTAGATGTCAAGATTTAAGATTAGTTCATAAACGTATTGAAAATCTAAATTTTAATTAGTGAGGTTGGAGTTCGTCAGACAAGTTCGTGGACTGACTTCTTGGAGAAACCTCGATCAACACCTCCATTAGAGTTACAGGATTAAACAATAATCTATTTTATGAAAAAAGATGTTACATTCCGTTGAGTCGAGAAATTTTGTTCATAAACTTCAATTTAAAAGTAAAAAAAAAAAAAAAAAACTGTAGTAATAATCCATTTGAAATTTCATCTCAATAAAATATGTGCTGATAAAATTGTGCCACATTTGTGCTCAGCTTAACATAACAGCGTCTACTTTCAGACAATGCAATCAACAACAATGCGCTCCAGCAAATCTCTATGGTACATTCCCGCTGGGCAATTCATTCACACTCATTAGAAGAGCTACCTCAAACGAGAAACTTAATCAAAAACAGTAAAATCGCGTTGATTGAGCTATAAAAGAAAAGGAAAAGCGAAGGAATGCACGACAACCCAGCGAATCGTTAAGGGAAATGAAACAGTTTGTCTTCTCATAATACAAGGACAAATACAAATTTCATCTCATCAATGTAACGAATTGTACAGTATGGTGCTATGGATTTACAAGGGAGAGTAAAATCCAAAAGGAGGATGTCGACTTAAAAACTATTCGTGTTGTTATGTCATTTAAATTTAATTTATTCGAATTTAACTTTGCGTGAAATTTGGAAGGATTTTTTTTTTGATTTTTGAATGTATAAACTAATTAGGAGTCCCATTCTTGAATAGGACGAAAATTAACAGCGTGCAGCGTATATTTTTGTCGCTTGTAACGGAAGTGACAGAAGTGACAGAATAATGACGTTTTTCGTCATTGTGCCTTTTGAATTCCATCTATGTCGTAAACTTTCGTCGCCCAATTTAATAGTTTTCAAACGTTTTGGTAGCGTACTTGAATTTTTTAGGAAATCATTTTATCTGACATAATTTATGGACAATAATTTTACTGAAACATTTAAAAAACATCACAAAATGAGTTAAAGAAAGACAAAAATGGCTGTGTATTCGACAAAAGTGTTTATGTTGCAATTGTGTTGAACACTAACTACCAACAACATTCCATACTTGTAGTGGATTTGACAATTATTGACAAATAAATACAATTTCACAGTTGCATTCATGTGCAACTGACACTCGTATCTCAAAAGGATGAAACTTCAAGAAGATGAGACTTGCAAACTATGCTTAAATAGTCCAGAAACTTTGGCACATATTTTGTGCAACTGCCCGGGACTAGAAGAAGTGAGATTAACAACAAACACATAACTGTGAAGATAAGGTGAACAAGAGAATGAAGGCAGTGGAAAAGGGCCCGTTTTGAGACCTGTCTCCAGTTAACTGCACATGAAAGAGGTGATAGACGTGCTGTCTCACTGTGTAGAAGAGGGTGGTTTAGTGAGTAAGAATATCACATGTAAGAAGAAATGGAGACATTATTGTCTCTTTTTTTGAAGATAAACCCCTTTGACTGCATTTAAAGAAATAAATCAAAAAAAATATGTATGTATGTTAAGCTTCTTTTTTAAAAGCTTCAGTTTCAATAATTATTTAAAAAACAGACATTTCTATTACAGAAAACATCAGCCGTTATTACGTGATGCAAATAATTTCCATTATTGTAATGAGTCTACTCGCATTGTAACAAAAGTCTGTACTTTAAAATGCAAATTGTACGCGTACACCAGCAAAATAAAAAGCTTTATAAATTGACGGGAACTCAAGAAACGTGGGAATGATTACAGCACATGTACCTTTGTGCCATCCGTCACTATCAAAAGCACAACTAAATAATATAAGGGTTTTAAGAGGGAGCGAGAGAGACGTTGGCAAATAGTGTGCAAGGACAAATAAAGAATGATCAACGATAAAACAGAAACGGGAAGGAACCAAGCTGCACTAAAGTGGAGTGCAAACAATGGAAATTATCCTCGCGTCGCAGTTTCTTGTGTACGCAATACAAGCACAACAAAAAAAGTCATCAGTGTTTTCTTGTAAATGCAGCGAAAGTTTAAAGGCGACACTATTCGACTAGTCGTTGAATATTAAGAACTTGTATGCTTTGACAACAAAAAAAGAAAGCTGTGAAAGTTCACCGAACGCAGCCACAAACTGTACAATAAAAATGGTTGGCGGTGGATTAATAAGAAGCAATTGAAATGGCGAAATCCGACAGTGATATACCCTCGAGAATGGTGAACCTCGTTGCGAGAAATACTCAATAGATTTTACACACACACACACACACACACTAAAAAGGAAGAAATAATCATGTACAACTATTTTATATAATTCTTTACAACACAATTTAGTGAAGAAAAATGTTTAGCGAAATCCTAGCATCATGGATAAGTAGAAGGACTGTGTGTAGTTAGTTTGAAATGCGAGGTTACGGTTGAAACAATTTCATAGGTCAGTGCACGATTTTTGAATTACAGCAATGTCACAATCATGCTGGCACTGTGGGTGGGAAATGTACGTAGCAACACGCCGAGTACATATAACACAATGCTGGAAACGAAATGAACGGAACCACCACCCGCAATGTTTAACCACGTATATGACAAAACACATAAATACAATTTCTAAATGTAAGGGATGGGGTTGGTTTTTTTCTCAGGTCTTTTTAAGCTAGCGGACTTTACGTTAATGTTACCGTTACACATTTTCGTCGCACCATTTTCTTTTTATTATTTTTCGTTGGGGGTGTTTATCTCATTTCGTTTTCAACTTTGACAATTATAAAAAAAAGTGGCGCGAGACGGCAAAGCGTGGAGGTGTTTTTTCATCAACATCTTAAAAGAGTGGTGAAATACAGTTTCTTGAAAGTAATTATAATGGCAACAACTCCACAAAACCATTCCATCAATTGCAATAAATGTTTGAAAAGGGAAAAAGTTGATGAGACAAAATCGCCGCAAGGGAAAAATGGCCACAATCTTGGTCAACAGTCAAGGGAAATGATAATTACTGCAGGAGCTGTCACTTTCGCACCATCCCTTCGAATAAAGACAATAGTATAAGCTTCGGGGCTTCACCAATAATGTATACAGTCACATTAAAGTCTGCGAATTGGATCGGTTTTTATATAAATAAAAGAAAATTGCTACAATTGTTCATTGATGGAAAAGAAGGGCTTACAAAATTGTTATCAAAACCATCCACATAACAATGATGTATTACTCTGTTGCACACACACCAATTGATGCCCATTTTAAAATTTGCACATCGAAAACATCTTATCGGAAAAGCTACATATTTTATTGCCGTCAGCACTTTCCACCACCACCCCCACTTTTAAATTACACACTGACACCCTCCATTAAAGGAGCATGCACACACAAACAGACTCAACAAATTGTGTACGCATAATCTTTCCTCTCTTGTGCATAATCTTGCACTCCCATACAAATGCTGTGACATTCCTCACCTCCGCGGCGCCATCCCCATTTGGTGTGAAGCTTCCCACCCTAATATGTATACTGCACGCTCCGCGTGCACCATCACCCGCTTACAATGTCATTATTTGTTTGTGTTTCCCAAAGATTTCTCGATTTGAATAAATTTGCATTTAATTTGTCTGCGATTTATTCAATTTGTATATTTCGTACCGAACGAGGGAAAAGCTCTTTTATTTTATTTTATGCCTTTAGCTTTTACCCTCCCCCACCACCTCGTTTCATTTCGTTTCATCCCTCATCTGCTTAAATGTGTAAGTTTGGTTTAAATAAATTCCTGAGAGGAAACACAAATACATGCACGTGTACGTATTTTCACTTACCGGGCAGGCACCGACATACAGCAGGGAAAAAACATTACCACATCGCATCATTCAATCGGAATACCGCGCGGAGTCGTTTTGTTGTTGCCTCCCTTTTTTTTTGTTTGTTTCTTATTTGTTCCTCTTTTATGTTTCCTTATCTGATTAGATTTGCCAGACTACATAAGTAAAATAAAAAAGCTATTTGGAATTAAAATTTATTGAATTGGTCTGCCGGAAATGCGCTTTTTTATACACGACCGAGAGTTCAATAATGTGGTTTATAAAAATGTGTGGTTTTACTTGCGTCACTTTTTTTTTGTCATGTTGCCATCGCGTCTAATTGCATCAATTTCAAGTTTTTATAGTCACATTTTTAACTTTTAATTATTTAAGTAAATTTCTTTCAATGAAATACTAAAATATGTAAAAAATAAAATTTTTAATTCAAAGATGATGAAGGTCATCTCACAATGAAGACGACATTAATAAATGTTTTAAGCATGGAATTAAATGTACCACTAATTGGAAACCAACATTAAAATTGTAAACGTTATTTTAAATACTTCTTCTTCTTCTTTGTGTGCTTCTTTTACTAACGATTGGCGACCTATATTGCTCTTTTGGTGTTGAAAACAGAGTCCTTGAAAAGAAAAAGCGTGTTTTTTCCGAAAAGGCAAGTGCAGGCAACTACATCTTAAAATTCTGGACAAAATAAATGGATGAAGAGCTACTGGGCAAAGAACAAGTGCAGTTGTTTTAAGCACAATCTCGATGCTACTACTGTAAAGAACTATATAATCCTACCAGATCTCTCAAATGCCTTCAAAACGTGGACACGTAATAGGACAGAAATTTAAATTTTCCCGCGTCTAAAAGGAAATTGTTGCGAAAGATTCACAACTCCAAATATGAAGAAGGACTGAATCCGAATTTATTGAATAATAAGCTGGTTTCGTGGCTCAACTGCATCGGTGTTATTGAAATCATACAGTCCAATAGACTTAGATGTTCTAGGCATTTAATCAGATTAAATGACAATGACACAGCGAACGCTGTCTTTGTGGATAGACTTAATGGATCAAGGTGACAAGGGAGGCCAAGTCTCAGAGTAGAGAAATGCGTAGGTCAAGACGCAAAAGCACTTGGAATAACGAACAGGTGGACAGTGAAGCACAACAGCCTGGTCTGCAGCAATTTGTTAGCCAAGACCCGGATCGGTCAGTATCGCAAAATATAATAAGGATAATGATTCGTCGATACAGCATCATTTCAAATGCTTTAATTTGGTTCTACAATGCTTGGATTAAGGTCCATACGTCCATTTCTTACAATACAATTTTAAACATAAAACATCCTTTAAAGTTTAGTCCGCAGCTCAAGATGTTAGTTGGGGCTGGTGCGAGAACTATTGCAATTTCATAGTAAGATATTCCTTTGAATTCGTTTTACAAAATAAAGCACTTCCACACTTTACAGCGATCGCGACAACACTGAAAAAGCAACAACTTTTCAAACTCATCATCAACAAAGGTCTTTGTGAGAAGCGGAAGTTTAATGGCGATCATCTTCATAACAAAACCACTTCTTTATTTATCGATCAGTAAGAAAAAAAGGAGCGATCATTAATGCGTAGAGCAGCTGTGCTTTTTGTAAAAAATAAGTAAGAATATGTCTTGCAATGTTATCCTCTTCCTTTAAAATGACTTCAAAATTATAAAATTGTTGATTTGTCGCAGAATTTAATCGCAGCCCCTCCACCTATTTTTCCCAAGCTAGCTTAAATTTTATACGTCGCAGAATTTAATAGTGGCTCTACCACTTATTTTTCCCCAGTTAGCTTAAATTTTAAACGTAGCAGAATTTAATAGCGGCTCTACCACCTATTTTTCCACAGCTAGCTTAAATTTTATACGTCGCAGAATTTAATAGTGGCTCTACTACCTATTTTTCCCCAGCTAGCTTAAATTTTAGACTCTATGCTTATCTTCGCCCGGTACTATATCCGCGCGGACTTATGTCGTTCGACTTAACTCCACACGGAGATATGTCGCTTAAAAACGTTACATCTTTGCACGGAAATATGTCGTTCTCAGTTTGGCGGAGATATGTCGCTACTCCGATTTTAGAGTTGTAACGTTATTCACTGAACCTATTATTGAGAACGGCTCTTCATATAGAGCTATCACTGCATGTTCTCAAAATATGATATAACCGGTGATTGAAATCACTATATTCATCATCAGAGCTGCTTTGTCAATCGCGTATCGTATTAGTATATGCAGAGCCGCTCTTTCAATCACCGTTATTTCACGCGATATTGTAAAAAAAACTGAACGGTTCAGAACGGCTCTGAAAAAAAAGCGTGATTTAACACGACTACCCGATTTGCCCTTCTCCTTGCGGTTAAAAACTATTTTGTGTAATTTCCCATACAATTTTGGCTAAACAGTGAACATTAAAATAAACTATACACAATGTGGCTCTATGAAAAGCTTGAAAATAACATTCCAGTCGTCGGTAATGATGCGGAATGGAGCTAAAAAGTTTACCAATCCACAACGGTATTCATGGCACTGTATAAGTATATGCATGAGTTTACAAATTTGCAACAACTTTTCAGCCAATCCATAGTTTTTAGACATAAATTTCACTCCACTTTCCCTCCCACTCCCCCACCCCCACCCCATTTATTCTCCAGCATGTTACCAATTTTTGAACAGTGAGTTTACAGTCTACAGTCTACACAACTTTGTAATGTGTTACCGTCTAGCTGCATGTCATTTTATGTGCAAACGTCATATGTATTTAGTTATTAAAATAAGCTGTGAAAGCTCACTCTCCTCGTTAAAACTACATGGCATGCATCCTCGTGTGCGTTTCATACAGTTTATGTGTTATAATGCATATGTCACAATATATTTGAATGAGGCGATGCATATAAAACGGTTGGAAGGGCACACATGACATAATATTTTATACACAGTGCCACTTACCTCAAATATTTATTTTATAAATCCGGCAAATATGGAGGAGAATGTGCATATATTACTCGACAAACATTATAATACATTTTTTGCTCAATGTTCATACATTTAGGGGGTGGTTTTTGATATGCACACATTTTTCATTTTATCTTCTTGTGCCGGCAGTCTGTTAACTGTTTGCCCAGAAAGGAATGAACCGCATACGTGAGACGGTTTGAAGAATGTTGAGTGATGTGTGCACATAAAATTATTTCCTTGCGGTGGGGAAAAAAAGAGTTCAACATGTACAGCAGTTAGTTCTATATTTGATAAAGGTGGGTAAATATTGTAGGATCTTACTGGTTTATCATTGCTTACAGAGTAAATTTATTAAAATTTTAATCAGTAAAGTATTTTTAATATCTTTTTAAAATTTTAATTATTGAGTCAACGTCGTTTTTAGGTTAATTTTCAAATGGAAATACATTTTTGGTGGTTTTTATTTAAAGATCTTTCAACGTGATCTGTGCATTTTATAAGTGTCAAGATTGTGTTCAATTAATTCTAGAACGAACTAAAAATACAGGGTGGATCATCTTTTCTTTCTTCCACTGGCGTTGTAACCGTCTGTCGGTGTTCGTCTCCTCCAAAAAGCACATCCAGCTGGACCTATATTCGTCAACGAGTGACAATCCCGTTCTTAAACGGACACAGGTTTCCGAAGACGTGGTCTACCTGCTGTGCCCGACTCCTTTACATACGCCCTTTGGAACCCTTTTTTCATCCATTCTGTGTACATCACCGAACCACCGAAGATGATTTATACAAATGAAGCTTTCACCCTCCTCGGTCTTGCAACAATCCTGAACCTTTCCACTGCTCCAAAGATTGAACGTTGAATTCTCCTCTCAAAGACACGGAGACTTTTTCATCTCTTTACATCATGCACTACGATTCAGATCTGTACGTCACAACCAGGTCTTATTATTGCTTTTAGAACTTAAACACTTCTTAGGACTATAGGACCAGCGCTTCCCTTGCTAAACACGCCGGCTTATATCCTCTCCGAAGTGGTTATCGCTGTTCACCTGCAACCCCAAAGCAGTGAGGGCCACACAAAATTTTAAATTTGAATCAGCAATAAATTAAAAACCGATGAATATTTGTCAAAAATATTGTTTAATTGAAAAGGTTAAACCTCAAATCAATTAAAGAATGAAACATAGTTTAATTTAAATGACAGGCACGGATGGCAAAACAGATCTTCTTTCGATCAACACAATTTAAAAGAACTTTTTCAATTGTGCCGGCTTGAATTTCCTGAATGGTAACTTCGATTTCGTGTTTCAAGGCCTCAATTGTCTTTGGATGGGCTGCGTAACATTTATCATTAACGGCTGAAAATAGTCTAACGGTCAAATCGCACCTGTAAAGCGTCTAACTGACATAAATTTTTGGTGATTTTTCGTTTTTTTAAGAAAATGTGCTTAAAAGATAATTTGTATGGTGCTCACAATTCCATTAATTTTTGACGAATCTGCAAAGTTGTGTCCTCTCTGGTGTTACCATTATCCTTCTTTCCTTTATCGATAACATTTTCCTGGAAATACTTACATAAGGAATCCTTTTTCATAATAAATTATATGTGACTTCAAAAAAAGACATGATTCGTTTACTTAAACAGAACTGCAGATTGAAATAAATATAATGGTTTGTTTTGGCACTCCATGGTATTCTTGTAATATTTGTCCACGCAAAGCATAAGTTTTAAATAGTTAAATGGCGAATTGGAGCTTAAACTTACAGCTGTCAAATTATGTACAACAATAAATTCTTTAAAAAAAAATTTTTGCAAGGACGACGACATAACTAACCGAATTTATTTTAAATCATTTATTCACATTAAAGGATTCTCCAAAAATTGTGCCAAAACAATAACCCTTAAATGTAGATTACATGCCAACACATAAAATTATAATTTTTGAGGAACATAAGAGTTTAATGCATTACAATTTTCCATCAGTCTTAACCACGTTTCAAATATTTGTGTTCCATAATACTTCTCAGAAATTGTTTTTAGAATTAATTTTTGCATATAAATACAAACATTCTGTACACATTTCCATTACCAAATTGAATTTTTATCTGTGGCAGCAAAGCAAACAAAGCACCGTAGCGTGTAAACATAAAAATCGGTTCCAGATAAACTTTGGATACATACAATAATGTATGCAAAAACGAGCGAGTACATGGCAAATACCTGTGCTTATGAGCATAAAAGCATATTTCATGTAATATCCCTCCCTTCCCCCTCCCCCCCAAAAAAAGAGTAAAAAAAATGTGCTGAAACATTCTCCATATTATAGTGATGATCACGTTCTGCATGCTGAATTTCACGTTTATCTAAAAGACTCCTCGCTGACACTCAAACATCACTTCTGTTTATTCCGCATGAACGGGTAAAATGATAATCGCGACTAACGGCCTCCACAATATTTGCGCGTTTGCGTTGCTTCTGCCGCTTTGCGTGTTGAAATATTTTACGTTACAAAATTAATTTACTCCTTCTTTTTGCACAAGGTGGCTGGGAGTTGTACAATTATTTATTTATCGTTGGAGATATCGTCTAAACTGTAAGAATATAAATTTATAATAGGCCTACACAATATTATAATAAGGCGCACGCAACCTGTTTTATCAAAACGACAGGCAAACCTGACAGTAGCGTGATTAATAAAAAGCTATTTGTGCCGCACCCCCCGCAACATTGCACTCCTTAAGCCAATTACTGTGGGGATTCATTAAATATGAAGTAGAGACACTACACTTATTCAATGGAAAGCTGTGTGCTAAATATGGGGAGGGTTATTGCTTGCCTAAATCTTCTTTATGTTGGATGCTGGTTTACGCAAAGTGCCAGTGAAGCACAAACATTAGGAACTGATTAAAATATTATTTTATTTCACCGAGTGTTGGATTATTTTTTATATTTTTCGACTGAACTAAGCGGTTTTACTGCCTACGAGAATGTTGGGGGCCTAAATCGGGCAAAGTTTTTTGTTTTGTTACTGAAAAGGCGCAGAATCAAAAGCACCGACTGGGGAAATCATCTGTCAAAAATCTTCCGAAAATGTTTTAACGGTTTGTTGGTGTTACAAAATACACATTACGGTTGCTTTTATTATTTTCTGGTGCGGAAGGGATCAGAATGTTGTGAAAAAAGAAAACAACATCAAGCCTATTTCGGTGGAAAATGTAATAACGTGAAAGGTTGAGAATGAAGACTATTTAATCGAGACGAGAAAACCCAATTTGATTCGGCCGTCAGTTTATTGTATTAAATAAGAAAAAATCTTATAACTGACATTTTCTGAGATTTTATTATTACTACAACATTCGTCCTTTTTAAAACTTCATTTTTGTCTTTATTTTTGCAATTAAAAGCAATTAATTCAATAACTAAAACCCTTGATGAATAATTTTTAAATGATGTGAAAACTGTTAACACGTCTTACAAAATTTTCTAAACGTTTATTTAATAGTTAAAAAATATTTTTCACATTGCGTTCAACAACCTCTTGTATATGCATTAAGAGCGTTACAATTCCCTTTTTATTTTTTAGAAAATATCCAGAAAATAATTTGTAGATTAATCAACGTGTGCAATGTGCATTCTGTGTCATGTGCAGCGGTAGCTATTAACTACGAGTAATGTGCATGTTGCAGGAAATGCGAGTGGTAATTACAAAAATGGTGGTCATGCTTTTTATTAAAAATTTTAATTGCTGTTCATAAAAAATGCTTTTGAAACAAAGTTTAAGCAGTTAATTGGAATTTCCAGTGGGTTAATTTATAGCATAGTTTTTTTGTGATTAAAAAGGGTTCTCGTAAATAAGTCCTTCAGGATTTAAAAATCAAAAACATAATTCTAAACGTGAAAATAATTGCGTTAACTCAAAAATTTTTTTGTTTTTAATTTGTCGTTGCTTTATTTCGGCTTTAATTATTCAATTCAATTATTTAAAATAATATTACATATTATTAAAATGATTAAAAAGGAATAAAATTACACCGTTCTTTTAAATTAAAATATATTACTTAAAGACACAAAGTACAACCTTTCCTTATTTCATTTGACCATTTGTCTTATTTATGCACTCGCTTTTAATCCTGTACAGGTTCCAAATATTTATTATTTATTGACAATCACAAAATGCGACATTCAATTCCGATTTCCATTGATTTCCATATAATGCAAATTCAGCAAGTTGTGCGACAGAAATCAAAGTCTTCATTTATATGTGCGTGATATTGGGCAAAAAGGGGTGCAAATTAAAGCACTGAGACTGTCAAATAAAGGTCGAAAAGGGTGGTTTTATTGAACTATTTGCTTTCACTTCATTGAATATTCGGATTGGGTGAATGTAAAGGTTGTTGGTTTATCCAAATTTAGTTTGGAAAATAAATAAGCTCGTATCTTTAGAGAAATGTATACGCACAACGCGTGTATGTGAAAAGGCATCCCATATCACATTGCAAAGGTTTGGGAAAATTACATATAAAATCCTTATCTTTGTGAATGAAACAAATGACTCTTTTAACTTGAATACGTGTGTGTGTGTTTCGTGATTTTGTATATTCTAATAGATTCTTTTCGAAACAGTTATCCTCTTCTTGGAAATTTAGGGTTGCTAATCTGCTGATATTTTGTCGAAAAGGTTTAAGATAGGGTTGAAGAATATTTATCGCAAATTTCGGCTTAATTTAGAAACACATGTAAGTACGAGTTTGCTATGTTTAAATAGCTGAGTAACTTAGTTATGTCTACTTATTTTTATTTTATAACGACCCAGAATGATTGTAATAGACTCGCAAACTTTTTCGGAAGAAAAGTTAATGATTCACGAACCATTTATGAAACCCCTTACGTCCAAAAAATGGTCCAGAAAAAATGTTTAGATCTACGTCCTTGAGCCGTGCGCCGTACTAATTCATAATATTTCAGAAGTTACTTGACCGATTTCTATAAAATTTTATCCACACTATTAAAGCAAAAAATAAGAAGAGCATTTTGATTTCTTCAAGGTCAAATGCTTCAAGGTCCAATTATTACCAAAAATCATTTTATAGAAATAAATTGTATATGAGAGCTCAGGAACGGTTTTAACGATTTTATTTCATTTTAACAATATTTATCCATTAAAGTTCCAAACAAAACTGTATTTACCGTAAACCCCTAAAAGGGATCCTTCTTGCAAAGTGGGGTGGACGCAGAAACTCTACACAATATGAAAAAAAATCTTTCAATCATTTGTGGTGTTTTAGAATTTAAAAAACTTTGACAAATATAAAGTCAAAATTCTAAAATTCAAGGTCAAACTTTTTATATCTCCGAAATGTTTAACATTTTATAGAGATTTATTTCACATTATAGTCGCTATTGATTAATTGAAACAATTTGTTAAATACTTTAAGGTCAAAAATGGGAATTCAAGGTCATATTCATAATGTTTCAGAAATCTTAGGCATTTTTGAATTTTTTTTTGCACAATATTTTAAAAGATAAGTAAATTTGCAGAACATTTCAAGGTCAATATTGGAAAATTCAAGGTCAAACTATTTATATCTTCGGGAAGTTAAATATTTTATCAAAAATTCTTTCTCGTTATTGTAGTTCTTGATAACATAAAAAAGTTTGTTCAACATTTCAAGGTCAAAATTCGAGAACTCAAGGTCATAATTTCATAATAAAAATAATTCAAAACCTGTTTATCCTTTAGTATTAATTATGTGTAATTTTAGATAAAAATTCAAAGTAACAATTTAAAAATTTCAAGGTCACATTCTCCATATTTCAGAAAAACTTTATTCGGTAGCTTAGCTGCAGTCGTATATAAATTCACACCACGCCTTAATTGTAATGTAGTTTATTTTATTAAAATATAAATCCCAAAATAAAAATATTATTAATTACCTAATGCGTGTATAACAAAAAACAATAGTAAACCTCAATAAAATAAACCAATAAACTAAATTTTGAATGACTTTCGAAAGAGGTCATCACTTAACACCCGGTTGTGCTTTATCGCCCCAACATAAAATATTTTATGCAATCGTTTGTTCATCCAAATGAGTTTACCACCGTCCTCCACATCAACTCAAACAAATATGTGTCACACATGTGATATGGAAATAAATAGAAATGTATCCGAAGCACGTACCAAATGAGGCCAACGTAGCAATTCTTTGCAATATTTAGACAATCGGCATTCAATTTGATTAATTTCAAATTAGTGGAGCAATTTGTCAGATGGCGCAAAATGCGAAATACAAACACGAAACAATTTAATAAGATGAATTGTATTGAAGAGGATGTGTGTATTCGTGTGGGGGGGGGGGGGTGTTGGGGGATTCACGCCAAAGGGTGGTGGGGAATGTGGACTGTGGAGACGGATTGTGGGAATGTGGACTGTGGATGCGATTTTAAATGTCGATCGGTGAATAATCGCATCCTAATGAAATTTATTTCAATGGAAGCATGGCCGCCCAATTCGGTTTGTAGTATATACACAGCCTGTGCAAATAATATGTGCAACGCTGGCTGGCCGTTCGCTTTTATGGTCCCTTTTGCCTCACAATGCACTTTAATTTTCGTCATTTTATGTACGTGTATGTGAATGTATTTATAGACGTATATTTTGCGAAAATGTGCACATAACAGAATGAAATCGGTAAATTATGGCGAGCCTAAAAATGGAGTATTTATCCACATGGTGGGAATGCTGGGCTATATATACTACTTGCGTTAGTGGTCAAATCTACGAGTCGGTTGAGATGGTTTTTCGTGCTTTAAGCTGCTTTATAAAATTTAGACTCAACATTTGCATTTAATTCATGCACTATCGATGATAATTCCCACATTCAAAGCGTTTAATCAAATTAATTGGTAATCGGATTGCAGAGATGGGAGAAATGATACTATTTCATTTGTGCGTCAGCAATTAATATTTCATGAATAGTATTGGAGGGTCATAAACAGGTTCGAAACTCTTAAATTTTTTTTTTTGTAACTTCTCCTAATTAGCTAACGTTTAATTATTTCAATGAGTCCCCAGAACTACCGGTGTTTAGTGTTAAAACGAAAAAGAAACAATATTAAAAAAAAACTAAATGACAGGGAGAGCGGGGTGTGAATTTATATACGACAGTTGCTTAACTGCAGTTTAATAAAAATTTTATGAGGTGAGGGTAATGTGACTTTGAATTTCTAAATTTGACCTTTATTTTTGTCCAAAATTGGTACTTTTATTGAGATTAGCAGTAATGTAGAACATCATTGTACCCTAAAACACACAGTTTTTGAATTACATACTTTTACTATAGAAATATGACCTTGAGTTTTAAAATTTTGACCTTCAAATGTTTATCAAGTTTTCTTATCTTATTTAGTTTTACAAAAATTTAATTTTTATGATATTGTGTAAGATGTTTGAGATAGAAAAGTGGGGTTTGTCTTTGTCCACCCCCTTATTCGCCAGAAGGAGCATCTAGCGGGATATGAGATATATGTAGTTTTGTTAAGGATACCTTGAAGATTAATTGTTGTAAAAATGAAGAAAATCGTACAGTCCGTTTCTGAGCCCCATACGAAAAAAAATTATTTTGGCAAACTTGACATTGAAGGATCTGACCTTGAAAAACTAATAACTACATTCTTGATAGATTTGCTCAAAAACGGCTCCAACAATTTCTCTTATTCTCTGCGCTCAAGAAAAAAAATGTTTTTAATGTAAAATTTGAAATTAAATTTCTTTATTCAACAAAATTTTTGGATCCCTCTGTCAAAAACTTTAAAATATGAATTTACAATTTTCTAAACTACAAAACAAAGTGCCTTAAAAAACTCAAAGTAAAGTCGTAAACTGCAAAACAAAGTGCTTTTAAAGTAGTAAAATGGTATTGGCGAAAGGAGATCCTCTCAATATGAACCAAACCTTCACATGAACCATCTAGGAAACCTGTATAAAGTTTCAAAGCAGATTAAACTAAATGCATAATGAAGTAAATAATTTTACAGTCGATCTTCGATAAGTCAAACATCTGTCATTCGAATTTTTTATATCTGGAAGAAATAAAGTTTCAGTAAGGTCTCCAAAGTATGTTTATTTATAAGTCGAATTCTCTTTAAGACGAACTTCTTTTGTGTATATTGTCTTTCGAGTTACAAAAGTTCGACTGTATATTTACTTCACATCGAAATTTGATTGGAGTTGAATAAAAATTGTTGCGTTGTCCCCCCTGCCGCGGTATTTTATATATTTTTTAAATAAGCTTTAAAAGAGCCTACAATGCTTTGTTTCATTGCTTAATGTTACTCCTATTTATTTAGAAGCCACTGTAACATTGGACTTTCTTTTTCTTTTTTAAATATTAATTATTTAAATATTGTGTATTTCCAATGAAATAAGTGCAATTTCACATTTAATTAAGAGGGGGGTTATGTAACCTTTTGCTGTACATGTATTGTGGTGGATCTATCCGAAAATGGCATCCCCACAATCATACATTCGTTCGTGCTGCAATCCCCAGGCATTTTAATTATTATTTCAGATGGGATGCAGACATGGCGCCGGCCTGTCAGAGAAGTGTCAAAAAGCCAAATTGATGAGCACAACAAACGACACTTTGAATGGTTTTGCTGAGCTGGGGGTGACACGAACAAGCATCAGTTCAATCTATAACCAAAACCACCATGTGTGGACCACACTTCTATTCGTTTCACGTATGTAAATATAAAATGGGGACAACGCACGCACACAAGCATACGAGTGCACCTACAACAACCACACCCCCTCCCCCCCCCCCAAAAAAAAACAAACAAAATAATTAAAATTTATGTAAATTTGCATATCCGAGTAGATAATATAATAACATCATTTGTATACATTTACACGTAATCATATTTTCGCAAGAGTGTCAAATTGAACGTTGTAAATTTGTAATGGGGGGTAGTTATGCGTGACCCACATAGTTATGTACGTGGCGTAATTTATTCGAATGGAAAACACACACACAGTGTGCACTGTGCAGTGTGCAGTGAGTTCAACCCAACCGTATTTTAATTAATGACAATTTATAATTTAGTTCAATAAAGATGAATCTCAATTAGGACGGAACTGCAAATTCGCCCAACCATTGTCAATGTGGGACGCGCGCATAAAAAAATGTTTTTAATTGGCACTATATTTCGACATTACACACATAAAATACTAAATTATAAAGGACATTGCGCTGCGCTTGATGATGTGCTGGACGCTTTTTGTACATTTTTTTTTTTTTTGTGATCACCCCCTTTTTACCCTTATTTTTTGTTGTGTGATTTTTGCACTGACAGCAACGACCGTGTTTTTGTCGCCGTGTCACTGAAATGTTGTCATACTCATGTCCGATTTTAAGTGTCCGCGTTTGAAACGGTTTGTGCAGCTAAACTCCACCTGCTATCTACTTTGAACGGCATTTTAATTATTTTAATTTTATTTGCACATCAAAGTTTTAAATGCACAAATATGTTATTAAAGGAATATGTTATTAAGGATGCAATTTTGTTTTTGATTCACATGTCAAATATATTTTAATTGCAATATTTTGGGAAATAGTGTTCGGATTTCGGGCGAATACTCTAAATATATTATGGTCAATTGATTAGTTGCGTCACACACAGGGTGAGCATTAGACATTGCGTGAAATACTATAAAGGATATAAAATCTTTAATAAAAACTGTTTAATGCAAA
Source organism: Sylvicola cinctus (assembly GCA_963854165.1). NCBI lineage: Eukaryota > Metazoa > Arthropoda > Insecta > Diptera > Anisopodidae > Sylvicola > Sylvicola cinctus. Next base: position 39,645,581 of record OY974084.1, read on the forward strand.
TTGATCAAGGTTATGATAACTTTTGCATGCATTTTGATGTTACAGTAGATCCCCTTTAAACCGGAATATCTAACTTTATCATACTTTAATTTATTTTAAGAAATAAAATTGTTGAGGAAAAAATAATAAACTGAGTTCATGAGACAAATATACATGGATGTGTTAGTCCTTAAGTTCAACGGGAATTTCGTCATCCGAAAAATATCCGTGTTGAGAGGAGTCTACTGTAAAAATTGTTTGTATTAAAATTAATTCAACTAATTTAAAAAAAAACACACTGCAGAGCTGCCAAGCAAATCTTTACATTTTAAATCATGATTCCTGATGATGAATTTCAGAATAAATTCTTAATTATGATGAAATCATTTCAGGAGTTATAGGCAAAAAACTCCTTGAAAATTGTGGGAAAATAAAAACAAAACCAGGAAAAACTGCATAGTATCTGGTGACATCTTAATTACATCAGGCAACTTTCTTGGCATAACATTAATCTTTAACCGGAATTTCGTTATCATAGGAAAATATTCGGGTTAAGCGAAGTCTACTGTAAAAAAAAATTATTTTAATTAATTTAACACTTTTAAAAAACACATATTAAAGTTGCTGTAATAAAATTTGGAAATCAAGAAGGCAATTATTTTTTTTCAATTGTATTTTGTCTAAAAAAAATTCATGCCGGTCGTTAAAAATAGTATGGTCTTCCGAGAGGGAACGATGCGTCATTCCCATATACGGTAGCGTTGCCACGCGATCATGTGGAGCAGAAAATCCCACAATCAATCAGATGAAGATCGTAGGATATTTCAGCAAGATCATTTGTATGATCTTGTTTATCATCAAGCGTCCTTGCGATGACGTTGTTTTATTTTGTGTTTGGTAAATCTTTGTGAGGACATCTTTCTAAGACGATCACCTTGAGGAGTATTTGTTTGAATCCATCCTTGCGAGGACGTTGTCTTTCTATTTTTTTGTTGTCAAAGTTCTTGAGAGAATTATTTAAAATCAATTAAACTCAGCGGAGTAATTAAGGTAGTAATTTTAATGTTTTGAGTTGTGTGTAACGAATTATTTTTGTGTTTTTAATTGATTTAAAAGATATCTAATAAATAAAAAGTGAAATCTGGTGAAGTGGTTTTTTGATTTTGGGAAAATACCCTTAAGAGTTTATTCAAGATAGCTTGTTTAATTAAAAACTATTAACCGACATAATAAATTTTTTATTGAACGGCTATTAACTTTTTAAGAAAATAAGTAATTTGTTTTTTGTCACATGTAAAAATTAAAACAATATTTTTACAGGTGGCAAAAAAAATTTAAAACTTAGAACTCACCCTGTAATATTAGGTAATTCCTGCTTAACCAAATTGCATATAGCACTGCCCTTAATATGCAACCATATTCAAGCTTAATTCTTGCACAAAATACATGAAGTTAAACCAATTAAAATCGGTCACATACATCCTTTGTAATTAAAAAGCACCAATCTTTATCGAAATTACCTGGCAACACACACGCAAAATCCCAAAATGGCCTGAATTCACCCAAAATAGTCACCGAACGCAGCCACCCAAAACACACGTCCAAAACTCTCCTCCATCCCATGTGTCCAGTGCAAACCCTGTGCGACCTGTGCCAATTGAAAACGCACAAATGACGTCATTGAAATACGATTTTCAATAATGCCTGCACCATCCATGTTAAACATATACGTACGTTCGTTTATAAAGCTACTATATACGATTGCACATATATTATGCACGTATTAATGACAGTCTGGTTGCAATTTTCGAAACGTAAATTGTGCCACCCGCATATATGCATGTCCTTATGTGCACATGCCAGCAATATATGGGACAATTATGACAGGCATTGTGCAAATATATATGCGCATGCAAAAAGCGAAATATATTATATGCGAGTGCCGAGTGTGTAGATTGGAGAAGTACAATGCAACAACAAATCGAGTACAGCAATTGCATTTAAGCATGTACGGCGCGCATTGTGTGTTTCAATGTACTATGATGCTGATGTGTGTATCGTGTATCGCCTATACACAAGATCGCACAATGCCGAGATATGTGCTCGTACCTACACAGAGTTTGTATCGTAATTGTTTTTATCACATTTCTATGCGAACGATAAAATGCAACTATACATAACCACCTCACCATCAGCTCTGGTAAACTTTTGAGCGCACCCACAAAGCGGTTCGTTTTAACGACAGATATAATGTTTTTCGAAAAATGTGAACATGCACTTTAATGCTAACGCATGACTAAATGCGATGTGCTATGTCCAATTAAAATTTAATTACAAAAAAATCTGTCAAAGGTTAACCGTTATAATGGGATTTTACTAAGAGTTTTTTTTTTTTTTTCGAATTAATTCACATTGATATCTTTTTGGTAGGAATGATAAAATCAGAGGAGCCCTTAAAAGCGTTGCAATTTATGTTTTTATTTAAATTACGTAACCCTTATTTATTTCGCTAGATGATCCTTCTGGCAAAAAAGGAGGTGGATATAGCCAAAACCACTTTTTCATTTTCAAGGTCTTAGTCGGAAAATTCAAGGTCTTACCTTTAATATTTCAAAAACATTCAATATTTTATAATTTTTTTTCAATTTGTTGTAGGATTTAATGAGATAAGAAAACTTGCTTAACATTTCAAGGTCAAAATTTTAATACTCAAGGCCATATTTTTATAATGAAAATAATTCAAAAACTGTTTGTTTTAGGGCACTCTGATGTTCTCAAAAAAAGTATCAATTTTTTTGAACAAAAATTCAAGGTCAAAATTAAAAAATTTCAAGGTAACATTTTCCACATCTCAGAAAAACTTTATTGAACTGTTAAGCAAAAGTCGAATATAAATTTACACATCGCTCTTCTTGCGCTGTAGTTTTTTTAAAGTTTATTATTTACCATATAAAAATAAACTTTTGGTTTAAGCCGCGGAATTAATTCCGAGGAAAGCTTAAGTTTAGGCCATTTGAAAAAATGTCCCTTTCTCTAAACACATTTTTTGGAAATACACCAATACCTCGCTTTGCGGCAGCAGCCCTTTTTGTAGTAACGTTCATGCAAATACTGAATGTGCATTTTAGTCAATTTCCGAATTATGTTTAAAAACATTAAAGCTTGTAATAGTGATTTTCTAACAAAAAAATAATGCATTTTAGAATGGACACGTTGATTTTATGTGCAATATTAAACACTATATTGTTAAAATTTAAATGGTTAGGATGTAAATTTTATTGCATTTATTATCTTTCAATTAAATATTATTGCTAAATAAATTTCAAAGAATTTCCCTGCTGCAGTATTTTCCCAATTTACTTAATTTAAAACCATTTCATATACTTCAGCATGTTTTGGCCATTATTTAGAGCTTTGCCCTGAGTTCAACAAATTGCACTTCCAATTAATAATGCGATATTTGTCACGTTGCTTTGATGTTCGCTTCAATTAATTAATTAAAACAAATATTGTGAAATCAATTAGTAACTAGTATAGGTTGCCTTTATTTCGTAACACTGATAAGTTTTCATGCTCTTGTTGACCTCAATTATATTTTTAACTGGAAAGTAAAGAGCTTAATTAAATTTTCAAGCTTTAAATTGCTTTATTTTTTTAATTCATGAAGATTAAGTTTAAAATCAAAATAATGTCAAAAGTTTTGTAAATATTTGACTACTCATAAAAAAGAACGCCCAAATTTGGGTTTGGACCATCATTTAAGGTTTTTTTAATCGAAATATTTTATTTTTATTTTCACTTTTACTACAATTTAATTAATTAATCGTTAATAATTAAGGTCGCAAATACAAAATACAACAATAACAATTTTTTTTAAATGTTTAAAAAAAACACACCACAAAAAAATTGTAATTTAAAAACTTCAAAATAATTCGTAATTTATTCTTAAGTATGCATAATTTAATTTGATTCATTATATATTCTGTGACAAAATGGGGAGGTTTCATTTTATAAATTTGCAATAATTTGTTTGCAATGCTTAAACATTCACTTCAAAAATATTACATTAGCATAAAAGAAAAACACTTTTATACAATGAAAAAAGCAGAAAAATCTTCGTTGCACCTCAATAAATTTTAAAAACAGTTTACTCACATGAATATTCAAATCGTAATATGAAATTTTAGCGCTAAGCATCCCTTATGAAAACAAAAACAACAACCACAATGTACGAATGAATTCAGTTGACATTAAAATGACGAATAAGCTAAAAGCGATCAACACAACAAAAGACAACAGTACTTTAGTCTTTAGAACAATAAAAAAAAAATCTGAATTGTCTTTCGTTGCCATCTAAGTCACGCGCCCTGAAGTGCAGGTTCAAGGGTCACAACTCACACAGCCCCTTTTTATAAATATCGAATGACACATGTGCGCGCCTCACACATCGCTAATATGCCGCATAATAACCAAACAATGCGTTACGTAACATACTCGCACAAATTAGTGAAAAACGGAAAACACACACGCGAGCTACTGAAAAGAGCGATACTTCATTTTATAATTGACCCTACGGTGTTGTTCTCAAAAAAGTATACAGCTGCATTTAATAAAATTGTGTTCACAAAAAAACTTTGCAGCATGGCACATTGGAACACCCTAATGAGTATATATTGTGCTCGTATTTTGCATTTTGTAAATAACATGCAAATTGTGGGGAGGGAGTAAAGGGTTTGGCGATGTCTCGAATTGAAGTGTTATTTTGTTAAACGCGGATTACATTTTACTTCTGTTTAATAAATGAGATGTAATCGATTGCAACGTTTCTAAACAATGTTTTGCACTCAAACTTTAAGATATAACGTTGATAATAAAATAAATAAATATGTGAGATCGTCAACTTTAATAATTTTGCAAAAAAATAAAACGAATTTTTTTTGTTAAATATGAGAGACAGCAATACCTCGGTTTACGGCAGCAGCACTTATTTTATAGTTACAGTATTTTCACTGCATTGTTCAAAACCAAGATCAAAAAAGTTAAGCTTATAGTGCTCAAGAATTAAATTCTGTCGCCATTTAGTTTTTTGTATATAAAAATTCGCCCTAACTACGTCAAACTGTCAAAATAAACAATATTCATCCCAGAAGAGGTCAAACTACACAGCTGTTAAGCAGACCTTCACTTTTTTGATCATGGTTCAAAACAATGATTAATTTTTGTGATCAAAATAATTTTTTTCTAAATGAACAAAACAATTTTATTATTTGTAACAACAAGTACAGCTCAAGTCTTACAATTTTTTGATTTACCACTTTTTTAAATTGGAACTTTCAATAATTATAACCAAATTCATTTAAGTCTAAGAAGTCTTCAAAAGTGTTTTTGTTTTCAAATTTTAAACAAAAGTGACTTAAGTCATGAAATTTTTAACTTCATTGGAGAAACAAAAGAGTTTTCTCGCGAGAAAACATTTTAAGAATATCGGCTTTAGTTTCAAGAAAACTTTCAATTTTGTAACAAATAAAGCTTAAGTCTCAAGGAAACCTTTTACTTTGTAACATACACGGCTTAAGCCTTAAAAGGTTACATCAATAATTTCTTAAGACATCAAAGCATAACAATTCACAAGCCGTAAAGCGAGGTATGAGTGTATAGACTTAAAACTTAAAATTCAACTGGATCGTATTGCATAAAAACTTTGATACAGTTTTTAAAATATAATGCTTAAAAGAAAAAAAAAAATTTCAATGATAAAATCCTTAAATATCCTTAAAATACTTTTAGGATTTTAAAAAGTCCAAGCAAAATTTCTTTTAAGTGTCATATGTTTCAGAACCAATCCCTAGAACATCTTAAAAACACCCTTAAAGTATACGAATCAAAAATGTCACAAAGGATCAAAACAACATCACCCAAAAATTATATTTTATAATAACAATTAATCACAAAACACACACTTTCTGTAATATAATGTATGCTAACCGTTATTGCCACAAACAACCCTAACTTAACGGGGCCACCCCTAACATCCAACGAAAATAATATAAATTTAAAATGTAACATCGACTTTGAACTTTCTCGGTCTCATGTTAAGCGGCTGAACTCTAAATCAACCACCTATCAATTTCCCTATATATAGCCTCGGTGAGTGGATGGGCGGTTTAAAAGTGGGTGATAAGTGAGTAAGTTTAACAAGGGGATGATGTGGACAATTCATGCACAGCGCACGGCAACATCACACACTCTTATAATATGTACGATGTACGTGCAAATTCTCAAGCATATGTTTGTTTGTTGTTTTTTTTTCGTGGGGGTTTTACATAAGCAAGTGTATGTTGTGCATTGTGCAATAATTCGATGCTGCATGTTGCCCCTTCGTAGTAAGGGGAAGAACATACTCAATTTATGCTGTGCCGAGTATTATTGAGCACAAAACGTATTGCAAATGTTGTGATGGTCCACGCGCACTTAAAGTACGAATATTTTTCGCAATAATGAGAGAGACAGAGCACAAAAAGCGCTATTATGTATAAAAGGAAAGCTTTTTGCACAGCAGTACAATGCCCCTTTAAATACAAGCTTAAAGAGTTGCCAAACATTATAATTCACATAACGGTTTTAATGCAGACGTTGTAACGTGCAGTGCGCCATGTCAGGAGAAATCTCCCATACTATGTACAGTGACGACGCGACTGCGACGCTGCGCTATGCCACTCTGAAGTAAATAACAATCCTGCATTGAGGGGGTGAAAATGCTGTACAGGAGTAGTCCTTTCAATTTGAGAATTTCGCATGCAGTCATCGAGTAGATTTTGGCGCGTTTGCCACAAAAAATGTTACACTCTCGGATTTTGTGAAATTAAATTTGTTGTTTGTTGGGCGCTGGACACAGTGTTACATTGTCTTGTTTGTAAAATGAGGTGTCAATTTGCCACCCTCCGTAATTTATTACAAAATATTATGTGAATTGAATGGTGATTGTGAAATGGTGCGACGACTCGCTTGAAATATAGTTTCGCTGTTAAACTGTGCTGTTGTGTTGATTTTTAAATTAAATAATGGAAATTACATTTTATTAATAAATAGTTTGGTGAGGCAATTTTTTATGTTAGCACAACATTCAAAAATTTGTGAGGATGAGCAGAATATGTTGTAACAATTATGAGATCAAAAATGTACAGAATTTGTAGTTTATTGTGTAGAAAAAGTGAAGCGTGATTGAGTGCAAAAAATAGAGGGCATTAAAAGTTGTGATTAAAAGCAAAAAAATTCATCCCCTATTATTAATCAGCGGAAAAGGAGAGCGACACAGTAAAGAAAAACTAAACAGCCAAAAAATAATTATTAAAATTCATATTTAATACAAAAATGTGGATACGCTATCATGGGATTACAGTGCTCTTATGGATTACACTTGGTAGGTGTTGATGTTGGATTTCCTGTGATTATTTATAAACTTACTATTACAGGATTAAGATAGAATTGTTGTGTTCCCAACCCATTGTGAAAGTGTTTTCAAATTAAACTACCCCCACCGCTATGTGTTTCATTAACTAGTAAATAACTATACAAGGATTCAGGATGCGCATCCATTTATTTACAAATAAATCCACTTTAAATAAACGGGTTCCATGTTATGTAAATGTTTCCCCCAATACACACAAAACACATTTTATAGTTTAGTCCTTACTCCTTGCGGCTTCAATTAAACACTGAATTGTATAATTTACCCCAATGCTTAACCACCCTCCCCATCCACAAGTAATGTGGGTTCCTCAAATTTGCGTCACATTCCTGCCTGATTATTTATACAACAAAAAAGGGGGACACAAAAAGCTTTAGTCAACTTTTTAATGAAGCCAAAATTTAATTACACTCGCATCCATACCGTAAAACAGGACATAAAATGAAATGTTTAAATTTACAAATGGTGCAGCCACCGCATTAGCATATTATACACACCACCAGCAAACATCATGATGCGTGGCGTCCCCCATATTTAAATATATGCGGTGACCAACCCCATGACGCGGGTTATTTCCGTCGGGCCCCAAAAATGTCATCAACGGCATCAACGCTTAAATGCGTGTGGCGATCTCTCCAATGCAATGCGATACTTTTGTTAGCAAACTTTTACACGTCTCCATCTAATCAATCACACAACCCATAGCAACCCTTTTTCGGCCATCCAAATGCAATCAATCACTCTATTTGTTCAGCATAATAAATAATCCCTATCATCGCGCAATGTTGTGTCTCGTGCCAGTGTCCTACATTCAAGCGTATAGTTGCATGAAATGTGTGAGAAGCAATATAGTCGTCTTTGTGGTAAAGCTCATCTTTTGTGTGTCGACATACACATTCTCATGTACCCATGTACGCACACAACATGTCCAACAATTTCAAGAATTATACAGCGCAAAGTGGGCAAACCTTGATGGTAATCAGTCCATTGTGTTCCCTGGCAAATTAATAAACATGACATGAAATTGATCAGCCTTGGTTGGATTTCCATTTCGTGTGGACCGATCTACATTAAATGATATATTCGTTGTGTATTTATCAGGCTCTGCTCAAGTCGGAAGGGAACAATGAGCCGTTGGTGTTATGTTCAACAACAAATCAATATGGGCGTAGGCTTTAATAAAACGCCAATTATATAGTTCAATTATGCAAAGCATTGAAAGCTCGTCATAATTTATTTTAATAGCTTAATTTTGAATTTTAAATTATGCTTAACAAGCAGTGCTATCGAGAATGTGCACCCTACTTTAATTTGACATTCTCGATGGTCTTGGTTATTAAGCTTATTTGCTTATTTTCTAATTTACATTCTCATAATGACTTTAAATTTATTTGTTTGAGTAAAGTTTGCAACACCTCTCAGTTGGTGTTTTATTTAAACTTGCTATCAGATTGTGTCATCGAGAATGTGTCCTTAAGTAGGATAATTAACCAAGGAATTAATCGGATTATGACTTATAAATTTTTGAAGTTTTTTCTAAATTGAATATTTGTTTAAAATAATGTAATAATGTTTTCAGAAATAAAATAAAAACAGTTAAGTTTCCATGACACGATGCAACGCGAAAACTAGTGTCAAAAATTTGACATCCCTGTCAGAAAAAAAATTGTATTCAATTTTAGCGAATAATATTAGACGTATTTTTCCAAACATTTTTGACCTTACTGCACTTTTCTTTTCATTATTCAAAATTAAATTTAAAAATAACAAGCTAAAAATGGATTAGGAAATAATGTAACAAAATTTAAATCCCTTATCCTCCTTAATAAAATTAAGTCGTAAGTTCAACAATTTTATTAGGCTTTTAAATTGTCCGCATAATTTTATTAATTCACTCGCTAAACCATAAAAACCTTTTCTTCCAACAAAAAAAAAAACACCCAAATTGACCTGATACATGAAACAACCTTTAAAACATTTGTCTGCAATCATCAGAGTGACAGTATTTACTTGTAAAACGATGCCTCACGTCATCAATCTTAAACAAATCTTGCAAAAGTCTCACGGGTTATGTGTCTGATGTATAAATTGTGTACGCACGTATAATATGTGCTCCGAAACAACACAACCATTTGTTTGACTTAACCTCTTTGCCATAGATAGTATCGTACACACACAAGAGCAAACGACGTCGATTAGCACACAGCACAGGACAGAATGACAAATTAATGAAAAAGGGATAAGTTTATGTGTGTATTGTGTGTGTGTGTTTGTGTGTTTGTTGGAAATGATAAGCAAACAACAAAAGCGCAAAAGCTTCTTTTTGCAAAATGAAAGTGCGCTTTGTTTTGTGTGACCGTGCGGGGATATAAATCGTAAAGGCGCGGTACAGGACTTTTTTTTATTGAGATTAAAACCGAATAAATATATGGCAAAAGTCATATTAAAGTCAGACAGCATCCAAAATACTCAACGAATAATATTTAAACGCATTACTGGGAACAACTTCCTTCACAGAGTAAACAGCCGACGGCAAGTTTAATGTTGTTGTTGGTTTTGTGCGTCTCTTTAGTGCTGGCACAACCACATTCCAACAACTTTCAGTGCTTTACTGGTTGAAAATTTGTCCTCTGGCGATTTGTCTATAGCCGCAATGCGACCTCTCCGCCGTGAGATGTTAACTGCAAGGATTTCGTTCTTATAATAGAAATAGAGTACATACAGTGAGTAAAATTCAATTCCGCTGTGTTTTATAGAATAAAAAACAGATACCGTTAAATTTTATGAGTCGGAAGTTACACGGATTTACGGTTTAATTTAGAATATAGAAAAATTGTTTTAATTGTTTTAACGGGTTATATAATTTGATAATAATATTTTGTTAATATTTGCAATTAGACGGAGGTTCTTTTTTTTATAATTTACTTTTTCACTAATTTGTTTCTTTTTGTAATGTGTTACTATGCACAATATTTCTTTAAGTTAGATTCCACAATAATAGGGGAAATAGATAATGCCTTTCATCGAAGAAAAAAACAACAATTGAGGCTTATTAAAATCAAGGACATTCTAATCGTCGTACATCTCAAGAAAAAAAGGAAAATCCCTTTAAATAATAAAAATTATGGAAAAATTTAGGTTAAAGTACAAGCATAAAACATTAGAAAAAGAATATTTTAAGCAAAGCTTCTTAAAAAACATTTTTTTCATATGAAATTTGGGGCTACTTAGAATGAATCCTTATCTGTCCAACATGAACAACAAATTTTATAATGGTCAAAAAAGGATTTAAATGTCCGAATCATTTTTTATGTTAAAAAGTTAACGGTTTCTGTGTAATTACAAAAAAAAAAAAAAAAAAAACAGAGTGGAACTAATTAAATTTCGCTCACTATACATGCATTATATAGCACAGTCGCCATCACCGAAATTAGTAAGCTCATCAGTCTGCTTAATGAGGAAAGTTTTTGATAACTTTAGCAAAAGTTTTCCTTCACTGCTCTTCTTTTACTGCACCATACATAAACTCGTGATTTTTATTTACCTTTTGTACTTGAAACATCCAGCGTCTGTTTCCGTTTATATTTCTCTACTACCATATATTATAGCTGTTCTCAAATATACGGAAAAACATTCAACATTCAACTGCAATATCATCGTACTGTCGAACTTTTCCCCGGAGTACTGAAAACCTCATAAATAAAGCAACACAGTGTATAGACTAAGTGACCAACTAAATAAACGCTTTCAGATGAGTTTGAGTTGAAACTTGTCATGTGTTGTATATTATTTGGTTGTAGCTGTATGATGATGATTGCGACTGACTCCCAAAGTAGAAGAAGTGTGTAGGTGATACACAAACCACAGTTGTATAAACATTGAGGATGTTTCAGGAATCAGGAGGGAGTGAACGCTTGGAAAATCATCCAAAAAAAAAAAAAACTGCCAGAAAACAAAAAGTTGTCGCTACGCAGAACTGAGAAACTAATTTCACTTCCAAACAACGTCTTACATAACTTACTTATAATAACAGAAACATGCTATCCCAATCACTTTCCACTTAACTTTTTTGAGAACTCTCGTAAAAACGTGACGTGAAAACTACTATTGTTGCTGTTTTTGGGTGGTAATAAAATTTATTTACGTTGCAGAAGAATGTTAGTGATAAATTATTTTGTGCAATTGTAACGTGCAATGAAAATGCAATGAATTGATTGTTGTAAAATCAGGGGAAATCAATGAAAATTTGTTGAAATGGTGTTTTAAATTTTATAAATTTAAAAACGGATCTTTAAAACAAAATTTGGTCTTTAAATTGGCTCTTGAATTGTGTGAAAATGTGGCTAAAGAATTTGAATTAAGATGTTGTAAATTGCCCAAGGAAAACTCATTTTCTCAGTAAAAAAAATTACCCTGATGTGTGCAAACAGTAACGAGACACTGTAAATAATTTGTCGGCAAACACTACGCACACAAACATAATAAAATTGAAAAGCGATCTACTTACAACACTTAAAGAAAGCTTCAGGCGTTCATTTCAAAATGATTTTACAATGCTAAAGCAACTCTGTAGCGGTAGCCTTTTTATACATTGCTCCTTGCCTCAATACACGCATAGTGTGCAGCTTAAATTTAAACTCACCCCGATACCCATTACTCCCATGTCGTTGTCGAGTTATTGTCATCACCGCGCGACATCTCCACTCGGTTGTTGTCATCATTCTTGTCGTCGTTGTCGATGTCTTCTTCTTCATCTCGCAAATGACAGAACAAATATTTGTCTTAGCACTTTTCCAATCTCATGCCAACGTACTATGTATAATGTTTTCAAGCATCTCACCCCCACCCTTCGTCGCGCCAAAACATTCCAACAATCATTGCAAAAACAAAGCAAAATCTCGGCAATGTCTCAATGAGCGGTGCTATATTTGCTCTTCAAAATTGTATGTATCGATTTCACGGTTACTCAACTATGTGCGTGTAAACAGTATTGGCATTTTTCGAGGGCATGGGAAATGTTCAACAAGCAATTCGCGAAAAGCACTCAGTCCTTTTAGGCTGTACGCTTTTATTATTTGTATAAGCAGTCGCATAAAGAGAAAGCGTGTATGTATTTAGATGAATAGAGTCCTAAAATGCCGGAAAAGAAAAAGCCGCACACAAAAACTACACTAATTTTAGGCTTGGACAAATTACCATGAAATTGGCCAGTTACAGCATCGTTACTTAAAGGAGCATAGAAATGCCAACAAAAAAGGGGGAAGAATTATGGGATTTTATGTGGATTAAAGAGTCTGGGTAGAATTTTTAAAACGATTTGTTTCTTTCAAATTTTAAAGTTTTTTATAAATTTAAAGAGGCTTTGTCATTTTATTTGGCTAAAAATAAAGTTTTATGGTTTAACAGAACTTTTGAAATTTACATTAAACATTATATTAATTAATAAATTACATTATTTAATAAATTACAGATATTGTAACTACGTTCCATTGATATTAGAAGTTCTATTAAATAAATTGTATTTCATTAACCAAAAAATGATTGCCCACAAGCGGTTTTAAAACCCCAATCTTTGTTAAAGACTTTTGCTTCATTTCACCAACTGATATAAGTTTGGCTTACCCAAAATCTGATCAGAACATAATTGTTTTATAGTCCATAAAAGTGTGCTGAAAACTTTGAAAATTTGAAGATAGTTCAACCAAATAATCCTAAACTTTTGAATGTACTTGTAGTTATCTGAAAATTGTCTCACAAATTGTCAAAAAGAACTTTTCCAATTATGCTCGATTGATTCAATTAAAATGTGTATTTTCCTATTTTCAAAGAAATTTCGGACAAAATTATTGTAACAACTAAAGATAAGATTAAGACTAAAGTTTGATCACAATTGTCTACAAGCATAAAGTCTTGTTGATGATATTAAAAAATAAATGCCAACTCCAGGAATGGTCAAATAATTAAAATATCGATATATCCATTAATTGCAGTTTTGGATTTCACGCCGCTTTTTACATGTTAATACAAAAGCATAAACATATAAATTCTACAAATATGATTGGAAGTTGGTTCATAGCTGTTACTGAGGCACTTTAAATAATAATTAATAAATAATTTTTTTATTTTTTGTAAATGTATTTTTTTATTATCCGATAATGAAAATTAATACAAAAATCATCCACTGATTCACTCCTTGTAATGCCCTAAATTTGCAAGAAATCTTTAACTATTAGCAGGATAAAAATCAAACGATCTTAACTGTCTGTTTGCGAATTTTTAGTGATTTTTTTTCAATTTATGTTAGTATTTTTATCTATAAATGTAGCCTTAATTATTTAGTATTGCAAATTAAAAAAAAACCTTCTCTTATTTGTCACATTATAATTTAAAATACAAATAGAAAAAGCTGACTAAACAAATATATTTTTCTTAGTTTCTTGGTTACTAAATTTTGAGTTCTAATAGATAAAAATATTGAAGGATTTACTTCTTAGAGCTAAAATGAGGAAAATTTTCAAAACTCATCGACAACAACTAACAGAGATAACTTTACTAAAGAAAAAACTTCTGAAAGAATGCCGAAATAACTATGTTAAATGGAAAATTTAGACTTATCGATATACCGATACGTTTAAACATCCCTAATGCCTAAAGTGTCATGTTTTTACTTTATAAAATATTTTTCATTTAAATTCATTTAACAATTTAATTATTGATTGAATTTAAAAGAATTAAATCCACCCAATTTCAAAATGAAAAAAGGGAAAAAAAATCAAATAACCACCATCTGCCAGTCACTTTGCATTTCTTGTATAAATTATAATAGGCATGTTTATCTAACTCATTTCAAACGAATAGGTTCAGTTGATCTTTGAACGGTGCTCTTTTTTTTCATTTTCCTTCATTATTACAAGCGACCAGTTTTTTTCCCCCTGTCTCCATGAAAGCACATCTCTTTTCTGTCACCCAAAACCATTTTCTCACAGCCTTTCCCGCTTAAAGCAAAAAGTCCTTTTTGCAGTTCGCATCAAGATTTCTCCGCCCTACAGTGAAGAAGATAAATTGTCCTTCATTCAATTTTACTCATTGTGTCTGCTTTTCGTATTCTTGCCATTCACTTCGTAACATGTTTCTTTACATATTGTATAGTTGTGTGTGATTTTCTTTGCCCCCTCCAAACTAAATGTATACAATACTATGTTGAGTTACTATACTTTATTAAGTTGTGTGTGGAGCTACAGACAAATATATTCTTTAGGTTGGAATGAATCAATTCGTATATCCAAACGAAACCATTTGAAAGCTTTTGATAAACATCTCCAACGAAATCAATTGTCTGTTGGCAATAAAAAAGTGAATTTCGGTATCACTTAATCTCAATCCTGTAACAGCTTAAGATTTAAGCTGATTATTATCGATGATTTGTGTTATTGTACATAAAAAATGATGATAATATAATTGCTCCCTGAGGAGTCACTTCGTTCGCAAATAAAAATGCTGAAAAAATATTGATTTTCTTTTATTCAACCATCTTATATACATTTTCACTGTAATATATTACTCTAGGATTAGTACAACGCAAACATAAACCTATTACAGTGATGCAAAGCAATTTTTCTACAATATTCTTACATCATTTCTACAATATAATGCTTGCAAAGCTGGATATGATAAAATCCCACATACCAATATATTCTCGAGAGTAGCGTGTGCAAACGTTTATTGATGAACAAATAAAATCGATTCCTGGAACATCAGAGAAACTAACAACGAAACATAAATTCTTTGAACATTTCTCAATCGGATCAACAGCTTCGAAATAATTTATCAAAGGAACAATGTGTTGCCCCTTGTCCCATCGTGTTAAATGCTTGCATGTATGAGGCAAATCCCTTTCGCATTTCCCATCAATCTGCCCATAAGAAATTAATCTGAAGCATGCCATATTCCAATAGCAAGAATACCATAAAACAACAGCCAACATAACATATTGTATATGGTAAAACAAATCCAATTACTGCACAACCCTTAGGTACATCCACCTTAATTAATTGAAGATCAAAAGAATGTGAAAGCTCCGTTATATTGTTTTGCTGAATAAATCTTTTGCTTTTATTTTTATTACGTTTTTCGAATACTGGCAGAGACATTGCGGACTTGTGATTTGTGTGCAATTCAGATTTATTAATATTATTGGCTTCTAACTAGACGAACTCGAAACTCCAGTTTTCTTTTAAATAATTTTTCCTTTGCTGTTTTTATAAATGTTTTGGAATTTTTTTTAAATTTGTTTGTGTCAATTAAATCGTATCGTAATTGTCTACATTTAAATAAAGACTTGAATTAAATTGGTTGGAATCAGATCCTTCTTGCTACTTTGTTCTATATAAATAGATTTATTTATTACTATCGAAGAAACGGTGCGGTGCTCGGACACAATTTCTTGTTTTAAAAAGCAGAATTTAAATAGCCACTGACAAGTTTATTCCCGCAATCATTTTAGTAATTAGTAAATTTTTACACGAACCGCAATTTTTTCGCGTTTTTAATTCTTGCAATAATTTTTTAGATTTGTCAATTTTTTTATGAACCGCTATTTTTTTAGCGGTTTCTTTTCGTGATTACAATATAAAAAAAGTTACTTGCAGAGTGTTAATTAATACGTGTGAAAAATGTCGTAGAGATCCCATTTACAATTTTAGCGTGATTAAATCACAAACTCACCCAATCGCCTTAATTTTTATTGTTATGTTTTTATATTGTTATTTTTACTAAACGAACATCAAATCATTTCATTTTTCAATTTTCTTAAGTTAATTGACAGAACTTAAATAACATTTGATCTGAACTTTATGGACATTGTGTTGTAAATAAAATTATTCCTACTAAAAGCTGCATTAATAATCTGCCCCTATTTTAAATTTGCTTCCAAGTATTAGTATATTCACACTCAAATCCTTTAAATCCTCTAAAATCCATTTCAAAATATTTTATAAACCATCCAAAACTATTTAATCGTCTTGGTAACAAACCGATTGAAAACATTTCACCTTGATTGCAACATGTTTTTACAAGTCTGAAAAGAGTTGAAATATTTCATGTTTTTTCTCCCACATTACAAGATGACATATCCCATAACATGTGCTCTTCTGCGTTCCGTTGGGATTGAGTGAAAAAACAAACTTGGCAAATACTTTCTTTGGTGTAAGCAAAACCTTCTTCTTTCACGACTCAAGTTAAACTACTTGTGTTTGAAAAGAACAATAGAAACTTTGTTGGAAATATCTTTTGATATAATGTAGACTTTGTATCACGTCTTTAGGTATGTTTGCGTTATACTTTTGAGTGGAATGCACTTATGACACTACTTGCATTGTTCGCATATTTTCTTTGTTGTTTTTAGGGAGTCTGGAGTCAAACTTGTGACTGCAGATACTTTGGTCAGTTAAGTCAGATGTGCTTTAATAACTTCCTAGTTCAATTTTTTAATTTAATAAAGACAAATTGAATTATGCTTAAAATGTCCTTTCTGAAAATATAATTAATTTCATATTATTTTGTAAAGTGTCTTACATATTTGTCTTTAACTTAAAACAACCCCATTAACGAGTGTTTGCTTCACAATTGTTTGATAACATTACACTACCGTCACCATAATCGATCACGCAAATACTTCAACGTCGAAAGCTTTTCCGAACAAAACCATTTTTTTTAAGTACACACCGCATGTCTTAAGACTTAAAGCTTTCTTAGAAAATGATTATGAAAATTCTGTCAAGTTTCCTTACAGTATATAAATGTTTATGACAAAATTTGCCGTTCAATTTCGTTGTGAATAACCTAATCCGCCACCAAATTCACACCCGCTTGCCCATAAATCGCTTTTTCCTCTCAATTAACTTCATTAATAATTAACAGTGCCCCTCGAGCAATTGCTAACTCAAACACCCGCACACCCTCTTCCCCAGACTTTCAGGACTAAAGGAGCTGTATATTGCATAACTCCTGAACCCTCATGTACTCTCGTAATTTCATACCCAAACTTGTACAATACATGCACGAAATGAAAGGAGCGTATACATTTTCATGTGACGTGTGTATCGTCAGTCAAACTCTTGAAAAGCATCATCTTAAATCTTGATTATTCAGTTTCGTGTGCGAGACGTGGCTATACTCGTGTACCTACACATTATATAAATATAATCCTTGGGGCAGTGGGTAATAGGGATGACGAGACAAAACACACCAAATGGGATTCGTGATGGTAATGATGATGGGCTGGACCCTTTTTCGTTCAGCAATTCATCTAAACAGAGACACCATCAAGTCAATGTCTTCCAATCCATTGCATTGATGTGATGTCATTTTTACAGTTCGTTATTTGGGCAGGTGTGTAAAAAATTCAATGCCTCGCAAGAAAAGTGTTGTGCGATTATTTGAAATTGCGCAATTACTGGGATTTGAAATGATTTTAAAATGCATTTACTTGTTTTGCAATCAAATTGGATTAAATAATTAAGGAATAAGGATTTGTATGACACTTAAATGATTTAAAAAAATAAATTTATTGGTGCAAAAATGAAGCTTAATTCACGAGTCGTTAATGATCTGATAGTGCTCAATAAGTTTTCACTAAATTTAAAAAATAAAAAATACATTTTTAAAGGACGTTCTTTTTTTTTTTTGTTTCTCAAAATATCACGATTAATTTTACCCGCGATGAATTGCTTGCGGTGAATTACAATCGCGATGAATTGCTAGGTGATGAATTAGTCGTGAATCATAATTAATATAATGAAATGTAATCAAACAAACAAAAAAAAAACAAACACTTATGTTCGATCACAAACTTAAGCGTTTCAAAAAGCGTCCTTGAGAATTTCCTTCAAATAAACAAAACATAATGTACCTACTCGTATATAAATAGTGAATATATGGTAAATGGCATTCCAAAATTCAAATCGGTATGCTTGAGTAAGGACGTGCAATACCTCTACCCCTCTACTCACATAATATGCAACATAGGTACATTCAGCACATGCATGCAATGTTAATGCTCAAGTGAATGCTGAAGCCACTTTCACTATATGCAAGCCAATGTATTGACAAGACAATCCATTGTGTATGTTTAAGTGAATGCTTGCATGTTTGCATGCATAAGAGCGCATCCTTTCGAATGGCTCAAGACGAACTTCCTATACCTATGTTAGAAAGCAAGTCAGACACAAACGCCACCAAGCGTTCATATTTATTTACATTAAAATGACTGCTTTGTGGGTGGTGCGGGGTGTGCAGCAAGGTGATTTAATGTTGTTTCAATATGTTGACATGGCGCTTGTGTACACAATTACTTGTATTTTATAGTTACCTACTTGCATGCATATTATGTTGGGGAAAGCATTAAATTAAGTATGGAAATGTGCAGTCATTCATTTTAAATGTAATTCATATTTTTAAAGTTTAGTTAATTCATTTTTTAAAGGCACAACATTAAATAGAATTCTGTAGAACAAAAGCTTCCTAATCCTATTAATTGCGAAAATCCTTAAATTCTATGGCGCGTCATCAACTATTATGACACACATACACAGTTACAATCACATTGTAGTGTGTTAAAGTAAATAAATTACTGAATATGCTGGCATTTATGCAAATTTAATTAACATTAAGAGCTTAAAGTTTAGGCGTCGTGTTTAAACATATTATAGTTTAATGGCAAAATGGAGAAAGTTGTTATTTCATTATCACGTACAATAATAATACACACAAAAGCTATTCTAAAACCGGAGGAAGAACCGTTAATGTCTTGTGAATAAGTAAATTTATAATCTGTCATTGTTATAAATTTTTTACTGCAATTTATAATGCTTTTAAAACAAATTTGGAATTACTTTTTGATGTGCTCGTACCTTTAATATCTAACTGTCAAAAGGTTACATCAGATTTTATTGCGTAATTGTTGTGGGTCAAAATTATTCTCATAATTCATTGTTTTAAGCTGATTATAACTTTTGTGTTATTCAAAATATTATAAAGCAGAATTTAAAATTATACATCGTATGTGTTCCTAAAATTATCAGTAAAATGTTCCTTTTTATGCGCACCACAATCTCTATTCTGCATTCATTTAGGGGTTACCATTTAAAATAAAGGAAGCATGCCCAGAGGGTGAATTCGGTTCTGAAGCAGACATCCTCATTGTTTCAAATAATCTAATTAACAAATAAATAAACTTAATCCTAATGTGGCGGGTTCATTTGGTTGCTAATGGTTTTGGAATTAAAGATTTATGGTTTTATGTGTTTAAGTTGTTTAATATTTCATTGTTGGAATGATTTCGAGTAATGCTTGTATATTCTACAATGAATAAAAGAGACTGGGCATTCAAATTTAGGCTTTTAATATTTACAGTTGAGTATTCTCTAAATTATCGAACAAATTTTAATTATCGAATGCGGAGTTAAAACAGTTTGTGGATAAAAATTGAGATTAAGTAATAAATATTTCCATTCGCTAAACCACCAGAACCTGAAGAAATATAAGAACAAATAATTAAGATGCTCTAAATAATCGAAAATATTGTAATTATCGAAACCGAAATAGAAAAAATATAAATACTCCCGATAAAATAAAGTAAGAAAAGAGTAAACAATTAAAATGCTTCTTTATTGTCAATGTGAGTTAGTGGCTATTTAAGGGTTGTTTAAATTATTAATAACCTTTCCGTTATTTTCCTCACAAAAACTCTTTTATAAAATTTATAACGATTTTTACTCTTTCCAGCACATTCCCACATTTTTTATTTCCTTTAAAATAAACCGATTTCGGGTTTATTTCAACAAAAAAAAATCTGTACAACATATCACAAATAATAAATTAGGTATCTGCAGCTACAACCCATTTTATTGTATAGGTATTCAAAAGTTTCTGCCCTCTTAGACATTTAATTCCCAATGACATAATACAACCGCACTGAACATGCACCCCCACATCATAAATTGAATAACAGAAAGGGTTCTGAAATTCGTTCACAATTGTGTGTTTAACCCCCTCAGTGTATCGAACTCCCACATACTCAAAACATATCAAAGTCACCTTATTTTTGCATAAAATGTTGTAGTGAAAGGATTCGACAGGGACCGAATACATAATATTCGATATATATATTATCCATATAATGTCATTATCAGTTTTGGCATTGTGTGAGATTTTTCAGTTATAGAAAGTAGTCAAAAATAGACGTAGGTACAACAATCAAATATTGTACATCCCTTACGAATATATTCAAATTGTTCACTGAAGAGTGACATAGAATTGGAATATACAATTTTTATGCAATGCTTCGGTTTTTGAGCATCACTCAACGATGCTTATATGTATAAAAAGCTTGTACCTACTTATGTTTACTGTATTTGTAGGGAAGAAGTTCACTAGTACAGGGTGTTTTTAAATTAATTAAATTGTAATAAAAAAAGAATCACCTGTCATATTGACATTTTTTGACACTGACAGAGCGTATTGGAAACGTCAGATCTATAAACAATTTACGAACAACAAATTACAATTAAAGCTAGGTTTACAAAGGTTTACAAAGATATAATGTTGGCACATACATGTACGATTGGACCTCTCCATCTATCATAGGTATTTACGTACTTTCTCTATTGTTTTCGGCTCCATTTTTGAGCTAATCCCAAAATTATGGCTTTGTAAACTTGACTTAAGAGCAGAAATCTTTAAATTTATTTTCAAAAAGGTACACAGTTACGGTTACGAGTATAAAGCAAAACGTATAGATTTAAAAAAATAAGGGATGAACTGTTAAAAGTTTATGCAGAATTGCTCAACTTTTTTTTTTGGCTCGAGAAACAATAAACTTATTGCAGCATAATATGTTTTCCATCAATGATTAACGAGAAGTAGAAAACTCGTAAAGTTTCCCAGTGGATTGATATCGAAAAATAGGGAATTCGTCTTTTTATTGTAGTTCGCTCACCAAGTTTTAATCTACCTCACTTCTCAGTGTGAGAATTCTTTACGAGTTATATGCCAATAAGCCTAAGCGTCTCGAACAATTTGCGGTTAACATAACCTAGAAAATCGCATTAATTACGCTAGAAGCACTTCGAAAAGTAAAAAGTAATTTAAAACGCCGATACAATGTCCGATTTAAAAAAAAAAAGCATTGGGAACATCAGTTGGAAAAAAAAACACCTTGTACATTACAGAACCACCCTGTTAAAAAAAGTCTTATATGCAAATTGTGGTGTATTTGATTTCAATGCCTCAATTTCAAATCGATTTAGTAAATGTGAATTTAAACAATAACGTCAGTTGATACTGCAGCAGATGCATATTGTATGTGCATCATTTACCAGATGGCACATCATCGACAAGTATATAGTTTCCCACACTTGCACGTACATTACTGTAGAAGCTGACTGAACATGAATTTAAGGTAAATCTGAAGCACTTTGAGTTTTCAGTACACATAAAAAGGAATCTAACAGCGTGACAACGCCAGATCCTTTTCATTAATATGTCTATCATTATCATTGGGAGTTTATATTTATATTTATTATTAAATTGATTATTTCGTTATGTCAAATTGATTGATCAATTGTGCAAAATTCTGCAAATTTGCTTAAAATTCATTGCAAACGCACAACACTCAACACGACTTGTGGTTCCCCCATTTTTGATTCAACTCATTTCATAAACCAATATCATTTTTTTCCCCCACTATCATAATTCTTGAGCGACAGCATCGTGTATTTATAGCTTCCTGATGTACATGTCATTAATTTTGAAGCAGCATGTCATTCAGATTTGTAAAAGCACGTGCATCAGTAGGCGCTCATTTGTCTCATCGTCTCACATACATTTTAATTGAAGAAGGTGTGACAGATGGCATCAGTCGCAGTCCGTGTCATTTTAATTATAAATTTATACACCCCATGCACCAATCCACATTATTTCACAATATTATAACGTCTAACGCATAACACAACGCTCCTAGTTCGGTGGCGCTTCATGAATTTTAATTTCCGACCATCTAGCAACATATTTATTTAATGGAATTTTAATTATTATACGAGCTGTTTTTTTAAAACGTCATTATCGTGCAAATTATTAACCAACGTCAAGTAAATTAACCATGCTTCTCATTATGCACTCTAATTACTGCGTGGAATTGGCATACTGAATGAATAATAATGTGCGAATTAATTTCCGCGACGGATTAATATTATTGCAGGAAAAACAACTAACAACTGCGTCGCAATATCATTATTATTGTTGATGCTAAAAGCCGAATATGATGGCCGTAAGCATTTTTAAGTTTATGCCTTCCATTATCCAAGATTGCTAATTACTTTGTACGGTTTATGAATGAATGGGCGCATTTTAACGACACTGCTGCATTATTTTCTGCCCAAGTTGGTACCGACGCGTCTTTATACCTCTCAGTATTAAATCATAATGAATGTGGAATAACAATGAATGCAGTAATGAGGCAATGAAAGTTATTTTGTACATTCTTTGTAGGATTATTGTTATTGTAAAAGGCATAAGACGAAGGAATGTGACAAAATTTTAGAAACTTTTAGAGTAACTCTTTCACAATGGTCACTTTTAAAATCTAATTACCACTTTTACATCTTTAATTGCCTTATTTACGTCTTTTACAACGCTACAAGACGGATTAAAACTTTATGACTGAGTCACATTGACTTTTATAAAATCAAGTAGTCAATGACATTAACGAATAATGTTAAAAAATCGACTTAACCCTTAAAAATTTTGGATTTTGACCTTGAAAATACAAGGTTTATGAATTTAAAATGTTTAAAATGATTTACAAATTATTATGTCCGCGTCAAAAGGTAAAAACAGTGTTAAAAAATCATGGCACAAATATTCATGGTTTCTGAGATAACTACTTAATGACCTTGAAATGTTTTAATTCTATGGTTTGTGGACGTTGTGGAAAACGGCAGATCGAGCAACAAATAATGTAAATCGAACGATTTAAAATGTAAATAAGTTTAAGAGATTCAAAATGGCCTCCATTTTAAAATGTCATGTCAAATATTAAATGTCTGCTAGAATACTGCTAGAATACTGCTATAATACTACTAGAATACTGAAATCAAATTCTTACTTATAAATGTAGAAATCGAATGTTAACTAGAATGGAGAATTAATATAGCACACTAACCGAACATACTGCTAGAATATACTGCTAGAATACCGAAATCAAGTACTTTTAAATGTAGAAATAAAGTGCTAGAATACAGAAATAACTCCGAACATTAAAATGGTGCTAGAATACCGAAGTGGAGTGCTAAATCTCAGAATTCGGGAGCTAGAATGTAGGAATATACTGCTAGAATTGTGCAACAAAACATTTTTCCAAATGAAATAAATAAAATGCAAAAGCTACACTCCTTTCAGTATAATAATATGGGTAAATTTACTCCCCCATCAATATTGATAACATAAACATCAAAAGCACTCCTGGTTTACTGCCATGGGATTGTGTGACAAGTCATCCATAAATTACATGAATCGGAGCTTTTGTGCGCAAATTATGATAGTTATTAAATAGAATTATGTGAACGTTGAGTAGTTAGTTCATATACGCTCCATTTATTCAATTGTGAGTTATTTAGTATTCTCATAATTCTACTTACCATCACCCTGCAGCAAAACATATTAATATGTATATTGTACGAGCATAATATATTTTCCAGAAACCACATTATACGCATTTGATGTATTGTGTGTTTCACGAAATACATGCACTGTTACATTGTGAGCATCTTCTTCGTGATGACTTTAACGGCTGAATTGTATGACAATGGGGGTTTGTATGACTGTAAATTGTCGTTCGGAATTATGTTTATCGCAATGAGGTGCATCAATCTATGCATCATTAATTATAGATTGAGTTTGTGTGGGAGGTGTCTTGATTCTCGAGTGATTTAGAAATAACAATTCGGAGTGTGGTAGTCATGATGGCTATGCGGTAAAAGTTCTTTAAGTGATCCTTAGTGGTTTGGGCAAATGTTTCTTTGTTTGCCAATAAGGGATTTTTAAGAAAAAAAAAGAAAGGAAATTCAATTTGTGAAATGGAAATATTTTATCAAACGAAATTTAATTTTTGCACACATTATGAGTTTTATTTATATTTCTTCAATTACTGGAAAACTTTTAAAGACCAATGATGTGCCATAAAAGCATTTAAATTTAATGCCATTTTCACAACAAAACATCTACCCCTTTGAAATTTTATAATCCTATTCAGATTGCATAATACTCTTCCAAATATGTTATTGAAATCATACTCCAGCTTCCAACTAACATTTCAAATCACTCAATTAAACTGATGCACACATTTGAAATGCTGACTCCTGCAGTCTGCAACACAATACTATACGATTTCAGTTATTTACTATTCCAACAGTTACAATATTATGCCAGAAGTTGTAAATTCAAATAGGTGTACTTGTCGAATTCTAGAGACTAGAAGCAGGACTTATTCCATACTCACATCCAGGAAAAACAACAAAAACATTAATATTCAATATATCGATGTACAAAACATATTTGCACATCTTTATGATGTACGATATTCAATTAAATTACAACATCCAAATCTCACAGCTGTCACGGCTGCTATATAGCCGGAATCGTGTTTGCGCAAATTCAATTACATTAGAGCTGAGAAAGAAGTGTCAATTAGTGTTTGAACGCTGTAGGACATGAATAAGTCATTGATTCACTGACGTACATTTATGTATGATCAAAACAACAAGATTTAGATTCCAATCGAAATGAAATTCATTGTGGGTGTTATTTTTATGTTTGTGTGAGTAATTCAATAAGCTGAGAAACGGAATGAGTGAGTACCTGGTATGTGAGTAAGGAGATTCCTAATAAATAATTTTGATTTCTGCTGGTTTATTGATAAATTTAAATTAATTTTGAAATTATTGCTCTGCTGAGTGATTATTTATACACATTTTTAGATTCCAATCCATGTGAAAACAATTCCGTGCACTTTTTCAATTTTTTAAAATAATTATTCATACAATTTTCTACAAAAAAAAAAAAAAAATTTCCTCCACTAACTATTAAATTTTCATCCCCAATTACATCAGGTTGCAAGACTACAAATACAAATATTATCTAATAACATTTAGCCTCATCACTGCATAAAAATCGATTCGGGATGGCGCCATCTAGGCGTCAAATTCATAAACACAGTAGGCTAATCCTCAACTTATCGAAAAACAGTGTTTATGTAATTGTTTATCCTCGTGGAATGAAACACGAAAAGGAGCTTCAATTTCTTATCTAATATTTTTAAGGGTTGATTCTTATTAATCCTGTTTGTTCCTTATTTGGAATTAAAAGAATTTGATTAGAAGAAGAAAAAATTTAATCTTATTCTTTTAATTCCAAATGAGTAACACACCGGATTAATAAGAATCAACCCTTAATAAAATTAAGTCACACATCACAAATCAATTTTTTATGTGTTTATGTTACAATTTTTGGATAGAATTTCCTAAAGCTTTTCAAAAGGACTTGAGGATTAATTTCTATATTGAAACTTAATACGTGCTTTTAGCTACTATTTGCCTCTTTAATATGAAAAAAAAGCCAGTCTTTGTATTCCATTTTACACCCCTATTTAGAAACCCTATTTCCTAAAACTTTATTTTGTTTAATTCTACTTTAACGTGAAGTATGTTAGGTAAAAGAAAAAAAATTAATACCACATACAATTGACACTGTGTGACAAAAACAAAATTGAAAGGAAGGGTGAATTAGACTAACGTATCGTTTTACAAATGCCTGCACAGGGACTCGACTTTTATTTCCATACATTTAACACCCAACTATAAATATAAAGAGCCCTATATGTATGTCACGGTAAAGCCACGTTTCCTTTGATTTTTTTCCTTCCCGTCTATTAACTCTGGCTGACTTTGTCGTTTATCTTTATGACAAGTTTGAATATTAGGGCAATTTTTTGCGGCCAAAATATTTATGTACGTACACTTTCCGCTAACAAATTTCATCTACAAAAGACCAGCCGACAGCCGACTGTGAAAGACTGGAATACATAAATAGGATTTAGTCTCGTGGAATAAAAATCGCAGCAGACTTGGTGAAATATATTACATTCAATCACGTGGATGCGGTCTCTGTACCTGCGCTGAATTATACGTCATGGTGTGGCAATGTGCGAGCTTTTGCGTCCCTTCACAATGCACGCCGCAACATTTGAAAAATATTTTGGAAATATCTTTCAAGAAAATGTACAATGTGTACGGAATATGCCTTTAAATATATTCATTATATGTACACAAGTACCATCTGTGGATGTTTTTCAACGAAAATGTAAATGGGGACGCGCTGTTGGATTTACACAAATTTAATGTTGTACACGAAAAACCGCTCTTGGATGATTTTTTGACGGTAATGAAATCTTAATTGACAATGCCGTCTTTTGAGAAAAAGACTTATATTGTTACGTTTTTTTTTCGCATAAGAAAGGAAGCGAAATGAATGCTGTGCATTAATTTGAAAGTATTATATGTACATTTAAATGGTTTTATTTAAAAATGTTGGGTTTAATTTTTAAGATTTCTAAAGGCGCACATTGTGTACAGTGGTCGAAAATCAATTAGGGCCAAGAAAGAAAAGAATATAATTATAATTTTAAGGACAGCAGTTCTGTATTTCTCCTTTTCTCTAGAACCGTATATTTTTCATAATTTAAATATGAAGTTAATTTGAACATTAAAGGAAAGAAATTTATTTATGCAATTTAATTACGGTTCTTTCTAGATGTTTCAAAATTTTGTAAAAAAAATTTAAATGTCTTAATCTTTTTAGGTATCAATTTTTATATTTTCTTCAAATGAAATACCTTATTTTAAATAATTACGTGCAAAATAAATTATAAGTGAGATTCATAGATCAGGGAAAAGTTAAATTATTTTAAAAAAGTACAGAATCTCGGATTAGTAGTCACTTAAAACTAAGTGGAAAAAACTAAATTCTATACGGAAAATATTGAATGATATGTCCTAATCATATCAGTTTTATTCGTTAATAATTACCAAAAACAAAAAAGTGAAAGTAATTGAATTCCAACCACTGTATTTTTTAATATTTTATTATCAACCAAAATGCAGAGAAACCAGTTTTAAAAAATTAACGGATTGTAATTTTAAGGCGAATAATTCCTTAAACAACATTAATATAAATTTTATTTATAACAAATTCCCAATTTCTCAATTTTAAAAAGATTTTATTGCAAGATACGAGCATTTTTAAGTTTACTACCACTATCACTGTCACTATCAGTGTTTATTATGTAGATCATAGATGTATCATGTAAATAGTAGAGTCAACTCATCAAAATGTAATCACCAAGTTCTTTAATTAAACTTTTCAACACCATCTATCTGTCTTTTCACGCTGCAAGCACATCTTCTTATTTACCACAGTGTTCTGTAGTCGTACAGCGACTTGTGTATTTGCGAGGAAAAAACTTTCTCAATTAAATTCTGCTTTAACTAAAATGTTGAACGAATTCTTTTTCGTCTCTTTTTTTTTCAACATCATTTTAATTTTATAATTACTTGCAGAGAGTGATGAGGGAGTGGAATATCAAATCTTGATGTTGTATTTAAGAAATGATTTTTAATTACACATAGGGTGCCTATTTGGTTATTTTTTTGGGTGGGGTGGGTATTTATTTGTTAATGAGCTAAATTATGGAAATTTCAATGCGAAAAGAAGGGGATGACAATTTTTTTAAACTTGACTAAAAACAACAACATAAAGTGTGCACAAAACTTTTAAAGTGACAGCTTTATATTAATTATTAAATGCATAATTAGTTAATCCAGTAATTAAAGGTGCTTAAACAACGCTACTTATGAATTCATGTAGTTAAATGAATTCGGAATATTAATAATTATAAAACGCATTTATTCCAAGAGTTATTCGTCGAAGCTTCTTCTTGAATATTATCTTGATGTTTGTAAGTGCTGGGTGTAACTAGATAAAGTATAGCACAGGCGCTAAGGGTTGTAAGATGATTATATAATGAATGATTGCTACTAACTAACTAATTAACTTAATACATAGCAGCTGTTGCGATAAAAATCTGAGTGAGTTCAAAACCGTATAAATTAACACAGCATAATTACGTAATTATCAAAATATCTTTTGAGGAAGGTGCAGAAGAGCTACATCGCTAATTATTTTGTAGAATAACTGTAGCGTCATTCGAAATAATTGTGGAGCAGTAAGTAAGTTTAAACTTTAAAGTTTAATTAAAAGTAATCTGAATTTTGTGGGTTTGTCTCACGAGTTTTATTTATTTGCCATTTAATTTGTGTATTTCACTGCAATGTTGTTAATTTCTTCTGCACACATTAAATGAATCTTGCATTTTTATTATAATGCAGTAAACTTGATTCGCTCTAATAAGTGCAACTTACAGACAAAAATGTTATAAACAACAGAAAAGACTCATTTAATCCCAAGCATTGAAATCGTCATCCCCAATTTAAACATCCAACATAACAAGTTTTATTTGACATCGTAAAAAAAAGCAATATTAAAATTGTTGAAGAAGGACGACCACATTAAATACAGAAACCACCCCTTAAAAAAAACAAAACCCATAATAGATAAATAAAACACAACCAAAACAAATGTCGCATGAAAGCCGTACCATTGCAATTGGCATGGCACATCCCAGCCCCAACACATGCTTGAGTCGTAACTTTCCAATTTTCCACCAGTTCAATAAAAGAGCTCTAATTATATGCACCCGGTTGCAGTGCTCGCCATTTGTTTTATATTGCCCGATGTCACATACTGGGTGCTTTGTACAGACGCTCACAAAGCACACAACCGAATCCTCGTGTGCAGTCTGCGTACAACAAATGTGCAATATCACTGCAGGCGGCTGGATACATATTATAGGCGCACTGCGCTGCACACACAGTCAGCAAAATGCATTTTGCACAGTTTATATTGCGCTCTTATCTCCAAAATGACTGTGGGTGATTGTTGTATGCCATGTTATTTCGCAATTAAAAATGTTCAAATGTTGTGTGTTGGGTGGCGCGGGCGGGTGCAATGTGCAATGCGTACACATTTCACTGCCAGAAGGCTGTATATTCCATTTAATGGATTTGTGTTAAAGCTTTCACTATGTGGATTGTGTGCAAGGATGTGTGCGCGAAATTGAAACAGAAGGACCTCCGCAATCGATGCTTAGTTGGCTGGACGGCGTTTCATGCAATGCTGCATGTGTGTGTGTGTGTGTGTGTGTAGGGTCATCGTAAATAATGTACATAAAATGTGGTTATGTCTTCTTCAACGAGGCTAAAATGTGTGCGAATGTGAATTAGGATGAAATGTTATGCTTTCTTTCCATTCTGACCACATGGCCGCATACAGAGATAAATATATTATGAACCATATTATTATACAGGGTGTTTCGTTAAGGGTGGGTTTTTTTTAATTAAATAAAACACTTTGTGGCAAGTAGTCCTGATAAAACCACATATCGGTGACAGCAATGTCAGCTAAAAAAATTTGGTCATCATTAATTGGTGGCGCTTTTCGTTGACGTACAAAGTACTGATACTTGATTCTGACTGCACTGGTCTACAATTCACAATTTCTGATTATTTGTGGATGTATTATGCTACTGGTTTGGATTGCCATTGACTTGAATTCAGTATATTATCTTCTTGTTTACTGTTTCTCTAATAGTTTATTTAAAAATGAACCTCTTTGCTGAGGATAATTCTTTTTCTAAAAAAAAAAATTTTCTGTATTGAAAGTTTAAAATAAACAACACATTTGCAGAATCAGCCTCAACAAAATGGCCGCCATGAACTGTCAAAATTTACCCGCCCATAATGAAACACACTTTATTTACAAAAACAACGTAGCCCAACCACAAAAAAACATAAATAGTAGGTGGAAAAGCATTCTGGCAAATAAATTGCAACAGCCACATATAAAGGCAAATAAATGTTTGGCTATGTTATTAGATGGGTTGGGATGTAACTCACAAAATACTCATGAAAATATTGCTACAGATATAAAAGCTTATTAAAATTATGCCGTTTTCATTACACTCTTATTTTACATCAAAAGCACTTTACAAAAAAAAAAGAAAAACCTTTTAGGCTGATAATTTATTTTGAAATTATAAAGTCACATTGTATTAAATTTAATATAAATATAAATAAGAGCAAAAGCAATTAGAGATAAGCGACTTACGTGGAAAAAAATTACCTCCCCCATTTCAATTTAGATCCTTGACGATAACACAACATGGAATTAATGTACAAGGACTTTGCATGCATGAAAAAGCACGACTCACGTGTACACGTTTTTTTAAGGTTAATTCTTTTCTTTTATAAATTGAGCCCACGAGGTAAACCACAACACAATTTCACCCCTGCCATGCGTTTCAAATTAACCAAATATAATTCGGGACATACTAAATTTAAATTAAGCTCCCCGTGCCAATAAAATCTTAATTCTAAACCAAAATATAATTTTGTACCACCAAAATATGCGACACAAACTTTTTAGCCATGTGACCTATCTAAATGTGTTCTTGCGAATTCCCAACGATTTCAATGTGTGTAACCTCATCTTGATATAGGTACGCTTACGTTTATATACAGCTACTTGTTATTCTGAATCGATGAAAGGAGACTTTTTCATGAATTCAAACAGATGATCCATCGTGCGACAACACATTTGCGAGTTGAATTTGCCGCAACCACTTGGGATGTACTTTGGGCTGTCAACATGATAAAATGGTATGGCTTGAATGTACGAACACATAGATTGCGAATATCACAGAAAACCTGTGGTGCTTTCTTACACATGATTTGACAAATGTTTTTTGGTATAACGTTTTAGAAATTAAGCTCAACGCGATTTTCCGAATTTGCAGTCAAATTTATGGCTTTTTGAAATGTTTTTTTTTTGGCTTTTTATAACGTTTGAAAACTCTCAGTGGTATTGCAATTTAAACGTGAAAAAGCTACAAATTGTTTGAAAGCATTTTTCATGGATAACCATAAATTTATTAAAACGTGGGTTTGTCTTCACACAAATTTTAAACATTCCAAAAACTACACATAATTTTATTATAACTTTAAAAAGTTCTAAATATACGTGAGTATTTTAAAAATTTAACGCCCGAGTGTGGATAAATATCGAATTTCAGGCGTATTTTAACCTGCAAAAATTTAGGCTTCTAAAAGTTTCCGTTACAGAACTTTTAGCGCCTAAAAGTAGAAAAATGTCGTCAATCAGGCGTATTTTATTTCTGAAAAATTTAAACTCTCAAAAGTTTCCGTAACAGGACTTTAATTCAGTCTCCTCCCTATCCAGCAGACTATTATTTTACTATTAACTCCTGAAACTAAAGTAAAATGTCGTCTTTAAGGCAATTTAAAACGAAATATTTTAAATACCATCAGTTATATTCTCAGTTATTCTCCCATTTTATGTAAACGACATGTGACACATGACATCAACAGCATTGCACCAATAAAATGCACTTTATAAACAACAAACAAATATTATAGTAGTTGTGTAGATGTGCACATATTTATATATAGTGAAAAGTATCACATGTTTAAGATGCTGTATAAGTAACGCTACAAGAAGAACCACCTAATTCACATCACTTCAAATTTTCCACGCTGTGAAGAAAACTTTTCGCAAAAGCACACGAGAAACTTTTCTTATGTAATTCACTGCGTTGTATATGTGCCGTGTAGAAATTGTAGAGGGGCTTTATATGTATATACTCGTACAAGAAAGCAACAAGCTTCTTAAATACACATGGTGCTCTCTCTTTGCAGTCAGTGTGGAGCGCGCGTTGTCTTCACTTTCGCTTGTGACGTCTTGCACACAGCATAGGGGTTGGTGTACAAAATTGATTCTCATTAAAGTCGCTTGCTGATGTGACATGATTGGAATTTGTAGCGGTCGTAGTTTATTATAATATCATCGACAATTCTTTCTGTAAAACGTGTGCTAATGCACATTAAATATTTAATAAATTAAAAGCGACATTTTTAATTAAAATAAATTATTAAAAAATAATAAGTTGTTTTGCAAGTTGTTACAAAATGTTTTTAAAATAATTTTTTCGTTAAAAAAGTCATAAAAATTCAATTAATTTCGCATGGCGCGTTTTTAGTTGAGTCTTACGAATATATGCTTTGTGGGGTCCACGGACAGTTCAATTTCGTATACACAGCTTTCACGACACAACATTTATTTTGTTTCCAAAATGATCCCAATTGATATTTATTTTCAGAACTTAACTTGTTCTCAGTAAATAATTGGAAGCTGGTAATTGATTCCCTAACATAGCATGGAATACATAAACTCCACTCATTATTAAAATTAACTTAAATTTAATTTAATTAATGATTTTTTTTTT
Source organism: Sylvicola cinctus (assembly GCA_963854165.1). Classification (NCBI taxonomy): domain Eukaryota; kingdom Metazoa; phylum Arthropoda; class Insecta; order Diptera; family Anisopodidae; genus Sylvicola; species Sylvicola cinctus. The sequence goes on from OY974084.1 coordinate 39,678,556, forward strand.
GCATTTAGTATTTCCTAAATAAAATCCACAACATCTTCCTTGATCCCATATTTTTGTGTCGGTTTTAATAATCCCATAAAATTTCCACGCAGCTTTAAAGCTCAGTGGTTTCTCAAGGGGAAGACCATAGCACCAAAATAATAGAAACAACAATGGTCTCACTGAATTTATTTGCTTATGTCCATTACATTCACTGCACACATAATATATTATACACGAGTTCTCATTAAATATTTTATGTTATGCGGCAACTCACTTGACATAAAAATGTGTTAAGGCTTTTAAAATGTTTTCGTAAATAATATCCACTTGCAAAGAGGAGGAGGGTGGTGGCTCATTGCTCCCAAGCTTTTACCGCATATTATTATATGTAGTCTATTATGTTGGTTGTGCACAATATTTATGACGTGCCCATAGATTTGCAACATTAATGTAAATTGGAATGTTTGAGCCTCGCTAAGCAGGCCCCCTTATTCTCGCCTTAATAAAATATAATATGTGTGTTCAACTGTATTTTAAGTACTCAGTATAATGTACAAAAATGATGGTTCACGTACAAATAATTTTTTTTAATACAGGGTGGTTCGGTTTTTTTTTTAATCTCGTGTACTACGGCAACACTGAACGAGTTCCAATATTTTGACAGCTTATTAATTAAACCGTCAAACTAAACAAACTTGATTACAGTTAAAGAACGTTATTAAAGATTAAAGACTTATTTCCAAAGTCAGTTTTGTGTGATGAACAGGGTAGTCCATTTACACTTATTTTTATTTTTAAAGTTAGGGTATTCGCTTTAGGATTGAAAAATCGTTCAAGTGGTGTTTTTTAAAGTCTTTCAAAAGCGGTAACTGTCAAATGAGCTGTCATACTGCTCTCACTTTTTGACATTTATTACTTTACAGACTGGATATCATGGATAGACTCACGCCTAAACAACACTTCTAAATTATTTTAATTTAGTTTGAAACCCAGTCGTCGATTCGCGTAACTTATAGAGGACTTTTTGAAGCCATCCGTCGAATTGTGGATAGATTTCATTCCACAAATGTCATAAAGTGAATGCAGCTCATTTGACAGTTTACGCTTTTTTAAGTTCATTCACGGTTAAAGAACACCCTGTATAAAATTAAAAAATGAAATGGTGTGTTTCCGTAACGCTATAACTTTAAAACGGCTGAACCGATTTTCAAGTTTTTACATTTGCTTTGTTGGTCTTCGTCTGAGGTCATGATAAGGTTCATGATGATAGAAATAAGAAAATCCACTGAAAAGCCGGAAAATAGGATGATTTTTCTAATCAAAAGCTTAACAACGTCCGAATTCGGGGACAGCTAGTTTTCTATAGTTTCATTACATTCTCGCCAATAGAGTTGCAATAAATTATGTTACAAAGCTCTAAATTGTCTCTGGATTATCCGTACAGCATCAGTATTTAACGGCACTCTTCTGAAAACAATCCAACGATGCCAAATTACTGTTTTCCGCGTCCTTCATTTAAAAAACAGTTCTTTTAAATGGACCAGCCTGTATGTGAGATAATATTCTTCCCATACATTGCATTCGCATGTATCCATTTTGAAATGATATATTGCACCCCGTTGTACCCACTTACAACCCTTGCGTCAGATAAAATACACAGGAAAACGATTTCCTCGCCTAACAAGGCGTATTCATGCGGCCACACAAGATGCACTGCATATTTCACACAAGAGATGTATAATTTTTCAACGATTTGCCATATTCCTCATCCTCACCCCACCCATATGTCGCCAGCACTGGCTACACGTATGCAAAATACATATTTTTTTCATATTTATGTGCACACATTTACGTGTGTGGTGCACAAGTCACAACCACCATTCCCGCTTGTTCAGGCCTCACCATATTTTACTGCATTTTTCTGCCGCACATTTACGAATGACGAGGAAACCTTCTCGCGTATTTCTTTCCACGCTTTATGCTTCCTGTCCCCGTTGGCAATTTTTCCACGGCTCCTGTTTAATTCCATGATAGAACACCCCCGTTGGCATGTACAGCAGTACATCCGCCACACTTTATGTACATCATTTCATCGGCAATATAACATATTCTTATATTGCATCTGTTCGGGACATTATACTTGTGCTGTAGAGTTTGGGTGCACCCATACAGCACGCAAGTCTCACATCATTTTGTGACATCGAGCGTACATTATATGTGTTTCATAAAATATAAAACAAAGTCGATGTACAATGTGCGGAATACGAATTTGTGAATTCGTCTGCATGTCACATGAATGTCTTATAAAAAGGATTTAAGGATAAGCCTGGCGGCGATTGCTACAAGTTACGGTGCACATTTAGTACAAAATACACACACACAACAGATGTGAAGCATCTGCGGGAATGGGTGGACTATTTTGAAGGACGTCGGAATGTTCGTTGAGTTATTGTGGAGATGTTTTTTTGTTTTTATTATTATTGTTTTAAAAGCACTCACGCAAACATTTAGCGTTCCCGAAGAAGGGTGAAACCGTCTACAATGTATTGTTATAGAAATTTGTGAATACGGTGACATATTTCATAATATTTCCTTTAATAAATGTGTCATTTTGTGTGACATTAAAATATGTGTGTGAGCCTTAATGCGAGTGAATGTTTTCTTAATGCTTTTACATTTGTTCGTCCTTTATTCTATTTGAAAACTTTTTAATGGGATGTTGCCGCACATTTAACATTCTATAGCACATATTAACCGTTATGAAATTTTGCTGTATTCCAACGGTTTTCCAAGATTATCGCTATTGAAACGAATTGATCGGTTAGCCCAAAAAGAAAATTCGACATCAAACTTTGTTGGACAAAAATTTAAATTCTAAAAACGTAAATATCGAATTATTGAAAGTTCAAGTCGACAGCATAAACTTTTCTGTGTAATAAAATAACGTTTTAAAGATGCTGGATTTAAAAACCATTATTGCAACATAATGCGGATTTACAAGGGACTCATTCAAGCGATATTTCTTTTTCGGTGCATTTATGTGTACTAAAGTAACGTCTTTGTTCAAACTTATTTTCTTAAATCGACACGTTTTTGACGCCATTAAATTGGAATAGTGAAGTATTGAATTGTTTTTTATGTAGGAAACATCGATTTAAAAATTCTGTAAAGTAATATTTTGCAAATCTAATGCAACAATTCAAACTCTGTTTTAAAATAAAAAAGTTCTTTGAAAAAAAATTAAGCTACATCAATAGGGTAAAGCGATGTAAGACTTTAGAGTCGACGTTTGGAGACGTTTCCAAAACACAATAAATTTAAAAAATAAAAATATTAAGACGTATATTTAGACCTTGAAAAAAAAAACACAATGACCTTTAAGTATTTGGGAAAGTTATTAATCTGGTTAAAGCCTACAATTATGTTGTTGATGATTTTTTCGAAATAAATCTGGTATACGTAGCTTAGAAAAATATTTTTGACCTTGAAAATTGACTTGTATTAGCTTGAAGCAAAATAAAAATTTAAGTGTTTCGCTTTCCTTCTCTCTGAATATTTTAGTTTGGTGAAGATGTATTTAAAAAGAAAGAAAAGAAAATTAAGCACCAATTGTTATGCGGTGGAAAAAAAAATTCTTAACCTTGGGTGTCCTTTAAAAATAATTAAACTCGTTCTCAACATATTTTAATTTTCAAATTTGGTGAAACAAAGTTAAAAAAATTGAAAAAATAGCACTTTTTTACGTCTAAAGTTCTTTTGAAAAAAAGAAAGAATATGCAACGCAACGCGACGCAACATTTCTATGTCAAAGCATTTTGAAAACCTTTTTTATACCACATATAAGTGCATACAATCTACTCGACAAACAAAACGGGTGCTCCATTAGCATATAAACTTGGAAGAATGGATGTTGCCGACGTCATGAACTTCAAAGAAAGTCCACATTTATGCACTTTGTAGTTTTCATGGTGGAACAAATCGTTTTCATAAACTTAATGCGAAGAATGGCCAGTGCGGATTTAAGCCGAATGGGAACTGTCAGTTTTATTAGTTATCTGTAATGCTGCATTTGTGTGATGTTTTAAATATGCCGTTGAAAGTTTTGTCGTTGTGTGACTTAACATAATACTAACGAAGCGAAACGTTATTGAATTTTAAGGGTGGTTTTGTTCGTTTTAGTGACTTATTTAAATACTAGCGGAGAAACCCGTATTTAAGCTCCGACAGAAATGTTGTTTTAAAACTTTTTGGATTATTTAGGGTTTTTTACTAATCGAACATCGACAAATCTGTTTCGCGAATCACTTTTGGAATTAGTTTACTTTTTCATGAACTGACATTTTTTCGCGGTTTTTGCGGTTTATTTTGGCGTTTAAAATATGCCTAATTTACTTCCAAAATTTTAACAAATACTTGTGTTTGTAGAGCTCCTGTTTACAGTTTAAGAGTAAAATAATCCACACCCACACAGTCTCAATTAATATACATACTTCAAAAACATTACCGCGGAAGCTCGCGGAATTTTTCGCAAAGTTTTTTTTACTAAACGAATACTGACAATCTCTTCTCTCAATCATTTTTAGAATTATTAAAAAAAATCATGTTTCACGGTTTTTGCGGTTCATTTTCCGAATCCTTCAATTAAAAAAACTATTTTTAATGACACTGTATTATTTTGTCCTTATCTTTATGACATGAGTTGTTTTCGGTCAAAAAGTGTTATCATCAGAGTCCTTTTTAATTCATCATAATAATTCATATTGGCAAAAAATACCAATAAATTCTTTAATCAATCAATTTAAGCTTAAGACGTACACAACTTATGATCTGGATCAGCAAATTACACTTTGCAGAATTTGTTTTCATGAAAAAAACATTTATTTTATTAAATTAGAGCTGATACACTTCGTAAAGTGTTATCAAAACAACAAGATTTCAAAGATGCAACGTTTAGGGCGCTCCAACTCCCCACCATTCCACCCCAAAAACCGAAAAACAGTTGCAAATAAACCTCGTCATTTTCAGTAAACCAATTCATATGTATTCAGTGCAGATTCCTTCGTAACGTAATTCAGGGTAAATTGCTTCCAATTTGAACAGCACAATGTAAAAGTGTATCCGAAACGTGTTCCACTTGCCATTTGAAAGCTCAGCATTTAGGCTTTTCTCCTAAATTCCTGCATACCCGTATACATGTACGTAAAAAATTCAAATAATTCCAAACACACATTACGCAACGTGTTTCGTAGCTAATAGGCGTAATGCTCAATGAAAAGCGTTTGCACAACCATAATATATTTATTATTTATTCACGCTGGAAATCCCATGGAGCACCACATTCAAGTCCTTGAGCAAAACTCAATACTACCAACTCACAGCAATGAATAATTTATTGGGAAAACAATTTTAGGTATTCACAAGCGATTAATTTTTTAAATAAATAATTTAGAAATTCCGCAAACACAACAAACGCTTCGCTCAAAGAGGCTGTGATTGATGTTGTTATATTTTGGTGTATTGTTTGCAATGTGGAAAGCATTTGCATAATTTAGGCCGTCCGCTGTATTTGAGAATTGAGTTGAAATAGCAATTTCATCCACAAAGAACAACCGCATCGTTTTCCAGTTGGTCGCTCCACCAAACCTTTAAAACCCAATTGCAAATAAGTGACCCGACCCGAAAGTGTTTTGAATTGTCCCTAGAGTGCGTTGCGCCACCTTTTAAACACTTGGCCCGTGAAAAGTCGCGACACTTAATTTTTGTTATCCACGGAAACCATACAAGTATGAAGACCATCAAAAGTTCATGCAAACATATTTACCCTTAACATTGAATTTGCTACAAGAAGTATGCAGTGTCCTTACTAAACATTAAAAAAATGTGGGAAGTTTTATATTAGTTGCATTCTTTTGAGATTTTATTTTGTTTATTTCAATACAATGATATTTGGTTTATATTTTACATGTAAATGCTTTCTGCAGTCGACAAGAGATGGCGCTTTTGTTAGTAATTAATTCAAAAGGTTGCATCACAATTGACATTCTCGATGCCTCTCAATTAACTAAATAAGTAATTGTAGTATAATTGTTTCAAAATTAAATTTAATATGAGGCGAACCCTTTTTAAAACATTACTTAGATATGTTGCAAAGTAATTATTAATATGGGTTCGCCTTTTATAAACCTTAACTTTAAAACTGTTTTACTAAACTTAGTTACTTACTTACTTGCTTAATTGAGTGGCATCGAGAATGTAGCCCTAAGACTAGTTATTTCGGCAAAGTAAATTAAAATTCCCGAATTTTCTTTGACTAAATAATTTTAAAAAATTCAGCGCCATCTTGCGGTCAATTGAGTAATAATTATACCGAATGATTAAACCTTTATTTTGTTTGTACATTTTACATAAAATTTCAAAATAAACCAAATATAAACTCAATAGAACGCAACTATTATTTGATGCACATATTATTTTGGTAAAACTTTTCAACAAATAAAAAAAAAACACTGTATACGTTCAGTTACAAAATGCTTTAAACATTTAACAAAAATGAGGGAGCATCGAACGCCGCAATCCACGTCTCGCCATTCTTTACGCTGCACAATTATTTGTTTTGTTTTATTATATATTGTTGTTGTTTGCCGTAGACCCTCCCTTCATTTAGTTAAAAAATGCACTTGAATGTTTTCAATGCGTCAATTTTCGTTTGAATAATTTGTTTCCTGTATTTTTAATTACATGCATGAGCATAAGGATGAACTCCCCCGTCTGCCACAGTTTTTGCACATTTAGCGCACAGTGCACTGGAAGCACTTCTGCCCCACCCGTGCGACTCCCACAAGCCGGCAAGCCGGAATCGTTTGTTCACATTGCCGTAATATGTATAAAGTTGTGAAGGCTACCGCGATTCAACCCTTCCAATCTTATGTAACTATAATACACGAGAGAGAGAGAGGCCTAGTAGTCGGTACTTATAAAGTTCACAACAAGCTATTGTTGAATATATATATATAGTGGCTTCCATACACTCACGTTCTCACAATAAATGCCCCTTTTATGCTGCCAGTGCTGAAGGAGCGACAAGCAAATTTTGCCTCTTGTTTTTATTCCCGGCTCTATTGTTTTATGCAAACCAACTATGGAGGGCTATATTATATTACAAAACAACTTGTGTTAGTGCCAATGTTACATTAAATACATACTGCGCTCCTTTGAAAGGACTTTGCATGCTTCTATCAACGTGAAACGGGAACGTTCCAATTTTTTTTTTTTTTTTTTGCAACTCGCACCATTGGGTTGGCTTCGTTTTCATTTTTTTTTATGGTGCATATGCTCGCAATGACAAAGGCTATCGAAAGTATGTTACACCGTATGAATATTGAGTTCATTGGCAAAGACATTTGCGATATGAAAGAATTCTTGGGATAGTACTTTAAGGATGTACATATATGGTCGGGTTATGCGTATGACATAAATTGTTCATACTTCATACAGATGATATGGGAACAATGCCATCAAAGGAGTTTGCCCAATCGTCATTGTGTGGCCTTTATCTTTATAGTTCATACACATATTTGATGTTTTTGTGAAGAATAGCACATTCTTTCAGATAATATGATGACTCTGCAAAAATTGCTGGTCATGCTATCGCATCTACAATATATTATAGATTATATACTATGTGTATTACACTCCACAGGATATAAAGGAAAAAGGATTCATGCAGAAGTACATTTATTTAAAAAGAAAAATTGTTAACTGCTTGGGGATAGATTTTCTAAATCGTTTTGTTACGTGAATATTGCAATAAGTCGACGATTAAATTCAAATTTCTTAAACTTTAACCCTGATCTTTTTTACCAAATGTAGTGGTATTAGGCGATAAATTTTCTTGCAAGTTTTATTTGTCCTTTGTGATCTTAAACAATAACTTAAGAAATAAAATAGGAGAATAAAAATTGTGGTTTGTTACGATGCGCGACAGATTTTTAACGTTGTGCGTTTCTTTTTCTTTCACACACCGATGCTCTGTCTTTAGTCTTTACTCTTTACTACGATTGCACGGGTGTATCGTGCAATCGTAGTACCCTTCTATCTCTTTTACGCATTAACTGTCGATCCATTTATCTCTTGAATGATAGATTTTCACTTTATCTTTCTCTCCTAAGCATTGGCTCGCTATATTTCTCTTTCTCCAAAAATGTTAAATCTAACTCGTTAAATGAACGAACTGAAATATGAAGCTTCATTTTAAAATTGTGAGAGAACTTTTGGTCTAATAGCACTTTTACGTGCATTACTATTTTGTTTTTTACTTAAGAATCGAACCGAGCGCTGTGAGTCGAACCGTAAGGAGAAAACTGGAGAAGTTCAAGAAATATAAAAAATAAATAAAATTCTTTTGATGTAGCAAGTCGTCCTTGCATCCCCTGTGTCTAAAAAAATGTAGCAGTAACCTTAAAGACGCTTCCAAAACTTAAAAAAACTTAAAAATAAAATTTGCTCATTTATATCAAATTAATTTTTTAACCTCGTGCAAAAATCAATATGACCTTGAAATTTTCTGCAAATTTGTTCAATTCTAGACTTATAATTATGTAGTTCTTAATTGTTTGGCGAAAAAAATACGGTTCGTGGGAAAGAAAGTATTTCAATGTTTTCAAGGTCCTACAAGTTAGTTTTCAAGGTCAAATTTCTTAATAAACGGTATTTTTTCAAAAAATAAATAACCTTATAATTGTGGGCCTTAATGAGGTAAAAATATTTTCAACATGTTTATTTTAGTTCAAGCCTTACATCCCTTTCCCTGCGATACAGTTTAACTCTGAAAGTCAGCTGATAACAATAATTGTTTAATTTAAATTCAATTAAGTTGATTATGCAAACTTTATTTTAAAGATTGTAAATATTTAGAAGTAAATTTAATTATTTTCACTGTGATTAGAGAAGGCATAATATTCTAAAGTTCACAGTCTTCCTCACATTACTAAAAACGATTCTAGTTTGTTTTATTCATTTATGAAAATTAAAAAGCATGTTTAGCTGAAGATGGAAAAATATAAATAACTTATGTCTTTTATGATTTAATTTAAACTCACAATTAATATTTTTTACATTGTGTAAGTACAACCCTTACAAACAAGGGTTGACAAAAAAAAATATTCCAAAAGAGATCTTTAAAATTTATAGAAATAGAATTTAGAAAATTTTTATTTTATTTTTCCCAACAGCCTTTAATAATAAAAACGGATTTACTACCACACATTAGCTCAATTTCCTTAATGCCATTGCCGCCCACAACAAAAAATAGGCATATTATTCTCGTACCACGTCCGTTTATCTAAATTGTGCTTCCAAAACGTTACCATAAATAAATCCATTTGAGAATAAAACTTACACGCATAATAATAATATGTGCTTTTGAAATCCAACTGCAATCAACCGAAACAAACTACGCTCTAAATTTTATACTATCGGCTTAATGTTTGTCAATATGAAGCAATTATTCTTCTTTTCATTATGCCATTGCAAACATTTCCACGAATATTAAATTATTTTATCTGCTGCAGCAAATGCATTCAAAATTCAAATGTTTACTGCTGCACATAAAGGCTCTCATTTAATTTATTTATTTTCAAATAATGTACACACTGCATTCGGATTCACCGTTCAAGTATTTGCGCGAGAGACGTATTGGGGATTATTGAAATTGACGCTGTGACTAAATTAGTATAAATTGTTTTTGATTCCAGAATATGCGATAACACAGAATTGCGTCATTTTTGTGTATCCTCATTGAATTATCCACATTTTAAAATCATTCCCGCATTTTGCTGTTTGAATTATGCTCAATAAATTTGGATGGGGAAATATCGTTTCTCACTAATTTTATGCAAATGTGGTGTACTTAAACAAAACTACAAACAATAATATAAGTTGGTATTTCATTCATAAAAAATCAAAAAAACATGGGTTTTTCATTTTCCCAAACGATTTTTAAAAAAAACACCTCGCAGGGATTGAGATGTGAAGTTATATATTGTATTGCAGCTAAACAACAATTTAATACTTTCTTTTGAAATATGGAAAATGTGACCTTGAATTTATTTGACTTTTAACCTTGAATTTTAATCCAAAATTAGTCCTTTTATTGAGATTAGCAACATTGTAGAACATCACAAAACAAAATGAATTAGTTTTTGAATTTTGAATTTTTCTCATTGTAAAAATATGACCTTGAGTTTTAAATTTTCGACCTTGAAATGTTTTATGTTCTGCAAGTTTTCTTATATTATTAAATCCTACAATAATGTGAAAAAAAAACTTTCAAAAATATTTAAGATTTCTGAAATATGACCTTGAATATTAAATTGTTGACCTTGAAATGTTTATCAAACTTTTTTTGTTACCAAAGTCTAAAATAATGTGAAATAAAATTCTCTAAAATATTTAACGTTTATACGATATAGTTAGTTTGAAACCTTTAATTTTGCGGTTTTGACCTTGAATTGTTGGTCAAAATTATTTCAATTAGAAAACCCTATAAACATGTTAAACAATTTGGGGTCTGCGCCCACCCCTCTTTTCCAGAAGGAACACTTTTAAGGATGTAAGGTAGAAGCAGTTTTTTTTAGAATACCTTTATGGATAATCGTTGTTAAAATAAACAAAATCGTTAGAACCGTTTTAGAGATTTGAGCTGCCGTAGAAGTTTGAAATGCAGAAATCTTTAAAATTTGCCCTTGAAATTGAAAATAAATTAAACATGAATAAAAGTGACTGAACACTTCCCCCAATTTATTGAAAAAATATAAAATACACAAACAATATAAATTTTATGTAAATAAAACTCCATTTCCCGACAAATCCTATAATAATTATTTGCATTCCAAATCCGCATATTACACAAATTCGCTGAACACACTTCAAGTTCATGCGGCGAGACACAGCAAAGAAAACAAGCCACACTGAAAAGGGATGAATGTCCTGAAAATACACACGTAAAATTGAGAACTCAACTCATCAAATCCAAATTATGTTAGCACATCGCACCCTAAGCTATCAATTGCAACATGATAATCACACGAACGACCCCGACGAATGTTTGGCAGAGATGTATCAAGTGGGGATAGTGTGTGGGTGGGGGTGGTTCGTTTCCCTCCCACATTCATCGCCAACATGTAATATATGGGCCGAAATTGAAGCAAAACGTATCGATTATATTAGGCATAGGTGTTGGATTTCAATTCGATTATGTGGGGATGCGCTCTTTAAGGTACATATTAAATATGTGCGTCCGCATATATTTACAACGAGGGCGATTACATGATTGGTAGCAGCCCTTTTATTTCGGAAAATTTTGTGGTTAAACGATAAAGTATTCTGAGGGGTTGCCACACTATTTTCATAACATGAATAAAGTTATTTTCCAACAGACCAAAATACGTATAAAAATTATGTTTGTGTTATTTACAGCGGGGGTAAAAAGCGCGCCTACGGGGAGCTTCACAATTTATAATATGTGACATGTTTAGCTTTCAGATAATAAAAAAAAAACTTATGCGCATGCATACATCGTTGATCCTAAACTTTTTGGCATTTATGTATGGGAAAAGTGATGTATTGCCGGAGGGATTTATTTCCCTTCGTTTTTATTATCCGCTTTTGCATTTACTTTTCGACATATATTTTATTAAAACAATTTTTTAAATGGGTCAGCTGGCGGAAATGTTTTTTGGCCGTGTGTGTTTTACAGGTTTTATATATTTTGATGTTGAATAATATTTTTTGAAGTCAAAACTTTTACTTATTGAGTGGGAGTGGTGCGGTATTTTTAACTAATTAGTTTTCGTTAATGTGCTTAAAAATTGCAATGCAAATACTGGAGGGGCACTTGTGTATTTGGTTTATGAAATAAATCCTTAATAAAGTTTAAATATAAAGCAAAACAAATTGAAGAAACTCTTCAATAGGATTTTTATTTTATATTTTTACAGCAAAATAAGCACTCGGTCCTAGAAATAAAGTCACTGAATTCAAACTATTTGCAATTTCTTAGATATAAAATTTTTAATATAAAATTGAAAGGGTTTCTGTATTGTGCCACAGAAACCTTTTTATCAGTACATATTGTATTTTTCCAATTATTATTCTGTCAAAAAAATACATGCACGATATACTTGGCTAGTGATGCTTCTATTGAAAAGCCTTATGAGTGAAAGAACTCAGTCTACATTTATAAAACAAACCATTATTGAATTGCAAAAAAAAAAATTAAAATTGATCTCTTGAAGTATTTGCTAAGCACCAAACAATCGCCAAATGATGAGCAACAGTGCTCGTCTCCTTTGATGTGTGTTGAAAAAAAAAACCGACCAGTGCAACGATGAAACTAGCGAGCAATGAATGTGCTCGTGACGCAAGACGAATCCAAACTACAGTTGATGCTCGCCAAGTAATTGCTCAATGTTTGACGAGCCACAACTATTGTGACTGAAGCCGGCTTTATAGAAACATCCTTAGCAATATTAATCAGCCTCACATTATTCATTAAAAGAAAGACGAAACATCATTTCGAACATCAACTATGTGGTGTGACTTAGTAACCAGATTTAAAGACTGGCTTTAATTTAATAGAAACAAGATTCATCAGTCTTGCATTATTATTTAAAATTAAAGACGTAGATCCTACATTTTGCCCTTATCTTAAACAATTAATTAACATCCAACTTCGCATCCTTTTTAAACAGTTAAAATAAAACCATCGAATAAGGATTCCGTTATTAATAAGCATTGCAACTGAGCGTTAAATCCCACATTCCTTTGTACAGCCATATAAAGCACACAATGGGGCAGATGAAATTTTCATTTTGAGTTAAATCAAATATCAAATTCACTTCAACACATATTATGATCATGAATTGACGCACTTCTGCATCAAAATAAGTACGAACAAAGGATGTATTCTCTACTCATACAATGTGAAAACCAGATGGAAGCATCCTTCCGGATCCATCACCATCTCGTTTTTTGGTTTTTCCCTTCCACACTGCAGCAAGTGGAGCGATCCAAAATGTTGATGGCAAAGGATTATTGCCTTTTATCCAGCTACGAGAATCAACAAACCGTCATGAATTTCAGACTACATATATGTGTGAGCATATAATTTCACCACACACTCACACAACATTATGCTCGCTTGCAGTTATTATGTTATTTGTTATGGCAGCAATAACTCACATATTAATTATGCAGAAATGTGATATCGCGAAATCTTAAACTTTTATTGCCCCACAACTCGCGGAATATTCCGTGCGCATTGTTGAAATTTTTTGTTTTCTTTTCGACAATATGTCAGCATACATATTATTGTAAAACATTTGTTGCTTTGCTAGTAGTTGAAGCAGAATTTGGCAGTCGAGGAATAAGGAGCGAAAAAAAGCAGCCACCGTTGCTATTCTGACTATATTTATTTCAAGACATCTTAATGTTGCGGCGTGGTGGAAAATGTATGTAAAGCTGAACACAATGTGTACAAAAATTTGGAGTTGGGGTTGCCGCTTTCAGGAGGAATGCCCTTTTCACAATTCTTTTCGCTCCGTCCCGGTGGATATAATTACAGAATTTAGTAGCCAACAAATCTTTCTGACTCGGAGCCCGGCACATCCATATGTGTAACTTGAATATGTTTGTTCATTGCACGTCGCATGGAAGCGACGGAAACTGCAAATGCAAGGACGAGAGATGTGAATTTCCATTTTTGCACATTTGAAAAATTTATTTTACGGCCTGGCTTGGCATGCGAACTTGTGTATGGTGAAATAAATATTTATGTCAAAATATTTGCCTTCACCGCACAAGGATACACATGTTTTTGCATGCATAGTTACAGCGCTGTAGCAACGCGAATGCCTGATGTGCATAAATAACCAGCATTATGTATACCTCCGCATGCGTTAAGGGAATACGATGGCCGTGTAATGTACATCACAACAACCGCCGTTGTGCAGCATTGCTCAATATTCTCGTGCGCTCCTTATTGCCAAATATGCCACAACCATGTGCAACCAACATACACGCTTCTGTAACAAACATACAAAATGTATGACCCCACTGATGGGTGGTTGGTGGGGCCGAATTTGCCGAAAAATGCAAACACGACCATGTTCTCTTCAACTATCCACCAAAAATGTTCTACTTTCCACGTTTAGCTTCTCACAAATGTGCACTCAAAATTTAAATATGCGGTTTGTAATGTGTTTCATTTATATTTTACAGAGTTAGCAGCGGCTGAAGTATTTGACTCACATTTGCGTGGACCCGGCTTTGTGATGGAGCCCCCACCACGATTGGAGTTCTCCAATTCATCGGGCGGATGGTTGGATTGTTCAGCATCGGGCAGTCCGCAGCCGTCCATCGAGTGGCAATCGGTGGACGGCTCCACCGTGAACGATGTGAGCGGTGTGCGTCGAGTACTTCGCAACGGCACATTGGTGCTTTTGCCATTTCAAGCGGCCGCCTACCGTCAGGACATACACAACACAATTTATCGTTGTGTTGCGTCGAACAGTGTTGGTCGTGTCATCTCCAGAGATGTGCAAGTCAGAGCTGGTAAGTAGTTTTTGTTGTTCCTTCCATGCTTTTGTTAAATATTTTCCATGTCCTTTTATGACCTTTTGCGTGTTTTTATTATCATTTTAATATGACTTTATATTATTATGCTTTGTTTTATGTGTGCACGCCAAGAACACACATACGACGTATTATATAATGCTTTTCATTTTTGCCACGCTTTACGACATTTATATGAACAAAACTTTTAATGTACAAGTACGGTACCTATTGTTTATCATGACAGCTAATACGAGCACAATGGTTTGCTTCAGAGGGTAAATATAATATATAGAAATATTGTTAATGTTAAATCCTCTTGATGAAAGGCAGACAAAGGCAGATCCTTTTTTAACCCGTTATTCAGTAGAATATTAATGCATAACTTGTATGTACAAATTCATGTATGGAGTATAAAATTACGTTTTGTGTTGCAGCTGTAAAAGACGGTACTGTGAAATGTTGCATCCTTTTATTATCCTTAAGTATGTGGAAAAGAATGAACACTTAATCCCATCAGAAATATAGAATTATATTAAAAACATGTATAAAGAAAAATTGTAAAAAATAGTTGGGAGTGAGGGCTAAGTGCTTCTCTACTCCTTTCACACTCCTTTTCATTACGTGTTTTGTAACGTGTTTTCATTTTTTATCTCTTGAAAACAAGTTTTATCAAATTTCGCTTTTGAGTACACAGTAATAACAAAGAAACATTCATTATAATAGTAAACAAAATAAAAACGATTTTCGAATGTCTACACGCACTTTTGTGTTTTGAGAATTAAGTACATCCTTTTTCTTTCTAGCAGTTACAGATTCTAAAAACATATTTGTTTACTATTGTTCCGCCAAATATCTTTATTCAGATTACGCAAGGATTTAGCAAATATTTTCAACTTCTTTCCAACTGCATGAATGATTTGTAGTAAAGCCTTGAAGTAACAAAAATCGGGAACAGAAATAGGAACAGAAATATTATATACTGGAGTATTTTTTGTATTATATTTTTGTAATAATTTTTTTTTTCTGTTTCCGGTGCTCCTGCAGCAACTCAAAATAGGAGAAGAATACGCGAATTTGAATTTTTTCTGTTCTGACATAAAAATACCATTTTCTGTTGCAGCAGAGTTTTAAACTTAGGTTGTTGATTCTGCTTCTGTTTCAAAAGTGCTGAAATTTGTTACTGATTTCTTTTCTTGTTCTTGTTACTTTAAAGCTTAAACGGCCATTTTCTGATTTTTAGATCTTATTGCCACATAATTTTAAACTGTCTGGTTGATTCTGTTTCAGTTGCAAATGTACTAAAGTCTGTTTCTGTTTCTGTTTCTGGTTCTTGTCACTTCATAGATTAAATCGAATTAAAGGCACCTGTTCAAAAGCATAAAATTCTCGCACATTAAATGTATAAGCAATTTACTTAATTGACTTTACTTAAGTAAAATGTATTTGTATTAATGGTTAAGCCCAACAAAATTTAAAAAATGCAGCGATTTATATTATTATGTATTTTAAAAATGTTTGGGTTGCAATTTGACAGCAAAGGCAGCGCTAACGGAACTAGGGATTTAATTTTCTTGATCTTATAATTTAGAACGTACCACACCAACAATTAGGAAAAGGAGTAAAAAATGCTTTATTGTAATTATAAGTAAAATTTTAAAATACTAAAATGGCAAAAAAATATTTAACTGAGGACCTTGGCCACTAAATTTTATTTTAATGAGATTTGTATGTCTTTTCGTTAATATTAAAGTATTACCCTTTAAAATACCCTTAAAGTTTAAGGTTACGTAAAGCTTTAAAAAATTTTTACAAATTCTGTTGTCAAAAAAAAATCAATTGAAAAAAATTATATAAAAATAAGAGAGGAAAATACAATTACAATTAAATTTTTGTAGCTTAAAGCTTTTCTTAACTGCACATAAAATACAACAACAACACTTTATACGTATTAAATCACATTTATAGTTGTGTTAGTAAACGAACAAAACATGATTAATTCACAAACATCCGTCGATAATTTATGATGCTGGTCATTACAGCGATCCGCCTCCCCTAAAGCATTTAATTAAAGTGACAACTCAGTTAGGAAAACGTATAAGTGACTGTGAATTAATTACAATTAATGTTTCAACTCACGTTCCAACTCATTAATCATTAAAATCATTCAAACCAACCGTGAATATAAAATTGTGTCCTCACATTAACGCTGACACCCTCACCCCAAAAAAAAAAAAACCCAGCGAAAAACCATCTTCTCATAAAACAACTTGTGACATCCTCATAAATCCACCCCACCCCTATCTGCATAATTACACATGTAAAATATATGCATGACACGCGCCACAGCTTTCACGACATAGCAGCCAAAAAAAAGAAAGAAAGAGGAACACCAAAAATACTCCTTCGTGCGATATAACTCATTGAAGCTTTACTCCAATTCACCTCAGCAAATTACTGTCGCAAGTCGAAACTTGTAATGAATGTCGCTAATTTCGCTTTCTTTATATTAATGTGACAGCACATAATGTGGAGTTGGCCGTATTTGCGAAAATTGCCTCAACAACACACACTGTGAGTTTTCGCCCAAAAATTTTCGTTTAATTCAAGTGAACATATTTGAGAGCGTTGAAATGTGCGTTGCGACATTTTGCTTAAGTGCGGATTGTCTGTTTAAACTGCAATAAATCATAATTTCAATTGGAATATTATACGGTGACGATGCGGGACACAATCCATAGCGTTTGGGTGGCAGCGTTGATGTACATTTAATTTGGCAAACTTCTCACCGCGCCGTGTTAAATCGAATTGAAGCAAGTAAAACTTTTCATTCAAGATTAGTACAATGTTAATGAAAAGCGTTAAATTAACGAATGTACGATTCCTCGGCGAGCTTTTATCGCTTTCTTATGAGATGGCGGTGCTTTGCCACTTTCAAATTGTGTTCCTTTTTTGATGCTGCTACTACTGCTGATTCTGCTGCATTCGTCTTTATTTAATACGGGTGTGAGTGTAAAAGTAATTAAATCGCAAAAAGAACTCTCTCTCCCGTCGAGATTTGGCCGTAATTATTTTTCAAATAACCAACCGTAATTAAAATGCAATAATAATGAAAACGTGCAGCAGAAAGTTTTGATTCCGTATAAAAGGGATAATGTCTGCTTCTGCTGGTGAAAGACGATGGTGTGGTGAGATTTTATTTGCTTACAAGCAACGCTATATTATGCAGTGCTCGTATAACTCGTGAGAGCATTTCGCATGTATTGAAGTGGGTGAGCTTTTAAAGCAATCAAAGTTCCAAAAATGGGGGGGGGGGTATAATAGTTTTGTGTGTATCTTATGAGTTGTGCTGTAAGGCGGATCCATTTACCGCAGAATTATTGAAACTTGAGGCGGCTGCCAAATGTTTAAGCATCGCAAAACTTTAGGATTTGGGAAGAATTTATATCAGCTTGCGATATTCGTAACTATTTATGCACATAAAGGGATTTATTATCACAATTCACTTCATTGTAAAAGCACTTTGGTGTATTATTATTATATTAAACAGCATTGTAAAGCCCTTTGAGTGTACACGTTGCAAATATCCATCGATTTTTCAATTTTAATCAAATAAAAAATATCCAGTTACGTGATAGGGATAAGTTTGCAGATGCCAAAGTGTTAGCTAATTTAACACCTTTTTTTTCCAACACAGTTGTGCAACATTTTATTCCCTCCATGTAAGTGTTATATTGATTAAAATTCAAGTATATGAACCAGCCGAGTGGTTTTCAAGCACTGATCATCAGACATGCTAAATTACATAGTTAAATGGCTTCAATCTTGAAATTGAGGTGCGCTTTATTATTAGTTATTTGTCTGCAGTTGGGTGGGCAACGTATAGCTATCAAGGGAGCATCAACCTTTTTTTT
This sequence comes from Sylvicola cinctus, assembly GCA_963854165.1. Taxonomy (NCBI): domain Eukaryota; kingdom Metazoa; phylum Arthropoda; class Insecta; order Diptera; family Anisopodidae; genus Sylvicola; species Sylvicola cinctus. Next base: position 39,697,062 of record OY974084.1, read on the forward strand.
CCCTCAGCTTTTAATCAATCACACTCCTTCGTCTTCATTATGCATATTATTCGATGAAAGGAAGTTGATTAAACAAACGCAATCATTGAAATGAATGTTATCTTGCAAATTGGATTTATTTAAAACACATTTGAAGTGAATTTCACTTGAATTTTCTTTTCATGTTTTTTAGGTGTTAAATTAAACTTAAAAAGGCATTAAATATAACGTGCCGGACATGCATTTTCTCACACTTTAATTACTTACTTATTCCTTTACACAAACATCATTTTTAAGGACTCCTTAATTTATTATTATTTGCACTGTCCCTCCTAATTTTGTAAATTAACGCAAAAATATGCAATATGTTACCAATTACCATCCCCCACATGTAAAATTATGAAACCATTTGCAAATAATAATTGTTTACAGTTGTGGCACAGGCATATAAAGTCGACATTGAAGTGTTGGCCGCCTCAAGAGGGTGCACTGCAATACTACGATGTAATGTGCCTACATTTGTGAAAGAGCTGGTTCGAGTGGTATCATGGGTTCAAGAGCCAGCCTTCTACATTTATCCATCCATACAGGGCGGTAAGTGCATGTCATTTTTTTCCCTCCCAATGATTTATATAAAAAATGTTGTAGTACTCGTATTTATTATATTTTTACAGGGTGGAACATTTTTTTAAATTTAAAATACATTTTCAAAAAAAAAAAAAAAAAGATTTTTCATGTGATGGAAAATAATATGACGATTCACTTTTAAATGTAGACTTTTGAATATATTAATTTATGGAAAAATAATATTCCAGTTAAACCGTTGCAATTAACTATTCCTGCTGCTTGATGCACATTTAGTCAGCTTAAGTGCATCCCTTTCAGAATCTTCTTCATTTTCTCGACGCGGTTTTTTAACAATTGATTTCATCATCGTTCACATGCATCTACGTGCATCTACTTTAATAAGGCCAGCCTTTTTTTCGCCAGCAAATTTATTTTCTTTAAAACAAACATTTTATTCAAAAAATAAGCGGTTTTTATCTTTTAAAAAAAAATTAACAAAAATTTGGTTAAAGTCATTGAGGAAATCTACTCCAAATCCTTTATTATATCATGATTAAAAATATTTAAAATGTTTCCAGATCACTTTAAAGAAATTTTTTATCAAACATACAAACTTAATTTTCAACAGAACATTTTTTAATTATATTTATATTTTTAATAATATTTTTTTTTCATTACTTTAGTAATTGCCACCCTGTGTTAATTAATTTTGTAAATTATGCAAGATAATTAAAACATAAAAGCATATTTGCCCATTATTTATTAACAAAGTGCATTTTATAAAAATCCTCATCTGCATCATATCCTTACATTCAAGGACTCTACGTAAAAAATCATTATAACAACATTATAAAATGAATATCCTGTTATGTTTTAATCATAGTATGGAATATAATAAGTATGAATTTACCTTATATAATTATTTCCGTTTGATCCTGCAGTGCAATTTTCTTTCTAGCATCCTTTATATTATCTACATTTTCTCTATTTCCCTTTTTAATGGCTTACAATTGCATTTTATTTAGATGGAAAATTTCATTTGCTTCCTAATGGTGAACTGTTGATACACAATCTGGAGTACAATGATCGATTTCCAGCGTATCGATGTAGAACGATGCATCGATTAACGAAACAGGTTGTTGTCAGTTCCCCGGCAAAGGTTCGAATTAATGGTATGTATTGGATATTATAAACACACCCTGTTGTTTTAAATATTTTGAATTAAGTCAACTTTTAAACTCATCCTGTTGTTTTTCATTATTTTATTTTAAGTCGACTTTTCAACACACCCTGTTGTTTTATTAATTTAAGCCGTTTTAGATTTTAATCATCAAAAAAATTCATTTTTAATTAAATTTAATGCAGACTCGAAAAAAATGCATAATTTTAAATTAAATTACGACTTTGTTGAGTAATATCTATTATTTAATAAATATTAAGCAAAATTCAGACACGAGTTTAAACATACATTTATTTAAAAAATGCACGAAATCATAAACAATCTTAAAGCATAATCATTTACATTATGCAAAAACACATATTTTTGGGTTGCATTAACATTTCAAAATTACGACTGACTTCACAGAGCACAGAGGAATTATTTCACCTAGCATAGTAGAGCACACCGCTCACGTATCCGTAGCACAAGACGAGGGTGCAGTCCTACTCTGTGTATCACAGGGATGCCCATCACCAGAATACAGGTGAGTTACAAATGATTTGTTTCTGCTGTTGACTTACGTCGTACCACTCGCATAATTCACAAAACCCATTCGTTGCAACAAGGGAAAAAAGCTTCTTTTTTTTTTGACATGAATTCTCATAAGAAAAAGCATTAAACATTCCCAACACATTCAAGTTTAAATGTATGCATTTGACTGCCATACAGGGGAAAGCCGCAAACATATTACAATATATGCAATACTTACAGTTATATAGTTCTGCGAAAAAAAATCATATTTTTTAAGTTTCGTCTTGCAGCAGCAGTCTCGCTATATTCATAATCATAAATAAAACATAAGCGAATGTGTATGCATAAATATGCAGTCAGGATTTGTGCAAAACAAAAAAGGAATTGCATTGAAACAAAGCAAAATGCTGGCAGAAAAAAAAAACTAAAAGAAATTTCTCTGAATACAAGCAACAGCAACAATGCAGGGCGCAAAATAAATCTCCATTTTTCTGCATTTTTGTGTAAGCGAAACTTTCCTGTCTGAAAATGCAGCATAAAGCTCAACGCTTTCAAACAAACAAATAGTTATTTATATACGAGTACACAAACACAACACACACACACACACACAACACAAAATTAAAATCGCATGTCGGAAAAGAAAACAAAAATATAACGGGGAACCCAGCACAAAATGGGGGCGACGTGAATTTATAAATATGCAGCATTTTTACAAAGGTGCGGGTGTATAGGTGGAGGAGGATACGCCACTCCGGAGTGGATGGGGATTTTTTTTTGCACAGTGATAAGCGAAGATTAAAAATGCGTTTGATTGTATAAATATTGCATGTTCATTCATATATTGTTTCATGCCAAACATCAACAACCTATGTGGAGCGATACGAAGATAACCACACCCGCATCATGTTGTTGTATGACATGATATTTTGTGCAGTGTACTTTATTTTAAATTTACCCCCTATGTAAATAACTGGGGATGGATGGCGTAAGCATATTACAAAAATCCCCATTCGTGTATAAACCTTCATAAAGGTTGCAGAGTGCTCTGTGTTGGGAATATATTGTAAATAATCGTACACTGGAACTGATGCGCATAGTTACTTTGCCGGCATGATAGTTACTATATACTTTACTACATCCTTACATGGAGTGTATTGCGATGTAACGTAACTGTAACTGATGCAGAACTGGGTTCGTTTGAAAAGCAAATGCAGCAAAAATGCAGCCGGCGAAATAGTTTGTCGCTTGCCGCGCTTTATACATTGCGCCTTTTTAATGACTAAGGATTTTACTTCTGTCTGCAGCACTCTGATTTTTTTTGTTGTTGTTATTCTTCCATTCTTTTTTAATTTATTACGACCCAGTATGTATATAATGTAATATATTCTTACATTTGCAAATTTCGAAAAATAGTTAATAATGCAGAATATGAAACCAAAAAAAAGTCCAAAAAAAATGGTCTAGAAAAAAGTGTGTTCGTAGGTTCGGATGTCCGGAAAATTTCACGGAAACTACAGGACGGATTTGAATTTTGTCCCCTTAAATAAAATATTTTATTACCAATCTGCAATTTTTTCAAGGTCACATCTCGCAAGGTGGAGATATGGTAAAAAAAACACTTTTTCGCCAAAATATATTGGAGCTCAAAAAGGGCTCTAAGCATCATGAATAAAATTCTTTCACGCAAATATAGCCTTTTGTAATACAAATTTTTTATTCAAATAATTCAAGGTCAAAATATAAATTTCAGGGTCACACTATCTATATATCAGAAAGCTTTAGTATTTTTGAAAATTTTCTTTTTAGCTATATTAAAAGTTTAAAAAAGGAGAAAATACTTTTCAGAACATTTCAAGGTCAAAATATAAAAATTCAAGCTCAAATTTTTTATACTTTAGAAACTTTAAATATTTTTTAAATTTGTTTTGTACTTCATTGTACTTCAAAAAAGAGGGAAATTTTTTTTTGAGCATTTCAAGGTCCAAATCTGTAATTTATTCACACTACGGTCTGCCTCATATTTTGCACAAGGCCGTAATAAATTCACACCGCGCCCTCCCTGCGATGTAGCTTTTTTTCATTCTTATTCTTTCATTTTTTTTTTGTAATGCAAAATCATGTCATTTTACTATACTACCGCGGCACATAAAAATACATTGCTGCAAAATGTATGTGTTGGTGGTAAAGTAAACTTAAGCCTGGATATTTTATGCATTCTCTGATGTAGCATTTTCATTGAGCGGTGCCTACCCAGTACCCACATTTTGCAAGTGACACACAGAGATAGCGTACTGGGCGAAAAGCTGACAACGGAAGACGGAAAATGGAAAATGGGGGAGAGAAAAAAATATGAATCGAGACTGATGCTGTGATGCAAAAGTGCAAACGAGTTTGCCGTTTCAATACAATTTCATGATAGAGTTTTATGTACTTTATGTGTGGGTGGGGTAGGTTGGGTGGTTAGTGACTGGGTGGTTGGGATGGATTGTTACTGTATGAATGTTAATGCACAACATAAAATATTTCCACTTATTATGTGCGACTGAATAATTTTACTTATAGTTAGTATTCGGATTTTCTGTTTTTTTCCGTGATGTTAATATTCATTTTCAGATGGAAAAATCCGCTATTTTAAAAGCAGTCATTTCCTTTTTATTTAAGTTTTACATTTAGTTGATTACATTAAAAGAAACAATGTTGATTACGGACAAAAAATGCACTCCTTATGACTAGTAAAATCAGTCGGATTTTTACAAAATAAAATTGGATTAAAAAATTTTATGTTAAACACGGCAGGGAGGGCCACGTTACAAATTATATAAGACAGCAATTAACGTTCATGACGAATTTGCATTAAGTAGATTCGAAAATATTTTTGTTTCGTGTAAATTTCATGTAGCTTCTTTAATAATAACAGAAGTTTGATCAGTAATAATAATTTCTTTGACATTGAAATGATTAGAAAATTGTTTTGTTTTTCTAAAATAATACAGTGATTTACTTTTAAATTTCATCCCATTTTTGGTACTTGTGTGTTGTGACTTTGAAGTTTTTGAATTACGACCTTGTTTTTCAAAAAAAAATGTTTCAGACCTGTTATAATGTAGAACATCTCAAAATTTGAATTTTTTAGAAAAGTTTTTTCATTTTATATATTATATTTAAAAATATAAAAAATAAATTATTTAGGGGTTATAAAAGAAAGTAAGTAAATTTAATTTGCCATGCAATGTTCATTGTAATTTTACATTCAAGAATGGTAAAAATCGTTAGAACCGGTTATGAGTTAATACACAATCTAAACAGTTTTTCTTTTTGGGAATTACCTGACGTTGAATTATGTGACTTTGAAATAATGAAAAAATGTGTGTCAAAACATTTTTTTAATCAAAAATTCTTTTCTCTAAAAAAAAAAATAAAATGCAAGAATCTATATTATGAGTAGTGAGTAGGTTATTATTTAATTACACGCTTTACCAATTTTACGTTAATAAAGCACAAACCCATTAAAAGCTTTCGGAACTTCCTATCTTTCGGATATGGAATATTTATTTAAATACAAATATTACCTAGAAATATGAAAACTAGTTTTCAATAAAACTGTAAACCAGGATGGAATTTCATAAATAAATAGTTCTGAAATGAAAACATCTTTAAGTTTTGAATGAAAGATTAAATATTTGAACTGCTTAGTCAAGCAAACGTAAATTCTTTTAATTCTGTCATCTGTGGAAGTTTTTAAAATCAATTTCTACGAAATCGGTTTTAAATATTTGCAATTTTTCATAAATTTTTTTTTTTAATTAAAGCAAAGCATCTTTTCATAAATAATTAAGGAATTTAACTGTATTTTCAACGTGCCTTAGCTTTGGTCTATGCTCTTAATATTTTTTACTACTTAATTAGTAAAATAAATAAAAGGCTATCAAGTAAAATCATAAACAAAAATTACGCATTATCGTGTTTGTAATAAAAACAAAAGAAGTTACCACAAATTTTATCCACCAGAGAAGAATCGCGCGTGATGTTGTAGTTCATGAAACAAGTCGATAAAAACTATGTTCCACTGAAATCTCAACAAAATTGCGCAATATAATAAATAAGTTTTGCGGTTGCATCTGCAATCTGCATGCCAACATAATAACTATGCACCCGTCTATATAAACTGCACACAACGCGCGACGTAAGCTTGTGTAAGCATAAGCAACCACCCCCAAGGCAGTGATTTAATGAATAACTACGACGGGAATATGCATTCGCTGCTTGAAGCCAAATAACACCAACGGATTATTTAACAAGCACTTTATCTCAATATTATTTGTGAACTGCACTTTTAAAAGGTCTCGCTGTGTGTCTGTTTATTTTATGTATGGTTAAAGTCTGTATTCTGGTAGGTCTGATGCATTTTGTGGTTAACATTTGTTATAGCCTCTGCTTTGCGAACGGTCATCATCCCTTTTTTTTGCATTTAAATGCACGGGTACTCGTCCACCCTGCCATGATGATGCACATTGCACAACCAGCTAATGAAGTGAGAATACGTAATGAAATTTTCTTTTTCCGCAGCAACTCAGCAGCTCGTCATGAGCACAAATAGTTTGTACGGAAAAGAAAATTGGATTGCAGCGATATTGCGCACCAACATTGCAAACACTGCCGAATTAATTAATTGCAAAAGCCAACAGCGGCAACAGACACCAATCAAAAATTTAAATGCAATTGATTTTCTTTTTCATTTTTTTTTTTCACCACCACCCCTAACTTTTCAGCCTAAAGCTGCGAACTGCATAGTTACCTCAAATCTGCATTGTGTGTGCACTGTGCAGGCATAGGAGTGGTACGTGGATATAGTTATTTGTAGTTTGAAGTGCACCAGGCGCATTTGTTTTCCCAGTTTCTATTTCCTGAAGCACCCCATCTAGCCCTCCAGTTTTTCTCTCGTTTAATATTTTTACCATTTACGCAGACCATGTACAATGTACTTTATAATACATAACATTTATTCCATTCAAACAGAATTTTTAAAATCGCTGACTCAAATGAGTTAAGCTTGCAGTTTTCACTCATTCCACATACTGAGGGGGTGCGCCACTGCAAGGGTAGAGGGTTGAGGGTGTGTGAAATAAAGAAATAAAAGCGTGTGTGTTTGAATTCCTATTTGTAATTTTTTTCAACATTTAAGGGATGTTCATTGATAAATGTTTGTGGGATTTTTTTTAAATTTTTAAAAACCCATTACACTAGAGTAAGAGATTATTGCATTCGAATTTGAAAAAAATGAAAATGAGTTAATGATGCAGAAATACGTTCTGAAATCTCCTGTCTAATTTGGTCTACAAAAATGTGTGTATATACGTCAGTAAATATTGATGAACATTTCAAGGGTATAGAATTTAAAAATTCAATGTCAAACTTTTATATCTCAGGAACCTTAAATGTTTCTAAAAACTTTCCTTCACATTATTGTATAATACTTTGTAATAAAATAAAAACCTTGCTGAATAGTTAAAAGTCAAGATCTCGTCGAAGTGAGTTTGTAATTCAATTACTTGAAAACGGAACCCCCATTTAGTTGGAGATTTTTTTTCGTTAATATTCTTCTCAAACATCCTTTGGACGTCCAGAAATCCCGAACAATTCAGCCGGATAGAGTCAAAATCTTAAAAAACTAAAAAAAAATTATTTCCAAACGTTATTTTTGTAGCAAACCGCACTAGACAATAAATAAATACGTTGTCTATCATACAGCACAAATTTGTTAAACGAAACTTGGTTTCAGGTGCGAATAGAACTCTTTTCGATTTCATTTCAATTGAACTCAATGTACATGTTTTAATTTAATTTAAAATGACTACAGATCGCCAATGCTTTAAATAAATATTTTATAAACAAAAAATGTAGAGCAAAATAATGTCCGAATTTAGAGTAATACGGAGTTCGCCGAGACAGCTAGTGCGTAATTAGAACGAAAAGCCACTTAATCACATTTTAACTTCCCATTTACTTCTGGCTTAAGCATGGCAACCTTAAGCTTATAAAAAGCTTTCCTATTTTGTTGCGTGTAGTAATGAATTCACACCTCGCTCTCCCTGCCATGTAGTTTTTTAAAATTATTTTCAATACATTTTTTTGACGGTGTTTTCTATTTTTGGCATTCAATTCAATGAATTTCTGTCTATTAAATATTAATACTTGATGGATTAAAATTAAAAACTCTAAATTTTGTACATAACGCCCCAACTACCCTTAAGTGCAGTAAATTCCCTTTTTACAAAATTGGAAAATAACTTCCCAATAATTTTTTTCAGTTTACAAATATGTACCTGCAGGTTTTGAAATGAGTGCAATAGTTCGAAGTTTGTTTATGTAAATTTTAAAATTAAAACTTTTAACGTTATTCAACAAAAAAAGCGAATTAAGTAAAAAAAAATTGTTCAAACATATTTCACATAATGGCGATGACAACGGTGATAATGTGCGGGTACACTAGAAATAAGCAGAATTATAAATTCTCGCCAACATGAACACCAGAGTATCTCCTACGTAACCATTCACCCCCTGAAGCACCATCCCCCAACAGCGTCGAATCTTTTTCATTTGAAGTTAGTGTGTGTGTTATTTTTTTACATCTCTCGTCATAATATGAATAAAGGTTCACCTTACATAGTTCTACAGGCGCAGTTGTTTGCATCACAAAACATTCCTAATGTGAGCGCATCCCATGTAGGCTGTTGTAAAAAAAAACGGAACACAAATAGTACTCGTGCAGATGTGTGTGCGGCAACATTGAAAAAAAAACGAAAACGTTCGCACAAGAGCACAAAAAAAATTGCACCCCACCCCCCAGAGAGACCATAGCAGTGTGTGCAGCAAGCTTCGAAAAGTAAGCAAATGTTTTTCACCAATGGTACGAGTACATGTTAACGGATGTGAGATGGAGGCCCCGGGAAAACGGATGATGCAGATACATTTTTCATGACACTGCTCAAAGCCCCCAGATGAATTCTGCATACATTCCACTGCTCTGTTTCAACATAATGCTTGCAACAACAACAAAAATGTTTGTTTTTTTGATTCACATAAATCTATCTTGTCATAAATTCACGACGTAAAGCTTCAAGTCGCTACTAAATGCTGTTGAATGTGCGTCGCTGATGATATGCACTATAAATAAAAGTTCCGCTGCAATGAACGCTTTCAATCAGCACCATTTTACTCTTTTTCAAGTCATTGCAAGATGTACAACGCGATTATTGATTTTACAATCACACTTTCGCGCAAATTTTCCCAACACTCCCTCCCCTAAATAATTAATCGTTACCGCCATCAGTGCCTCGTACACAAAATTCATTTAATCAATTTGTCATCAAGGGTAATTTTATGTTAATTAAAAACGGGTGAAATTATTATTATTCAAACACTTCGCCGATTTAGCCACCTGAACGGGTTTGCAGTAATTTAAAATGGAGATATTTTTCGGTTATTCTTTTTTTGCACAATTTTATACAATTTTAAACAGTGCTGTATCAAATTTTGGTCACCGTATTATGTATTTAATTATACAGGGTGGCTCAAAAATTTGGAACTTACTTTTAAAATTTATTACTCGGTTGTTATGAATAATTTTTTTTTTTTTCTCGTTTATAAAATTAAAATTTTAATATCAATTTTATAACAGTACACTCTTAATCAGCGCACTATAATCATCACATTTTTTCGATATCAAAATGCCGACTTCTGCAAATAACCACAAATTTCAAAAAATAAGACGAACTGTCGTTTTATATGAATGGGTGATTTGTTATGAATGAAACAAAAATTATTGTGGCTGACATTTCTATACTTAAAAAAAACATCACCTCAAAAATAATGAATATTAAATATAAAGTTATGGTAGCAGATGAAATAGTTTGTTATTTTTATGAGAGCAGATGAAAAAATGTTCAATCTTTATTGTTGCAAATGACGAACGCAGATGAAAAAACAACAGTTTCGTTCTCCTCTTTCTTTATTAAATTTCGTATGGGTTTTTTTTTTGTCTCTTTTACATAATTTACGTTCGCCACCGTGTAAAGCCGGAACTAATAACACGCAACGAGATTTTGTTATAACCATTAATGATTTGACCGTCCCCGATTACTTTCTCAGGGGTTATTTATAAGAAAAACAAGCAACGAACCCTATATTTAACAATTCAAAACAACATTTTTCAGGAAAAAAATAATTGATACTCTAAGAAAATTCGCAAAATGCTGTTAAAAAGGTCACAGAATTGTTCTAGAGAATATTATTCTCCATTCGTAAAATCTTAAAAAAAACTTAAAGGGTTACAAAAGTTTTGTAAAAAATTATGAGCCACCCTGTACTTTCATTCTAGAAGTAACACAATTCAACTTAATAAGCAATTCAAAAAAAAAAACATTCATAACAATATTCTTCCACATTACTTGCAGATGGTACACACACAATGGTCCGGAGCCATTGCCCGTGCTCGTTGGCACACGAGTGCGTCTCCTCGGTCCAGTGCTTGCAATCGAGGCGGTCACCGCCGAAGATGCTGGCACATACAAGTGCTCCGCATCCAATGCGGGCGGTGAGGCGAGCGCGGACTTACGACTGACTGTGTCCACCGCTTTGCAGGTGGAGGTCACACCCAATGTGCTAAGTGTGCACATGGGTGGGTCGGCCGCCTTTCGATGCATTGTGACCAGTAATGGGGCACCGGTGGGGCTGCAACATATAACGTGGTTTAAAGACGGTCGACAAATGCCACAGTCAAATCGCATCGGTGACACGATGGTGATAGAGTCGGTGAACCGGGAGGACAAGGGCATGTATCAGTGTGTGGTACGTCGGCAGGAGGGTGACACATTTCAAGCAGCTGCCGAACTACAACTTGGTGGTATGTAATTCAACACACGTTGACTGTATTTTGTTTTAAAGCGTTGCATATGCATGAAGCTTTTTGGTTTTATGATTAATTGATTGAGTTGACACACATTCTGTGTATGCGATGCAGCAGCAGCATTCCAATTTATTGATTAAATCCACACGTATATTAACCGAGTGTGGCATTGCTGCAATGTTTTGGCTGGATTGACCCGCATTCTGCAATGTAGGTGAATATTTGAATGCATTGTTTAGCTGGCGGATGAATTGTCCATCCAAAATGTTTGCTTTTTTTGCATAAAAACTTGTAATCTTGTTCTCAGTAAAATATGAAAAAAAAAAACGGGGTAAAAGTAAACAACATGAAGTAATTATTGCATAACTCAATCCAAAAAAAACTTACTAAGCTCTTTTTAAATTTATGGTTTCGTAATGGTAACGGTTTTGTAATGGTAAAAAAAAAAACCTTTGCATTGTTGAATAATAATGTATTCCGATTTGTTTTCAATTTTCCATAATAACATGTCACGGAAAGCTTATGGTTTTTCCGCCACACCCTAGTAAGCACCCACCAGCATTGAAGAGTGGAAAAAAAACATCCTTAACGTTTACACTTTCAAGTAAATCTTACAACATTTTCAGCTCCATTAACCAGATTCTCAACGCTCCACAAATTATCGCATGGTTCTTATGGCTGGCACACAAAACACACAAAGAAGCAGTAAGCAAACGATGCAAAACCAACCATTTGCCACCCGCAGTTACTCTACATTATGTTTATACATCAACCTATAATATAAATACAAACACTGCCGTATTATTACAACACACTTTTGCATTCAGAGACATTATCCAAATGCATTTACAGAATGCATATTTCGTTTAGGGCTTTAGTTTATTTTTCTGGTCATAAAATGCAACCCACATTGCTATAAACTTGATGACTTTGTAATACACAGTAATTGATGTCTGGGGCACAGTTAGTTTTGTATTTTATACGTTGCTTAAAGCTGTTTGTCACTAATGGGATTTGTTGGCCATTTTGATTGGAATTTTGCAATTTCTCACCCTCCCTGCGACATTTCAAAATCCAGTTCTGCTTTACTTTCTGCTTTACTTCAAGGCGCACCACCACCAACAATTGAAAGCCCGAGACAGAAGATAATTAGAAATCTCTTTTAAGTTTATTATACGTACAGTTACAGAGAAAATTATTTTTTCCTTCATGTTGCTTTCAATTTTCCTTAACAATTTCTTCTTCTTTTTTTCACTTTTATGTTGTTGTATTTTTCACATTTATTTTCGTTATACTTTTAATGCAGTGCATTCTTTTTCAAACAGGGAGACGCAAAATCAAAAAGAAAAAAAAAGAAGCTTATTTTAAACATTGCAACCCCACTCAATTTCAGATGCGCCACCAGCACTGCTCTACAGTTTCATCGAGCAAACCCTTCAACCAGGGCCGGCTGTGTCCCTGAAGTGTTCTGCGGCCGGAAACCCAACGCCGCAAGTGTCATGGACATTGGACGGTTTCCCCCTGCCCACCAATGGAAGGTAATTGAATGTGGATTTTGTGGAAGCTTCGGTTTTTATACTTTTATGTACGATTGCACATAGTCGTGGTACACTCTGTAAAACATGGCATGGCGTGTGCACATAATTATCACCGGTATTAAAAGCTCATAGCGTATTTATTTTTAATTATAAATACGCATTTTCAATTAAAATTTAATTTCCCGTGTTTGTTATAAATATATTGCGTAAGTGTACACGTTACGTGATTTTAATTAATATTTGAATTTCAATAATTGAAAATACATATTTCATAAAAATTAATAATTGCGCCTACCTGTTCAATTTTAAAACAAATATTTTCGTTGTATGAAAGGGCATTGTAAAGAATAATAAGGATGAAAATAAAAAATGTTAACAATATTTTTTTTTTTTTTTTTGGGATGCCTTTTTTGTATTATAGTGTGCTCGCGGAATATTATGATATGTTAAATAAATTATCGATTTAATGAAAAAAATGTTTACGGTTTCGTCAAAAATGTTGTCATGTGAAAAAATTAATTTTGTTTTCTTCGTCTGCATTGATTGGTCAAAATATTAATGTGAAATAAAGAAGACTTCATCGCGGTGAGAGCGAGGTGTGAATTTCTATACGACTTCAGCTTAACAAAAAATTTCTCAAATATTTAAAAAGTGTCCTTGAATTTTTAACTTTGACCTTGAAATTTTTTCCAAAGTTGTTCCTTTAATTCAGACTAGCAATATTGTAGAGCATCAGAATACAAGACAACAATCGCTTTTCGAACTACTTTCATTAAAAAACCACTAAGACCTTGACTCAAGTTATGATCTTGAAATATTCAGCAAGTTTTCTTGAATTATTAAAAGCTATAATAATGTTAAAATTAATTTCAAATTATTCATTGTTTCTAAGATACTCGTATAAAAAGTATGAACTTCAATTTTTTTAATTTTTGACCTTGAAATGTTAATCAAACTTTATTATCTCATCAAAAAATACAGTAATGTGAAAGAATTTTTTTTAAAGTATTTTAAGTTTCGGCTTTATAAATATGTTGACCTTGGATTTTCCAATTTAGACCTTGACATTTTAAAATAAACGTTGTTAAAATGTACAAAGTCTTCGAAGCCATTCTACAACCAACAAATAACTTAAGCTTTAAGAATCTGACCTTGAAGAAATAAAAAAGAATTTCAAAAAAGAAATTACTCAAGTAAATAGTTTCTGAGATATGGACGAAGGAGTTGTGCGTGATGACCCTTAATGAAAATAAATTGAAATTTATTAAAAGTTTAAAACAATAACTTTTCAAATATTTTTTTATAATACATAGCAAAAAATAATAATATAATGTATTATAAAACAGTTTAAACTAAATGTTTGTTACAATATTTGTATAACGATTAATCCTGTTAAGTCATTGTTTAGATTCTAAAATGTTTGAATTATTTTCTTGCGTGTTTAAAAACAAAACTTTAAAATCATTTTCATTAAAAACCTATATAGATTATTATATAGATAACAAATCTCAAAACCTAAATGCATTTAAAAGACGTTACTGAGAGTTTAGAACCTTTGTTCAACATAAATACTTATTTTCCTATAAACTACACCATAGATAGCAACACCAATAAGCAACGTCGCAATGGGGAATTTTCTCCACATCCATTTTTAATCGCATTTATTCTTCGTCAGGACGTGTCAAAACCTAATTTGTGCCTTCAATCTGCACTCATGGTTTCCCACCCACTACTGCACGCTGAATTCCTCCCAATTACGTTGTCTCTACTCACATGCTATACGACTGAAGCTGTACTTATATGCAATTACAAAACACATACACAAGCATGATACGATTAAAGGACTTTTCCAATATATGTCCTCGTCCCACCCTCCCCCCCCCTCCCCCACACACATTCCACATTTTGCACACACCAATATTAAGAAATATATGCGCTTTAGCCTTTAACAATATTATACAGAACTCGACTCGTCTACAGTTATTATATGCGAGTCTGTATGGTGTACATTTATCCAGCGAGGTGTGCTGTAGTCGTAACTCGAATGTATAACATACTCGAATAGAATGAGTGTGATAAAATTGGAGAAAATTGAATGAATAGCGGAAATAACGTCATTTACACTAGTATAGAAAATTATGTTCCCATACAAACTTCGTATTCAATGATGAAGAGGAAGTTATTGTCGCCTAGACGGGTGTCGTTGCATTCCCTATATACTCCGCCAACAAAATACACAGCGCTACGTATATTCCAACTCTTTTCACACCGTGCGATGTATACTTTATTTGTTTCTGCACTTCGTTTGCATTGTCACTGTCAGTTTGATTGAATTGAGATGCGCATATACGCGACCATTCACATAAAGTTGATGTACTTGAAGAATTCGTAAAAGCGGCACATTCATTTTACACTTCATTTCAAATTAATTACAGAAACTCTTTCAATCCCATTTAAAGCTTTTGCATGCACATTCCATAATATATATGGTACAGGGAGTACAACGGCAAAATCCTAGCTGTACAAAGCCTTTTTATAATTAATATACAGTGAACGAAATTCAATTAATTTCACTCAATTTTTTTTTTTGTTATTAAACATTGAAACCGGTAATTGTTTATGAGTCGCACCAAATTTTATTCTAAACAAACATACTTACATTCCGCTAGGTGATCCTTCTGGCAAAAAAAGGGGTGGGCAAAGACACAACCCACTTTTTCTATATCAGACACCTGACAGAATAAGAATAAATAAGAATAAAATTATAATTTTTTAGTGTTTAATAATCCAAATAAATTTTGTATAACATATCAAGGCCGAAATCCAAAAATTTAAGGTCAAACTGTTTATATCTCCAAACTTTTAACGTTTTTATTAAATTTTCGGCCTGACTATAACTGTTTTTCATTAAATAAAACAGTTGCTGAACTGAAGGTTAAAAGTTAAAAATTGAAAGTCATACTTTTTAGATCACAGAAACCATAAATATTTTTGAATTTTTTTTTCACAGGATTCAATAGGATAACAAAACTTGCTGAACATTTCAAGGTCAAAATTTTAAAACTCAAGGCCATATGTATAATAAAAAAACTGTTTGTTTTACGGTTCTATGATTTTCTACATTGTTGCTTATCTCAATAAATGCACCTATTTTGGACAAAAATTAAGGTCAAAATTTAAAAAAAACTCTATTAAACTGCGATCAGATTTTTTATTTAATCAAAAGCCCTTGTTATCGTTACGATTAAATTAAAAATACAGAAATCATCTAACTAAGTAACGGTTTAGATAATCAAAAAAGTGTGTGTTCTTCCTAATTTTTTTTTTTTTTAAATTTGACGATTACAATGACTTTAATTTTTTAAACGCCAATTTTTACTTTTTTCTCATATGAAAGAAATTAAGTCTTTCCAATATTTATGTCGAGTCTGACTTAAAGAAATTATTTATAAAACAAATAAAATACAAATGAAAAAAAAATTAAATAATTTAAAAAATACAGTCAATTTAAACTTAATGGAACAAATTGAATTTTGAAAGTTCAAACATTTAAAAGTCATTATATTATAATATTCATTATCTAAACAGTTATTCCAATTAAAATAAATATTTCAATTTTTTAATTTAACCATAAGACCTTGTTATTAACTCATAAACAATTAACGGTTCCCGTATATATTATTACTGCAAAAAACAGAATGAAATTATTTGAATTTCGCTCACAGTATTAGAGTACGTATTTTATGTGCACATTGTTTTGCCTTTAATAAGTAAATTAATTAATTAAACTGCAGTGTACCATATTGTAGAAGCATTAACATTAAAAATTTATTACATAAAATGGGATCCTTTGAAGGAAGCTGCTTCCCTTTTCAAAATTGCACACAGATTTTATTAATTTGAGCGACATATTTTGTGTTACAGATTTATGATCGGTCAATATGTCACCGTGCATGGAGACGTTATCAGCCATGTCAACATTAGTCACGTTATGGTGGAAGATGGTGGCGAGTACTCGTGCGTCGCACAAAATCGTGCTGGAAAAATATCACACTCGGCTCGACTAAATATTTACGGTACGTGATTGAAACTATTATGTACTGCTTGTGTATATTATGTTGGGATGCAAGCTCCTTTTACACGTCATGTATGCTCGGGATGATACTAATATCGGTACTGATACAGTTGTGGAGATTCCTGCATGCGTCCGCATTCACAAGCATATATTTTATGTGCCGATTTGATTAGAATGTTTTATCGATTTTTTATCAATAACTCGCTGCACGGTTGGTCGTTGATGGATGTTTATTCAGCTCCAACTATAATGGACAACACATATTACAGTTAGCTTTAAGGCAGACAAGATTAGAAGCATTAATGAAAAAACAATTTTATTGAATCCCAACATCAAAGTCAATTTTCAGTTTATGTTTTTTTTATGTATTTAAACAGGTTTGCCATACATTCGATTGATTCCAAAGGTAACAGCAGTAGCAGGCGAGCAATTAGTCCTTAAATGCCCAGTAGCTGGATATCCAATTGATGAAATTCACTGGGAGCGAAGTACTTTACAATTATTTCCCATTTTTTTAAAGCCATTCTTAAATTAAATAATTGCGCGTGCCTTAAAATTACTTACAGCAAATCGCGAGCTTCCCGATGACATTCGGCAAAAAGTGCAATTAGATGGCTCCCTTGTCATTTCGCCAGTGCAAAAAAGCACTGACTCTGGTGTCTACACGTGCTGGGCACGCAACAAACAAGGACACAGTGCTCGACGCAGTGGTGAAGTTACAGTTATCGGTAGGTAAATCTCCAGCATCCTCATCCTTAGAACGAAATTCGTTTTTAAACATTGTATCAATTGATGCGGTAACAAAGGGGGTTGAAAGAGAAATGGGGCACAACCAAAAATTAAATCAAACAAAATATGACGCTCTTTAAAGTTTCATTACAAAATAAAATGTAATGTGGTAAAAATTATATGCAACTGCAATGAGAACTGCAGAAAATGCAGGAAAGGATGCTTATTGTTACTTCTGACTTTTTTAATAACCATTTTCTTTTCAATTTTGTTATTTGCCCCACAAAATATTATGGGTTTTATTGCACATTCTTTTTGGGGCTGGACGTTGTTGTGAAACGAACATTGAATTGAAATTTTTAAATTTTAATGCTGCAAAATACAAAACACATAATGCCGAAAGTTTATGAAGCACTCTCTAATTAGTTTGTTGATTACTGACGTCAAGGAATATAAAAATATGAAAATGGAAAGAATGCTTTTTCAACCCTCTATCGCGCATTACCGCAGCAATTCCCGCACAACTCTTGTCCCTGTGGTTTGGTACCAAAAAGGGGAGAAGTCCAATATTAAGCAATACCTCTGTATAACTTAAATATAAAGTCAAAGGTATTTTATAGTTTAGTTAAAATACTAAGAAGCATGCAAATTTTCGAGTGTATGCGGGTAAAAGAAAAATGCTGACGAAAGGAATGAAGAGGATAAGTTGAAACGGACTAACTACCTACGAAATAAAGCTGAATGAGAAAGTTTTGCAATAAAAGAGGCCAACCTTTAGTTTTATTTGCAAAACCGCTTTTTATTTCACCTTTTACCGGTAATGGTGGATGTTGTTGCATGGGCAACGGAAATGCAAAGTGAATTTGCAGAGCTTGAAAATAATCTTTAAAATTTTTAATAATATAAAACTAATGAAAACTTGCTTTCAGATTTTTTTTTCCAAAACATTTTTTTTTTTTTTTGCGGAAGTGGCAGCCAGAACTTTTTGTTTTAATTTTGTTTTCCTTTTTACCTGTATTTTATTTTTATATTTATTATGTTTATAGGACAAGGGATGCACAGTCTTATTAAAAAGATAATTATTTTTGGAGAACAAAAGTTTCAAAATTTCTACGAAGTTTTTTGATACTTTCATATTTTAAGAAAATTAAACACAAACAAATAATAATTAAAGATGCACTTTTAAAATTGAAGACAAATTATATAAAATACTTCTCAATATTTCAATATATTTTTAAAATCATTCCTATCACAATTCCAATGCATTTTCTTCATTTTCTTGAAGTATTTATTTTCGCCACAAAAAAACACACTTCTCTGTGATGAAAAAAAAATAGCATCCTCACTATCAGAGTCCTCTACAAAATCAACTCAAATATAGCGTCATCAGTTTGCCAATTCAACTTGAAGTCGTAAAAGTTAAATTTCATTTCTGATTGCACGTTACTCCCACAACAAAATTATTGCGCTATTAATGCCATCAGAACTCTTCCTTCAATGGTAGGGTAAATATTGTTCAAAACTCTTATCCTTAATATAGTTGTGTACTGCACAAATATAAAGCAGAATCTTACACAGAATGGAATAAGCTTTTGCGGTACATTTGATTGTAATACAATTAATGCTTTTGGGAGACGGCGTCTTTGTTTCAAAGCCGGATGCAGACTCTGTTAATCTGTGTGTTGGGCACTTACTTTATAAAGCGCAATTATCTACCGTTTTATGTATTTTAATGTGGGCATTATGCACATCCAAATAAATGGAAAATTGTATGAGCAAACAATTTTGGTGGTGGTTGTTTCGGGGTGTACCAATTACCTCTTTTACATAAACCACAGCCACACATTAACTAGCTGTGTACTTATTTTGAAATTCCGGTAATAAACGGAAATGATATAGTACCAGTAGAGAATACAATTGCGAATACACTGCATCTAATTTGAATTACATTATTGTGTGTCTTTTGTAATATCCGTTTAGTTTATATTAAAGTTTAAATTTTATGGATTTAAAATGGTGGAACAACCGGGGATTAAATCAAAAATTTGCTTGAGATTTCACGATGTCAATGTTTTTTTTATAACATAAATTTATTTTTTGACAACCGAACATTGACAGAAATTCTGACAGACGCGTTTGATAATTTAAAAAATATTTTTAAATTTTCCTTGATGCATTAGGATTGCTAAATTATGACAGGTGACGCGCAAAGTGTCAAAAAAAAATTATTTGTAAATATTTTTAGTTAGATGGTCACAATTAGAATTAATACAAATATTTTTAGTTAGATTAAAACCACGATTAAAGCTAATGTATTTTTCTATTCATCACAAGAAACCATGGCAGTTGTCAAAAATGTTATGTTTATAAAAAAAATTATTTGTCATCGTAACCTATTGCTACGTTTTTATTTTAAAATTATGCGGTAAACATTAAATTATTAGAGATCATGATGATAAAAGTAAAGCCTGCCCGTGAATTAAATTAGTACGCCATTTCTTTATGAAAAAAAAAACGCCACACCTGTCAAAATGACACTATTCATACTAAGTGCTTCTCCCAGATGACGTCACACTACAAAACTGTCAAGCAAATCATTATATTTTAGATCATGATTAGAAATAACAAGAATTACAAAAATTAACTGTGCATCCTTTTAGTCTAGAGATGTCAAAACTAAAAATATATCGATATATCGATATTTTTTAGACATTTCCTTTAAACATATTTTAAACAATTATTTTTAAAAAAAATTCATTTCCATGATTATTATTAAATTAAATATTGTAACAAACACACAAACACACTCCAATAAAATGATAACTCCATAAAAACAATCCAACCAAACCAACCAACCTATTTAAAACCTATTTTGCAGTACCACCAAAGCTTAGCCCTTTCCAGACGACCGTTCTATCGCTGAACGTTGGCGACCGTGCATCCCTAACATGTTCCGTTGTCAAAGGCGATAGCCCACTAACGATAACATGGCGCAAAGATGGCCGACCCATTGACTTAAGCAACCACATGAATGTCAAGGCGGTCGATCAGTACAATTCGATACTTGTTATTGAGCATTTGCAACCCGACCATACTGGTAACTATTCGTGCTGCGTCCGGAATTTAGCCGCCGAAGTGGAGAATTCGCAAGCCCTCTTGGTGAATGGTAAACGGCATAACAAACATCATAACCATATTTTATTTGTTGTAACAAAAACCAAAACAACGAAATTTTATAAAAACAAATCAATCGTCGAATGTGAAAAATATTTTTGAAAAAAAAATTATTACAAAATTGACTTATTTCTAGGGTGGTTCTGATCGTTACTACTTAACTCAAATTGAGAATTAATTGTTCTCCACTAACTGTATATACCCACGTTTTTGGTATAATGGGTGTGTAATTGACTAGAATTCGTACACGAGTGCGACAGGGAAGCAAGTTACTAAAATGATAGGAGGTCGTTTATCAAACAATTACTTTGACATATTATGTTTTTCTATTATTTTCTTTGGTTTAACTAATTAACATCCTCTTACGTTTTCATCTACTATAACATTGTATGTGGACAAAAACTATATCGTGTGTCTCCACAAAATGACAAATATACGACAATAATATATTCCAACCTTCCATCCTCACCCCCCCAAAAAATGTATTTACCACACACACATTCTTTTTATTGTTATCATCCCACAATATGCTGCCATGTATGTTGTATTTAATTAATGTATCCAACATATTATCATACCTACAATATAATATCGTTCGATAAAATGCGGCGATCCATCCCTCTGCTTCTACTACTACCATCACGTGCATATAAAACAAACAAACAAAATATGGGTTTTTATTTGTCTGTTATCTCATCTATCTATTGCTATCTTAATATTCCAGTTCCCCCTATTATTGAGCCTTTTTCCTTCCAAGACGGACTGGCCGAGGGTATGCGAACCCGTACGGTTTGCGGCGTATCTCGGGGTGATCCCCCCATAACACTGCGTTGGCTTAAGGACAATGAGCCATTGCCCGCACTCTTGGGTGCCAATATCACCTCTCTTGACCAGTACTCATCCCTCCTCAGTATTCCCTCCCTATCTGCAACACACTCCGGTGACTACACGTGTGTGGCCAGTAATCCGGCAGCTGAAACCAAGTACACGGCCTCATTGCAGGTCAAAGGTAATGTATGATCGTTATATGTTTACACACTTGAAGAATTGAAAATAATTTTTATTGACTGAAAAAAAAAACAATTTTTTTGTACACAATTTTATTTTATTTTAAATACTTACTCAATTTAATGTACATAAGTGAGTGTTTCACAATAATATTCATTCAAAATGCATACAGAAATGTGAAAAAAAACGAAAGAATACAAAATGAAAATAAAAAAAATTAAAAAAATTAAAAAAAATTATTTATTTTTTTTACAATATATTTGATACAATTTTGTGTTTTTATTTATGTACATTGAACACTCACACAAAAATCGTATAAATATGTATTTATATCAATTATATATAATTAAATAAATATACAAAAAAAGATTTTAAGTTGATTGGATTCTTTAATGTGTACCAACTCCTCAAAATGAGACATGCATTTTTTTGTTTTGATGAGTTTTGCTACCCAGTCTTGATTTCCCTTTAGTTTGTTGGTTATTTATGTTGCGTTCCTTTTTTAACACAACTTATTATTTTTCTATCCATAACGTTTATTGTTTGATGTACAGTATGTTTACAATTAATTCGCGACCATTCAATATTATGCGTAAATCACAAGTGTCTCCCCCCTTCCCAGTTGCTTTGGCACGCAGTGGGTTTGCGGCAGTTCATCAGGTAACCATTTGCACAACAACAAATCAACAAATTGCAACCAATTTAATTGATCGTTTTATTACCAAATAATAACTTTTGAAAAACTTTAAAAAAAAAAAAACAAGAAAAAAAAATAATTCACACACATTTCAGTTATTTCCTATCTTCTCTAAGTAGTGTTCGCATGCTGTAGCAATTTAGATTGAATTTAATTAAAATATTTTATAGTTTTAGTTATTCTTACCTACAAACCTAAAAACATTAAAAAAAAAAGTTTGTTTAAATGAATTAAACACACTTGTAATTAATACTAGAGCATCCACAACAAAAACCATCCAACAAATAGTGACATGATTGGACAGTAGATTGTTTAGTTACAACGATTTAATAATTTTTTAAATGAATCACTTAAATATAGTCAGAATAATTTCGATGTGCGCTGTAAAAGTACCGGAGTAGATGACCCAATGTACCTTTTGCTACGATTCCACAACTATATGAAAAAAATACAGTCATGTTACAATGACACCACCACAACCACCCCCAACATCAAATAACACCCCAAACAACCCCCAAAAAAAAAAAAAAAAAAACACACAGCAATCCAATCGTCCTCCTTTTTCTAGTTTGCCGTCACCATAAATTCAATATCTATTCGTAAAAATGTGTATTGATAATGAGAGTTGATTATGGTAATTTCAATTCATAACTTTTTTGCTCCACACTGATTTTATTGTGTAATTACTGTAATTTATGTTCCAATTGCATTTATTTGTGTTGGTGTAAAGAATAAATTAAATAACCAGACATTTTGTAAATTCTTAAATCGGTAAAATTATCGCCTAAATTAAAATTTTGGTCGCAATCTTTTATTTTAACTAAAATAAATAAATTGTAATTAAAGTTTTTCTCAAAAATATTCATGTTTAAACTGTTTTAAATCTGGTTAAATATTTATTATCAAATCAATTGAATTTCTCATAATTGAAATAGTAAAGTTTGTTTAGATTTATTTACTAAAGACGATTAACGCTTAGTTAAATAACTAGGAAAATTATAAATTAGCACAATTACTAACATTTAATGAATTAATAAACCACCATGAGTAGAAAATGAAATACTTAATATTTAATCCTGATTCAGCGTCAATTAAATATCCTTTTACAACACCTAATTATTTAACTATTTAATTACTTAATTAATTATCTATTTAAATACTTAATAAAATCCTAATTAACAGTACTTTCGTAAACATTCCATCATATTATGTCCACCCTCTCCATAAAAAAATGCTGACAATTAAATTTGACAATGTGGTCGAGAAACTAGCGCATTTATTCAAAGAGGATAAACGAATTACATACACAAATCTATTGTTTAATCATGTTTCTTATTGCTTAAGTATGAAATACCAGCTTTTAAAATGCTTTTCGTCACCCAAACTTTAAGTTATCAAAAATGTCCCACTGTTGCTTCTGCTTATGGCTTGATGATTGATTATTAACCCCCATATAGTCCTGCAGAAATGCGTACTTTTACAATTAATGAAGTATGTGTTTTAATAATAAATAAGTATTGTGGAAAATGCAATAACAATTTAATAAAACAAAAAGTTGGTGACCAATTTCATTTAGAAAATTAGAGCTAATTTTTAGGTTTTAAATTAATTAACTTAAATAATTTGTTGTCAATTGAAATGTTTCTTTTTTGCTTAAATTCGGGATTGATTTTGAAGCAATAATAAGTGTTGATTATTTAATTTTTAATGTTTAATGTGGTTTAAAATTGTAAAATTGTATAAAGTTGTCTAGGAATGTCGATACTCGATAGCACAGTTCAACTAAATTGTTTATTTCATATTAATTGAGTAATTGCTGCTCACAAATAAATTGTTGTGTAAGGAAATATATAAAACATTTATTTTCTTACAACCCAAGTGTGGTTAAAAAACAAACTGTGAATAGTAAGTTTATAATTTAAAGATTTATTTATTTCTTTAAGTCAATAAAATTGCGCTTAGATCAAATAAGACGTTTAATTAAAAAGAAAGCAATTAAAACCTTGAATCAAATGTAAAAAGGGCTTCAAAACAATAAAAAGAAAAGTGTAAATTCAAAAAAATTAATTATTGGACTATTCACGATGGCAACAATTTTCATAAAATAGTTTTTATATTTTTTGACATTTCGCAAGGCAGTTATCATAATCTGACCAGTTTAAAAATAAATCGCTAAACAACAACCAATTTTATTGAATAGATCGTATATTTAAGGTCATGTTTCCAACTGTCCAAAAATATCAAAAATATTACAGTTAAGGTCAGGGCATGATATATTTGATTTTTTTTTGACCAATCAGAGCGCTTCTCAAAAATTATCAAAACTATTAGGACAGTGAGAGACTAAAATAACTTAATTAATGTTCATTAAATTTTCTAAAGCTTTAAGTTACGGCAGAGCATTATTTTTAAACTAATTAGTTTTACAACCACAAGTAAAATAAAAATAAAAATTAAAAAGATAAAGTAAAAACTTTTTATTGAATAAAAACATTTCAATTGCAACTTAAATTTGTCAAAAAGAACAATAATTGTCAACAAAAAAGTATCATCCAACTAAAACATGAAATATGGAACATCTAATTAAACAATGCCAACATAAAGTTAATGGCCCGAAACATAATTAAAAGTAATACACCTAATATCAGCTCTCAATGTGAGTGACGGCCAATTCACAAATATATAACATAACTCGAATTAAGTTCAATTCAATTGTATATTCACACACTATTGGTCACATATAATTGAGTTACATTTTATGATTCAATTCAGACGCAAGAAACCCCCTCATTTCAACAACAAATGTATAACAACCCCCCGCCAAAGCCCGCCAACCCCCGCCCCACTATATAAACCTTATATAACCGCAAAATACCACCCCCCCCCCCATATATATTATATAACATTAACGTATGTATATTTATTTACTTAAATATATGTATATTGAAATCACCAGTACGATATATTAACGGCTTTCGCTAACCCCTGCCAGTAATCTATAGACCCTTTTCCACAAAAATGTTTCTTAAATAATTTTTTTCCATTTTTTTTTTGGTTTGGAATTTTTTCCAATAATTCTTTTCATTTCATTTCAATTTTTTGTGTTATGATAATCATTACGATGAAACCCTTGATATAACGAAACCCCCACCCTTTAAAAAACAGTTATTTTTAATTTAATCGTTTCTTTTCTATGATTTCTGTTTGATTTTTTATGCAATATTTGCATTTGATGAATAAACCAACCACCTAGCACTGTTTTAAAACCAAAGAAAATATTGTTTTTATTTAAAAAATAATTAAAACATATAGATAAACTAATAATTTAAAAAACGTAATAAGATGAGCTTTTAAAGAAATGGAAACAACTCGACGATTGTAACGCAAACGGTTCACTGCATCGGAGTGTAAGTTTGGCCTTACGTAGACCCACAGCGTGGTGTGCTTTTTTTTAACCGTACCATAATACACACATTTTTGTTGTTTTTGTTTTAATGATCGTATAAACATTAATTTTTGTTCCCCCACAAAACCACCACCCACCCCGCAGTAATGTATTATTAAATATACATGTACTGTGTTATTATGGACATGTATCATTTTGCTTCTTAAGCTTATTGATCCAATATACCGTTACCTTTATACTGGTAAAATTGCTTTTTATATTTTTGCTTTTTGTGAAAGTGCGAATAACGATAAATAATACAACATATATAATAATATATAATAATAATTGGCAGCTCCCAGACAGAGTAACTAAACTCTATCAAGCTTTTTAATATCAATTTTACCCGCTGTATCATCAGAGCAATTTATATAAATTTGAAAGTAAATACATAAATCATATAATGTAAACAATATATCAAGCTTTTTATATTCCCGTATATTTCTATTATATAATATAAATACATTTTGCACAATTATTATTGTGAAATAATGATTGCGACATTGGTAATATAATGTAATATAATATACGAAGCTTTTACAATATATTATATAACAAAACAAATAAATATAATTGCACACTGCTTTTGTGCTATGCTTGGCCAACCAACAAATCAGACCCCACCCTTAAAATAAAGTATCCAATATATGAACATAAAATAATAATAATAATATTATATAATTGATTTTCGTTGTTTAACATTAAAAAAAATTATTGTTTTCATTTATTTATTTTTTTGGTATTTTATTTAATTAAGTTTCACATTATTATAAAATACATTGCGTTAACGATAATAATGTGGAAAGTTCCACAAATAATGATAACATGTTTTCTTTTCTTTTTTCTCTCTCTCTCTATCCTTCTATCACTCGTGTCAAAACGAATCCAAAAAAATTCAAAAAACTGTTCGATAATTATAAATCGAAAACCAAAAACTTTTAAAAAAATCATCACAAAAAAAAAACACCCTCAAAATGTGGCGAATGTGGATTGTAAAAAACTTTAGTTCCGCCACGATGGATTGTTGAACCATTGGATGTAAGTGTTGAGCGTAATCGTCATGTAACGTTCCACTGTCAAGCACAGGGCGTTCCCACACCCACCATTGTTTGGAAGAAAGCGACAGGTGAGACGGAAATCTAATGTCTAAATAACATTCATTTCATTTTATTAACAAAAAACAAAAAATTTGGGGCTGTTCATAAATAACGTAACTGTTTTATTGAGAGGTTAAGCTGTGACAAATTAAAAGTCCTCTCCTCTCCCACAAAATTCAAAGCCATAACAGTGAAATGACAAGAAGAAGAAACAGGAACAGAATAAAAAGAATTTAAAATTCTGTTGCAACAGAATCTAATGGCAGTTTAACGAAAGAAGTGAAACAAATCAAGCCTCCTGTTTAATCAGTTTCTGTTTCTGGTTCTTGTCCTTTAACAGCTTACTATATTAAATTTTGAAGGTTTAGATCATTTAATGTGTTATATTTAACGCTTTTGGAGATTTTTGCGTAAATAGACAGTAGCTCCATTAAAAACATTCACCTTAATTTATTTTATTGTTTAATTATTTGGAGGGAAATTTTGTCAATGAAATATAATTTTAAGGGGTTAACAATTTTGTGAGCAAGAAAGAATTATAAATCACACCACTAAAATAATAAAAAAAAGTTACGTAATTTATGAACACCCCCTTAATCCTGCTACATCAAACCAAATATTTATTAACATAAAACAAAAAAAAAACACTCTCCCTCACGCCCCCATCCCCCAACCCCCATCATCACATTTATATTTTCTGTATCTCCAGCTCACACTCAAAATCATATTCCCACTTACAGTTACACAACCCTGATACACACTTTCTAACCCCAATAAAACATCCATTCATTTCGAATAATATGCAGTACACCTACTATATACGAGTGTACACTACACATAATTCGACGCCACATAAAACTTTGTCCCACCACGCCCACATATTTATTCATTTCCTTTCATTCCCATACATTACACCATCACCACCCACTGTGCCATATTTAGCCTCATTGTAACTTGTTTGCTGTGGGGGCAACAACCAAAAACGAAAAAAAAAAAAAGCACACAAAAAAAAAGAAATCACGAATGAATGCCAAAACTCCACTTAAGTGGTTATCAATTATAACGAGCATGTTGTAAATGTCATGAGCAGGTGGTAAATCGGGTGACTACGAGGAGATCAGGGACAGCTCGTACACCAAATTGCTGCAGAATGGTTCACTGCTGTTGCAGCATGTGAAGGAGGATCGCGAAGGCTATTATCTGTGTCAGGCGGCTAACGGAATTGGTACTGGAATTGGAAAAGTGATTCAACTAAAAGTTAATTGTGTGTTCTACTTGCATTATTATCTCTGCATTTTATTATTGTTGTAAGGATGATGAATTTTAACTACTCCCCCTATTTCAATAATTGATTGTAGCTTCGCCATATTTTTCCGCCCCGTCGCGTATGGTGGTGGTGAAGAAGGGCGACGTTGCAACATTAGAGTGTTTGGTGAATGGGGATAAGCCGATTAATGTTGTCTGGCTAAAGGCTGGAAAACAGGAATTAAATCCGTCTACCAACTACAGGTATGTGCAGAATATTAAATTGGCTTTATTGTGATGTTTGTTTAAATATCATTTTAAACAAAGAATCCTTATTAAAATTAAATTCCATCGAAAACAAGGCTTCAATTCCACTTATAATTAATTATCGTCTTATCAAAAACACACATATTGTGACGTCTATCATCTGCATCCTTACGTGATGCGTCTATTTTCCCAAAACTAATTAATTATCAATTGATTTGTTAAGGGTTTTGGTAAAGCAAGACGCCACACCAGAGGGAATATCCGCTGAGGTTCAAATTTCAAATGCAGACAGCAGTGATAGTGGTCCATACTTTTGCCAGGCAAATAATTTATTCGGCCGAGATCAACAGCTTGTTCAACTGCAAGTGCAAGAGCCACCGCAGGCACCGAGTGCTGTTGAAGCCGCAATGGTATCGAGTAGATCGGTCAATCTCAAGTGGCAACCGAGAGGGGGCGATACAGCCGAAGTTGCCAAATATGTTGTGGAATATCGAGAGATTGATAGTAAGTTTAGTTATATAGTCTATAATAATCTAAATACACATAGCTACTACGAGAGATAGTGGCACATCAGTGCTCTACAATGCACAAATTCCCTCATGAATTAAGCACTAGTTTTAACTCATTGCCACATCCTCAATACAGCATGTGCCAATTTCGTTCAATTATGCAATAATAATAATAATAATACACAATAACCTTCATACAATGCAACGATGCAATCACAATTACTTATGCAACATGAAAAGCTATTATTTCCCTAGGGCAATGGCATCAAATTGACATTACGGATCCACCGCAGTACACAGCACTAATCGAGAATCTAAAGCCAGCCACAAAGTACTCATTTCGAGTGATAGCCGAAGGGCCAGCCGGGCAGAGTGTACCCAGTCAGGAGTTGGTTATAAAAACGGAACCACAACGACCAGCTGGACCACCACTCAACCTTTCTGTGCGGCCACTCAGTTCTACAGAGATTTATGTAACGTGGAATCCACCCGTGGCTGAATTGAGGCACGGTGAAATTCAAGGATTCAATGTGGGTTACAAATCAACATTGTCTAGTGTGTCCAGTTACAACTTTTCGTCTGTATCTGGAGACGGTGAAGGGGGATCTGGGGAGCTTTCTCTTACGGGTCTTTCAAAATACACTAGATACACCGTAGTGGTTCAAGCATTTAATCAAGTTGGTCCTGGACCTCTTTCAGAGCCAATATCCGCACAGACATTAGAAGATGGTAATTCATTGTAAATCAATTTTTGTAAAAAGATAATTAATAAAGGTTTTTCACCACACAGTTCCTAGCATGCCACCAGAAGATGTTCGCTGCAGTGCCCTTACATCACAATCCCTGCAGATATCATGGCAACCACCACCATCACACCACACTAATGGTCTACTCCAAGGCTATAAATTATCATACGAGCCAATGGTAAATGACTATGACACTGGGAACGACCAAATTGAGACAAGAAAAACTACCGCCCTTACGACTGTACTGACTGGTCTCCGTAAGTACACCAACTACAGCGTTCAAGTACTAGCATTTACTCGCATGGGAGATGGTGTCCTCTCTAAACCAAATCACTGCCACACTGAGGAGGACGCTCCTGAAGCCCCAGCCGATATTAAAGTAGCTGTTAGTTCGCAACAATCATTGTATGTTTCTTGGCTGCCGCCAACTGAACCCAATGGCATTATTACTAGATACAATTTGTACACACGTGTAGCAAGTGGTCGTGAAGAGTTGAATCATGAAAAGAGAAATTTACCATCACAACAATATTACTACGAAGCAACAGGATTAGCGGCGCATGCAGAATACCAATTTTGGGTAACCGCCTCCACGCGCGTTGGTGAGGGAAAAAGTTCACGAGTCGCTGTACAAATAACCTCCAACCGAGTTCCAGCCCGAATTGTTTCATTCGGGTTGACAATTGTGCGACCATGGCGATCAACTGCACAATTGCCATGCACTGCTGTTGGTAAGCCGAGGCGCGAGTGGTTTAAGTCAGATGTTTCAATGAGACCAGCTGCTACACATAATTCCCAGCTTTTGGACTCAGGAGAGTTAATGATAACCAACTTGCAAATAGGGGACTCTGGAAATTATAGCTGCCAAGTTGATAATGGAAGTGGTACGGATCGTCTGACACACACACTTATTGTTCAGGTTCCACCAAATGCGCCAATATTGTATGTCACTAGTGCCACATCCAGCAGTATTTTAATGCATTGGAAGCCAAACTCCAATGGAAATGCAGTCATTTTGGGATTCACACTTCACTATCGTCGCTTCAATGGAAATCTTGAAGAAATGCAATTATCGCGACACGCTTCAAGTCACGAACTGAAGGGACTCCTCTGTGGAAGCACGTATCAAGTGTACATGACATCGCACAACAAAATCGGCACATCACCCGCCAGTGTTACGTTACATGTTCGCACACAAGGCCAATCACCAGGCATTCCACCAACGACTTCGTTCTTTTCGCCGAACTCTACCTCGGTTGTGTTACGCCTGCAAAACTGGCCGGACAATGGTTGCCCGATAATGTTTTTTGTCCTGCAGTATCGGGCCGTAACAGATACGACTAATAATGACTGGATTCTGCTGTCTAATGCGCTTAAGCCGCAGAAGCGATTCGCTATCAATGGGCTAGTACCGTCGACGCTGTATCAATTGAAAATGGAAGCTCACAATGTTGCTGGTCAAACGAGTGCCGATTTTTCATTTGTTACATTGACAAAAGATGGCGAGGCACCACCGCCGGACATCATTAAGCGTGGTCATCGCACAACTGCTTTGTTTGATGATTTTGGATTTTTAATCCCAATCATTGCCACTGTAACTGGAATATTGTGTCTTATTGCGACAGCATTTTTCTGCTTAAAGCATCGTAAGATTACTTTATTGATTTATATTTTAACAATGGTTTAATTAAAACCTTTTTTTAAAAGGCCAAACTGCACGACCCGAAAAGGAATCAATGGAAAATCGTCAGAATTCTGAGGCTGCTCAAAGGGAGCGTTATTATGCAACAATTCATAAAGTTGCATTGCAATCAAACGATAAAATTCCTGGTAAGTATATTTAATCCCAGCTTTTTGTAGTGTCATTTTTAATGCTTGTTTGCAATACTTTTCAGAAACGTCCGAGGATATTTCCCCATACGCTACGTTTCAATTGTCAGAAGCAAGTACTCTCGCTCAGCCGCACCATTCGGGGCCAGCCAGTACCCTTTTGCATTCTTTTATGTACCATGAAAGAGCATTAGCCGAAGGTTGCGCATCGCCACCACCCCCAGCGGTACTGAGAGAGCTTCATAAATCATCGCCATATTATAATATTGTGCGTTTTTTAATTGGCAAAACTGCTTTAGTTCAAAATTCTGTAGTTTTTCCCCAGTTGGTTATTTTGTCAATGTCCTAAATTAATTATGTGAAGATTCTTATTTTCAATGGGAATCTTGCAACAGAAACAACGTCTCATCTTAATGTTGCTTACATTCTATTTAATTGCAGACGTCAAAAAATCGACGACGCCATTCTAGAAAAACGGAGCCTGAAAGTGAAGAGTCAGACTCGGATCAGGATCAGTTGACATCCAGCAGAACTGAATCATCAAATCAACTGGACGCTAAGATTAAGCACAGTACGTTTGTCCTTTTCATTTGGAATTTTACAATTTAAATCAATCGTGTTTTTTATTTGTTGTAAATTCCAGAACACTTAACTGTTACATTTATTTCATTCATATTGTCACTGCTATTTTAAAACGGCTTCCTATTTAACTATAACCACTTACTATTGCATTGCAAATTCTATCAAATTCACATAACATCAAATCAATTTAATATTTCAGGCATTATATATCATGGCAATCAATCAAGTACATCATCTGACTTATCTCCAATGTCCGAGCAAAAATCACTGCCTCGCCGAGGCAGATCCAGGTATCATCATCAACATCACTATACAACAAACACAACACCCAGACACAAGTCAGCACAACAACAACAACCCAGCAAATTGTCCCCGCCACTCTCCTCATCCCAATTATCGACACTCGTCACCTCACCACATAACAATAAAACATCTCGCATGTCCAATCAATTTCGGCCGATTCTCACGCATCGGAATCTCTACACTCCCACCAATTAAACGCTCAAACAACAACAATATTAATTAATTTATAATGCATTCCTCCAATAATTTTGGTTTCCCTCAAAAATTTCCATAAAAATAAAGTTGTGTTAGACCCCACACCCACACAAAATACCAACAAGAACAACTAAAAATATAACGACAAGAAATGCACATAACAAAATCACACACCACGATAAAAAAAAAGAGATTCCTGGATCCTCTTCATCTAATTTAATCCTTCTCTGCACTGCCAACAAAAAATCCTACATTTAATCGCAACAATTACTAAATACCAACTACCACTGCAACCCAGTAACTATAAATACATTCAGTAATATCAACCAAAAGATTGCATTCCTTCTTACATTTCAAAATCAAAAAAAAATCAAAAAAAAAACGATGTTGTTCTCTGATCCGAATTGTTGTCCTCCAACCTCTCACAAAAAGTGATGAAAAAATGAAAAACCAAGAAAAATAAGTACTTCCTCTGACAGGGGTACAATGAGAACATTACTGCCACTGCAGTTACCAGACAATACACCTGGAGGCAGTTTCCATCAAGTACCAATCGAGAGTGGCACACCAGATCGGCCCGAATTCTCAGAAGCCGAATGCGATATAGATACGCTGAAAAAACTTAAATTGGGAATGCGATCATCGTTGTGGTCGCGTCCCACTGGCGGCCCCATTAACATCAGCGATGGTGGTGGTGGGGTTGGTGTGGTTGGCACCACACTCATTGGATCGGCAGGTGGCGGCGCGCATCAGCAGCAACAACAACGTCCTGGACATCCGTCAGACTATTCCATAGCGGTCTAAGTACTACGTGTACCGCGTTACTCGTACATTGAAACACACACAAATGCAGTCTGTATTGTTAAATATTGTTGTTTGGGCATTAAGTGGGTTGGGCGATGATTTAATTATTCAATTACGAATTGTTTAAAAAGTGGCCAATCAACATCTGACACATTGACAAACACACAAAAAAATAATGATTAAAAATAAAATGAACTCATTTCTGACTTTTTTGATATTTCTATATATTTTTAAGAACAATTTTTTTGCTACACGTTTATATTTACTTTAAGAGGTATTCAATTTTTTTTTCTATTTTATATACAAATCAAACAATTTAACACTGTTTCTTAAATGTATTTTAAAATAGTACATTCAATTCCTGATGTAACGAAATGATAACAAATAAGTACGTGTATATTTTTCGGTAGGAACAAAAAAAAACTAATTTAATTGCGCTTACCAACTAACTTGCACACAAAAATAAAAAATAAACAAAACAAAAAACTATTTATTCTAATCAAAAGAAACTTTAAGCATCTAACAGGGTTAAGGATTTTTAGGGTTATTAATTAATTAGTATATATATGAACTGAGTAAGATTATGTATTAAAATTGGGCTGGAGTGGATGATGATGGGGGGAAAAGCTTCATGGTTTGTGTGTCATTCATGCAGCAACTAAATAATTGATTGTAATGGAAAACAATTAATGTCTATTTAGCAAAAATAGTTGTGTCTTTCATTTGAATTACTGAGCTTTAAGCTCATTACAAAAAATAAAATTCTGAAAATATTAAATTAAAGTGAATTTGTTAAATTATAAAAAATCTTTTTTTTCACAAAATTTGTATTCATTCACATTTCTTTGTTAATTACTGTTAATTATATGTATTGTAGATAAATTTCCACCCAAATTTTTGCAATTACATAATTTTTGCAACAAAATGGACAATTTTTATAATCTAAAAATTTCGCATTAAAAAAAAAAAAAACAAAAAATGATAATAAATAAAAAAGCGTAAAAGGACATGAAAAATGAAACACGAGAGAAATTAAACATTTAACATAAAAATATTATTAATTAAATGTATAG
Source organism: Sylvicola cinctus (assembly GCA_963854165.1). Lineage (NCBI taxonomy): Eukaryota > Metazoa > Arthropoda > Insecta > Diptera > Anisopodidae > Sylvicola > Sylvicola cinctus. The sequence goes on from OY974084.1 coordinate 39,731,523, forward strand.
ATAAATTTTATAATCAAAAGAAATTTTTTAATGAAAGTTGTATAAAGAGAAATAATTGAAATTTAATTAATAAAAATAATAATGATAATGAAGAAACAAACACAAAACAATATTTTATAAAAATTTAAAATTGAAATAACAAAAAATAAAATAAACTTCACAAATTTTAACAAAACGTAATTTCATATTTGGCATCCACAAAAAGCAACTCGAGTAATTTAAAATTAAACTACAACTATATATTAATTAAATGAAATTCACACATTAAAATAATTATTACAAACTGGATTGATTACAATTACATATATTTGCAACGCAGTTGTTTATTAGAATTGAAAACAAAAAAATTATATTGAACGAGGTTTACACGTACATAGTCATTAATAATGTTTATATATTATGTGAAGAGATTAAAAGAAATGAATTAAATCAAATGTTATGTTTCAAAATAAAAATAAAGTCGATTCCCTTGTGTTTCACTTAAAAATAGTAAATAAAACGGAACAAAAATACACGTAGCAAATCCTTATTTAGGTGGAAATCATTTTCTCGCAAAAATGAGGCTCCTTTTTTCGTCTTAACATTAAACAAAATAATTTTTTTTGTCGATCTTAACAATGAGAACGATTTAAATTTATGTTGTGAAATTTTTGTGAGAAAATGTAAATCTTTTCATCTATTTAAAGTGTAACACAAATTAATATAAAATAAAGAAAAACAGAATTTTCTGCGCAAATTAAACAGAAAGTTAAAAACAATACAAAAACCAATTTCATTTTAAATGAAATATGCAACGTTGTTACAATATTAAACAAATAATAAATTGAAAATGGAAATAATCAAATTAATAATAATAAATTATTACAAATAATAGAGCTAGTTATAATTACATTATTATAAAAAAAATCATTAAAAAAATGCAAAAACGTAAACAAATAATGGAATTCGTTAACAATTAACATTGAAAGACACAAGCAGACGACAGTATATAGTGCCAACGAAATATCAAATCATTTTATATGTGTACATCCTTTTTGTGAATCAGTTTGAATAAAACATTTATACTTATTTATACTTTATTGACGATTTATGTTTTGTTTGCAATTTTTATTGAATAAAAAGCAATTGTTTCACTCACAACATTTTTTGTACGTTTTATTTAAAAAATTTATCCATACCTTTTGTTTTTTTTTTGGAGTTTTTAAAGACATTTTGTACAATCCTTATTTATTTACAGTACTTAGTTTATCCAAAAAAAAAAAAAAAAAATTCTTAGATGAAAGTTTAAGCGACAAGTAAGATTACTTTAATTTTCTCATAAAAATATTGAACTAAAATACAATAAATACACTGCTTTTAATTTTTAGTTTCAATTTTTAATTTTAAAATTTAAAATTTAAATTTTACATCATTTTAATAATTAAATAAAACCAAAAAAAAAATACATAAAAGGAAAATGTTTATATAAAGACTGACTTTTTACTTGCTAAATATATTTATTAATTAAAATATGTATTTAATAATTTTTTAAATGCTACAGTAAATTAAATTTTGCAAACAATATTTGTACTTCAACGTAAACTCATGCCATTACAACATTTTCCCCAATAATTAAGTTGATATTTAATTAATGTGTTGCACACATATTAAGTCAAAAAATCACAACAGAAAATTGAATTTTAATTCCAAACACAATCCACAACCGTCAAATTTAAAGTTTAAATAAAAATTGTAAAACCACAGCCAAATTAGAATTTCACATAAATTAAATTACTATTTCCAGTTATACATTAAATCCAATAAATTAACACATCGAACAGTACGAATTTAAATGTTTAAAAATTAAATTCAAAAAACAAATATTTGAAAACATTTTAACAGTTTAAAAATGAATTGCTAAAATTATGTAAAAATTTGTTTAAATTTCCTGAAATGGCTGCAAAAATAAACACACAAGCGGTCAAAAAGTACAATTGTTTCCTTTTTTCTAATTTTGTATTTAATCGATTAACGAAAACTATTATGTATTAATAATTAATTGTTATAGTTAACTGATTAAGTGAACATATGTATGTCAACGTATTATTGACTCTCTGTCCTTTGCACTATACGGTCATTAAACATAAACTTGTCTTCATACAAAATAAAATACAAAATTTAAACATTTCCCAAGATTTAAAATCCAAATTGTGATATATGTAAGATAGAACAAATTAATGTTATAAATTAAAATGTAAATTTAAAACACACACACACACATTGTGAAAAAAAAGGTCTAGCATACAAAGAACTAAACAAATAAATTAAATTACCCTTAATTAGCAATAATTGTGATTAACAATTTTAATTTATTTGAATGCTAGACGCAAATTTATGAAGATGATAAAATATTGGCAATAAAAAAGAAAGGCATTTGCATTTAGGAGCAATTTCAACTAATGCACGATCCCTTTTTTTGTTTGTATTCTTATAATATAGGTAAAATGCATTTATGTAAATTTTAATTCCTTTACAATTTTCTCAATTTCCAATCATAATAAGCAAGTATTCTTACATCAATGATCTGATCACACCCACACTCAAAAAAAAATTGTAAAAATAATTTGCATTTTTCATCTCCTATTACTGTATTTGGTTTTGTACATGGAAAACTATTTGTTTTTCAAACCAAATCTTCTTTAAGTAAAAATACACATACGACATAACTATAATATGAATGTATAAAACAAAATGGAAAATGATATTATAAATTAAAGGCAAAAGAAGATTTTTCGATTTATTTGTGGTGTTTTTACTTGTTTATATATTTTTTATTTGAAGACCATCAAAGTTTTGTAATCGTAGTTACAATTAAAAAATGTAATTATGCAAAAAGTCGACCTGTCACCCCCTGATTCCAAAGAAATCATTTAAACGTGTGTATTTGGGATTTTGATGCCCTTACTCAAGGATGGTTTTGGATTCAGTTCAAAAAAGTGATGGTAATTTATTTTTAATTCAATTTTCACCAAATTTTGACATTGCATATCGATAAATAGCTATTTCAAATTATTTTTTTCAAGGACACTCAAGGAACAGAGTGAAGTTCCAGTTGACCTCGTTTATGTTCAATAAATTATAATTTTTTGTATTATAGGTTTAATTTATAAAGTGGTATCCCTAATTTTGTTTTTATCCAATTTCTAATAAATTTGGAAATGACTTAAAGTCAAAAAAAAGAGTTCTTTAATATTTCCTTATAAAGGAAATTCAAGGTTAAATTATGTGTAATAAAATTTCTTTTTTTTGAGCAAAAACAATTTTAAATATTCTCTTTTACTTCATAAACCGTTTTTTTTTTAATGTGCAACAACATCAAAAAGAGGAATTACATTTCAAGGTCATATTAGTTTTTTTTTCAAGAACTACACAAATTGTTCTTTTAAAATGGCGAAATATTTTTTAGTTTCTTATTGTGTTTTTTTAGACGTTTCACTAAAAATTGAATTTAAACGTCGACTACAAAGTCTTAAATCGCATTCCCTGCCATTTAGCATTTTTAATTTATATTTATGACCCCAAGGGCACATTTAGATTATTGCATTCCGAAATTCTTTCACGCATATATTGTGTTAAAATTGAAAATTTTTTCCAAATATTATGTCAAGGTCATCGGAAAGTTCAAGGTCAAAATGCTTATATCTCCCAAATGCTAAACTTTTTTTACATTTTCTTTCACATTATTGTAGAATTTGATAATATGGAAAAGCTTGATGAGCATTTCAAGATCAAACGTTTAAAATTCAAGGTCATACTTTTTATATCTCAGAAATGTTAAGAATTTTTCAAATTTTTTTTCACATAATTATGAGATTTATAAGAAAATTAAATTGCTAAACATTTCAAGGTCAATTTTAAAACTCAAGGCCATATTTTTATAATGAAAATATTGTATGTAATTCAAAAACTGTGCGTTTTACGGTACTCTTTTGTTCTACATTATTGCTAATCTCAATAAGTATACCAATTTTGGACAAAAATCAAGGTCAAAATTTAGTAAATTCAAGGTCTCATCAACAATCTTTATTTTTATTTTCAGCATTTTATGAGTTGAAACCAACATTATTTTAGAATAAAATTAGGAACGCACTGTTATGGTGCTATTTTAAAAAAGTGAATTTGTGAAGAAATGGAACGTTTATTATTCTTTAAGATTTTATTCCCACGAAAGTTTATTCCGATTTTTAAGACCTCAACAACATTCAAAATCTTCTAATTTAAAAGCACTAACCAATACTTTTCAACTTTAATAATTACTGAAGCTATTTGTTGCAACTTACAAAAGACTTATCGCAATTTTAAACAACTAGGTTTAATCAAAGACTTATGTTTAATGATTCAATACCCAACACAAAATGTCTTTAGATGAAATTAACCAAATTCAATAGTAATTGTCGACAATATGTTATAGCCTTGAATTATGTAACATCTTGTTATTATGAAGCACAATATGTGCAAGTATTTATTATTAAAATAAGTGAAAGTGGTTAGATTAGGCGCGTATGTGTTTTGTCTCAAGAAATGAAGATGATTACGCTAAATTTTAAGTAATAGTCCTAACCAGACTTGAATGAAACAAGTTTGTCTGGCTAATTATGATTCATCGCGCGTTGATAACAAAACTCATAATAAAGCTGGTACACAATTTAAATGATGAACTCTGTTAGGCAAGGCTTAAGATTTTAAAGTCTAACCACTTACCTTGTCTATAATTATTAAATTCCAATGGAGTCTTTATCCTCAATTAAATACATGAGTTTTGTGAGGTGATTTACCAGTTTGATGTTTACACAAACATTTGCGTGTACCCGAAATAGTTAAGAAGTGGGAAGCGTTAGATTGGAATTACAATGTAAAGACGATGATCACAGTTTGTATTTATATTTAAAGATTATCAGTGACCTTCACAAGTAAATATTAGTTAATTTATAAATGTCAATTTAAATTGTTGAATTATCGGAAAGTAAAACCGGTTTTATTATTGTTCTGTGGTGCCAAAATATTTATGATTATAATGACTTGTCGACTCTTTTAAAGCACAACATCCAAGACGTCTGAATTTTTTTATATTGAGACAACATGCAATTAGTCATCTTCACACACCTGCGGCTTGTGAGCTTTTTTAAAGCTTAAAAAACGCTAAATTATAAATGAAACATACAAACAAATACGTCGAAGTTCAACACATTAAATTTTGCAATTTATATTCATTGCGGTCGTGAAGGTGTCAATTAAAGATTATATCATTTTAATTCCCCACCCAATTTTTTGCAGCAACTATTGTGTCCTAACTGCTATGGCACATCGCATCGCTTTAAAGCTGATTTAGTATTAATTCTGCAGTCAAACGTTAAGCGTTTGAAGTATTGTTTCGTTCCCAATTATAAAAAAATTGTTAATCAATAAACAAGTGCGCTACTTGATAAGCAATTGCAATTGCAGTTCGCACTGATAACAATTATTAATGGATAAAAATTGTCATTCAGTCTCATTTTAAAACCCAGTGCTTCAAGTTTATTTTTAAACCGCGCAGTGAAAATGATCAAATTATGCTGCTCAATTATCACCATTCTAATTATAAGCGTATACGGCAAGGAGTCATCATCCACAGCACCACCATGTCCCACACTGACCTCGTGCAAATTACCGGATTGTCGCTGCACTTCCACAGAAACACCGAACCATCTAGACCGTAAAGTGACACCACAATTAGTTATGTTCACATTTGATGATGCCATCACGCTAAGTAATTTCGACTTCTACCAAAAGGCATTCAACAATCGTACCAATCCAGATGGTTGTCCGATTGGGGCAACATTCTACGTCTCGCACGAGTACACTGATTACAGTATGGTGCATCAACTGTACGAGCAGGGACATGAGATGGCACTGCACTCCATTACGCACACTGTGAGTTCACAGTATTGGCGCAATTTGAATCGTGATGCATTGGGACAGGAGTTTTCTGGTGGCCGACAAATGATGGCGAATTTTGCTAATATTCCAGTGGATGCTATGCGAGGAATGCGGTTGCCATTTTTGCAAATGAATGGTGATAAAAGTTTTGATATGATGGACAATGAGGGTATCTTGTATGACAGCTCCTGGCCGAGCATTTCGTTTACTGGTCCGGGAATTTGGCCATACACTTTGGATGGTATGTCGGAACAGGATTGTCCAATCAAGCCGTGTCCCACTGGTGTGCATAAAGGGAAGTGGATTGTGCCAATGACTGCGTGGATTGATCCGAGGGGTGCTCCTTGTTCGATGGTGGATGCTTGTGGGGATTTGTAAGTACAACTTCCTTGTAATTTTTATATTTTAGCATTACTTTAATTATAGTTTTGTGAAAAATAATATTTATCATTAATTGGGTTCATCCTTAGACCCTCTGATTCAGTTGATCAACTCGTGGAAGTCATGAAAACAAACTTCAATCGATTATACACCACAAATAAAGCCCCATTTGGATTCTTCGCTCACGCGGCATGGTTCAGCATTAATGCTAATCACTTTTTGGCCTACGTAAAATTCATTGATTACTTACAAACATTACCGGACGTGTTCATTGTTACCACAGGAGGTGTTGTGGATTGGGTGCGTAATCCGAAGCCCATCGCAGATATGGTGAAAAATGCAAAGTGCAACACACCAAAAGTGCCGCAGTGTGACGTTAATGCGTGTCATTTGTTGAAAGGCATCTCGGACCGCTGGATGACGGTGTGCGGTCCGTGCCCAAAGTCATATCCTTGGATTAATAACCCAACAGGAAATGAAATTAAAAATGATCACGTTTATATGTTCAATAAACTGTAATTTGTTAAAGAGTTTTCATTTCAATATAATATTTGTTAAAAAAAAAACTACATCGCAGGGAGAGCGAGGTGTGAATTTATTACGACCTGATTCAAATTAAGAAAGTGTATCAGGTGGTTATCATGATTACGTCAGAGGTCTGGGACGGAGTTTGTTGTAAATGCTCAAAAATTAAAACGATTTTGACCTCGAAATGTTTAGTTAAAAGTCTTATGGGAAGCTAAAATATTTATGTAAAAATAGTTTCAAAAATATTTTAGGTTCCTTGAAAAAGCGTGACCTTAAACTTTTAGACTTTGACCTTGAAATGTTTGCCAAAGTTCCACAGTTGTTTAACACACCATAATTATACAAAAGAATTGTTTTCATATTGTGTCAGGTTTTTAAGATAAGAGATGTAGTGTAACTCGCTCTTGCGCGAATCCGAAAGATCATTTTAATGGATAAACTATTTAAAATAAACCATAAGCGCAATTTTTAAACACACATTTAAAATTTTATAGAAAAACGTTTTTGACTTAACCTTGAGAGAAGAGACTTTAAAATTAGAAAAATTATGAGAAACCAATACTATTTTATACAACATACAATTACCAAAATTTCAGTCAAGTAGTTTCCGAAAACATCACCTGGAAAAACAAAGAAGATTGTCAGAACATACGGATTTACCAAAACAATCACTTTCTATGCCACTTTTTTAGAGTCAAAACGTTTTTATAAATCACTCTTATTTTTTGAAGAAGAAAAGACAAATTGCTGCAAGAATATGTTACTCCAGTATTATGGTTGGTATATTAAATTTAAAAAAAAAAAACTCTTTTGTTAATTAATTTTATTATATACACATAAAAATGTATATTTGCTTTTTTACTTTTTTTTTTGTTTGTTTGTTTTGTTTTCTTTGTAAACATAAAGGTACATTCAATCATATTAAACATTTTAAAATTGTGTCACCGATTAAAATTTAAAATCCATTCAAAATTAAGAATCCCTAAAATTGTAGTGGAGCATGAGCACAAAACAATATAAAACAAAATAGGTAGGTTTAATGAATTCATGTTGAATTGTAAATCCTGGCGTTTAAAATATTATTTATGTAATACTAATACGTATGTAAGTAGCTTCATTTAAGCGAATAGAAATAAGTTGTAGGCATTTCTTCAACATAACACACATATATGTATAAACAAAAAACAGTTTCACAATACATAATATGTATATCAACGACAATTATTAATTTCCTCAATTTGCATGCGCAGAAAATAATTGTTTAAACAGAATCCAAAAAGGGATAATCATGTTCTTACAATGTTTAAAAATTATCTATATTAAAAATCAACGCCATTTTCAGAGAACAACATAAATTTTCAATGACAAACATAATAAACATTAATTAATTAAAAGTAACTAAATTTATCTACAACACGTCGGAACTAAAAAAAACCCTCATAACTCGTCGAAGCGAATTTGTTAGTTATATAGGACAAAACATGTATAATTCTATTCTTATGGCTAATATCGATTGTAAAGTCAACTGTCCAACAAGTCCCAGTTGTAAGGTCCTGCAAGGCGTGTGATTAAAGAAACAATTAAAACGTACGCGTAGTACTGCACAGTGCTAAAAATCGTTGTATACAAACAAGCCCACCGCATCCTGCACGCGAATACAGAATACTACGCCTGGTCATCCACGAGCAACATTATCTGTTGGGAGGAGCTTTCGATGGGCTCGCGTGTGCACTCCACTTGATGGGCATTCCAGTCTTTGCGCTGGCAAAATGTTGAGCAATAGGGCGTCCGGCGGCACAATGAACACTCCGCCAATGCTTCACGATTGCAATTGGCGCACTGCAAAGTAATTGCAATTTATAGAACTATTATATTTTATGGATCCTAATTTCATACCTTTTTGGTTGCCGCTATGTCGACACCCTGCATTTGATTAGCCATATTTGGATCGTCAACACGCACCGCCAAAATAGCGGCATCACGTTCTCTTTGCAATCTTTCAACTTGATTGCGATGACTCTCCTTGAGGTCCACCATGACTCGCTTAAGATCGTTATGTAGCTTAGCAGTTTGTGCGCACAGTGTTTTGAGGCGTTCCATTGGACTTGTTCCATTCACTGAAGAGACTTCCGTTGTTATAACTTTAGGAAGCAAAAAAATATTACGTTATTTTTATGTTACAGATATTTTACATATAATTTACTCCTTTTTTTTATTGAGAAGGATTGGAAATACTATTTCAGAAAATGTCAAATAGAAGACAAGTAATTGCAATAAAATTCGGATAATATAAACATCTAATGTGTCATGGATAAATAAAAAATTAGGGTTCCCAAATTTTAAGAATTAGAATTTTGTAAGTTATTCTTTAAAAACAAATAATATTATACGAACAAAAAGAATACTCACATTCACATTGATTATTTGATGTGTCCAAGTAATCATCTGAGACATCAAGCCCATCTGCTATCGACGCCCATGTTTCCTCTTTAGTTTGTACAATATTTTGGTCAATTTCACTTTCATCTTCACCCGTTATGCTTGTGCGCTTCTTTTTCGGCTGCTCAATGTCTTCATTGTTATTCATTTGATTGCGCCGTCTTCGCTTATACGGAGTAAATAACCGCACCGGTCCGGACGTCACTAAAAACAACATTTCAAGAAAAGCAAACACATAAATTAACATCACTCCCGTGCTAAGTCAAATACAAATCATACTTGATTCATCATCACAACAAGCTGCACAAGTACAACTGGTGGCGTGTGGCATCAGAATCCGATCGTCGATGAGGGCCTGCAAGCTACGCCCAGCATACCGTATTGACCGCTTCCAATCTTTGCTCGAACCACGTCCACACAAATTCTCAAACTCACTTGGCGTAAACCATTGCTCCTTGTACTTAATGCAACGGCCACGTCCCCCCGATCCCAACTTATTTTTATACAACTCAGCTGTTGTTGTTTTACACCGTATGGGAAGCATCTGTAAGCTGGCTGTTTCACTCCAATTGTTAGTTGTTGTCTGCTCCATATGCTGTTGTTGCTCAATCATTGTGACGGAATCGTCTGTGTTATTGACATCAGCACCAACACCACCACTAGCACTACCACCGGTCACATGATTATGTTGTTGTATAACAATGTGTTGTTTGATGTCTTCATCAACATCGATGGGCGAGTTTGAAATAAAGCCATTACCATCAACGCACAGCATCTGCTTGAAATGGGGCAGACCCTCCGGTGTGATAACATTGAATGAGGCTCCAATGAGTGGCACCTGTACAACGGTGTTACCACCCGCCTCTGTGGCGGTTGCTATCAGCCGTGTTGCTCGGCTAACTGACTGCAATTGAACCAAATAGTGTAAAAAAAACAAACGTTTGCACCACACACTTTAAGTCTATTTTTTTATTTTTTTTTAAACACAAACAAAAACTTTTTTTAATTGCAAATGCACACACAGCACAATAAAATTAATGTTTAATTTTTCATTAAGTTGTGATTAGTTTGAATGGAATATATGAAGTGTAAATTAATGACGCGGCGCCCCACTTTTGACAGCCAATAAACAACAACAAAAAGCATACGCACCACACTGCAGACGACATACAAAATGGAGAATGCACTTTCTCATGCAATGCATGCATACATTGGTAAGAGGGCACAGGGCATAGGCACACTATTTTTCTTGCACACAATTTGTTTGGGACATTGGTTAATTGTAACACGTTTAATGGGCAATATTTAAGACACACACGTACTCATTTCCAGGTGGTTAATAGCCGTATTTACCTGATCGCCATTTTCTTGTTCGCTTTCTACTTCGTTGGCAGCAAGTTGTTCGGCTTCGGTTATGTCCGTCAATGCGAGATCCGACTGGTTTTCTTCCATGACCGGGATCACCCGAAGCGGTCGTCTCTCAAACGTCAAATTGTAATTGCGCTGGGCGGCCGAGTTTTTCACACCGACTATCAGGCCACAATTTATATTGCGAATTGATTTTATATTGTGTGAATTATGTGAACAGCGATATGTCACAAAAAATCTCTCCGCGCACTCACAAACATATGCATGACATGCATATAGGGGGGTAAAAGGCACCAAATTGATATAACAGCAGTGACAGCTGGAAAAAGAATTTCTAACCCATTATTTGTGGGATGGTTCGAATGTTACCCATAGTTGCCTGTAGCTGGCGCTAATTGCCTCATTTTGTTTTAGACGGCGCGCAATTTAAATGTTTGATTTAGTAATGTGCTGGAAATTGTAATTGCCAATTAATCAAATAATTTTGGTGTCATTTTTAAAAGTTCTTGTATTTCCAAAAAATATTGTTTAGGTAGCCAACCTAATTTTCGCGGAGCCAAATTTTATTTATTTTTGATATCATTTTGTATTGCATCATTCTTTTATTCACTACATCCTGGTTTCTGAAAGATTTTTTTTTCGGAATCCATTTTGCTTATTATTTGCAATGACGCGGAAGCTTTTAAAGTTTAAATTCTTATCGATGAATATATTCTTAAAAATTATGGCGGCTGTTAACTGTCAAAGGTTCTAAACCTTTAAAAAATACTCTTTTTAAATTTTCGTGTAAAATCACGGTAGAATGATGAAAATAATGCTCAGCCAGGAACGTAATACCTTGTCAAATGTTATTGTACCGTGTTTTGTACATTTAAAAAATGTGGGATGCGTAGACTAGAATAAGACGAGATATTGTGCAAGACATTCGTCAAATTTCATAAAAAGTCTTTATTAAATATAATTTAAACTATTTAAAAAAAATGGCATCGCAGGGAGAGCGTGAATATTTCCCATTTTTGTTCTCCCATACAAGAAAAACATTTTTTTCTCAACCTTGAAGCATCTGACCTTGAAAAATCAAAAATCGCCTCGTTATATTTTTCTCTAATATTTTGCAAAAAAATTTCGTACAAATCGGTCCAGTAGTTTAGTCTTGGGGTCGTATATAAATTTAAAAAAAAACGGTAAGTGACAATGAAATACAGCATTTATTTTTTACGTCCTTTACAAATACAAAGAATGATAACTAAATTTGCTACTCCCAATAAGAATATTAACAATAGCACCAAACTCTGGTGTGCATTAACAAAACACCATCCTTTTTTAATTGTTGATGACGTCTTCAAGTATAACAAATCGTCATATTATCTAAAAAGTGCATAAACATACAAATTGTGTCCATTAAAAGAAATATTAAAAAAAAAGAACCCCATTTCTAATATAAAGGCAATAAAAACTCCCCCAACATGAAAAAAAAATTCGCCATCCACATCAGCATTTTACATTTTAGACGATCTCTTCAACTGCAAGGCAACTGTCAACATATCGCCAAGACTTTGGCTAACATTGGAGAAATTCTTAACAGCACGCTCCTGAATGAATGCAGACGCATTGATCAAATGGCTCGACATGTTTTCGACCAAACGTTTGCGCTCGTCAATTGTCAGCACAGTGTTCCAGAAGTCAGCAGCTTGAGCGTAGTTATCATCACGATCGCCATCGTTCACTCTGTACACATCACCACTGGCCTTGAATGGTGGCTCCAATTTCAAAGTACGTGGATCACTTTCGGGACCACCAAACGAATTTGGATAGTAATTTGGTGCACCACCTTGATTGTTGGTAACATTCATGGGACCATCACGCTGATAATTCTTTACAGAAATCTTGTATGGACAATTCACTGGCAATTGCAAGTAATTAGCACCCAAGCGATGACGATGGGTATCGGAATAAGCAAAGAGACGCCCCTGCAACATCTTATCGGGTGATGGTGCAATTCCGGGAATCAAGTGGTTTGGACTGAATGCAATTTGTTCCACTTCGGCGAAATAATTCTCGGGATTGCGGTCCAACACCAATCGACCAACTGGAATCAATGGGAATTGACCATGTGGCCAAACTTTAGTTAAATCAAATGGATTGAATTTGAATTTCTCCGCCTCCGCAAATGTCATCACTTGAATGGACAAGTTGTATTGTGGAAATTGACCATTAGCAATAGCATTGTACAAGTCGCGAATAGCATAATCTGGATCCGATCCAGCTAGTTCATCAGCTTTGGCCGCCGACAAGTTCTTAATACCTTGATTAGTTTTATAGTGGAATTTGCAATACACCTGCTCCTGCTTAGCATTAATCAATTTGAATGTGTGACTGCCATAGCCATTCATGAAACGGTACCCATCGGGTGTACCACGATCGCTAAACAAGAACAAAGTCTGATGACATGTCTCCGGACGCAAAGTCATAAAGTCCCAGAACATATCGGGATCCTTCAAATGTGTTGTTGGATTACGTTTTTGGGTGTGAATAAAACTCGGGAACAGTATGGGGTCACGAATGAAGAAAATGGGTGTGTTGTTGCCAACCACATCCCAAATACCATCCTCGGTGTAGAATTTCACAGCGAAACCACGAGGATCACGTGCTGTATCAGCGGACCCAGATTCACCACCCACCGTGGAGAAACGGACGGCAATTTGTGTACGCTTGCCAATCGTGTCAAACACTTTCGCAGCTGTGTACTTCGAGACGTCATGGGTCACCTCGAAATAACCAAAAGCGCCTGCACCTTTGGCGTGCACAACACGCTCAGGGATGCGCTCACGACTGAAGTGGGCCAGCTCATCCATAAGATTGGTGTCCTGCCATAGCAATGGACCGCGTTCGCCCACAGTTAGGGATGCTTCGCGGTTGCCAATTGGGTTTCCAGAACTCGTACGAACGACATCGGATTCGGCCTTTAATGAAAACAAAAAAGGGGGGGTTTTAATTGAAAAGCATTAACCAAAAATATATGCATAGTCGCAAAAATAAAAAATAAACAAGTGTAGTGTAGCGCATTAAAATAGCGAAAACAGAAAACCGGTTGAGTGAACGAGTGAAGAGGAAAAACCAAGTCAGAGAATGCATTTATTGTTTAAACAAACACAAAGTTCTACATCGTCACAAGTTAAAGTTAATAAACAAAAAGAGAACGCGTTTGAATTACATAATTTGCCATTTTTTGCACGTTAATTTTATTTTATTGCAGAATCGGACACCATTTCAATAAAATATGACCTTTCAGAAGTAAATACAAAACACAATAGCAGTTGTTACGATTTCTAATTATTTTGTTGGTTTGATAATAATTAAATGAAAGTGATTAGCAAGTCAATAGCCAAAACTGTTTTGAAGGCTTATTGATTTTTAATAGATTGTATCACAGAGTTAAGTCTATTGCAATTGTACTGATAGCCTCCAAAAGTAAATTATTAATGAATCGCAAAAAAAAATCAAAAACATATAAAACAACTATTTAATTACCTAACAGGAATCAACCACTAGCTAATTAAGTCACAAAGGAATTAGCATAGCTCTGATTTTAAAAACGGGATGTCATTAAAATAGTTGGTTGATTAATAGATAATGTCAATCTCTGTCGATATAGTTTTAAAAATGTTTAATCTTTTCAATTGTTAGAGGTAATTGAACTACAAGATATAAAATACTTAAACAATGGCATTTCCCATAAAAACCACTTAAACTATTGATTTACTTAAAACGTGACCAAAGGCACAAGTTATCTACCACCCAGTTAAATCGATTTATATAATATCATGTTTTCAAATCATTTTAAAACTTACACGCTAGGGAATGTAACATAATACTTTATCCTCGATGTTAAAACGTTTCCAAAACCCAATAAAAATAAGGGTTTAAAAACTAAATTGTGGCGATATTTTACTAAACCACTTTTTGGCCTTGCAATAAAAACTATGATCTTGAAATTTATGTTTGTCTATTTTGGTTTTCCACAAGTATCGAAAAATTGAAAACAAACAGATTTTACCAAAACTTGTATGACCTTGAAATCTTTTGTAAAATTTTAGAAATTTTAACTGCTAATTCGTAAAGACTTAAGTGCTAAAATTTTCAACATTTTTATTTAAAAAAAAATGATTTATGACCATAACTTAATCTTCAGTGAGTGTAATAAAATGAATTAAAACCCAGATTTTAATCAATGCTGACTCAGAACTTGTTTTCTTATTTTTATATTCAAAATAATTCTGTTCTACAATATCTATTCTCGATTTATAAAAACAGACACAACCGCCAAATTTACAGTTACCAAATTACGGACATTAAAAATAATAAAGATCCAATTTCTTTCAATTTTTTATGAAATTTTTAATGAAATATTTTCCAAATTATATATTGTACCAAAAGAATAAAAACAACGCATTTCTTATTTTTTTACTTCACTTAATGCATCACGTTTTTTTTAAATTGAGACATGATTACAAAACTTACGTTTCTTTACGCTGTTCGACAAAAAAGTGAAAACAGACAAAAAAAGTTTAACACGTCTCACTATCTACAAGTAAAGATTAGATTTAATTTAAGTAACCGCAATAAATCAATTAAATCAAAAAGGAATGAAAAATCTATTTATGGTTTTTGTGATTAAAATACACAATTGTTATGCCTTGCTATCTAAGTTAATTTAATTTAAAAAAATGATTATTAAAGTTATTGTGTAACATTTTGGACTATAATAAACAATTTTTTTTATTAAACAAAAATTTCACATTCTAATAAACTCGTTTGTAATTAAGAAATACAAACCAACGCAATTTTAAAATTCATAAAAACAATGCAATAAGATTACGATAAAGTAAGGCTATCAATGATTACAACACCACATTAATCTGTATAGTTAAATATTAAGTACGTTAACTTATTATAGTGGCATAGGGGGCAGGCGAATCTTATCAAAAATGGAAAGAGCAAACAAATATGATAAGATGTCTTATCATACTGATGCATTACACTCTTTGATAACAGATATTTTCGGCCGGCCGCACAGATTAAAAGTCGACAAAATTAAAGCATTTTTGCAATTTCAACACAACGCAAATAACATTGAATTCACCTTTGCTATTTTGCCACACACCGTTGCAGTAACGGCTATATTGTCATGGTGTAGGCGATTATTATTGTTATTGATGGCGGAACGTTGACAAATATATTTTATTATGCGTAAATAGAAAAATGACCAATCAAACCAATGCATTATTTAAAAAAAAAAAAGTTTAATACTTCTGCATAATAGATAACCGGTAACAGTTTATATTTAAAAACGTATTTATACTTTATTCTTTAAAAGAAAATGAAGATTACGTTCATATCAAATTTAAAGCAGTTATTTTTTGTAATAAAATTTTTTATTGCTTATTAAATAATTGTGACCGCAATTTAAAATGTCAAACAATTAGCCGTCGTAAATAATACAAAATATATATTGTATTGTAATAAAAAAAATCAATTAAATAATTATTATCTTTTATTCAATTGATTATTAATAAGGCTCAATATCGTGGCTATTTTTAATTGGATGGTAAAACGCAAATTTATAAACCAATACAATACATTGTACAGTTGTTGCGTGTTATAGTTCTAAAAGTGCAATGTAACGGCCAATTTACAATAATTGGACATACAGTTCAGGTAACTGTTTTGTTAAAAATGTATAATCTTTAAAATGTTGTTAGATAACAGTATTGCGCAACTATGTTGCAAAAATATTACATTTTGTTTACAAAATTAAAGTATTAAATTATTTATTAGCATAAAAACAAGAATCAATATCCGTCTCGTAGGGTAAATATGCCAGTAGTCGCACAGACCACAGTTAACTTTTTTTTTGACTTCAAATTAAATTAATTCGTAGGAATTAAAACATATCCGTTAACAATTTATTTAAGAAAATTTAATTCTTTTTCTTGTTATAAACTTATTTATTCAATTTTAATGTTTGTTTTATTTGTGTATTTTAAATTACGGAAAAATTTATTTTCTCCAGACACGAAAATTTAATTATCAAACAATTTATTTCTAGTCTCCCGACTGATTTATTTTTCATGGAAAAAAATTCTCATTTTATCCATTATTTGGCTAATGAATGGAAAAAAAACTTTTGCATAAAAAGAATAATAAAAACAAAATAAAAGCGATTTATTGTTTAAAATTAATAAAAAACTTGACTAAAATTTTTAAAATCTCAACTGCTCTTAATCAACTGAAACCAGCAATGAACAACCATTCTAATTAATTATTTTTTGCAGTTACTTTAGAATAGAGTAGCAGAATATATTTCAATAAATTGGAATACAAAAGAAAAGTTAATTTGCTTATTATGGACAAAACATTAACAAATATAAATAATAATAAAACTGGAACTGTCCGGCAACTAACATATTTAATCTCGATATAATTTAGAAATTACATTGCAGGGAAAGTGACATAATACTTTGTAATCGAAGTTATTTATTTTGAAGGCGTTCCCAAAAAATAAAATTTGTTAAAAAAAAATTATGACGTAGTTTTTGGCCTGGAGACCATAATCAGTTGTGCAAAGATCTTTATTTCGTTAAGAGCAACAATTAAATATTTATCAGATTTTTTTCGGAAAAATTTTGTTTAATGTTTTTTTTGCAGTTAAAATTTATAAAAAATAATCAGTATTAAAAAAGAAACAAAAAAAGCTCTGCACAGTTTCAAGTTTATTACTGTAGATTTTTTTATTTATTTGTAACGGGATTATTTTAAATTGAAATCTCTAATCTGGGCATTACAAAGTAAAAATTGTTAATCATGTAACTTGATAGTGGCTCAATTAAAAAAATCCTTCATAATTAAGAATTTACATCATTCTTTCTTAATCAATTTTTGTTACAAATTTTATACAATAATTATTAAAAAAAAGATTTTAATCATTTGATTGAGCAGGAGTTGTTTTAAATTATGTTAAGTTACCATGGCAAATAGATAATTCAAAATTGATCAAAAAGATTTCGGCTCAAATTTTAGAAATCTCAATTAATAAAATTTGAATGAAAAGAAAACAAAATATCACCAAAAATACGTAAAACTGTTTTGATTAATGTTCTATTCATGTAATTAAAGATTTTACAGTTCAGATAAAAAGCAACGTTACATAATCCGTTTAATTACATTGCTAAGGACTTAACTTCCATTTCGTTTCATTTTTAAATACGCGACTTGTTTCACCAAATTTAAATGAACTCATGTCTCATGAGTCATGACAATTACTGAACTATTAATACATTTATTTTTAATTACAATGAACGGTTCCAACCTGGAACAGGCTGTTATCAACCAATGTATTCATGGATCAAACGTGTTTTAATTAATTAAAAATGAAGTATCAATTAAAGGTTCCTAGAATAATAACAATAAAGTGTCGAAAGTTTTTATTGTTGTAATCTAATCACTACATATATAACATTAGGGATTATCGACTGAAATGAACAATCAAAATCATGCCACTTTTTCAGCCAACGTATTATATCATCAATGTTTAATTAGCACCAATAATCGTCCCACAGCCATCACATCAAATACAATATCTAACTGTAGCTCGTTAGACCATGACATCTAACTGTAATTAATGGCTAATAGATTGGCACACCAGAGAATGTGTGAAATGAAATTATCAACAAAAAATAAAATCATAAAAAATTTAATAAAAATGATGGTTGAAGTTTGCACCAGTGGTTTTGCACCGTATCAAAGAATTATTGATAACAACATTTATTTTTAAAGCTATGCAACAAATTACTTTAGATCATCGTCTTCACCTTTCACTATGCGATTAGATAATTTGTTTGTTTCTATACTTTAAGCCGCTTAAATGTGCGTCACTTTTTTTTAATGCTGAAAGTAATGAGAATGTAATTTTGTTTTAAATTTTTGCAGCCATTTTTTGGAAGCTAATAAAGAATCAGACATTAAAGTGCAAAACATTTAATTAGTCGTTAAAATGCAAAATCAAATAATTGCATTTGATTAAAACAGAATAACATTTTCCCAAGATTGTGGTTTTAAGCATCGCAGCACTCGCTCCATCTCAAGGTAAAGTCACAACATTAAATTACTTTGCCATTTATTTACTAACATAAGAAGCACAACATTGTAAATTGAATTGAATCTGTGCCACGTCAATGAACTCTCATTACCTATCCAATACCTATAGCAGTAAATAACAACATTGCAGTGATTCTTTTCCATTGAATATTTCCACATGCTGATTGTGGAGCACTTCGATATCATTATATTTATAGTTTTATTATGTTTGTGCGCTTGTGTCTTTGGCTTATGTGTTCATGACAAAAGCATAAAACTCGTCCAGACACACGTTTAAACATGCGCTGCAACAACTTTATGCGCGCACCGGTATTTGTGACGTATATATTATGTGGCGATTGGAGAGTGGGATGCCGGTTTGGGTGTAAAAGCTGAAGAGGCAACTAAAACCAGATTTCCGAAAGAACAACAAAATGTGCGGATGGAAAGTTGCTAGTAATATCAGAAATTTTATGTATTTAGGTACGCAATATGCGTATTGCCGTTAAATGTTGCATTGCATAAAAACGTGCGTTTGTGGAGAGAAAAAAAAGTTCAACTGAATGCAAAAGGTAATAAAAAGATCAAGTATGAGTGCGTGCGCTTCATTCAATGTTGTTAAGTTATAGGCGATAGCGTGTATTTAAAGATTTATTGTTTTAAAAACTGAAACTTCAAACACAAATAAATCATATTATGTTATATGTTGTTTTCACAAATAATAAAAATTGCTATTGTTTAATTTTAAATTAGTTTTGGAATATGTAAGTATGGTTATAATCAATATTTGAATTCGATTAGATACAAAAGAAATCCGAAACAATTAATAAAAGCAAATAAAAAAATACAATGTAAAATGAACTTTGTTGTAATTAACAATTATTTTTAATTGGGGTCAAATTAACTAATACCGTTTTCCAAACAAATACTTTTTTTTTTGTTAATCACTTGAACGTAATCAATTGTCTGCTACTAATTTTTAATAAATTGACTTTTTCAAAATTAAATCACAAATTCCGAATAAGTAGCATACTTTACATTTATAAACATTTAAGGGTGACAATAAAAACCTTTGCTTAAATGTTCTTATTCAAAACTTATCACAATTTTTTCTTATTAATTTTATTTTTTTTGATAATAAAAACTACTTTTTTTCTTTTGTATTGTAGTTTTTATCACTAATTTAAAATACAAAATTCTGATGTTTAGAAAATAATGTAATTACACTTTAATTTAAAGGCACTTAAAAATTTTTTTTTTGAAAATGGAATTTTAAACATTAAATTATAATGATCATTCTTTCGGCTCAAATAAAGTTCACACATTTTTCTGAATTTTATGTGTTTTTTTTTTCAATATCAAATCCGAAAACTCTTAAAAAATCACACTGTTTTACCAACCAAAAACGGTTTTAAAAAATGTGCTTTCACAAAAAAAAAGTTTCATTTTATTTTCTAAGACAAAAAAAAATTTAATGTAATAAACTTCACATTAAATATTTTTAACGTGTTATCTTTTTACAATTTTGTTCTTCAAAAACCAGCCATAAATTCCACATTTTGGTGGGCGTTTCCTTAAGAGCCAACTTCACTGACATTTATTTTAACAACCATGGTTACATTTTTAAAAAAATGTTGTCTTAGAAAATAAAATGAAACTATTTTTTTGTGAAACCATATTTTTTAAAACCGTGTTTTAATTTTTGTGGTTGTGACTGTTGATAAATTTATTTATTTTAAATTACAAAATTCTTATTTATTGTTTTCGTTTTTTATTATTTTATGATATCTTTTAAACATGAATATTTATTTATTTTATTTTATCAAAACAAAAAAATTAGAAGGCAAAAAAGTAAACACTGACTAGAACTCTAGAATACGGTGCAAATATATTTTAAAAGATATTAAACACTCAACTAAACAGTACAAAAACAAACATAAAATTACCCAGGCAGATAAAAAACTTTTTGAATATATCTTTTACAAACAAACAAGAATGAAAGTTGAAGTTGAAAATTTTGTTAACCTTGATTCTTGAATGTATTGAATGTTTGTCATTAATTGCATTTAGCAGTCGCGTTCTCTCTGACACCAGCCAGTGGCAGTATCACTGTATTATATTCTTATTCATTCATTTCATTTTATGTATTTACATTTTGCAAATTTTTTATACGCCCGATTATATATTTAGAATTTCAGAAAACATTCAAAGCAAAATACACAACTAGTTGTTTTGCAATTCAAATGATTAAAACACACTGTTTCTGTTTTACCGGCAGCTTTGCTACTCGCTTAACATTCTACTGGTGACTTAAAAACAACGCAGTTCCGACTGATATGTGCATACAGGAATAACGTTACAACTTATACCAATATCTTAAAAGTTTCTGCACTTTGGTCTTTTAACATCCAACTCATAATGATTTTTGAAAAATCAACATGCCCCATTCTGAGGACCCTAACATTCACTTGTTTATCTCTAGAAGCACCAGAAAAACGTGGGGAATTAAAATGTGACACTCACCTTTTGAGTAGCCCTCTTGGCAAGTTGGTTATCGGCTGGAGTACGCTGAGACATTTTGGATTACTTCTTATGACCACAAAATGAATTGAAATGTTTTTTTTTTTTTAATTTGATTATTACCGCACTGTGTCGTACAATATTCTGATCAAATGATGACAACCGCCCGATGTTTGCCTTTTATAAGCAATTGTTGATATCAATTTGTTGTTTCACTTGTTTTGTGCAATGTATTCCAGGCGGGGTTGCCAAATTGAACAGAATCAAGTTTATATGACTAATATTAGATATACATATATTAACAATTTGACAGTCATGAAAAGCGGCACATTTAAAAAATGTAATTTCTTAAAATAAAAAATTAGGTTCATTCGCTATTTTTACAAAATTTATACAGCAGACATAAATACAAACTTTAATTATATTGCAACTAAGACTTATTTTTCGAATCTTTGGGAACATCCTCCTCTAAATTGAGTTTAAAATCCAGCGGCTTATCAAACCCCATTATTTTGACGTAGTGATTCGGATCTGGGAACAGTGCAGGATCCACAAAAAGTGAAGTTTTCTTGACTAAAAATGTTGAAAACATTCCAGGTACTTCCGGAACAACAACATCTTCCAATTTAAATTTAAGCTAAAATAAAAAATAATAATTAATTACAATTATCGAACCATAAAATCAATGTTAAAGATAATTATTGCTGAATATACCCTTTTCTTCATCAAAAAGAATGATATTGTGTTGGCCTCATACTCCTTAGTCTTCTCGGAATACAACAACTCCGTCACATACTGTCGTGTAATAAAATGCAGCAAAAACGGTGTAACAAATGTAAATAATCCCACAAATCCGCACATAAAAATGACCATTGGTGTGCCACCAATTTTAGACCCTTGTTCAATGAGCAGAGGCTGGGCAGCAATACCCACTATACTCGTCGTCAATGAGAACACTTTCACTGCCTTCATTTTGGGTGTCAATGATCCATAGTAAATTTGTTTCATGTCCGATTCAGCGCCGGTGGTTAGGTGTCGGCTCAACACTTGGGATTGTGTGCTCAGCACTCCGTGGAATTTGGGCACATAACCTCTACAGCTGTTGAAAATCTCAAGGGGATTTACTTTTGATGTTTGACGGCTGCACACCAAAATGTTACGAATTGTAAACATTTTTGCTTAATTTAAATTTTCTTTTGGTTTTATTTTTGTCTTAATTATGTATTTAACATTTAATTGAAGTTGCGTTTTTTATTTAATTCCTTATTTACAAGTCAAGTGTCATATATTGACAGTTCACCGTTCAATTTATTGTTATTATTTCATTATTTGTAATTCTGATTCTCAACACTGGAGGCAGCACAAGCCAACTGACGTAAATACCGTTATTTTTTACAATCTACAAAAACATATCACTTACTAAATTACTTAAGAAAATGTAATTCGTTTTCTTATTATAAACTTTTTTTTTTTGCTACTAATGTTTATTTTATTTGTTTATTTAAAATTACGGAAAATGTGTTTTTTACTAGTCTCCGGACAAAAAAAATTTAGTTAAAAAAAGAATAACAAATACAAAATAGTGATCTATTGTTTTAAATTATTAATTTAACTCGACTTAAAATTTTAAAATCACAACTACTTTCTATCAACTGAATTCTGAAACCAGTCATGAACAACAATTCTCTCCGCTGTCATTTTTTGCAGTTACTTTAGAATAGAGTAGCAGAATATGTTTCAATAAATTGGAATACAAAAGAAACGTTATTTTGCCTATTATTGACAAAACATTAACAAAGCTTGTCTGAGTAGTGGAACTGTTCGGCAACTAACATTTTTACTCTATATAATTTAGAAATTACATTGCAGGGAAAGTGCCATAATACTTTGTAGTCAAAGTGATTTATTTTGAAGGTGTTTGCAAAAAATGAAATTTTGTAAAAAAAATAGTATGACGTAGTTTTTATATAATATTTATTGTATTTGAACTTACCAATATTTAAATATATTTAATGAACAACCTTAAAAAAAATGTAAGCCTTTGACAGAGCCTTTACTTGATCCTAAAAACAAGACCTTGAAACCAAATCACTTGCCAAAATTTGAGCTAGCCCTGACCTTTTTTTAAAAAAAAGTACTTTACCTTAAACTTAAGTCAGACCTTAAAATAAAAATATTATTTTAATAATATAAACACGGTTGGTTTACATACGCAATGCATGATCTGTATTATATTATTATTCTTGATCTAAATTACAAAAAAAAAT
This sequence comes from Sylvicola cinctus, assembly GCA_963854165.1. Classification (NCBI taxonomy): domain Eukaryota; kingdom Metazoa; phylum Arthropoda; class Insecta; order Diptera; family Anisopodidae; genus Sylvicola; species Sylvicola cinctus. The sequence continues at coordinate 39,755,117 of OY974084.1, forward strand.
CCTGAAAGAAAATGATTAAAAAGTAAATGAATTAACAACGAGACAATATGTTTTTTGAACGTATATTTAATTAATATACTCCCACCAATACAATATCGTGATTAATGTAATCAGTATTATTTTATACATTCAAATAAATTACATGTGCAACATGATTATGTTTTTTTTTTGTTTTATGCATTTTTTTTTTGCTGTTGTCTAATTTCATTCCATTTTTATATAGGTTTCATTGATTTATTAAGTAATATGTTTTTGTATATATATAATATATTCAAATGTACACATAATAAAAGTATGACCAGTCTGTCTGACAATAGAATATAATATAATGCAAACAATTTGAAACAATTGTGCAACCTAAAGTCATGTTGTCACACAATAATTCAAATGTACAAAAATCAGCAGATGATTGGCCAATTATATAATGTCTGAAGTAATTATTATTAATTTTTAAAATTAATGACAATTAAGTGTTTTGTTTGTTTTGTTTTTTTTTATAATATTCACAATTATTATAATTTATAATTAATTAATTATAATCATAAAATTATTATTAATTATAGATTAATATTTTTAAACAAAGTGATTTACATGAGATTGATTCAATGAATTAACATTCCGCAAAGTGTCTTAACATTGTTAATCCTTTCAAATAAATTCACTTTTTTTTAAATTAATAGATTCAACTAAGTATGTGAAATTGGTTTTAGGTAATATTTAGGTAAAGAACAATTTGTTAGAAATTGTTTTAATTAATTATAAACAACAGAAAAAATCACTATAAATTCCAAAATCAAATCAATGGAACCCTTATTAACATATACACGACGTGTCTAAATTACAATTTGTCTAGGTTGTTGCAATTTTTTAAGCTAACATTTACAATTACAATTTGATATAATGTAATATAATATATATATTGTATATAAAATCTTGATAATAACACCAAGAAAGCGCAAATTATGTTCAATCATTTGTAACTACATAATTGAATTGATAAATAATAAAGTAAAACAAATCAAATCTAGCCAACACAATTTTGTTTATTTATAAAAATATGTCTGTTGATTTTCTTTAAGAAAAATAATCAATGTTAGGACTGTTACAAACTAGTTACACTCTGTTTTCATTTCAACAATTACTACAACATTTATATGTTTATAATGCATGCATTTCCATCACCCCCCCCCCCCCAAATCTCGATTAATCAACACAAAAAATCGCCAATCAATTTCAGAGAAGGTAAATACACGTTTTTTCTATATATATATATATGCACGTTTATGTATATTTTTAGGTATATAATTTTATATTAGATTATTATGTTTTAAATGTTTGTTTGTTTTTTTGTTTTTTCTTTAAATCTAGTATTGCAATGCTTTCTAAAACACACACTTATCAACACTTTACATGAATTTTTGTTTTTTTAAATTTTAAATGTAGGTATTTTGAAAGTGTATATATTTGCATGTATTTAATTAGAATCCCCCCAAGAGGCGGTAGAGGATCAAAAATTTAGAAAATCTTCGGCAAAATTCAGTTTTTAAATTACTATAGACAATTATATCGTATTTAGATGAAATTGTATGTACCAATTGTGTGCTTTTGATATTTTACGTTTGAAAATCATGTTTGCAACGATAAATGCATTTTCAAGTTGTTAAAAAATAACGGAACTAAATTAAATGTCAGAAATTATTGAATGTGAAAAATTATTAAATGGAAAATCATTCAGTTTTTAATCAAAACACTTGTTTTTAATTGAATAATAAAAAAGTTTCCTTCACGAAAGCTTAAATAGACTACATTTCGGAGTTTTAAATCCATTTCGTTGAATTGAAATTTATTTTATTTAAAAGCCCAAATGTAGTCTAGTAAAGCTTTCGTGAAGGATTTGCAGTTTGCACTTATGAAAATTATAGTTACTTGAAATTTAATTTAAAACATTTTTAAAAATACCAAATTATTTTCTTAAAATTTGAATTATTTTAACCAACATTTTTTAAAAATATTAAATCATTTATTTATTTTAAGTCATTTTAAATGATTTTCAAATTGAAATTAAGTCACCTTAAATCATAAAAATCATATTGCATTACTGTTTAATTTTAAAAAATACCATAATTATTATATGAAACCAACATTTATCGTCATTAAGATGTTTCACATTAAATGAATGTATTGCATTTGACAAAACATTGCACACAAAAGGACGTACATAACTAGAATAGATAAACATCAAGAAATAAGCGCGATGTAATTAAAATTACATTACATACACGGTGAGAATTTTAGTTAATATAAAAACCAACTCATTTATGTTTTTTTTTTATTATTATTTGTTTGCTTTTTTTTTAATTCGGGTGGAAAAACCAACAACACATTCCATTAATACATAATAATATATTCATGTGTTTTAATAATTATATACTTTTTTTGTAGCTGTAAAGTGATTGTCTCTTCATATCTCACACACACGTACATCTACATTTATTTTTTATAATATGTTTAATTATGTTTGTTTTAATTTTATGAATGGTTTGTGGTTAAGATTTCAGCATTCGCGAGGAACTATATAATATATTTCTATATGTTTTTATTTTTTATCATTTTCTTCTTTAAGACAATCATAATTTAACATTGAGAATAATTTAAAAACAAAAACAAAATGGTGGAAAACTTAAAATATTGACCGCGTTTCTTTTTTATCAATTTATATCGTTTTTTTTTGTTTGTTTTTCTTCTTCAATTTGATGTTTTAAATATATATTTAATTCTGGGGGATACCTTCAACATGAAGGAGTTCATTTAATTAATTAAGAATTAGTTTTTTTTTGTTTTTGTTAAAAATTGATACATTTCATAAAAAGAGTATCATCCACTAATAAAATGGTAATAATAATGCTATACATGTAATTGAAAGTGAACAATTAAGTAAGAATTATATGACAACATAGTTTTTATTTTTTAATGCACAAATTTAGTTGAATTGTATGTTGTTTTTTTTATACAAAATGCACTTATAAAAATGGATATTAATTGGTTTGGTAAATTTAAGTAATAAAGATTAACAAAAACTAATTATATTTTCAAATAACAATCAACAACTTAATAAATTTAATATAAATAATATGAACTCAAATTAATCGCCATCATTTACGCCGTGTAAGTAAAAAAGGATGTTGAATTTAATAAAAAGAAGAATTCTCTTAGTTTTGTGTTATGTATTTTAATGACAGCAATTTTAAAACAACTGCAAATGCATTAATATATTTTTTATTTAAATTAATTGGGAATTTAAACAAAAAGGACGAATTAACTTTTTTCTGTCATTACTTTATTTCATAATGAAATAAAAGTTAATAGAAGAATTACTGTTAAATCCAAACAATACTAAAAAATAATAGGATTTTTTTTATTTATAATTTAGTATTAATTGGATTTAAAAGTAATTATTTTTAATTAATCAGATCAGTTTAATTTTACTTGTTGAAATATGATGTCCTTTCAAACCATGAACAAAAATCCAATACTTTTTATTTAAATCAAACAAAACATTGAAAGTAAAACCAAATTAACATCATTCATTATTATTTAATCCTTCACATTATTATAGCAACAGATCAACAAGGACAATAATTATTGCAAAAACAAAAAATTGAAACTCTTTAAAACATAATAATAACAGATTAACAATCCATTAATTTCACACGATAAACAGTACTTAATAACGTTCATAACCACTCCATTTAATCACTAGAATTGAAGAACAATAATTAATTAATTAATTAGTCAGTATTTTGGGGATTAAAGGGAGATTTAAGGACAACAATTAATTAAATAATTAATTATTACAGTGTAATTAGGTATAATATACATCCGTGTTTTTTTTCATTCATATTTTTTATTATTATTAGTTAGTTATAGGGTTTATTTTCTTATTACAAACAGCCAGAAAATTCTAAAAATGTTAACTCATTTCTTCATATTATACAAGTTGTGTATTTTATTTTTATTATTAAATTTATATTATTTTGCTTATTTTTTTTTGTTTTGTTTAACTCGTTTTACTTGAATTTTTTTCCAATTTATCAGCATCATCTTGTTTCAATATATATAATAATATGATCATAAATATATAATATATATAATTTGTTTTCTTTTTTTATTTTTTATTTAAATATGTTTAATAGACCCCATGAAACTGGAGACATGTTAACTCTAAATTTCACATCACATGTTGAAAAAGTATGTTATTTCAGTTTTTTATTATTTTTTTCCATTTATTTTAATAATCCTTTTACCATATCCTTGTTGTTTTGCATTATTATTTTTTTTTCTCATTTGTTTGTCTGTTTGTATTTTTTGTTAAGTTTTTCTTCCTTTATTCAAAAAATAAATCTCATCGTTATGTTATAGTTTGAATATAATGTTCCAATGGTTAATTATGGTTTATGACTTAAAATAATGATTTACAACATCCTGGTTGTAAGCTTTAAGTGGCTAGCAATTCGGCTTAAGCATTTCACGTTTAATTGGCCAATTTTACACTCAATACAAAGAACAATGTCCTTTTTATTTTTAAAATCAGTATACATAAAATATGAATATAGTCAAAAAATCCTGACAGAGAAAACATCCTGCAGTAAGGACGGACGCAAAATTGTTATTAAAATGTTTGTTCTTAATTGTAAATTGAAAATTCAATTGATGGTTGCATTTTCTGCTCAATAATTTTTTCTTGCTTTTAAATTGGGCTGATTTAATATTTAAAATTGTGTTTATTTTTATTTAAAGAATTTCGCGTCATTTCAATACGATAAGAAAATAGACTTTCTTGAGAAACCAGTGAAATATTTTAATTTTTGCTATAGTTGTTTGTAATCATATTTTATTGCATTTTAGTTAATGACTTAACTATTGTACAGAGTTAGCAATTAATAAAATTACTTAATTTGCTGCATTTTGTTTAATAATTACGAATATTTTAGAATCTTTTCATTTTCCTGAACCAAACCTACATATTATAAAAATGAAGGCAAGCCGAACTATGTGTTTGAAATTATCTATAATTATTATACTTTATTTATTAGAATAAATAGTTTTGGCCTGCATGAAACACCCGCCATTGCAACTGTTTTTGAATTTTGACAATTTAACTAAGTACCTATCATTTTGAGTTCTTCTATTCACGTTGTTAAATAATGAATATGTTTAATGACCATGCATGACGACGAAAATATGATTTTATTTAAACTTCATTTATTTTCAATGAACCTGATTATTTAAATTGTAATGAGCTGTTGAGGCGGAGGTATTTTGAGTCAATTAAATTTGTTTTTTTTTGTAGGCTGAAAATTTTACAACACCGACAAGCTATAAGTTTTTTTACAATATTTATACACATCGAATTAAAATCTCGATTAGGAAGTGACTTTGTTTTTGTTTTTTTTGAGAAAACAAACATTCTTGAATACATTAAAATATTTTCGAGCAAGACCAAATTGTGGTAATCTAATTGATAAATACAAAATAAAACAGATTGTTTAATTTAATAAAAAAAATTATATCAAATTAATTTGTTAATGAAATAAAAAAACATTTCATCACTACAACTGAATTTTTAAGGAAGATATTTTTTAAAAGGCGAAAAGGTTTGTAATTGGATTTTAAAAGGACTAAACAAAAGAGTTTCTTGCAGATTCTAAACCATTGATGGCTTTATTTATTTATTACTTATTAAGTAATATTCGCAATTATTTTTAAATTTTAAATCCAGTCACTAGTAGTCACCAAGCTTAACAAATAAAAAAAATCTGAATTCCAATATTTTCGATTTCAAAAAAAGAAATTTGTTCAAAAATAAACCATTTTTCAAATTTTGTTGTATAACAATGCCAATAATTCATAAAAATCAAGCTAAAATCAATAATTCAATAAAATTGGAACCATCTTCAAATTTTTCAATTGAATTATTTTAAATTACACAAACTTCCACAAAAATACATCTTAATTAAAGAATATTTTAAGATTTCAATTAAATGAATTGCTCTGCCACATTAAAACAATAAAACAGTATAAAAAGATTTACATAGCATTTAAAGCGATTTTAACAAGAATTTGATTTTCTAACAAGTTACACTAATTTCTACAAACAGTTGTCTTAAATAGCAGGTCTAATAGTTTTTCTTTATTATGTATAATGCAAGATAGTTTAATAATGTTTGTATGTAATCTGCTTCCTTTTTTTTGACATCCCTTTTTTAAATATACAGTTCTTTTGTTGTGGTTGTTGTTATTTTGTTTTTTAAGAAAATATACATTGTGGTATATACGTGTTGTAGAATATAATATTTAATAATATTTTTATATACTTGATTAATTATATTATTAAATGTACAGGTCTCCCATAACTTTTATAAACAGTTAAGAAGCGCAATTACGTTTTTTTTTTTTTTGTTAAAGAGAATCTAAATTTGTGTGAATTCGAATTATATTGCTAAATATTTTATTCATATGCATTGATGGGTTTTCCAATCAATCACAATATTGTTATGTATGTTTGTTTTTTTTTAGTTATTAAATATATTACTTGTTTCTCATCAATTTTATTAAATTTATTATTACTTTATTTACTTGACGAAATTGAATGCTCCTTACATGGAACACAATTAATCCTAATTAGCCATTAATATGTTAACTTGTTTGTATTCATTGTCAATAATTACATTATTCAATGAATGTATATCATTTTATGTTTGTTACTTTTATTCAATATTTTTCTCCGCTAAATTATGAACCCATTGGGTTTAAATAAACTACGCCACATGAAACATGCCTTTGATGACTTTTTGTACATCATCACGATTTTTTATTTTCATATGTCCTTCATTAGTACGACTACATTGTAAGTGTTATGTTTGATTGCTATTTTAATTTTAGAATTATTTCTTTCTTCTTTTTTAAATTATAATCGTTTCCTTTTTTAAAGTGAATTGTATTTTTAATGTAATTTTTAAATTCAAGAGACGTTCAATTAAATGGGATTTTAAGGATTTAACGAAATTTAAAAAGAGTAAAAAAAAGAATTTATATTAATTACGATTTAATTTCATTTTAAGCAATTTTTTCCTGTGGGCTTAAAGGACGACAAACCGTAAAGTCAGCATCAGTTCAATTAAATGCTCTCTTTTTTGTCTAGACTTTTAATAACGAGGAACGATCAGACTGGAGTAATTAATAAATAAGAATTAAAATTAACTACACGAAAAAGGACATTAAATCTAATAAATTAGCATCAAAAGAAACTACACAAAAAAAGGACATTAGTGCATTCAAATCATTGAACAAATTAAATAATCATCATTTCAAGAAATATTGCAATACAATTGGCATTGGCGTGTAACTATTTAAAAAAAAAACAGTTTCAGGATTTTCTAAATAAAATATTATTTCTGACACAGAAATATAATAAAATTAAAGTAATTATTAAATAACTGCAGTATAGATGAAATATGTGACACATTTAAATGGATATTACCTACATTAGTTTAAACAATTCAAAGTAGAATATATAAGAGATTTGTTCATGCAAATATAAATTAAATTAAATCTATTAAATATTCCCTTCATTTTTTTGTTTATTGTAAAATAAATAAAATAGAATAACAGACGGTGCTACGTATATTTATCACTAAAAGCAACTATTGTGGTAATAATGAACAAGAAACCTAAATTAACTACACAAATTCGTTAGTTAAATTGTTCGTTGTTCAGAAGAAAACAAAAATTTGCAGAAATGAAACGAAAAAAAGTAAATTCTCTTGCTCTCGCCAACCAATCTTAACAAATATTGGACAAAAGTCAACAAACAATAATTACGTTAAATATTCGCGTTTTAATCACCACGAACTTAACATTTTACAATAATAAAAACGATGCATTAGTTCCGTTTTGTTTTGTTGTTCTCATTTAAATCTTAATAAACATTAAAATTTAAAAACAAACATAAATACGTTACAAATTGTGACCTTTAAAATAATCAAAGGTTTTTCATTAAGTTAATTTAAAATTAAAAATGATCTGAGTTTCGTAGCTAAATGACTCCCAACTCATCATCATCGTCATATTTATAAAACTCACGTCTTGTTTTTAATTCTTCAATTATGTGAGACTGTCTCTTCTTGTCGAGGCCAACTATATTGCAACTCCAGCTCTGTTTCGAGTCGTTGCTCAAGCTCCCTCAACTCATTAGCAATGCCAGCATCTTCATCGGATGCTGTTGTCAATGCTGAAATGCTACTTAACTCACCAATACAATCCAGAGTGCGATTACTGGACAGCGTGCTATTGTCCTTGTCCCATGTTCTAAATGAATCATTGCTGCTGTCCCAATAGCTGGTGGATGGACTTGGCATCTGTAGAAGTAAAATAAAGAACATTTAAATATTTAAAAAATAATGGAAAATTAAATCACTTGACAAAATAAAAAGATTAAACAAAAACATACCCGATCTTTCTCACTGGCATACCGATCCAAAAATAATTGCTGCTCAATGCCATGATTTGGACGCTCCTGATGGCCACTCTCCATTTCAATGAGGCGATGATTTTTATTCTGCTTATTCATCTTAGGCATTATTTTGTCCAATTTCATGTATTCCTCAATGTTATCCGGGAAGGCGCTGCTATTAAGAATTTGTTGTTGCGAATTGCTAAAGTCATCCAACCATGAATAATCCGAAGCTGCCGCATTCAGAGTATCATTGAACAATGATGAATTGCCCGAAAATGAAGACGTCTTCATACGTGAAATTGGTCCAAATTTAGACGATGGCGATGTGTCAAACGGTTCATAATCATCACCCAAAATTGAGTCGGACCGCACGAATGTATCGCGTCCCTCACTTGCGTTACCACTACCTCCACCACCATTACCACCGCCACCACCACCACTACTGACACCAACAACAGCTGCCGAATCCATTGGAAGGACGTTATAGTTCCGGGATTGCTGCATATTTGAGTACATGTTATTAGGACCACAATTTTGATTCCAATTGTAATTCATCATTGCTTCATCTTTATCACCATTGTTGTTGGAGGATATCTTCCCAAGATTGTTGTTATTACCAACTGGTGGCTTATACAAAATATTGCCCCCATTGCCTCCCCCATTCATCATATTGTTGTTACCAGACGGCATATTATTGTAATGCATGTTGCTTTTAGCGGCCAACGCCCGTAGGAGTTGTTCATGCTTTCGCATTTCCATCATATTTGAACCATCCATGACGGGAGAGGTGTTGTTATTGTGTGAGTGGACTTTTCCTATCATATTAAGATTTCCCATAAACGAAGAGTTCGATGACTTCATAATATTGACATTACTACCACCACCACCACCACCACCTCCAGGCGGTTGCTGATTCAACGACTGCATTCTTGGCGACTTTTGTGGATTATTATCCCACATTGTCCTCTGTTGTTGCGGTTGCCCATCGAACTGTTGGGGCGGCGGTTGCTGTTGCTGTTTTTGATTGCCCAAATTCGATTGTTGTGATGAATATTGCAATTGTGGTGGCATTTGTTGTTGCTGCTGCTGCTGCTGCTGATACAAATATTGTTGTGAATTATTCGGTGGTGGTTTCGTTTGTGATGGATGCTGTTGCTGTGGATGATAGTTGTTGTGCTGTCCGTACAAATCTGCGTGCGGTGGTCCACCGCTGCGGTATTGGTTTGGTTGCGATGGCGGCGGCACATACTGCGACAGCGGTTGATTGCTACCACCACCACCACCACCACCTTGGTGAAAGTTTGATGACGATTGTGAGGGTGGTGGTGGTATTGGGCGATTCGTGTTACGCATATTCATGCCACGTGGCGGTGGTGGTGGCATCCCAGGAGAATGATGTGATTGGTGTGGGTAATTCATTGAATTACCACCACCAACCCCTACACCGCCCATTCCACTACTAGCGATTCCACCACCCACACAATTGCCTCCACCACTATACGAAAATCGATTCATTTGCGATACAGCAGGCTGCTGTGAGGACTGCTGTTGTTGCAGTTGTTGCTGTTGTTGTGTGGAGTGAATTTGATTAGTCGACACTGGCGCCATTGAGTTGGTCATGTGTGACGAGCCATTGCCACCATGCATATTATGTCCAGACATTTGAGAGAGTGGAAGCGATTGTGATTTGGTGACACAATTCATGACATGACGCATCGGCGATTGATCATCCATTGGGATACCTGAATGTGCTGGAGATATGCTATTATTGTTTTGACCAATCAACGGATCCACATACAGTTCATAGTCTTTTTTGCCCATCAAATTAATTGTGCGCTGCGTCACTTTCTTACACTTGGCACGATTTTTCTCCAACTCCTCTTCCGAGTGTGCAAATGTACAGTTAGTGCCACGTGGACAACTGCCACGTTGTGCCAGATCACGACACATGCTGACTTTGTAGCGTGAGTTATGACTGCCAGGCTCTTGCAACTTTCGATTACCGTGGTGCTGCACAAATTCAACAAGTCCAATAACCACTTGTCGGACCGCATCGAGTGCAGAAGCAACCTCATGCCACGGTGGCACTACATTTTCTAAGCTGGGATCAATGTTCGCCAAATCCTTGAGATATGTTCGAAGTCCAGACAAATTCGCTGGATCCCCAGTACGCTGCAACGCTATTAACAACTCTGCCACTGATAATGCAAACGATTGTGGCGTCTGTAATTTATCTATGATACTCTGCATGTGACTCTTATGAGCGGTGTCACCGTACAACAATGCCGACCATTGATCGGGTGCAATCCGGAGGCCTGCCTCAGTTGCAATTTGAACAATTTGTGCATCATGTTCACGGCGAAGCGCTTCATACGTACGAAATTCCTCCTTTAGCTGCATCAGAGACGAGTCGCCCTCACGTTTCGACACCTTAAAACAACTGGCACGATACAATAATTGCACCACATGCCCGATGCTGGTCTTAGATGCCTGCGGAAAATGCGGCTCCAACCGTTGCACCACAAACATCACAAGTACTTTGCGCGATAGGGCGGAACCATCCTCCAGTGCTAACAGCACTAATTTAAGTACTTCCTCTTGCATTGCGGGCCCCAAAAATTGACAGCCACGCGCCCGCACAGCTGCCCACAAATTGGCGCTTAACTGTTGCGGATTTTGATGTTGCAAAATTAACTCGGTGACGGTGCGTTCGCCGAGTGAGCGGGCTGCACGTAGGGCACGTGTCCGACCCTCGTCCTCCATTAGTTGACAATTCACCAGTGTCACCAGTTTGCGTTGCATGGGACGCGACAACAAACTGCTGCCCGCCGTCCCATTGGTGAACGGCTTCAAATACAATGCCAACTCTTCGATGCATTTCCGTGCCAAATTGTACGACTTGAAATCATCGGCGCCGAGATTGAGCACACTCAACGGCAATGGCAATTGGGGCCCAACTGCTGAAGTGTGCAGTTCGCTGTCCGAGCTATCACCGCCGGCACTGCTAATGCTGCCAGTTGTGTGCGGCGGTACAGTGGATGACGACGTCGTTGAGGACGACGATGATGAGGACACAGCACCGGATGTTGCATCACCAGTCGAATGGCCTGACGGCAGTGTTGTTGAGGCTGACAGCGACTGTGATGATGATGATGATGTGGGTAGCGGCGGCGGCGGCGAACTGGTTGTAACCAACTGGAGGAGGGCATTGTTGATGGGCAAATTGTCGAGATCAGTGGTGATGAGCGTCTGATCAAATGGGCACTGTTTTCGATGCAACGTGGCCAAACATGTGCGACATATTGTATGGCCACAGCCTAAGCTAATTGGCGGACGTAACTTGACTGCGAACTCATTACAGCATACTGGACATGACAGAAACTCTGTCCATTGGGGCGCCTGTATCGGCATTCTGGAAGATAATGGCATACATTTATTTAAAGTTTTTGAAGACTAAAAGGGGGAAGTTATTGTTTTAAATGTGGGAGTGCAAATAATTGGTGTAAACTTAATGGAATTGGAAATTATTATGTAATCTAGGGAGATGAGAAAATTATGTATAATTTACTTAGACTTTGAAATAATAAAGATGAAGGGATGAATGTTAAGACGTTATCTGAATAATGAATAAACGTAAAGACAAACAAAGTTAGTTAAGTAATAAATTTTGCTACATAAAATAAATATATGTAGTAAGGATAAGCCCTTACCAAGTTTAATCTGATAAATCTTGTACTTATGTTTGCAATTAGAATACTAAATTGTTATGACTCAATTCCACTTTAATAGGGATGTTACCAAACCAAAATATGAGAATATACAAATTGAGTAATCACAATAGCTGATGTCCCTTTAGGCATATTACCATAGAAGGAATTAAATAAAACAACAGTTAGTTTATTACCGCTTTTAGGTATTTTAGATAATATTAACCGTTAAATATTTGAATTATTCTTACACAATAATAATGTTCACTGATTTAAAATAAAATGAACTTCTTATGCCAATATAACTACTGAATTTTGACTAAAGAATTCACAGCCTTAAAGCATATTACGTTAAAAGTTGTTATAATGAGGTAATTGCCACTTTCAAACAACTTTTAATGTTGCAAAAGTCTTTAAAACGCATATTTTCTACCTCCCGAATAATAAAAAAAAATTCAAGCAAATCACGCCAAAGTCATCCAAGCGGCATACAAGATTCAACACGAAGTAGGTATGTAGGTATTAAAATCCAATGATGAGTCAGTATATAATATGGTGGGGATTGGGGAACATGACGAAGACAAGCGTTGTAAAAAATAATGTGAATGACATCATAAATGAAAATGCTAACGTAATTCACCGAAAAAAAATTAGGCAGATTTTTAAATCGGTTTAAATGAGTAAAAAATGCCAAACAACTTAATACAGCCTACAAATTACAATACGACACAAAAAATAAACCGCGTATATGCGTAAGAAAGTTGAATGACATTCGGAAGACATTGGCTCGCGACGCAGGTCAATCTGATAAATTTGCCCTCACTTTACGATCAGCGGAGCAAGCATGTTTCAACATGATTCATCATGATATCACAAGAAACGATGCACATTTTTATTATTGGTTTGCAACGTTACGATACAATTTTTGAGATTGGAATATTGCAAAAAAAATTACATAAACGCACAATTTTTCATTTTTAATGTGTTTAAATTTTGCACAATATAATATTAATGCAGCTTTGTTCCTTGGACATCCGCCATATTTTAAACACAATTTTACTGTTTTAAAAAAGGCTTTTGTATCCAATTAGCCTTATGATGGCACGTACTTGAATGCCATCATCATCTTTGGTAACAGGTTCACAATATGTAATTAAAATTTGAATGTAACCCGTACAAATTATTTCTTTGGCCCAAAGAAGGCACCACGTTTGCAAATAACCACACACACATACACAAACTCACACACACACACAGTATCTTTATTTGTTCACTCAATTTGTGGTGGTGCAATGTTTGAGTGTATTGTGTTGGTATGTGGCACCAGCTGCTCGAGTGGATCGCAGGTCAACGGAGATCAATTCACAAACACATTAAACCCAACTCAAAATGCCTATGCAGTTACACACTCGAATGAGTGTGTAGGAATAAAAGAAAATTGTGTGGTGAAATGCCACGGAAGCTTCATTGTTTCAAATGCGTTTAATCGGTAATAGTTATTAAACGTATTTAATAATAACTTAGATGTTTCATATACAACTGCACTCTTTGTGGTTATCCAAAAAGAGGTTTTGTCATTGCAATATGTGTGAAATGTCCCCCATCACACAAAAAAAAGTGCCAGCTAGACATTTTCCGATGGAATATGTTTCGACTTTTTTCTGGACGTTCATTTTCTCCAAACTCATTTTCTTGGGTTTTATTTTCAATATTTTGTACACATACACTATTTGCCAGTTGAGGCATTCCTCCGATTTTAATAATTGTAAATTAAAAATTTAATATTCTTCATTCTAATGAATTTTCAAAAAAAATTGAACTTTTTTGTTCTATTTTACACTGTTTCATACCTTGGCTATTTGGCGTAAAAATCATCACATTTTAGAATTAACAAACCAGTCTTAGCATTTCCATTACGTTTCTTGTTAAAAATAAACTTGTTTCAATTTAATATGTTAATTTTTACACGCTTAAACTGCGACTTTTCCGCGACAAAAATGGGGGATTTGCCCTTTTTTGTTGGTCGAACCGATCTTTTTTAATCCATTCGGATAAAAAAAAACTATAACTATAAAATATATTTTTATTAATTTGACATAATTTGGGGCGAACTTTTTTGACACTTCATGAAAATGACACAATTTTGACAAATCTCGTAACGAAAGTATATATGTTTTTGAAGCGTAGATTATTTTCGAAATTTAAAGCAGAGCTGCATTCAAAGCCAAAATTATATTGCCAAATAAATGTATTTTAAGCATTGCATCATTTTAAAATAAGTAGAAATTTTTTATAAATATTGTTGGACGGTCTATCCTCTGGTTGATAGAAGTTAAGTTAAAAAATAAATAAAAGTAAATGAAAGCGAATGTTGCCATCTGATCGAGGTTTAGTCACTTCGACCATCGGTCCTTTCAACTTGCTCCTATAGCAACACATCCACTAATGTCCTTCTACTCTCTCTCACCGAAGCGGTTGGTCTTTATGAAGTGGGCCACCTGTGCAAGGTTAAGAGATTAGAGGTCCGTGTATCCTGCTATATCCTGATCTGATTGTAAGCTGGGTACAAGAAGTGTTCCGCCGACTCATTATCTTCAAAACACAACTTTCACACAAGAGTGTACAATCCGATCTTGTGGAGTTGTTCGTCCAGTAGGCAGTGCCCCGTCAAAATCAACACCACATTTCAAGGTCTGTGTGTTTTATTTCTAAGAGGAGTCACAAACATTTTCGTTATTCTGTAGCCTTTCGACTCCTGCCAGTAATCTAAGTGATACTGTGACACCTCTTTATTCTTTTTTTCTTAGTCCTTGAAAGGAGATCCCTATACAAGGTTCTGGTCCGCAGAAAGCGTTACCATTGCGAAAGTGTCAGCAATGTCGTTTCCGCGAAGTTACGTTAAGTTTAGGTTTGAACTGTACGAAATAATAAAAACTATGGATTTATTTTAATTTTCTTTTCTTTATTTTAATTTCTTTTAATTAAAACTTAAATTTAAGTTGTTCAAAAGATATCTTGTTAATTCAATTCGACATGAGCATTAATAATTATCATTTAGTCCAGTATCAAGCTTTTTGTGATTATTTATTTGCGACCCGAAGAAAATAATTTCAAGATTTTTTCTATTTTTCAATAGTGTTAAGTTCCTTTCTCTGGGAAAACTTTTCCAGTTTTTCTTTGAGATTTTTTCTTTGATTGACTACTAAATAAATTTAAAAGGCAATTAAAGTGCCAACGATGTCTTTGGAAAATACTTTAAAGAAAATTGGTAATAATTTCTTCAAAAATCATATCCAGAAATTATAATATATAATTTCGAAAATGATAGATGCCTATATAACTTTTGATAACTGGTTTAGTGCGCCAACCGTGGCAAGAGGCGGTACTAATTTTTATAAAAATAGTTGCTTTATATAAGTAAATAATGCCCGAAATACATGTATAAATCAATCAACATATGATAGCACTCTGTAGTATGTACATAAACATATTTATCATTTTGAATACATATGCGTACTATTAATTTTCATATAAGGATATGCATATAAGAATATTATTGTAGAGCACAATGACAAAAGAAAATTTTTTCATAATAATAAATATCAAACCTAGTAAATAATTGATTTTAAACAAGCAGTTAATTGATAAACAAAGAGAAAGTGCTGTTACATTGATCTAAAGTAAAATCAACCACATCGTGAAGACCAGCAAGGTCGCAATTAAAAAATATGTCTGATAAAATTCCAATTAAACGTGCTGAAATCTCAGTGCAACGATTCAATGACAATGCAATTCCCCATCATTTGGGCTTGCTCAAAAATCACAAGAGCAACATTGAAAAATGTCTCGCCCTCGGCGACTGGGAAAAGATCAAAAAGGAGGAAATCAATGCGACCAGAGTAGTGAAGCAGCTGAAAAATTTGCTACTAGAAATGGACATACTGCGCAGTAAGCTTATCGAAGAGGATGTTGACAAATTTGATGAACTTATACAATCGGGACGTGAGGCCGCCACAAAAGGAATACGAGACTATTTGGACATGAAATTGCGAACACCACCCTCCCTTATGTCACCATCATACGCATACGCCGACGATGATTGCCCAGAGCCGTACGCCCAAATTGGTGACTCATCGGTGGCCCAAATACAAGCTGATTTGCAACTGTCTGAGCATCAGTTAAGGTGCCGCGAAGCTTGTCTGGCAGACTTTGAAAAATTACAGAGGGAATTTTCTGATATAAACGATTTGTTTCACACTTTTCACGGGCAAGTACAAGAACAGGGGGAAAGTGTTACACGAATTGAGACGTGTGTGGAAGAGACACAAGGTCAGGTGGAGGCGGGTGCAGCCAGTCTGCAAAGGGCATTGCGCTACAAAAAGGCTATGTACCCAGTGTGTGGTGCACTGATTGGCACATGCATTGGTGGACCTGTAGGATTCTTGGCTGGCTTAAAAGCTGGTGGTCTTGCTGCAATTGGTTGCGGCATTCTGGGTTACACTGGGGGCACTGTTTTGAAGAAGAATGATGAAATTGCTCCTGTGGTGGCTGAAACTGGCCAGGAAGTTGTGCCAATTAAACAAGACTGACGGCTAATCTGCTCTGTCCAGTGATTGCGAATTGCGACAGATTAAAATTCTTATATGTTTAATGCTATTGTTATTACTCCTCTCTATATTATATTGCTAAAATAAAAAAGTTACCATAATATTCACTACGCCAGTTTCACATTTTTTTAAAAATATTTTTTCTTTTTATTACAAATTAAACAACATTCACAGAAATTATATCGGCACCAATCCGGTCTGCCAATTCTGTCGGAAGTTTCTTTTTCTGGCGTGTTGTTTTTTGCGAATTTTCCTGTCTGTCTTACGGGGATTAAACCATGGTGGATAGCTTCCGAATTGGTCGCGCATTGTTTTGGTATTGTAAACGTGTTCCTTTTTCGAGTTTTCATTGACAACATGTACGTCCTCACCTTTGTCCAATTTCTCGTCCAATTCGGCCAAAAGTTCGACTTTCTCTGCCTCCTCTTGTTCCTCCTTCAGTTGCTCAGCTGTTTTGATCTCCACCACTTCCTCCATTTTGGCTAACAACTCCTTGCCGTTCTCATCAATCAGTCCCAAGGTCTTTTTCAATTGAATCAACTCCTTTGCCGCGTAGCGTACACGCTTGATGCGATCCATCGCATTGCGACGCTTCCGTGAACGATTTAAACGACCCATGGCTGAACAGTGTTAGTAGTCTGGAATAGTTAAGGGATGTTTTGATTTAATTGCGTTGTTATTTAGAAAACTTATGAAAATAAAATTGAATAATTTCGCACGTGTTTACCTTGATGGAAACTACGACGAAATGGCCATATCAAGGGGACGTGCTGTCAAATGTGACAATTTAATACTAATTGAAGTTGGATGCAATTGAAAGTGGGATTTTCGGAATTATTTTTGGAATGATTTTTAATAAATATAAATAATTATATATATATTTTAAATTAATAACTTAAATTTATTCCAATTAAAATAAATATTGACCTTTAATGCTAATTTAATTTAATTTCTGTTTTATGTAGAATCTCTAATTTTATTTTGGACGTTTTTGATTGAAACTAATTTTTAAGAAAAACAAAAATATTTGTTTAAAACGATTTAGGATAGTATAATTGTTCATCCTCTGGTTGCAAGTTTATAAAAAATTAAAATAAGTTTGGTTAAAAATAAAATCGTCGAGTATCATCCAAATCGCTAATTCTTTTCAAGGAATTTTTTGGTTGTTTCTATAATTAAAAATATGGAAGCTGGCTTAATAAATAAAAATTGATTAATATCTATTGACAGCGCGAAAACATTGCTCTTTTCAAGTCAATACTATTCTGTAAAATATTTTATTTCATTTGTATTGCGAGTGATTGCACCATGCGACCTTAAAAAAAAACTCATATTGGAAAACAATAAACAATTGTTATGCGAGTGAAATTTCACATCAAAGTTGTCTACTTTCTGCCCCAGGTACAAATGGGCTCGAGTCTTGAGATGTTTCAGTTCTGCCTCCAAAACGCTGCCAGACTCAATTGCAACGAAATTTTAAATTACGCCACCCTTTCGGGCAAATGTACTGTATCTGGTACTGTTTTCATTTTCTGGAATTTGTTTTAGGTTTTCTTTACTAAAGTTAATTAAACTGTGAGTTAATTAAAATAATTAAATAGTTGGGCATCAACATAATCGCTTCTTTTCAAGGGTTTTCAAGATTTTTGTTATGTTTCCGTCATTAAAGATATAGAAGTTTGTTTCTATTCTAAATAAACTCCATAAAAATTTACCGTTTGATAAAAATTATTCTTGCAACACAGTTTTAATTCAATAAGACCACCCAGTAATATCCCCGTCACCCACTAGCGCCATTTCAATCACAAAACAAAAACAATGACATTCGCAACCACAAAAATTGCCGTTCGATTTTTCTCAAATTGTTGTGTGCGTGTGTGTTTTTCAATTGTTCAAGTGTGAGTACCAAAAAAAAAGTTGTGTTTTGCCGTTTGCGTGGAGTCGAACAAATTTTTCTCAATACGTTTTGGTATTTTTCACAGGCCAGAAAAGTCTCCAAAGGTGAGCGCTCCCCTGAGTTGTTTGCAGCACAATTATAATTAGTGAATGACTACGATTGAAAGCAGTGTGTGTGTGAATTTTTGTGAAAAAGTGTCGATCAAGAGTGAGGTATAAGGCAGTTAGCAGAAGTCCTACGCGAGCACCATGGACAAGAGGAAACTATCGTAAGCATAATATATTTTGTGTGGGAATTAGCGGGGCTTTTAACAGAAATAAAAATTATGTAAAGCTAAAGTATTGCGCCGAAAATGCACATTTTAATTAATGAAAATGTTTGGAGAAAAAAAAAAGAAAAACTATGTATGTGAAAGGCGCAATCGATAATTTGCTTAGATTTGTAGTGATTCATTATGGTTGAGGAAAATTGAGAGAAAAACGCCCAAAGAAAAAAAAAACGCATTTTATGTCTGTGCAAAAACCGCAGTAAGTTTGAATAATTTTAAGCTAGCAGATGGTTTTCAGTTCAAGATGGCAGGGGTGCATTAAATTCAAGAACCTTCTAGGATGTTGAAATATTGAAAAAAAAAATGCCTTCACACTACTACCACCCTTACAGTATAATATATCGGTGACTCCTAGAATCGAATATTTGTACCGAGATTTTTCGTCTTTTTTATATTAATTGTAAGGACACCGTATTAATGGTAGGCATGCGCTCTCATTACAATGCCACAGTATGTTGTTGTAGTCCTTGTGTGTTAGTAAACGAAGACCTTGACACAATAACCCATCCCGATTTTGGGACGATCGCAAAACAATAAAAAAAAAATACAGGCATCTTCTTCTATTTGCTCGCGTCTTTTGTGCTCAAGGATGCTTCTACATACTTCAAAACAAGAGTGGGGGATGATGTGTTTTTTTGATTAAGTGTTAAGTCATATAAGTTTCAACTTTTCTTACTGCTAAATGCATTAAAGTAATTTACAATAAAAATTTGGTACTTTTTGAATAAATTCATGAAGTATGTGAGCAAGCAATCCAATAATAAATTTTGTGTGTGGCTGTCAATGTTATCTTTATCTGATTTCTTTATCTGTAGTTTGCTATCTTTGTGGTGTAAATTGACAATGTCCGTAATTCAAAGATTATGCGTGATCCAAATGCTCTAAAAAAAGTAAGGAATTTGAAGTACATACTGTCAAGCAAAGAAAATTAAACTTAACTTTCTGCAATATGCTACTTTCACAGGTAATTTTAGTTAAAAGACAACTAAAACAAATTTTTATTGTTTCCCATATGTATCACATTTTACTCATTTGTGCAATTGGCTGTTTGCCAAATAAATAAACACAAAATAAGGTTCACTTCCTCCACATACTGCTATGGTTGGTGTAGTGCTACAGATTTTAAAAGACGCTGAAAACTCGATTAGTTTTATTTTATTTTGCAAGCATGCTCTCGCCACACATTTGAATTTTGATTGTGTGAAATTGATGACATCAGCCTCGTTTGGGTTTAATCAAAATTTAAGTCAGTCAAGCCTCTACATATTTTTAATTTACATACACATACGAACTTTTACGTCAATTAGGTGTTATAATTCATAAGAAATTTAAATAATAAAGGTACTCATATAAATTACTGTTTAAAATCAAATGATGGACTCTAAAAAAATTATTTTAATGACCAATTGCTTTAAAACACAAAATTTGATTCTGATTATTTGAATTGTTTTATTTATTATGGCCAATTATAGGTACTCGAGTTATAGATTATTCCGTTCGCAAAGGTTTTCGAAAAATAAGTAAATGAAACACATACGGTAAATAATATGCTAGTTGAACTGTTTCAGTATTCGGACACTTTGTTAATGTTTTGTCGATAATAGGCAAAATAATTTTTCTTTTGTATTCCAATTTATTGAAACATATTCTGCTACTCTATTCTTAAGTAACTGCAAGAAATAATTAATTGGAATGGTTGTTCATTGCTGGTTTCAGTTGATAAAGAGCAGTTGTGATTTTAAAAATTTGAGTCAATTAACAATTTTAAACAATAAATCACTTTTATTTTGCTTTTGTTATTCTTTTTTATACAAAAGTATTCATTCAGCCACATAATGGATTATACCAGAATGAATAAGTTAATATTAAACATCAATTTTAAAAGCTTATAAGTTTTTTTATTTTCTGTGTTATCTTTGTTTGAAAAACCTGGCTTTTGAAAAAATCAAGTTGAAGTTTGGGATTGCAGTTCTAACTTTAATAATTAATTGCAGCAAATTTGGAACTCCTAGCGAGATCAAATATTTTCAAATTTCATACTTTTTATATTTCAAAATAAAACATTTTACAAGCACTCGCAATTTCATTGTTCAATGTATTTCAGAAGCTTAAGGGTTTCATGAAAGTATTCAATTCAATAAAATTTCTAGACTTCATTGTCGAATAAAAATACCTATTAAATGTTGCAATGTGCGTGACAAAAACTTTCAAAGCCACAATCGCTTTATCTAAAAAAACATCTACATTACAACCCCTACATGCATTTATTTCCGTTTATATTAAATCTCCATCCATCGACGACCCCATCCCTCCCACTGAATCAGGACTGTAAGGCGCCACACCACAAAATATATGAACATTTTCGTTCATAAACCTTGACACTTTATCGTTGCCTCGACAATGCATTCGGCTGCACAAAATTTGCACTTACAAATGCATTTAAACAAAAATTGGATCATTTCATATATGAAGTAATATTTAACTGCATGTGTTTGATTTGAACACGTCCGTTCAACTGCACTTGATCTTTTCATTCATTTGCAACTCCATGATTTCAAAAAGATATTAAAAAAAGTGTGCTCGTGTCTGCTGACGCGGTGTTCCATTATTATAAGGAAATGTGGAATGTAGCTGAATAATAATGTGTGGCGGCATGGAAGATGATTCTAGACTTTTTGGAATATGATCCAATTTATATTTAGGTCATACATATTTGTTTACTAATTTATTGATTTTAACTGGTTTCGTATTTGTCGTTTTAACTTGCGGTTTACATTAGACTTAATTTGCATTCAATAAAATATCAAGACTCTAGTTTGAGAATATGATAAATCAAACAGAAGTTATGTCAAGACAAAAAGTCATGACATCTGTCAAAACAGGTATTGAAACATTTTTGTTTACATTACTTGACAGTTCAAAAACCCAAGAATTTTTGTTTTTATTAATTATGAAGTACTATGAAAGATAGAAATAAATATTGCGCACACCGAAGTTTTAAACTGGTTTTTAATGCGCATATACGTCACGCGATACTTTTTGCTTTGTTGAGGTGTACCGTTTGTTCATTTTACTAAGTATCGCGTGACGTCAGAGAAAAATCAAACATGCGTAATCTGTATTGTTTTTTCAGCTGCCAAATAAATTTAACAGAAATGTCATATAAACCACTGTGTGAATGTGATGCAATCAAAGAAAAGTGTCGCCGAATGCCGATTAGAATTTTGCATAAATTGTAAAATTGTAAAATGCAATCAAACTATTGTTTCCAAAGGATTCCAAGACACAAAAAAATTGCAGAACTCAAAATATGCTCCGATATTGTTGCAGGTCATGCAAAAGCAAAAAATAAAAAGAATTCTACCCGCAATTGAATTATTGATTTTGCGATTACAACAATTTCAATATTCGTCAAGTAAACCACGCATTTCGTGTCTGTTTATATTTCAGCTTAATTAAATTTACTGTTGTGCAAAAGTGTTTATGTTGCAAATTTTCTGTCTGTATGAGAGTTTGCTAATTGAATGGAAGATAGATTGAATTAAGGTTGTTAAATAGCTTTAGCTTCTTCTTTTTTAAATAAGATAAATATGTATTAAAATTTATCACTTCAAAATATACAAGGTAAACCTTATTTCGAGGCAATTACGTTTTGGATATAATTACGTAGTTATTTTTATTATGTTTAAGTTAATTTTAACTTTAAATTTATTCCAATCTGCCATACTAAAGTATGAGGTTTGCGTTTTTACAGTCAGTGAATGACTCAAAAAAATTTAGTCTAGAAAAAAATTTAAAAGAATGAATGCTAAAAATGAATTGCGCACTCCGGTAGTTTTAAACTGTTTTTTTCTGTGTAGTTACGTCACGCGATACTTTTTGCTTTGTTGAAGTGTTTCTTTTGTTTTATAATCACACAGTTTGTTTATTTTATTTAGTATCGAGTGACATCAGTAAAAAGAAGAAGAAAAGAAAAAAAGACAAACATGAGCAATGCGTAAAGAGATCCTATTGTCCTTGCTTAAAGGATGTGTGTAAAAAATCTCAATAGGGGACAATATCTCGAAAATTCTTGATGTATTTTTATGCAAAATTATTATGTTTTCTAAAATAAAATGTGCCTCTTATGAACACAGTTTGCACAAGGCCGTCTGTCTTACTTAGTTTTGCCCTAAAATGCCTTTTCTAAATTTTATTTGCTTTCTTAAAATTAAAAACACAAGTCTTTTTGGTCACATAAAAATGACAAAAAATTGCACAATATGTCTTCTTCGAAACACTGATGTGGGCGGCGTGTTTCATTCTACTTTATCTATCACATTCATAAAGGCAGAAAGTCGAGTTTTCATGATAGGCACAAGTTAAACAATAAAATATGATTGTCATTTACTATTGCAGATAAAAATCATATAAAGGTGTGAGTTTGTGACTAATCCTCATTTAAGATAAGACTAAGATAAAATCAAAAGTATTTGCCGGTTCGTGTTTTGGATTTGTTTGTACTTAAGTCTTGTGTATTTTTATTTATTTGTTTTACTTTTTTTTTCTTATTTATGTTTCCTAACAAATGACTATTACAAAATGTTTTTGGGCATCCCAACGACAGAGTGTTCTTTCTTTAAATAAAAATGGTGTTGACAACAATTTAGTAAATTATAATTAAAACATGTTTTCTCTTATTTCAGAACTTCCGGCGATACGTTGTATCAAACATTAGGTTTACCAAAAACAGCCACCGCTGAAGACATCAAGAAAACATATAGAAAATTAGCTCTTAAGTACCATCCCGACAAAAATCCAGACAATCCAGATGCATCAGACAAGGTACGAAATGCTATTTATTTTAAAACAATTTCATTTTTTCTAAATTTCCTATAATTATAGTTCAAAGAGGTGAATCGTGCACATTCCATTTTGAGTGATATTACAAAGCGCAATATCTATGACAACTATGGATCACTTGGATTGTACATTGCAGAGCAATTTGGCGAGGAGAATGTTAATGCATACTTTGTGGTTACTTCACCAGCATGCAAGGTAAATTAATTTAAATAGTCTTTTAAAAATAATACAACACTAAGTTAAACATTAAAACTAATTTAAATTATCCCTTTTAGGCAATGTTCCTCATTTGCGCCATCATTACGGGATGCTATTGCTGCTGCTGTTGTTGTTGTTGCTGCAACTTCTGTTGCGGCAAGTACAAGCCAATTCCACCAGAGCAAGGTGAAGGCGGCGACTACCACCACTTGAATGTAAGTTTTCTTTATTTCATTGTATTTTGCACATTACAATGCTTTCCGGCTAACTATACTCTACTGCGATTGCCGTCTTTGCATGCTTTCTTTGTAAATTGCTTGGTAGTTGTTTTAAAACAACCCCCCAAATCAAGTTGTATAAATTATTTTGATTGTTTTTTTAATTTTATTTAAATTTGTACCTTTAAGGGTAAGTATTAATTGATTTGGGGGGTTAAATTGCAATGGTTTTTGTGTATTTTATTGCAATATATGTGGTAATAGTCTTGTAAAATGCTAAACCTACCTCTGTCTGTAACACATACGAGTCTGAGTTTGAGTGAATGAAGCAACACATGCCACATGCAATTCATAAGGTAATAAAACTCATAAATCAATCATTCCAGTATAATGTTTTTTCTTCATACTATTTTTGTGTAATCATTATTTATTTTTTTATTGGAAAAGTTTTAGTGCAACCCCAATGTTTCTTTAATGATTTCCCAGTAGTGTACTAAATATTTTTTGGTCAAAACGTTAATTCAATCGTTCAAAAGTACTTTTACATGTCGTGCATTCAACTTGGAATTTATGTCATGGGTTGTTCCTTAAAGTGACAGACACATTATACTCTGATACGTGTGATTAGAATCAGGGTAAATGACTTTGTACTGTAGAAATTGATTTATTTCACGCGTCCAGGGGATGGGGTGTGTTTATTGATTGGATTTTAGTTACGATCACGTTTTTTAATTTTATTTATAAATGAGTGTCAGCATTCAAATTGTCCAATCATGCATTTTGTAACGAAAATCTATTGATGGCAAAAGCCTAACGCGAAGATTACATCAGACACAAATTATTGTGTCAATCACTTTTTTTTAAGAGTTGAAAATTTGTTTTGGCGATTTGATCAGACATTTCTGTAGGTTTTTAATTATCTAATTATTAATAACAAGGAAATTTAAATTTAAATTAGTTAATAATTAATTAAAAGAATTGTTTTTTCAACTGCCAAAATAGTTTGTTTGAACAGATTTCATGACTTCTGTTTAGTTTGGCTTACTTTTGACTTTCTGAGACAATCTTTTCAAGTAGAATTTAAATCACTGCAAGTTACTTAAGTAGGCTCAGAATTTAAGTGAGGACGGAGTTTGAGTCACTGCCAGTTACTTAAGTCAAATAAGTAAACTCAGAATTTTAGTTACGGCAAGTTACTTAAATCAAATGAGTAAATTATCTACGAGGATAAATCTGAAAAATAGTAGAAATTTTTAAAAAAATCCAAAATTTCGTTGTCTTTTTATTTTTAAGACAAATTGATTTAAATTTAGGAAACAAATTTTCATAATCTTTATCTTCTAATTAACTACAATTAACTTTAAATCACATTTTCTTGTAATTTATTTTTTTTTTAAATCAAATTTTTTGTCTTTCTAAATTTCTTCCAACAACTTTATTTATTTTCATATCTTTTTTAATTTAACTGTAAAACTTAATCAGAGTTTTCTTCATTTCCTTAAATAAATAATATTTATAACCTAAAATACTTGTAAATGTTTATCAAAGCAAAGTTCGAAACATTTAATATCCAGTTGGGCTAACTGTTACAGAAAGTGAATAAACTTATTAAGCTAAATAACTAGAACCGGTTGAAAACTGCTCTTTTTTTTTCAATGAAGCTTTACACAACAATGGCACTTATGACTCACATTAAGCATTACGAATCGTGCGATAAAAGAGCAATTATGATTGTGGTTTATGACACCAGTTCAATAAACTATTACTGCAGATTTGTTTACATTAATGAAGCAGCATAACACTATTAAATACACCATGATGTTCTTGGAATGAGTAGCCACATTGCTACTAGTGTGTAATGTGGCAATTCCGAATTGTAACAACCTAGTAACAACAATAGATATAGGCGGAAGTGCAGTAGTACGTTTTCAGCAGTGGTATTCAATTTCAATCGTGTTACAAAGCTTTGTTACAAGAGATTTTGCATTCAATTGCTGAGTACTGAATTTTCCATTTATTAAAATTAATTAAAAAACGGTGGAAGGAGAAGAATTTTTTAACGATTGACTTAATTTTAAGTGTAGAATTGCATCGCATTTCATCGTCATATTTTCTAACATTAATTATTTTAATTTCAATTTGGTTGAAATGAATTTTTTGTGGGTTTATTTATTTGAATAAAAAATAATGTATCGCAGCTTAATATGGTGCTGGTACAGACAAATTCGATGTGTGTGCTGATTCCAAATAAAATACACGATTTTTCTTTTTCGTTATTACGGCACACCATCTCGTTTCAATTCACAATTGGTCTTTGGTTGATAATTAATTTCCTTATTTAAATCACAACACCCAAACACACACACACTATTTTTTATTTATTCTTGTTTTGTATTTTTCATCACATTTTGAGAATATTTTTTTATCCCCGGTCTGTAGCGAGGCGCTGGAAATGCCAGTAATAGCGGAGCACATAGTGACACAGTAACAGGACAGCCAGGCAAAAGGGTAAGCATATAATAAAAACAACACAACGACGCGCGAGCGACGATACATCAACAATCCCGAATTGTAATTGCGTGTCCTTGAGCGTAATGAATCGACGACTTAATTGTAAATTAATTCACTTCAAAATATAATGCTAATATATGCGAATTTGTTTTGTTAGTCCTTAATATATCTCTTAAAATTATTTATGTTTATAGTTTATCCCGATGTTATAATAACTTGGATTTCTAATCCCTTTTTTATCTTTTTGTTAAACTTAAGTTTTGTTTTGCATGATAATTCACACAATTAAATGTTATTGGCAAAATTCACAGCAGCTAATAGAGCCTTCAATATTTTCAATTTTGTTTCCCCTTTTTTATTATATTGGCTACAATTAATATGTATTTAACTAAGCGTTTTTCTTTTTATTAAAGATTTTCCAAATTATACTAAAAATAAATATTCGTGCCATTTTTTTTCCAAAATGATGACTTTCAAGGATTTTAAGGAAAACTCAATAATTTCACATAATAATATGTAACAATTAAAATAAAATGTGCTTAGATGAATGTTTTTTTTGTTGTCAAAAGGGCTTAAAAGCTAAAGCTTCATCTTAAAATTACTTAAATAAAAAAGTTTATTCAAGGTTTCATGTCAAAAAATTTAAATTTAATCAGAAAAATTCGGTTTAAATAAAAGTCCAAAAAATTAAAGTTCCAATTAAAAATACAACCAACAATCCGCACCAACGTATTTTTATAATATTAACATTTTAATTATGACATTTTCCAGGATGACTTCTCCGATTTAGAGGAAGTTCATATTGGCGGTGGCCACCCAGTCACATCGCAGCCAATGGCCGGCCAGGCAAGTGGCGCCGCGATGCCCGTGTTTGCAATGCCAGCACCACCCAGCACCAATCCGTTCACAGGAGCCGCCGCCACCGAGGCGACATCGCTAAATACCTCAGGCCAATCGACATACACACCTGGTAATTAGAAATACGTATAAAGCAATATACACAAATCAATTCGGTAATTGTTATTTTAACTACTTAACAAGTTTTTCACTATTTGTTTATTTTTCTCTCTTTGCTTCCGTATTCCGTCCCTATTCCTTCCAACCACATCAAAAAATGCGCCGGAATTTAAAAAATACAATCAACCACTCCACATTCCACAACACCATCCCCAATTTTTAGATATGTTTGCGAAGCGTTATCCATAAATTCAATTGGGGGTTGATGAAAACATATTTGCAATATACGTGTGTCATTTTTGCCCAAAAACATGTTGCGCTATAAAATATACAGTTGGAGCAAGATCGTAGTTTTGTTTTATGTATCTTATTGTATATCAATAACATATTTTGTTATTTCCTATATAAGGACTTAGTAAGTTAATTTTTATTTACTTATGATTTTGTTGTAATATAAAAATATGTTTTAATACGTTTAAAAAAATGTTTTGTTTCGTTACTGACTGTGCCCATCAATCAATCAATCATCAAGCGTCAATGTAACTAGTTATGCATGGAGTTGCATTTTTGCATCGTTCGTTTTTGTCATAAACATTTGAGGTATAATTCATTTAAAAAAAAAAACATTGGCACTTAATTTTTTTTTCTTAATTTGTATTTATTTACTCCGATTTTATGCCGCCTTTTCTAAGACTCCTTTTTGTAAATTCCTTCTTTTTTTGTTATAATTTAAAGAAAAGAATTTATGCAGCCATTTATTTTCGTTAGGATCGTTGATTCCTTTTTGTATTTCGCTAAAATGTCCTTTAACAAACAATTGCTTTGACTTAAAAAAAAACAACTTAATTCATTACATATTGTCATTTAAATTTAACAAAAAAAATTCCATTCTCAATTTTTGGATTAATTTTAATTGTCCTTAAACATCCTTTAATGTAGTTTTGTTTAATTTTTATTGAATTGAAAGGAGTATTGTAATTAGAAGTCATTATACCGTTTATTGAAATTATGTCAAAATTCCTTAGAAATTTTTTAATTTAAAAATTTTCTGAATAAAAAAATACATCCATCCCTTTTTTTAATAACTTTCTAATCAATTATGTGTTAAAGGATATACAATATTATAAACCACACTAACATGTTTGAACTGAAATTTACTAACAAAGTAAAACTGCAAGTGACTAATTAATAGTGATCCAAGGTCCTTAATACTTAAATGTGTAAAGCTTAAATCGTATTATGTATATCGCGTATTGGAGTGGAGTGGATTTGCAAATGGAACACCAAAAATTTAGTGGGAGTGAATTATTAACTCCGATCAAAATGTGAGGAATGAAGTGTACTGGATTTGTAAATTCTGTTCCGGTGAATCGTGTATCATAGTGAAGTGGAGTGGATTTTTTGATTCGTTTGATTGTTTAAAAGTAAAATTAAAACAAGAATAATAGAATAATATAAAGTGCGTTTTATTGGGGACCTAACTAACAAAAAATGTTAGTTGCCAATAAAACGACATTTTTGTGGTTACATAATTTCCTTCGCTTTGTTATTTGACGGTTGGTTGTTCGGCTTGATATACAGAACAATCTCAGAGTAGAAAAATCAAGTGGTCTATCGGTACAAATGAAAGTGCGGTTATTAAAGGATATATTGAGATTATTTCATATATTCCAAGCAGTACAACCAACCGTCAAATAACAAAACTAAAAAAATGTCTAGATAAACTTAAGCACAAAATAATGCTTAATTCTTAACTCAACTCACTCGGAGAGTTAAGAAAAAAATGCTTAATCTGTCAGTTTCATATTAAAGTGATAATTAGCCAAAAATGTTTGTTGCAAAAAAACGCTCCAATATATTACGCATTTTTTTTCTGACGTCACACGTTATTAAGTAAAATAAACGAACTGTGAGATTATAAAACCAATGATACACTTCAACAAATTAAAAAGGATCGCGTGACGTACATGATGCGCGCGCAGCAAAACCCGCTTTCAAACTTCGGTGTATTTCATTTCTTTCATTCTTGACTACGATCCACACCTAGGTGAACACTCAAACTACGACCGGATTCGCAAATCCATTTCAATTCACTACGCTCCTCTTGAATACTGTGAAGTTTCCTAATTTTTTTTAATCTAATCAAAATAAAAAAATTTAAATCAAATTTAAATAAATTATCTTGGATCATTTTTAAAGCAGTTTTATAATGTCTTGATGATTTTTTTGTTTAAAACTAAAGGAATGGTTATTGTTTTCTAAATTATTTTTCATTTTGATTGATTTATAAAACTTTTTTTTAGGAATTTTCGTTAAAAGTTTTTGACGCAACACAAAATTAAAAAGAATTGTACTTCAAACCACAAAAAAAGGAAAATTTCTTATTAAAAATGAAAAATAATGTTTAATAACTTCAAAACAATAACTTTTTAGTTAATTAATTAATTCCATATTAAATTACATTAGAAAATCGTTAAGATTCAAACCATCTATTGTAAATATAAAATAATTAAAAAGTGTTTAACTTACAGGCATGACCGCATCACCTCGACATGGATAAAAAAAATAAACCAGGTGAAATAAGCCGTACCAATAGAACGTCGGATGTCGGTGCATGATCCCAGTTAATTATGTAAACAACAAAAAAAATCTAAAATCACTGAAATTAAAGAATTAAAATTAAACACAGCAAACCATTGCTCTTTAATAAATAAACTTATATAAATCTATATAAAGTTACAAAAACAAATAAAAATACATAATAATAAATCTATATGATTGTGCAGCAATGATAAGGTGAAAAAAAATTGTAAAGAAAAACGAGCGCGTTATTTAAATCCTTTGTCGTATTTGCAAAAACTTTTAATTTTAGTCAAATTGTCTTTATTTTTAAATGTTCTTTTTCTGTTTGTGTTTTTTTAAGACATCATATATTTAATTCTAAATCAGTTAAGAACAGTAGCTATTTAAGTTTCATTTTGTAAAACACAGCCACACCTATTTGCTGGCTTAAGTTTACAAATAAAAAAAAAAAAGTCATTAAAAACGATATAAACTTACATATTAATATCCAATTAATCATGAATAATACGAAATTTATTGTAAATTAATTAATTAATTAATCATTATAATATATTAATTAACACTGCAACCTATTTTTCAACGTAAATATATAATTATTATTATTATTATTATAATTATGTATTATCTAAGGCAAAAATCCCAATATTTAAATGTATTTTCAACTCAATATCACTACACTTTAATGATTGGAAAATGAAGGAAAATTAAACACATTCAATATATTATTATGACTTATGAGTATAATGTCTTTAAGTATTTCAATCAATTAAAAAAAAAAATCGAAAACAATACAAGGAATAAAAATGTTTTGAATTTCTTCTATTGCAAAAAAGGTGTTGTAAGTAAATTGAATTTAAAATATTGTTGGAAGTCCTTTTAAATAAAATTAAAAAACTGTTTTTGTTGTTACCTGTATTCCGTGTCATTGCAGTTAGCATGTTTTTTCTTAATAATCAGGATTGTATAATCAATCCTTAAAACCTTACAGAATTTAATTACCGTGGCTATAGGAAAAAATGCTGGAAACTTAATTGTTTTCTGTTTGTATAGTTTCTTCCCACAACCAGACAATTACTTACATATAGCCAGTGGGCGCGAGCCCGCGTGTTTGTATGTCTGTAGCAATGGACAATACTATAGGTGGCCATTCTCGATGCCCATCTCAATTAAGTATTGTAAGTAAGCTAGCTAACGCGCGAAAACAAATTCACAACTTTTAGGTTATGTCACTACTAGTCTAAATTTAATGAAGTAAATTATTAGCCTAATTACTTAATTATAGTAAATTGAGTAATTGGTATCGAGGATGTTCCCCTAAAAAAAAACTACATTAAATTATATAACTTTAAAAAGAAATGAATTTCTAAATATTGTAACACGATTGTCAAGAAAATAAAAAAAAGAAACCCCGATTTAAATAAAACATATTAAATAAATGTATGAAATTCTTCTTTAAATTAAATTACATATATATATTAAATATTATAATTATATAAAACGACACAAGAAATTAAACAAACGTTAATACAAAATTAAAATCAATAATTGTATTTATCGGCTACACAAAAATGAATTTACTTGATTTAAATTACTTAACACGAATCATTGTAATCTTTATTATAATTATCATCATATTGAGTCATTGAGACACTTAATTTAATCAAATTGTAACTGTTTAGTTATTTGTAAATGAGTTTGGTGTAGTGTTTTAGATGCGTGTGTCGATGTAAATCAACTGTAAGCAATTATTCATCATGCATTCAACTAACAAGGCGCATCAGAAGCCAGTGTTGCATCTTTAATGGCCTGATCGTTCATTATACACTTCGACAAATTCATATACCCCTCATTAATTAAAAATTGTACATTCTGTAATGTGAAATAAATTATAATCGATATTGATGAAATTGAAAACAATCGACCCATGATGCTTTTCAATTTAAATTTTAGGAAGTTTTTCTGTTTTCGATAAAATTAGGAAACGTCTTGGAAAAGGCCATACAAATTCTATGATGAGGGGTTTAAGTTAATTTATAATGGAACGTAGTGCTGAGGACATTCAAATTTTAACTTTTAGGACGACTTGAGTGTTTCAAGTTCAATAAATAAAACACTTGCTCTAAGAGGTTATTTCAGTCTGCTGAAAAAAAAAATGGAGACACATCCAGCAAAAGGTATGACTGCTGAAAAGTTTTCATGTAAACTCACGAATGATGAAGCCATTTTTATAAAAAAAATCTCTGTAGTCTTTTAAAACAGTCATGAAGCTCTGAATGGAACCATAAGAAATTGCTGTTTCCCTTTAACATCTAAACTTACAGTTCATTTTCACAGCAATTATCAGTAAAGGTATTCTAAACAAAACTTATAGGACAGCTAAGATTTAAAAAAATAATTCTTAACAAAACTGCATTTTTCTTATATCCCACCAGGCGACCCCACTTATCTCAGCCACCTTACACAATATCAAAAAAATTCTGCCAATCTATTGTAGGATTAAATAAGATAAGAAAACTTGCTGAACATTTCAAGGTCAACATGTTAAAACTCAAGGCCGTATTTTTATCATGAAAATATTGAATTAAACAACTGTGTGTTTTACGGTACTCTTTTCTTCTACATTATTGCTAATCTCAATAAAAGAACCAATTTTGGGCAAAAATCAAGGTCACATTTTCCATATCTCCGAAAAACTTTATTGAACTGCAATTAATGTAGTTTTTTTATCCTATGAGTGACATTCTTTCTTCCCACAATATCATCGAGCCCAAGCCCCAACTTAAAGAAACTGTATACATACAAAGTCATTCTAAAGATTGATAAGTCGGAAATAATAAAAAAATTAAAAAAACAAGAAATTACCTCAAACAAAACAGTTATGGGCTTTTGTATCTTTAACAGAAAAAACGAGTGAATTTAGTTGAGTTTCACTCACTGTACAGAAGCAGACATTCTCTTCTAAAATTATAAGTAAATAAATCGCAGTTTTAAAAGTAGCCCTTTTTTAGCACCCATATAAGCTGAGAGGGACAAGTTAGTTTTTGAATTTGCCATCAACTCAGCATTTTTCTAAAAGGGGTCTTTTGGAAGAATCTTAGATTCTTCCCAGTTGTACAAATTAATAGGTTGTAGACAAAAAAAAATACAATTTTAAAGTAAATCTGGACTCTAGATTTTAAGAGCCTAAACAATGTAAATACAATTCTTTATTTAAAACAGCAATACCTATTTGCTTTTGCTAATACATATAAGCTGCTTAGTTAATAAATAAATTAATTGAGCAAACATACTAATTAAAATTCACATGCGTTTTTAAACTTGCATAAAATTTCTCAAAAAGAAAAAAAATTCTATAACATCAAGGCGCAACGAGTTTAACTTTCAACGACTCTCCCGAGAAAAAGACAACCGTACATATTTTAACGAATGGTGAAATCAACAAGGTGGGTGAGTTGGGCTTTTTGAATTTTGCCAAAGCAGACAATGGAATTGAGCCTTCTGAAATTTTAATCGTCACATCGGGGTCTGTATCCTAAAAAAAACACGGAATTTAAATATTAATAAAATATAATAAAAATGTAACAAAAAAAAAAAAGAATTTACTTTAATGTAATATTTAAGATGAACCCCATTTTCAATCAACACAAGATCCACACATTTGCCCTGGATCTGATGAACCGCAGCATCCATACGTTGTTCCCCATTCGCTTTGATGTACTGCGTAAAGAAGAATTTCGCAGAATCATCTCCAGCCAATTTGCAATCATACTTTTGCACATTGCATATGTTGCATATTGCTTGAACGGTCACCAACGGTGCACTTGGTGCTGCAGCCAGATTCAATGCAGCCGCAAGTAAACGATGCACCATAATGTCAGGATACCGACGAATGGGGCTGGTGAAGTGCGTGTAATACGGAACGGACAATGCGTAATGCCAGAAGGAGGATTCGTCGTCATGAATGCCACTGCAAAAGTAACTGTAAAAAAACGGGATTAAAATTAAATTCAAAAAAATGATATACAATGAAGAAGCTACTCACTCTGCCCTTCTCATAGGCTTTGACACCATAATATTAAGAATCGTTGCCACGGCGTCTTTATTTCTGAACGAGTTTGCTATAACACTCTTAAGTGATGCATTAATAGACTTGGAATCAGTTGTATCGAATTTAAGACTAAATTTTTTAAGGAACTCCTTCAACTGCTCCAACATCTTTTCATTGGGAGGGCGATGATTTCGCAGCACAGCCAATTTGGGATACATCATGTATGTAAATTTAGCTACCGACTGATTGGCCAACAACATAAACTCTTCGATCAAGCGATGTGACTCCTTTTGGACATGAACTTCATAGCTTATGGGCAGTCCAGTGGTTGGATCCAATTTAAATTGCATTTTGGGTTGATGAATCTGCAATAACCCATTGCGTTCACGTTCCTCACGCATTAGAATGGCAAGGCTTTGCAACGCGTGTATTTTCTCACTGAGTTGGGCTACAGTGAAGCCATTGTGAATTTCCAATCCCTCCAGCTGGTAATTCTTATCCTCAATTAATTGCTGGGCATGCTCATATGCCATTTGGGCACATGAATTAATGACTGTCCTTTTGAATTCGGTGCTAACTACTTTCGCTTTAGGACTTATTTCCCAAATTACTGAGAATGCAAGCTTATCCGCACCCGGCAACAATGAACAAAGATTGCACAATGGTATTGGCAGCATGTGGAACACACGATCAACTAGATAAATAGTTGAAGTCATTCTGGTGACTAGTTTATCCAATTGGCTGTCCTCCGGAATAAAAAATGCCACATCAGCAATGTGGACACCAACCTTGTAATTGCCATTGGGCAAAATTTCGCAAGAAACAGCGTCATCTAAATCACGTGCTGTCAACGGGTCAATTGTGAAGATACACTCTTTACGTAGATCCAAACGATTTTTAAACTCATAAGTTGGTACCGCAGTCGGAATAGAGTTAAGAATGTCAGCGTCATAAATGTTCGGTTCCAAACTGTTGGCCATTAAAATAGCCTTTTGCTCCACTGAAAAATCACCGGATTGTCCAATTAATTCTATAATACGTCCAATAGGATTTGTGTCTTCCCACTTCACAATTTCCGCAAGGTACAAGACATTGTCTGCGTCCGCTGTTTCGCAGCGGCTTACATATGGTGGCAAATCCTCAAAGTATAGTCTTATAATTGGGACACGTTTGTCGCGTCCAACAAAGCATACGTATTTGCTCTTCCCTTTCAGATACATGAGATGCCCAACGAATTTCTTCTCTTGGGCATTTTCTAAAATTTCAACAACAAAACCGCGATAGTGGCGGGCTTGTGGTTGTAATGATTCTTCCGTTTCGGTGGATGAAGCAGTTTGCTTTGCAAAGACAAACGCTTTTACAACATCTCCATTCATAGCGTTTAAGCGAATACGCAACGAGTCAAAACAAACATCATTTCTTCCACTTAGATTCGTCAAAAAGGCTTCTTGGCAACGATTTTGATTAATTCGTATGATGCCCTCGACAAAAAAACCCATCTCCGCCTTTTCCAATTTTAAGGCATACGCCTCTAGGCACGCAGACAAATCATCCGAACTCAAAACATCACGCTCCAACAACATTAAACGCGACACCGTTGGAAATGCGTCACACACCAATTTGTTAATTTCATCCATGTGGCAATCCTGCTTTAACTCCTGGTTCTTCTTTTCAAGCACTAAGTTTAATTTTGTCCATTTTTCTTCAGTCAAACTCACAGTATTGCGAACACTAAGATGTCGAGACTTCTTGTCCACTACTAAAATATTCTTGACAATAGCCAATTGCGTTATGTATTTCTCTCGTTCATCCGCGTCCATTGTCAGCAAGTCGATGATCATTTTGTGGGAACAGTGACTAGCTGCAACAGGTGTAACAGCTGCAGCAGGCGAAGCTGCTGGCGTTGCTGGAGAACTAGTGTCAGCTGCCCCTGCACGTCGACGAGATCTCCGCTTTGACTTGTCCGGCGAGGGAGAGTCGTCCAGATTGAGTTGGTCAATTAGCTGAATGCAATTCTTCATTGGGGTTCCTGATGTCGATGCTACTTCATCGCGTTTTGCTGGCTTTGTCGGCGTTTTATTGCGTTTGAGAGCGTCTTTTCGCATTTGTTTGATTTGGACTGCTTTTACTTTTGTAAGTATTTGCGACGAGTTCCTTTGGATCTGCGACATCAGTTCCAATTTTTGTTCTGGCGTTTCAAGACTGTCATCACATATTTCAAGGGATTCATCAGTCAATGATGTAGCACCATCCTCTTTAGTTTCCTCCTTTAAAAGCACATTGGGATTGCGCTCTACTTTTTCGTCTTTTGGTGACGACATTGTTGTCAAGATAAAGGATAAAAATTTCTAAAGAAACAAATAAACTATTGTTTATTTGAGGGCACAATGTTTAAACAAATTAAAAATCTTTAAACTGTCGTTTTAGGCGGGTGAAACTGTTTTCAGAACACGCGACTCTGTCTAGTTGTATTTATTAGAATTTAAATTCTATAGCATATTAGTCACAATAAATTAAATTGATTTCAAAACTTATGAAATAAAAGTTAAGTGTATCAAATTCTCAAAATGAGGGTTAAGTTTTAAAAAATGAAATAAAAAACAAGAATATTAAACGCATATTTAAATAATAAGACAGCTATATATTATAATATGTAGATATATATAAAATTCAAATAGGATTTATTTTGGAAAATGGGAAAATGTTGTTGCAATTCCGTTTGGATTTATGCAATTTCTGACAGGCGCAATCTCATTTAATAATTTATTTTAATTAAGGTTTTTTATTTCGTTTTGGCTAAAATTGCCAAATCAAAATGATTTTTATGGAATTAATTTTTTGTAAGTAAAAAAAAAATTGTTTTAAAAACAAAATCAGTGACAGTGTCATCTTACAAAATCCCATTGTTTAAAATCCCTTCAATAAAAAAATCCCATTGTTGCATTTCCGCAGGGAAATTTTAAATACTGGGATATTATAATACTTCCACTGGCATCCCAAAAATTGCATCAACCACCCCAAAATTTTTTGGTTAAAGTTCCTCTTTCTCGCCATCTTTGTTTATTGGCACGTGTAACCAATAATGGCTCCTGCGGATAAATCGGTAAAAGCCGTCTCCAAAGACGGAAAAAAGAATGTGAAACGTTCCAAACCAAAAAATCGTCCCTTGGGCGTCGGGGTGATGCGTTATTCGCGCTCCCAGATGTACAAAAAGAAGGGATTGTGGCGTTTGAAAAAAGTGAAGCAACCCGCCGTCGCTAAGGTTAAGAAGCCCATTACCGTGAAGAAGCAAATTGGCGGTGCCAAGAACGGTGGTGAACGTGTTGTGAAACTCATCAAAACCAAGGCCAACTACCCAACCAAGGAGCGTGTGAACAAGCGCCCTGTGCACGGTGCCTTCCGTCAACACACACGTCACACCCGTCCATCGCTGAAGGTGGGTCGCGTTCTCATCCTGGTGGCTGGTCGCCATAAGGGAAAGCGTGTTGTGCTCGTGAAAGTGCTCGGCTCCGGTTTGCTGTTGGTGAACGGTCCATTCTCCATCAACTCATGCCCATTGCGTCGCATTTCACAACGCTATGTGATTGCCACACAGACACGCGTCAAGTTGGGACCCTGGAAGGTGCCAGAGCACATCAACGATGCGTATTTCAAGCGGGCGGACAAGAAGAAGAATGCCAACCGTGGTGAGGGCGATATTTTTGTCACCAAAAAGGAAAAGTATGTGCCCAGCGAGCAGAAGAAGAAGGACCAGCAGGAGGTGGACAAGGCGGTTATTGCTGCCATCAAGAAGAACGCTGATCACAAGATGTTGATCAAGTACTTGCGCAATCCATTCGCCCTGCGATCAACCCAATACCCACACAGGTTGAAGTTCTAAATTCTTTTTGTACAAATGTACAATTATTATTTAAATAAAAATTGATACAAAAAAAAATGTGGTTGGTCTTTCAAGAAGTGTGTTATTATGTTTACATTTTTAGTTTTTCAGTGTAGTCCTTTTTAAATTCTTGGATTTACAACTGTATAATCTTTCAAATATTGGAAAGTTGAGTGCCCTTCCTCAGTGAGTTGCAACGTGTTGGGTTTGTTGTTTCCTAGCATCTATGAAATAAATCGTACTCAAGTAGCTTAGGAGTCTGCGTTGGAAAACTATAAAAGAAGCAATCATTTTTAATTCAGAAATATTATAACAATCATTTCATATTCATAATAGATGACCCAGTGGGATCTGGGGGAACTAAAATAGAATTTGGCATAACGCAGCTTGTTGCCGGTGACGTTCTTGGAGGAAAAACATTTTGCAAACTCTATTTTAATTTTTATTGTAAATTAAGCCGTAGATGGTAACATACATTTTTAAAGAAAACATCATGCTCTGAATAATGAATTATTTCTCCATTCAGAAGATTTTTCAAAATTAGTTTGTAAAAACTGAAAACATGAAAATTGCTACATTTAAGGTTATTTTTAAGCAAAGAAAAGTAATTTCGAAAAATAATTTAGAAATATGAATTGACAGACGTGTCAGATATTTGACGCATGCATACAAATATAAACGTCAAATTTTAATTGAACAAATCATCTGTCAAATATTTTCAGTCCACTAATCACTATGTGTTTTTGGCGCTTTTTCACACTTTTCCTTAGCCTAAAAGTAATGTTTACGTATTCAAAATGCAAAGTTATTAATTAAAAGTGCTTAAAAAAATTACCGTGCATTCCCAAATTACAAAGTTCTACCCAAAGCATGTCCAAAATTGACGGCCGGACTATTGCTGCAAATATTGAAGCTGTTATTCGTTCAGTAAAGCGCGAAAAAAAGCGTCGCCGCTTGCAAAAAACGAATGTCGAAAACGAGCCTGAAGTGAGCAGTATTGCTGACACGCTTTGTGCAAGATTAAAGTTTATTACTTCGTCCCCTTTAAAGGATGAGCCCACTGATGTGATGGAAGATGAATTGGCAGTTGTTGCTGCTACTTCCACAGTCAATGTTTTAGAAGAAATATCCAGTTGCAATGACCAACATGGAAAAGTGGAAAAGATGGATGAAGCGAAGACGGTCAAAAAGGGCAATGCTTTTGAGATGATGATGAATGCACGGAACAATGTTGATAAGAAATCAGTGAAAACAAAGCGCAAGGAATCTCTGGAACGAATTGAGGTGCAAAATTCTATCATCATTGTTGAGGAGGCTGCAACTGAAAAGGATGTTACAGTCAAACGGAAAAAGGGACGCCCAAAGAAGCAATTGCCCATTTTATCTGATGAGATTGAATGCAACCCTACTTTAGATGTTAGTAAAGATGAGGAGAATAAAACAATTATTATCGAGATAAAAGTTGATAAAAAGGCAGTCAAACGAAAAGCAACCAGAAATTTGGATGATGACTTTGTTGAATCCAAACGAGCCAAAATTCCTGATGTCGTGATTGAGGATGTCTTAATGGATTCCCCAAGTTCAAGACCTCGTCGGAATTGCGCACGAAAATCTTTTAGTTATCTTTTGAATTCGGATAGTCCTGAAAAAATGCCATCCCCATCACCATCGAAAAGCATCTGCAAGTCTGTTGGCATTAAAATGGTTATCGCAAAAGATGTAGAAATAATTGAAGTTGAAAGCTCGCCAGTTAAATCATTGCTGGACGCAAATCAACAAAAGGCGCGTCAAAATTTCCTGATGTCAGGAATGCCAGAACAATTCAAAATAGATAGGAAAAAAAAATTAGCCAATGAAGTAGCCACTGAAAATGAATTGTGGCTGTTTCCAACACAAAGTCACATACCCGATTATGACACAATTTTCATCAATCCATCCAACGCATTCAAGTTTGTGGAATTCAATTTAGATTACAATTTTGATATGTCTTGTTCATCCATTAAACTGGGAGAATTTACTGGCAGCCTTCTACAGAACCCAATTAAATATAACTGGAGACAGTCACCAAAGGCGTCCCTTATAAATCCGAAACAACTTGTAAATACTCTAAAGATTCGATTTGGTAACATGTTTCCAGTTTTCCGTTGCTATAATCAGATGAACCTAAAGCATCGTCAATTTCGACTTCAAGCACCTAAGCGGAAGCATCATTCCCGATCAAAAGATGATAGTATTGAAATTGTGGAGGAAAAAGTTTTATTTCCCAACGGCAATGTTTTGTTTACAGAAAAATACAAGCCAACTGCCCTTGATCACATTATCATCAACATGCCACCAGCAGTCAAACTCAAAGAATTTCTTACACCGTGGCTGAATGATGGATCCAGCGAGCCCCCTTTAGACTCATCCTTTGCCGACTTTGATTGCAGCAACGATTCCACGCGTTCATTTCGATCACAA
This sequence comes from Sylvicola cinctus, assembly GCA_963854165.1. Lineage (NCBI taxonomy): Eukaryota > Metazoa > Arthropoda > Insecta > Diptera > Anisopodidae > Sylvicola > Sylvicola cinctus. The sequence goes on from OY974084.1 coordinate 39,795,868, forward strand.
AATAATGCGTGCGTTTTGTTAGGCCCCATTAGCTCTGGCAAGACAATGACTGTGTACGCTCTGGCGCAAGAATTTGAGTTTAATGTGTTGGAGATTAATGCAGGCTCCAAGCGGACTGGTAAAAAAATATTAGCTGATTTGCAGGAGGCAACACAATCACATCAAATAAAATCCAAAAGGATGTCAGACGTTTTTACGAGTAACAGTCAACCGTCTTCGCAGCAGCTCAAAAAGTCACTTATTTTGATTGAGGATGCTGACGTAATATTTGAACAGGATGATGGTTTTATTAGTTCATTGAATGTGCTTGTCGAGACTTCCAAGCGGCCAGTAATTTTTGTTGCCAACAACGAAAATTGTCCGCATTTATGGAAGTTCATTGAATTGAAGTCAATTCATTTTCGGTCGCCTAGTTCGTTAGGATTTGCACGGTATTTGTCTGTTATGTCCATCACTGAAGGAAAATACATTGAAACTGAACCTATTCAAGAGTTGTATGTCAGCAATAAGTTGGATTGCCGCAAAACGCTTTTGGAGTTTCAGTTTTTTGTTCAAAGTGGTGGAGACCGAAAGCCAGTTGAGAAGCACACAAATTTAGTGAATTTTTTTACTTTAGACCAAAATCGGGATGGTCTGGTTGCTTCAGTTAATTACAATGATATTACGTGGGATGGAGATGCTTCCAGGAAGGAGGCTAAAGATGACAACTCCGAAACTGATTGGGAAAGTATGACTGATTTTTATGAGACCATGTCAGCGTCTATTTGTTTTCATGAAAATGGATGTGATCACATTGCACGTGACCTATTAGATCGTTCATCTTGGAAGTCGTCAGTAAGGACCGGCACTAAAAATCGGTAAAATATTCAATTAAATTATTATATTTAAGTAGTTAAACAATTTGGATCTTCTTTTGGTTTGTTTGCAGTCAAATTTCCGATTACATTCGTTTGTCTGAAGTCAATCCTCGAAATCGTGGCACTGAATATGATCCTGTGCTGCGTGCAATTTGTCGCCACGAAAAGGCACGCAACTCCAGCGAAACCCGTCGCTTTTACCACTACTTGAGGACAATCATTCAATCGTCAAATTTCAATACAAAACTTTTGGATTCGCTGGGTTCCCAATTTGAGGAAGAAAAATCAGAATAAATTTAGCGCAATTTAGTTTACTTTGTCACCTAGCCGTTTATAATAAAAAAAATCAAATTTATTACAATTTATGCAAAATTAAAGTGTTTATCCTTTAGCAGCTACATCCCCAAACCACTTGCGCAGTTTGTCAGTATCGTGGAGACCCACCAAGCGCTCTGTCACTTTTCCGTTGGATACTGCAACCAAAACGGGAACGGATTGCACTTCGTAGTCCAATGCCAAGTCACTGAATTCGTCGACATCCACTTTAGCAAGCGTTAAATTGATGTTCTCTGACATAATGGTCTCGAGTCTAGGTGTCAGCATCTTGCAGGGACCACACCATCTAAAGCAATTTATATTTTATAAATAAATATTTTCTTTTTAATCAATTTGGTTTGACAAACGTTGCAAAAAAGTCGACAATCACTGGTTTGGAGCTTTTTATAACTTTTTCCTCAAACTCTTCGGCACTTTGGATTTTTATAATTTGTCGGAGTGGCGTTGTGGTGCTTAAGTGGCGAAGCCCCCATTGTAAAGAAATTCTGTTGATTTGTGAAAACATGATTTTTTAAATTGCTTATAGTGTTTGTAAATTATTTTGGAGTTAATTAATTAAATTGAAGATACGAAATAAGAACAATTATTTGAAAATAATCTGCATAGATTATTATTTAAGACGTATTGTTGAAACTTGTAAATTTGGAAAAATATCAAATTAAATGTGTATATAAATTTTATAATGGGGATGTTCGAAAATGTTATATAATATTTCGATTTAAATTGTTTAAAAATAATATATATGTTTAATCCTCGCAACATATATAAAGGGTGGCCGCAATTAATTTTTCGAATTTTCTGTTAAATAAAATTCAATTTATTTTTATTTAAAACTTGATTTATTGTAGATCAATTTTAATTTAATTATAATACCCATTTATTTATTTATTAATTTATATATGAAATTAATATTCTTAATTATTTTAAATAAAAGGTTTTGTATTCAGTAACTCTGCAAATTAAAACATAGAGTAATCCTCGGATATCTAATTTAAAGTAATCAAAGTTAGGCATCTTTTTAAACGTTGGTGTATTATTATTTTAAATAATTTCGGACTTAACTATAAAAGGAGAAACACAAAAACATTTTCCTATATCTGGATCTATGTAATAAAACTTTGAAATATGATTTATGAACTGAGGACCTCACGTTTGCAAATTGTAAAATTTTATGTTTGCCTGTGAATTTTTTCAGTGAGACAAAACAACAATTATTTACATAATATAATTAATTGCACAATTTTTAATTCATAAATTTGCTACAGTATTCATTTTTTTAAGCGTTGGATTTAGCATTACTTAATTTACGTCGTTAAAGCACGCGTATCTATGTAATTATTGCTTCCATTGCAAAGCAAATTACAACACGGTTTTGTTCATCGGTTATCGTAATTTCAAGAGGAGCCTCTGCAGAAGGGACTTCATTAGGATCCAAAGTTGTTGTTAACTGGTAGACTACTGCTGTACCTTGTGCAAGGGGACACGTTGTACCCACCAGTGACATACAGGCGTTTTCCAAACCATTCGGTAAGTCAAGTGGAATGGTTAGTCCAAAAAGAAGTGATGCTTCTATATCAATTCTGAGTTCCTGAATATCAGTGGACGTTATGAAACTAACCGATACGTCTAATGGAGTTCCACGCTGAAGAGTGCATGGAGGTGCCTGACAGTTTGAAACTTCTACAGCATCTGGAGGTGGTCCATTAGAGCCTAAAAATAAAATAATTTATGGAATAAAACAAAAATTACGCGAAAATTACAATCTTGCATCGATCAAATGATGTGGCCCACACAATCACTGGAACACATAATATTATCACAAAATATTTTAACATATTTTCTAAAGATTAAAAATACGAAAGATTGTTTTGAATAAACTGAGGGATAATTGAAGCGCATCTTGGTTTTATATAAACGATTATTGTGCGCCTACAACAAATAAAACCACGTAATGCCAACGACTATAAAAATGTCGGCGTTGTAAATGTGCACAATTTGACAGTAAAAACTGCATTTAATTTCAGATACATAATAATTATTATGGCTTAAAAGTAAGTACGTAAATGTAATTAGCCAAATCACATTTGTCCCATTACTAAGTTTAATAGTGGGATGAAATCGATTTGAAATTATTTTTCGTAACAACAAGTCTTTCAAATTGGAAAAATTGTTTACGACCTAATTGACGACTACAAGATTATTTCGTTTAAATAATTTTTAGATTCAATTTTAAATTCAAATTTAAGCAAAAACTTCTTAACTTTACTTTGAATTATTTTGTAATTTTAATTCCAAAAACTTCCACTTTTAAAATAGAAACTAACTATAATAACGTTGCATAAAATATTAAACCGCCAATAAAATTTATCATTTTAAAATTAATTTACATATACGAAAGTGGTGACTAAACACCAACATAGAAAATACAAGTTTCCTTTTAGCTTAATTTTTTTTTTTACCAATGTTCAACTGTTTCGATACACTCTTTAAAGTTAAAACAGTTTAAATTCCTTTTTTGAAGAAATTTCTCCATATTGTCTTCGGTTTGCAACAAACCCATTATTCATTCATAATCGCAAAAGAAACCATCAACAATGACATGCTGTAAAACTTCTTTAATTATCGAAACATCATGAAGGCTGTACACACAAACAATTGTGTTTTAAGCTGTTTGCAGAATCATACCATAAACATTATTTTTATGTTATTTTAAAGGTCAAACCTGTACGTCGTTTTTGACGGTTTGAACTTTAAAATTTATTTTTATTTTAGAAGTTATAAATGTTTGAATATAAGCGATTTCTTAATAACTCACAAAAAAACAAGTGGATGTATCTTGATTTAAGTACATTCGAAATGAAAATCAAAATATACACAATTTTAAATTTTATTTGCAATCTTGATGAAATTATATATAAAATGAAAGTTCACTTTTTCAAAATATGCTTTATGTCCTAAGATAAAAACTATTGAATATTCTTAAAAATTCGAAGTATTTAACTTCATTTTACATATAATTGCAGTGTTAACAAGATACCAAAAAATTAAATTTGTGAGTTTCGTATTTGTATGCTTTTTAGTCATACAAAGTTGTCCTAAAATTCCATCTATAATTTAAAATTATTGCCAAAAATGTACTTTAAAATTGAAAACTCAAATGTACTTAATTTAAGTACTGATAAGCTCGATATGTTTATACCTCAAACAAAAATGCACGACCCTGTGGTGAAAGACGTTATATGCCCAGCTCCTAAACTTAAAAGCTCATACATTTTTTTTTATTATCCCAGTGGTGAATACGGCGCCGAATCAACGTAGAGTTCCACGCCGAAAACTACGTAGCTTTCGGCGTAGAGCATGTTCCCTTTACTCGGCGTCAAAAAGCTTTAAGTGAATAAGCTTAAAAGGAAACATATATCCGTCTCTTTCTAATTTTAAATATTTGTCTCGCTCTACCCTATTCCATATTCTAGTTTGATTTTGTTTACTGAAATAAAAACAAACCTCAAAAACAAAAAATCAATACATTTTCAAGTACATAGGCATTTGCTGCAACATTATAAAATTTATTTGCGTTTGTTTTTAACAATTATTCATCTATATGTCGGTGTAAAACGTCTTCATTTCCGCCACATATTGTAATTTTGGTCCAGCGTCCTTATATGAATTCCAAAAAATCAATCTCACTGGTCGATGGGCAAAGACTAAAGTAGAATTTTTTTCCTTGTACCTGCTTTTGTTGAAAAAAAAAATATTAATATACAATTATAGATTTATACAATTGTACTTACTTGGAACAGCTATTCCAATTATATTTATTTTATTTGCAGTCAAGGAAAAATTTATTTACCACTTCCATTTAAACGCACGTATAAAATAAACGAAATATAATAATTGAACAATGAAATAAACGTATAAATATTTTTTAAAACGTATGGTAATGTGATCAAAAACAAAATATTTTTAAAGAACACTTGCGTTTCGACGGTGAAATACGTGCATTTGTATGCATGCAGGCGTTTAAAATGCTTAAATTTATCATAGCTTAATATTAAGTAGAGACAGGACATTTTTTCGCCCTTAGTGGGAAAGGAAAAACTATAGAAAAAAATGTATGAGCTTTAAAGTTTAGGGGCAGGGCAGAGTCTTTCACCACTGGGAGTTTTTCCATTCCCATACTATAAGGGCGAAAAAATGTCCCGTCTCTACTTAATAAAGCTATATGATAAATTTAAGCATTTTAAACGCCTGCATGCATACAAAATCACATATTTCACCATCGAAACACAAATGATTCTTAAAAATATTTTGTTTTTGATCACATTACCATAAGTATTGAGAAATATTTGCCCTGTGATTTGTTTTATTTAGTTAAAATGTTACAAATTAATGAAATTTAAAAATAGATTGTATCACTGCAGTCAATCACAAACAGGAGTTAGTTGCTAAGCATGCATCTTCAAATCCTACCATTGCTGTTTTATTTGTTAATGGAACTCGTGAGAGGTGTGACCCTAAGCAGCTATATATTGGCGATTGAGTCGTATGATGAGTGTGGAATAAAACCAACCGACTAATAAAGCTATATATCAGATGGATATATGTGATACACATAGCTGGAGACACTGGATCAAATTTTTTAAAATACTAATTATACAAGTAATTAGCAAAAAGTGGCTGTTGTGCAGATGGGTGGCATTCCAGATTACATCCTAAATAATAAAAATAACCATATCATGTAACATATAAGGCAAAAATAATGATATTTGAACGAACACATATATATAAAGTCGTTTCACTTTTTGTTTTTTTGTTTTTTATTTTATTATTTCAGTAAATAAATATAAAGTAAAAGACAGACCGAGACAAACATTCAAAATTAGAAAGAGACGGATACATGTTTCATTTTAAGCTTATTGCACTTGAAGCTTTCCCAGTGGTGAAAGACTCTGCCCAGCTCCTAAACTTTAAAGCTCATACATTTTTTCCTAAAGTTTTTCCTTTCCCACTAAGGGTGAAAAAATGTCCTGTCTCTACTTAATAAAGCTATGATAAATTTAAGCATTTTTAACGCCTGCATGCATACAAATGCATTTATTTCACCGTCGAAACGCAAGTGTTCTTTAAAAATATTTTGTTTTTGATCACATTACCATATGTTTTGATAAATATTTATACGTTCATTTCATTGTTCAATTATTAGTTTAAATGGAAGTGGTAAATAAATTTTTCCTTGACTCCAAATAAAATAAATATAATTGGAATAGCTGTTCCAAGTAAGTACAATTGTATAAATCTATTACTGTATATTAATTTTTTTTTAACAAAAGCAGGTACAAGGAAAATAATTCTATTTTAGTCTTTGCCCATCGACCAGTGAGATTGATTTTTTGGAATTCATATAAGGACGCTGGACCAAAATTACAATATGTGGCGGAAATGCAGACGTTTTACATTGATTTGATGAGATTTATAACACTCCAAAAAAATTAGATAAACTACCAAATGCAAATAAATTTTATAATGTTGCAGCAAATGCCTATGTACTTGAAGGTGTATTGTTTTTTTTTTTTGTTTTTGTGGTTTGTTTTTTTATTTCAGTAAACAAAATCAAAATAGAATATGGAATAGGGTAAAGCGAGACAAACATTTAAAATTAGAAAGAGACGGATATATGTTTCCTTTTAAGCTTATTCACTTAAAGCTTTATGACGCCGAGTAAAGGGAACATGCTCAACGCCGAAAGATACGTAGCTTTCGGCGTTGAGCTCTGCGTTGCTTCGGCGTCGTATTCACCACTGGGTTTATAACGCCGAAAGCTACGTAGCTTTCGACGTAGAGCTCTACGTTGCTTCGGCGTCGTATTCTCCACTGGGGAATAATATACACTAAAAAATTGGACGTTTTTATTTAAAATTGGAAAAAATATGTACTTAATTTTATGCACTTTGCATACTTTATATGATTTGTTGTTGTAATGAAAAAAGTGTTTGAGTTCGACTATGACTATTTAGAAGTCAATTATGTATAATGTATTATCAAAATCTAAGCTAATTTGTCTTTTGTTCGTTTTTTTTAGAACCGTTCTTGACTCCGCACTCCAATAACAGTTATCCTCGGATATCTAATTTAAAGTAATCAAAGTTAAGCATCTTTTGAAACATTGGTGTATTATTAATTAACTATAAAAGGAGAAACTCAAAAACATTTTCCTATATCTGGATCTATGTAATAAAACTTTGAAATATGATTTATGAACTGAGGACCTCACGTTTGCAAATTGTAAAATTTTGTGTTTGCCGAAGAATTTTTTCAGTGAGACAAAACAACAATTATTTACATAATATAATTAATTGCACAATTTTTAATTCATAAATTTGCTACAGTATTCATTTTTTTAAGCGTTGGATTTAGCATTACTTAATTTACGTCGTTAAAGCACTCGTATCTATGTAATTATTGCTCTCATTGCAAAGCAAATTACAACCCGGTTTTGTTCATCTCTTATGGTTATTTCAAGAGAAGTATCATCTGTAGTAGGGACACTTTTATCCAAAGTCGTTGTTAACTGGTAAAGTACTGCTGTACCTCGATGAAGGGGACACGTTGTTCCCACCAGAGACATACAGGCGTTTTCCAAACCTTTCGGTAAGTCAAGTCTATATCTTATTCCTATCCAAAGCACTGCGTGTATTTCAATTTTGAGTTTCTCAATATAGGTGCGGGTTATGAAACTAATCGATATGTTTAATGGAGTTCCACGCTGAATTCTGCATGGAGGTTTGTTACAGTTTGAAACTTCTACAGCATCTGGACGTGCTCCATTAATAGTGCCTAAAAATAAAAAATATGTAACATAACAAAAATACGTGAAAATTACAATCTTGCATTTATTAAATGATGTGGCCCACACAATCACTGGAACACATAATATTATCACAAAATATTTTAACATATTTTCTAAAGATTAAAAATACGAAAGATTGTTTTGAATAAACTGAGGGATAATTGAAGCGCATCTTGGTTTTATATAAACGATTATTGTGCGCCTACAACAAATAAAACCAACAAAAAAATGCCAATGACTATAAAAATGTCGGCGTTGTAAATGTGCACAATTTGACAGTAAAAACTGCATTTAATTTCAGATACATAATAATTATTATGGCTTAAAAGTAAGTACGTAAATGTAATTAGCCAAATCACATTTGTCCCATTACTAAGTTTAATAGTGGGATGAAATCGATTTCGTTACAACAAGTCTTTCAAATTGGAAAAATTGTTTACGACCTAATTGACGACTACAAGATTATTTCGTTTAAATAATTTCTAGATTCAATTTTAAATTCAAATTTAAGCAAAAACTTCTTAACTTTACTTTGAATTATTCTGTAATTTTTATTCCAAAAACTTCCACTTTTAAAAAACTAACTAACTATAATAACGTTGCATAAAATATTAAACCGCCAATAAAATTTATCATTTTAAAATTAATTTACATATACGAAAGTGGTTACTAAACACCAACATAGAAAATACAAGTTTCCTTTTAGCTTAATTTTTTTTTTACCAATGTTCAACTGTTTAGATACACTCTTTAAAGCCAAAACAGTTTAAATTCCTTTTTTGAAGAAATTTCTCCATATTGTCTTCGGTTTGCAACAAACCCACTATTCATTCATAGTCGCAAAAGAAACCATCAACAATGACAAAACTTCTTCAATCATCGAAACATCCTTAAGGCTTGATGTAACTTATCGTATCTTTATCCCAAAAACATTTTTTTTATGTTATTTTAAATGTCAAACCTGTACGTCGTTTTTGACGGTTTGAACTTTAAAATTTATTTTTATTTTAAAAGTTATAAGTGTTTGAATATAAGCGATTTCTTAATAACTCACAAAAAAACATGTTAATGTATCTTGATTTAAGTACATTTGCAATAAAAATATACACAATTTTAAATTTTATTTGCAATCTTGATGAAATTATGTATAAACTGACGGCTCACTTTTTCAAAATATGCTTTATGTCCTAAGATAAAAATGATTAAACATTCTTAAATATTCGAAGTTTTCAACTTCATTTTACGAAGCTAGTTATAATTACTTTATTTTTTTATATTTTGTATATACAAATAATTGCAGTGTTAACAAAATACCAAAAAATTAAATTTGTGAATTTCGTATGCTTTTTAGTCATACAAAGTTGTCCTAAAATTCCATCTAATTTAAAATTAGCGCCAAAAATATACTTTAAAATTGAAAAAGAGTTCAACGATATTCCGTGGCGTCGTTTATGTAAAAACTCAAATGTACTTAATTTAAGTACTAATAAGCTCTAATAAGAGCAACTCATAATAAAATTAATTTAATTGAATTTGAGGCAGAAAAAGAGTTAAAAACCCTATACGTTTTCAGGGATTCTAAGTAAATTTTTTTTTGAACTACCCTCGTAAATTTCGAATTAAATTTTATTTCGAATTTAGGAAATATTTGTATAAACATATATTATTTGACAACTTGACGCAATGTAGATATGTATATAAAAATATAAATTGCAAAAAAAACACACATACACACACACATTCGCAATTTGCTTTAAACAGCTCCAAGAATCAGTGACCGTAGTGTATGTCAAAATTTTGTTGAAGCTGCTATTGTTTTTATTTTATTTTCTGTGCATGCAATGAATATGCGTTATTCCAGAACGTGATATTGTAACATAAAAATAGAACACTGAATAACTGTAATATAAATTAAAGCGATTGTGTTAATATTATTTTATTTAAATCCATCTTTAGAACAGTAGTGTGTAGTTTATAGTGACGATCCAATTTTTGTGTTGTGTATTAAATTTGTGCATTTAAAGGTTTATTACAAGGTAAGGGTGTTAAAAGCGAAATTGAAAATATATTTGAAATAGTTTTCATTTATTTCCCCAACTTACATCGCTATAATAACAACAAAGCTTTTGTTTTATTAATTGTGTGGTAATAAGTTGAATTACAAACATGGTTTAATTGTTTTAATGATGCAAGCAAAAAAAATACAAAGCCGTTGAGGTTATGTACCACAAAGAGAAGTAATAAAGTTCAAGGCAATTTATACCATCACCATATCACTAAACCACGCATTTGTTATGTGCATTGGTGCTGTTCCATGTTACCAATGCATTTGACCAATATCTAAATAAAACAAAACAAAATTCCACAAATGCGTGATTTAATTTAATAAGTTGCGGCGGCCTTGGCTAGAGAGTTGAGAGCGGCATTCTTCACTTTCTTTACCGTGGGTTTTCAACAATTTTCCTATTAGAATTTCAAAAATAGTTGAAGGTCGTTCATCATTCACAATGATAATTAATTATTTAAAATTATTTTCTAATTTTATTTATATTTTAAATGCTTTAAAGTGTGTGCCTAATTTGAATGAAATTGTGTGTCAATTACAAAAAAAAAACCCAGTGCATATTATTGTTGTGTTAAATTTAGGGCAAGTTAAAAATAGTTTTATTGTTATAAAAGCAAAAAAGAAAAGAGCACGAGATATTGTTTTTTTTTTTTGTTAATTCTACTAATTTGGAGCGAAAACACTGAGCACTGTTGAATACACAATCACTCAATCGGAAATCATCTGTGGAATGTAACGGACGTGCAATCATGACCACAAAAGGTAAGAATATTAAAAGTACACATACTCTTATTAACCATTTATTGTAATAATATGCGTTGTAGTTTTTATACTTTGTTGTATTTCATGACCGTTCGCTTGACTTGGTTTTAAGCGTTGCATTTAAAGTCCATGAGGCATGTTATATTGTAAATTAAAGTCTATTTATTGTACTTTTTGATGAAAGTAATTGTTGTGGAGGTTATCCGCTTCTGAAGCCTTCAGCAAATAACATAACTTGTTTATAATGTTAAGTCGCAATACTAAGTATGTACTAACAGCACATTGTGTTTTGTAAATCTTAAAGATTACCTAAAATACATATCACGATTTTTCCACTCCTTTCAATATGCTAAAATTGCAAAAGTTTTCACGGTGTATTTTAAGAAGGACATTTGTTATCCTTTTGAAAAACAGTTAAAACTTTATTCTATTACGTCCAACTGTACTGGAGTAACGTATTCTTCCATTTACATTTTTAAAGTTAATGATTGAGATACGCGTTTAAAAGTTTTAATAAATGATATAATTAAATGATAAATTTTATGTATCTGTTATTGTTTGTCGATTTTTAAAAGTGGAATTTAGGACCACATATTTTTCATCGTTAAAGCTATCTAATTTCTACTTGCACTATAAAGCAAAAAGGATTTTTTCTTTGGTTAACGCAAATTCAAGGGAGTTATTCCAGTTTCTATTTTTGTAGGGTCTTATATCGTTGGTAACTTGTAGTTGACTTGGTCACCTCTTGTAGGAGACACGTTGCATTCTCCAATGACAAACAGGCATCCGAATCGTCCTCCAAAACATTACATAATTTTTACGTATTTACGTTTAGAGTAATTTCGGGAAAAAAGTTGATGATGCTGTTACTTGTTTTGACACCCCCTCAGTCCAAAAAAGTGGTCTAGAAAAATGTGTTTAGGCGTTCAGAATATAATCTTTTATAAAGCAAAAACTTTGCAGAACATTTCAAGGTCAAAATCTAAAAATTCAAGGTCATACTTTTCATATCTCAGAAACCTTAAATATTTTTAAATTTTTTTTTCACATTATTGTATGAATTAATGAGATAAGAAAACTTGCTGAACATTTAAAAGTCAAAATTTGAAAACTCATGGCCATATTTTTATAATGAAAATAATTTCAAAACTGTTTATTTTAGGATACATTATTGCTATATATTTTATTTCAATAAAAATACCAATTTTGGACAAACATCAAGATCAAAATTCAGACATTTCAAGGTCATATTTTCCATATGTCAGAAAAACTTTATTAAACAACAGCGTATATAAATTTACACCTCCCTCTCCCTGCGATGTATCTCTTTTCGTTGCAAACTATGAGTTGTCACAAATGTTTCTTTTCACATGATGCATTAACTTATTATTACAGTTATTAATTATTATAAAATAATGACCACTTACAGTGTGTCACGGCATTTCTTTAAAGTTTTAGCAATGTGGTCAGTTGGTACTTGTTCTCCCCTCCCAAGATGATCACTTTCCATCGCTTTATACACAGTACACAGTAGACACACTGTACAATAATAATTATAACTTTCTCTGGCGCAGAAAAACTGCTTTCAATCGCGGTGCTTTGCTACACTGTGCCACACGGTGTCTTGCCACAATCCACATAGTAATCGTTTATAATCATATGAAGCTGTCGCGCGTTTTAATTCATTTTCAATTTTCATCTTGCAGAAAGTACACTCTTCGCGACCTTCTTTACGCGTGAGTAAACTTGTGGTGACTGGCGGAGAGTCACTTTTTTATTATGTTATGGTGGTTATAATGTTATCGACACAAAACTTTCATAAGTTGGTCAGTTCATTGAAGAAATGCAAAGAATGCGAAAATATGTTGCTTATAGTTATACATACGCACATTCGCAGACTTTTTAATGTCTTGATTTGATTGTGACAACACCATACAATAAGTCTTGCAAGATATGTTGCATACAATGTGGCAGTAGTTGTTGTTTTGTTGCAGTCAGTGGATCACCAGCCGGTTATATTGTGGAATTAATTTAGTTAATAAAAATTATTTTTATTGTGTGTCATTATGTTTTGTTTTGCAATAATTTTAATTATTATTGTTGATTTAATTTGGTGATTATCATCCGTTTTTTGCATGTGTTCTTAAAAGCAGGTGTTTTTGTAATTACATTTAATTACATTTTTATGCTTGACTTAAAAAAATAACAGCGCACATCAAAGTTTTCTATACAAGTTGTTTTTTATTACGTTCTAACATTTGACGCCATAATTGGACAAAACACACATTTTATCCTTGAGCCTGAGTGCATTTTAATTTAATTTAAAGTGTGTACATTTTGGAATGAGGCTGTACTTAAAGAAAATAAGTGAGTATGTTAATCCGCCAAAAATGGTGCGAATAATCAATGAATAAACAAACTACATATTTAAATAATGATTATGCATGTGTTCTGCATAAGGCGAACCAACTCTATGTTTGGTAACATATTGTGTTCCAACTTTTTGCTAACAAAATTGCTTTAAATATAATTGCATTTCTTTTGTTAGTGCTGATTTCTTTAAAGTCGGTATACAATATTTATGAACGTATACAACTAACGTATAAATCTAACTACCTACTCTTTACTATTAAAGGTGTGTTTATTGGATGTTGTCATGATTAATAATGGGTAAAACCTAATTTTTTTTAAAATTGTTTAATGCATCAAGTCCAAATTTGAACTCGTTTCGGCGTTACCTTAAAGGAACTTTTAATAAATAATCGTTATTTTGAAATTAAAATTTGCCATTTAATTTCGTTTACATTTATTGTAATTTGTGAACGATCCGTGGAGTATATAAATTCTTGCATTACTCAAAAAGTTAATGATGCAAAAACACGTTTTTCCAGCAAAAGGTGTCCAAAAGAATGGTCTAGAAAAAAAAATCTTTTTAAAAATTTCAAGGTCACATAATTCAAGTAAATTGTCAAAACGTTGGCTGCACAGACTTAACGAATTTTTAAATGAAATAAATGGCATTAACATTACATCAGGATTCTCTTTCAAGTTTGAAGTTCAAGTTCAAAATTGATTTATTTTACCTTATGAAACTAACATACAAACTTAAATGCAACAGTTATCCTTCTCTGAATCGAACTCCTTTTATAAAACTCAGAAATAAATGTTTCATTTTCTTTAAATTGACAATAATCCGATAACATTATTCTGTAATGGTTTTTATTTATTTTGACCTTGAATTTTTCTACAAAATCTTTACATTTTATATTTCAAAAATGGTGCATATTTAAAACATTTAATAAAATCATACACATTAGAAAAAACACATAATTTCATGTAAATTGTTGCGTGGGTCTCCCTAGCGCCGATTCAAAAAAAAAAGAAAGTATTTCAATTAAATTAGATAGAATTGTTAAAGCTGTTTTGGATCTTACAGATTTAAAATTTCACAAACAACTTGACCTTGAAATTTTTTGCAATCCAAATTTTATTGATATTCTTCCTCTAAATTACTTAGTAAAATTATGTGTTGGTTACTCAGGTTTTTTTCCACCTAAGCAACTTTCTGCACTTTATTTTTATTTTTTAAATTGGTTTGGAAACATTTTATGCTTGCTTTTAGATAAAGTAAAAAAAATACTTTAGAACGGTTATCAGAGAAAGAAACCAAATTCGGTTATAATGGACAATAATGTTTGAAATATCCACAAAACTTCATTTATTGTTTATTTAAAAAAAAAATTAAAACAATATAACCACTTCCTAGCCCACTCATCAACAATTAACGATAGTTTAAGTGCTTCAATTTAATTTCCAATACAATCTGCACAATATACTCCCACTTGGCATTTAAATTTTTTGTGATGAAAACGTTTCCGCTTTAGAACTTTCATAATACTTTTCTTCGCATTCTTCTCAACTTGAATACACTTTCAAGCGATTGCTGCCATAGGCCCTTGACACATTAAAGCCAGCGTCTTCTTGAGTTATGTCTCACAAATTAGATCACATCTAATATCACTATAGACGCAGGATGTCTATAAGTATAACAAAATATGTGTGGCAAAAAAAAAAGAAGTTGTAAGCAATTTGCGTGGGAGCTGACAGAAGCAAAACATATCGCCACTGTTTCTTGATCTTGTCTGTTGATGCGATCTCTCAATATTATTTAAGTGTTGTTTGGATTCCTGCGGTATTATTACCTCTTCTTAGGCTTTTATGTAGTGGTAATGATGCCAATGCATCAAATGCAATTATTACACGGATGGATTTGTTGACATTAAATGCTTGTGTTGCTTGTTTTATAAAATGTTGATGTTGATTTCATTTCGGCATAATAATTTTGTGGGTATTAAAATGTTTGTTTACATAATCCATTTGGAATATGTCGTTTGACATTAATATATTAGTATATTGCGGCAATAGTTTTAATAATAAATGATCATCTAAATTCGTCCAGTGGCAACATACACCTTACCCAACCACAAAATGGAACTGATGAATTAGTTGTTGATGCCGTGTGAGAAAATCCGCCGGTATTATACAATATAATACGGAAAAAGAAAAAAGCAATCTCTTAATTTTCACAGATTAACAATTTCCCATACATTTTTTTTACACACTATGCAGATTGCACAATGCACATCTCCAAAAATACGTGTAAACTGAAACTCTTTTATTTATTGCACTTGTTGATGATTTTGAGTATAAAGAGAAGACATTGGATCGGAAAGGCTTTTGTGAAAATTCATCCAATGAAACATTGCCACGAATGGGATGCGTTATTTTCCTGTTTTCATTTTATAAAGAGAGAAGTGCATTAAGCGAGATTATAAATTAAATATTTTATTTACTTAATTCAACGTGCTGCAGCTTCCTCCTACAGATCAGACTTTTTGTTCGGCCATTTCAATCAGCTTACATATAAGGACACACAAAGGCTGCATTGTGGCTCCAGCTTGCAGCAGCAATTCGTTGCATCTTATCGTTTATACTTCTCAATTTTACGCACCACAGATTTGTGATCTCATTAAGAAAATTAAAATCCTCCATTAAATGTGGCGGACAACGAGTCTTGTTTACACGATCTCCTGTTGTTGTATTGTGGTTAGGTGGTGTTCGTTTAATAAAACCACACGATGTATATTTTAAGTTGCGTGCGTCTTGTTTATTTTGTTTATAATTTTAGTTATCCATTTCGACGAATTCCTGCGGCATAATAATGCTAATGCAGTGAAACATGTTGGGATCAAATTGCGCGCAGTCAAAAGGAAACATTTTTGTGTATAATAATAGTGAGTAATCAATGAGCTCTAGCATAGTGTGCATTTAAGAAAGCGTCGATGTGGCACTGATCATGCATTTATTGAATCGACTTTTTTATATGAAAATTGTTTGGTGGTGTAGTTTCAGTTGGTGCAAATTAACTTCATTTTTCTCCAACACATATTTGTTATTAATTCACATTTTAAGCATATTTAACACGAAAAAAATAAACCGCGAAAAAATTTAAATTATTAATTTAAAAATGGTAATCGCATCTCGCGAAAATTTTCGGAATTTTCAAATGATCGTTTCAACTTTAACTTCTTATCAGGATTGTTCTGTAATAAAATATACATTAACATGCAAATCAGATTTGTTATTGAAACAGAATTTGTTGTAGTAATTAGCATCTGGTTAATTAGAAAAAAATGAGTAATCATAGTTATGGGTATTATTAAACCCCAGATGAGTTTAGCTTTAGAATCTTGCGTCATATTATCACTATAACACATTAACCTTGAACCTTGGCCTTTGATTAACGTAAATGAAGATCGTCATTCGTGACATTATGCTGACGTATATTCGCATTGTTTATATTAATAAGTGATAACACATCTAGTCGTGTCAATGATTCTTTGATTACGTATTTTAAAATATTTTTAATTATGATTAAAACTACATCACGTTTTTCTTAAGGATAATTTAGTTTACAAAAAAGAAAACATTTTACAACATTTATTGATAAATTGTTTTATTTAATGCTATTTAATGTCTAAATAACTAAACAATTTAAATTAATTTAGAAATACGTTTCAAATGATTAAATTCAGCGTATTATGCACTTTAAAAACTTTTACTTTCCGCTTAAATTATTAGATAAAGTTAAATTAAAAATAAGTGTATTATATACTTTAAAAAGCCACATAAACGAAAACACTTGACAGAGAATATCAATTCAATCCATCCCATGTGTAATTTTGTTATTCCAATTTGAAAACATCGCAATTGACCTATTTTTCGTCACGCTTAATAACGTGCACTTCAAACACTTAATAATTGAAAAACCTGCGCTTGGGGAAAATTGTCTGCTGATGCATGTGGTAACTAACCTTCACTGCAAAGTGGAGGAGTGGTATGATACACACGGCATGTATGCGTCATCTTTTATCTGAAATATAACAAAGCATCGTGTTATTTTATGTTTCATTTTAAGTGCACACACCTTTATCATAGTTAGAGTGTGTTTTTCGTTTCTTTTGTAACAACAATGTTTTTTTATTTATTATTTTATTAACAACTTAAAACACATTAACAATATTTAAGTTTTAAGGTAGATACACAAAGACGATATTAACTAACTAAATTTTTAGTACGCAGCCAAGTACGCAGCCAATGCCTAATATTAATATTAATACTTAATATACCGAAATTGTGGTATTACTGAAATTAATTTGAGTTATGGTCGCAGACGTAAATAAATTAGCTTTTAAAGTGTAAGTGGCAATTTTTAAGGTTTTTAAACTGTTTTCAATAATAATCTCTATTTCAATCATATTTTAATTTAGCAGTTTATTGCTGAAATAGAGAACAATTTTCATATCTAGCGATTAATAACTAAAGCTCAATTGCAAACGTTGCTAATTGTAAACAAACACAATCTATCTGTTTCATTTAATTTTAGTATACAATTAAATTTAAATCAGAGCACAACAATTCATTCCCCAGACGCCCGACGACCACATGCCCATTGCGAAATGTATCAATTTGTCATGCGCTAAAAAGCACTCATTTACATTTGCATGCTGCAACGAATAATGTGCAGCTTTCCTTTTAAGAAAAACATAACACTAAGCACGTTTCGTGTGTTTAATTTAAATATAGTTTACATGAATATAATTATTTTTCACACTACAAAATATCTTAATGTAATGTGTGTTTTGAATTCCTAGGACTTTATTTTATGGGCACTCGTACAATTGCCCGGCGTGGTTATTTGTTGGACGCAAGCGTCTCATTGTTTGAGCATTCCTTTTGTAAACACTTCCTTGTTATCGCCTAAAAGTCCCATTTTAATAGTCAAACAAACACTGACTCACATTACCTGTTGCGTCGGGAATCTGGATGATGACTTAGCTACATTTATATTTACCCCAATTTATTTATTTTTTTGTTGATTTTATATTTTTTTATCAATTTTGTTCGCTTTGCGTAAACTTTAAAAGTTCAAAAAACTATTGTTGAAAATGTTGTCCCTGCTACAATGAATAATCACATTAATTATTTATCCTTATTTGACCTTGGCGCCAGTCTTACATGCACGCATGAGGACATTGAACCAATTCAGCGCCACCATGTTTTCATGACGTGCGGGAGCCGGGAGAACAAAGAAACGATATTTATGTTGAGTGCCGAGTGATAATAATTTCAATGTGTACTGCGTGTATAGGTATATGCTTAATAATTATGTTGAAGTTTTGTTTTATTTTCAAAGTGCTTATGTTTACTTAAAGTGGGCCATATGGAAAATCTGTTTAAGTGATGTCTGTCTTTTTTTTTGCCAGTAAAATGAGGTCAATGTGGGATGGGGGATGATGAACATTTTACGATTATTGAAAATGTCTGCGTTTTTTGTGAACTGACGAAGAATTGTAAGCTGGATTATAATATTTGGTTGATGGTTGTTAATTTGTAAGCAGTTTTTTGAATTTATTCTACGAGCATTTAACGGAATTGACATTTTATAGCAAAAACACAAACCAAATTCGTTTAATGTAAACCAAATAATTTCTGTTAAATTTAATGCAGTTCATGAATAAAAAGGCATTTCTTTACAGTTTTTTTTAACATTCAGGCAAGTTTGTGTTCAATTCTCGCGTTGAGGGGAGGGATTTTTTTGCATAAATATTTTATATCTCGCGTTAAGCGTCTGTTCAAAAACTAGAATTTATTTTGAGAATTGGGAATATTAAACATTTCCAAACTTCTTTCTCATTGAAAGATCGTACTTGGGTTGTTGTATAACTATTTCTGAAAATTAGGGACCGTCCATAATTCATTCATATTTGCATCAAAATACCAATAAAACATCCATCAAGCCTCAATATAAACCTGTGAGTTACATAAAATTAAATACTTTCCAATAAATTGTTACAGAAACCCAACAAGCTATCGGTATATTATGTTTAAAATTAAACAAATAAAAAAGGCCATTTCATGTCAGTGAAAATTGATAACTATCTACCTGACCTATCTCGGCCTTTCCAAATATGAAGCCCTAACATTGCGATTACCTGATCGCTGTCTATTCATAATACATAATTCATTAATCAATAATTGGTTGGTAGATATTTTCGTTAGAGTGCCATAAAGTCGGCGCTTACCGTCAATTTAAGATAACATCTATAACCTACGACGTCGCATTGTGTCGTGTCTCTGTCTCTTGGACATTGCCCAAAAATATTCAATATGTTGCCGTCTTTTAGTCGACAATGGCAATAAAATATTGCACATTAAATATTTTCATGCAGTCTTAGATTTCATATGCAATAAAATAGTCCATACTTTGACAAAATATTTGTAAAGTCACTTCAAATACAGGAAGTGTGGATACAAAAAAAGGAAGTACGTATAATAAACCGTTGCAGAAGTAAACAATTAAAAGGAAATAGTTTTAGTGGTGATCTTGTCTTAGTTTTGTGCTAAAAGTCATATCGGAAACTGTTATCCAAATAGTAACAAAGAATTGAAGGTACGCATTCCAACAGAACAATGCAGTTATTACCTGTTTCATCAATTAGTGCAATGTTTACCCGAAATTTAAAACAAATCCCTTGGATTTGTTTTTTAAATCGCTCTCATCGGTTTTGTGTTTATTTTAGGTGCAGTAGGTGTATTCTATAGTAAGTGGAGGGAAAATTTCCGGCTGAATAAATCATAATATTGGGGAAAAAAAATTAAAAGGCCATTAACATTTTTGTCTGGCTGCGTCTTGTCTGTCAACTGTATAGGCAAACGACGATCAAGATTGTCTTATACAGTATTACGACTACATTCGTTAACTAATCCTGTGTATAGTGACTTAAAGTCCCAAAGTTTGTGCAACGCTTCAATAAATAGTGCAAGACGAAAGATTGTTTATCCAAGATGGTGTGTGTAAGAAATGCGCTTGATAAGAATTTCAATGTGCGTGTGCAGGTATTTTAAATCGACGTAACAAAACAAAAAATCCACGTAAGGAAAACACACCAAGGTGTATAATAAATGTGCTTTTTTGTATTGTGATTGGTACGAGTATGACTGATACTCGTACAATAAGGTGCGTGTTTTTGTGTAGTTTTCAGCCGCACTAGTTAGTAGACATTCATATGAATTCGGATAGTTGTGTAATAGTCTCGAAATTTCATTATTCATTTTGAGTGTAGTCAGTCTGCTAGAATGGAAATTTATTTGGATTTTATAAAGTTATGTTAAAAAAATTTATTTTTTTTACAACATTTTTATTTTTTATTTTTCAATGTACATACCTACAAAATACAAATCACTCATCAATACTTAAGCCTAAAAAAATGTTCCGTTATTTTTTTATACATGAAAAACTACTTAATTAATACTTTAAGGTCTAAAAATAATTATCTAAAGCGATAATTTTTTAAAAAGCTCTCACCGTCTCAACAATTTTCATAATTTTTGACAAGCCTTCTGATTGGTCAAAAAAAAATATCGAAATTATCGAAAATATCATGCCCAGGGACGGACATCTTAATTTTGATTTTTTTGATTTTTTTTTAACAGTTGGAAACATCAAGGTTTTAACATATTATGCAATTGTGCGCGCAGTATTCATAATTTTATGGTACAATACAAATTTAACAAATATTCATTCAAGTAAGTAAAATAAAATTAAATCTACATATTTAAAATGTCTCCTTCTGAGATAAAACAACAAATTGATGAACTGATTAAATTTTTAAGACAATTTAAAAACATTTAGCCTTGCGTTGAAAAGTTGCACATTTTTTCTAGACCACTTTTGTGCACATAGGGTGTGTCAAAACAAATTTCTGCATCATCATCTTTTTTTCCGAAAAAAGTCGAAATGCAAATATTTATATATACCCTTGAGGTCGTATAAAAATTAAAAATGACATAAAAATTGTCGTTCCATTAAATTGAAAAAATCGCTATTTCTTTAGTGTCAACCAATATTAATTGAAGTTTGTGAACCATAAACATTTTTAAATGTCACCGCACACAGTGTTCAGGATAACACGTCCCTGCCGTACCCTCCGCGCCCAATAAAATGGGGAATTATGGATTATACATATATCGTGGAATGCACATCGTATCGGATTGTTTTTCCTTCATTGGGTCTATTATTATTATATTATTAACCTTCCCCAAATATTTTCCTTTCCTTCGCACCACATGCACCTACGAAATGCGCTTCTTCTTCAGTCTTCTGTGCCTATACCTTCCTTCTTTCTTTGCGAAGCATTACACTGAATATACTCATACATCCAACCAGTTGGTGTTTTGATTTTGACGAAGGAAGTTCCATTTAAAATTCATCATCAATAAAAACAGTTTGCGGCACGCCACTTGAACGCGCGTTGTTTGCCGGGGTTATTTTTAAAATACGAAAAACTAAAATAAAAATTAAAATTAAACTTCCGAAGACAACGACGAACGACTATTATAGTACAGCTCTCTTTTAATCAGTTGTTTCATTCGTTTCAAATAGTATTTAGTGCAAAATGTGAACACGCTCAAAATAGTAAAACTGAAATTTCAACTTATGTGTAGTAAAACCGCACGAGTTTGTGTAGTTATTATGCAAAGATTATGCGAGTAGTTTAGTGCAGAACATGCGCACAGCGCACCACCAGCCATCCAATACTACAAAACCAATTAATGTAACGTGTAAAAGCAAGTAAAGTTGGAAAACTTTGCATTTTCCGACCAGCAGAGAGAAGAGGAAATTTTTAAGCAGTCGTGCACGGGGTGGAGTTTACCCCGCAACACACAACAAGCAAGAAAATTCCACCGATTAATAGAAAAGCAGATGAAAAAAAAGAGTATAAAATGTGAGAATGAAAATGTTTCAAACATTTCTAAAACACACACATTTTCCACAATAAACGCAATAGAGCGTCCGTATTTTTAATTTAAAATCAGTTCGTGGTCGCATTTTGAATTGGCATGGACGCCGGAGCTCTGTGGCGGTCGACTGTTGTGTTGTGTCTTGCTTGTTGTAATTTTTATTAACCCAGTGCCTTCTTTTGTACGTCTTCCCACCACCCAGCAGTAAATTTTATTTTAAATGCGCGTGTGCCGTACGCGAGTAGTGTGTGATCGTTCCCCCGAATGGAATGAAATTCCAAAAAGTCGCACAAAACGTCTTGAAAGAGATCAGGCCCGCGATGTATTATATTATGTCGGTGCGGTGTGTCTCTATATGTATTATGTTGAATAATAATAATTCGTCCGCGCACTTCATTCACTTAAAGTGCCTTCAGTAAATGACTACATGACTTAACTTGTACTTGTGAGTGGGGGAAAAAAAAAAAAAAATGAACGAAGGAGACCTTAACGTAAACACAAGATACCAGCCAACTAAAATGAATATTTGAAAAAAAAAAAAATTGTGTGAGTGCGTGCAAAACAAGCGATATCATGAGTACTGACTATTGACTGAATTCAGTTTTTGAAAACTAAAACAGTTTCGTCTCGAGTTTCTTCGTTGTCGAGCGGATTTTTTTTGTTTTTGCTATTTTTTACGTTAAATAATAAACATTTTTTTAAAAAGAAAATATTCGTTGGCCTGTGTTTTTTCAGTTGCATAATAATTGTAATTCGATTCAGTGCAAGTGTTGGCAATCCCACCACCCAAATTTGATTGCAGTTCGCAAAATAAAAGTGTCTCAAGTGCACAAGACCTCAGTCGTCACATAAATATTAAGCGAATATTATCGCTCACCGCCTTTTGTGCTTAATGTGAATATTTTTCATGCAAATTATAAAGTTTGTGTGTGATGTGTGCCATTCACAAATGTATGCCGTTTAATTGGATTATTATCTTCGTCGTCGTTTACCACCTATAACACACTTTTATATCTATGCAGTGCTTTTTGCTGAAACCCTGCTGGCAAAAGGCAAAAGACACACACAATCGCTTCAGTTTCACTTGATTTAAATCACACACCGTGTATTATTATAGTCGAAACGCTTTTGTCAAATCAAACATTGTAAGTAATTTTTTTCCGTTTAAAAAATCAATTTTAATATTATGACTTTAAATTATTGTAAAGTGACTAATGAATTGTATTCATTGTGGAAAATATCGTTAAATGGCCAATTAGTTAAAAGTTTATATTATCCGAATAAAATTTGTTTGCAATTAAAATTAAGCAATATAATTGTATTTTTGTTCACAAATTTGTTGCAATTCCCCTTGGGGCCACAATCCACCATCCCCCACTCTCCCCATTCAGCCAGTGGCCCTGATACATAGGCTTTCCATATTATACTTTGCATTTCCTCACTGCGAACTGTACTATATTATGTTCTCGTGCACACAGTGGAGGCCATTGTTGTAAGTATTCTGCCGTTAAATATATTTTATAATAAAGCTAAAGGCTGTGCAATAAATTACGTTATGTGGCGGCCCCACATCTTAACAGTCATACCTACACAGAAGTTATCGTCTTTTGAAAATCATAAAATTTTATAATGTACTTGTTGTTTGTGGACACACTTTCATTTAAGTACAATACGACGTTACACATATTACGCTGCCTGCACGCGACAACATATTATTAACTAAATAATATGAAGTAGAAGTGTCCACATAGTGCAGTGAAATATATATTTTGTATTATCTTTGTTATGTCTGTTTGTTAAATCTTATTATTTAATGAAAATTTTCGGGGTAATTTTGTAAAACTAAATTTTTTGAAGGCAACATTTTTTTTAAATTTTTTACTTCCCATATGTCATGTGGGAAAATTGTTTTTACAAGCCGCCCCACATGACGTACTCGTCGTTATTATACTGTGAGAGATCGACGATCGGCGTACACATATACTTGAATGTTCTGATACACCAATTTGCGGTGATGGTGCCGGATTCAAGCAGTGCCCCCACATACATGATATTCCCTGAATATTTTTAGACGCATGACTTTACGTTTGAACATTTTTTTTTGTTTTTTTTTTTTTTTGGTTTTTATGATTTCCTCAACACAATTTGTGATTTTCGTGTAGTTATATTCTTCTCAATGAACGAAAGGCAGTAAAACTAAAACGTCTTATCGCATTGGCGAAATCTTTAAATTTTCCCAATTTTCATCATTTTTGTGTGTGTGCTTTTTTTTACTGTGTAAAAATAACTGAAACTTTTCTTTCTAATTATTCGTTTTTAATTATTATTTTATCATTTTGTTTGGTGGGTAAATATTCTGGGTGTTCTTGAATTCATTCTGTTGAAATTATTAGTATTTGTAGCAATTTAATTCACTTTTAATTAGTGTTATCAAAAG
Source organism: Sylvicola cinctus (assembly GCA_963854165.1). Classification (NCBI taxonomy): domain Eukaryota; kingdom Metazoa; phylum Arthropoda; class Insecta; order Diptera; family Anisopodidae; genus Sylvicola; species Sylvicola cinctus. The sequence goes on from OY974084.1 coordinate 39,820,536, forward strand.
AAATATTGCTGACAAGTTAATGATATTAAAAAATAAATAGTTTGTTAAAGTGTGTCGTGAGTTGTGACCAAAGTCAACTCATTGCAACCTCAAAGGCTCAACTGACTGTCTACTTATACATTGCGATGATAATACATAATGCTGAAATACAAGTATTTGAATGTTGAAAATGTAAAAAATGTTGACATAAGAGATATAAAATTATGATAATGATCATGTTTCATTTGTAATCAATCAAATTAACATAACAAATGCAATCAAGTTGCATTTGATTATTAATGCATAGTTGACTTATGATCAGTTATATTTATTTTCATTGTTGTTGTGTCATTAGTCATTTCATTCATTATTACATTGACATTTAAATTAGTACATTTTAAATAATTTAAAAACTAATGGAAAAGTGACTTAAGTATAATTAAACATGTATTTTGACAGTCATTCAGAAACTAGTGCTTTTAAAATATTGAGAAAAAGTAATTTATATTTATGCACTAAGGTTTTTTTTTACAAATATTTAAAAAAAAAAAGTTCTTAAAAATTGTCAAAATGAAGTCAAAACTGTTTAAAATAATTGTTATTTTATTTTTATTTATCTCGCCATACTCTTTTTAAGCCATACTACTAATTTTTGTAATAAATTCGGTTAATGTAAACATTCGGTTATTATAAATTTGTATTGCTACATAAATTTTATAGCTTATTTCAGTATTTTACAGCCGTTTTTAATTTTTTAAAACAATAATTAGCTTCCATATTTGTGTAGTAACTGTGGTCAGTGTTTAAAATGTTGTCCTTAAAGTTGACCTTAAAATACAGTCCGGAAATCGTGCACATATACCCACGTTCCTACACAAATATAACAAATTTAACATTCACATTGTTATTGTTGCTATAGTTTGGTGAAAAATGAATGACAAATGAATCCATTCCGTATGCATAACACGGCCCTAATATTCCCTTACGATACGTCATACGCCACTGTATGTCAAATATTCATTTGAATAACATTAACAAATTCTCCACATTTCACGTTGACAACCGACATGCAATCGCTTAACATGACGTCTAAAAGAAAGCGTACCATCCTCTGGCGTCGCACCGTATGCTGTAGTTTATAACTATTTGTACGTTACACGCAATTCTTTCACGCCGCCTCATTGATATTCATAAATTTTATCTAGGAAATATATTATGTTGCTATTGTTTGATTATTAAAATCATAATACTTTCATCATGTGCATTAAACATTTACCATAAGTAATATAGGCGTACCCCCAGCGAAATGGGTGGGAGAGCTGCTCACAAAAATGCCTTCATGCACAATAAAGTAATTATTTGTGAAAGAAAAAAAAAAAAATTAAAACCCGAAGAAAAGAAATTTGTTTTAGTTCAAAAAGAATTGAAGCAAACAGCGACGATATCAAGAAAGAAAATTGCGTTTTTTTTTCCGTTCGTAATTTAAAAATAAACCCGCATCCACAATAAACGTTCAGATGCGGTGATTAAGGAGTCATATGTTTATTTTCTATTTATGTGACCATCGCGCGGTCGCCCATGTACGCAACATTTATTAACATTTTGACTGTAACGCATATAAATCGTCGTATTCAAATAAAATTTATTTTACATCAACCCATAATGCACTTGATTAACATGACAACTTTCTTGTTTTATTTTCAGAATTAATTGAGAAAAATTGTAATTTCAACGTGAAACAACACAATGGAAAAGGCGGCAAAAAAAGATAGTAAAAAGTGGACATTCGGTGGGTTGTTTCGACGCAGGAAGAAGGACATGGACTCCGACTCCAGTTCTGATAATGATCGCAAAGCTGGATTTGTTTCGCCCCGTAATAAATCGCGGCGTGAGCTTAAAAATGGACGTTACCAATCGAAAGACATTAACAGTCCCGAAAATTACAGAGAACTGTATACGGGTGGATTTGAGGCTCGGATCCCAACACCAGAATACAATAAATTTGGGTCCCTAGACCGAAAAAATAGACGAAAATCAAAAGGAGGTACAATACGTGTATCACAAGATAAATCATCCAGCGAGGAGGACTCACACTCACTGGTATCATCAACGGTTTCACAATTTAAAAGCGACGAATGTCTGGCGCAGACAAATCGACGGTCAAGGGCAGCTCGCACAGAGCGCTACTTAAAACGAATGGGCAACAATAACAACAACAGTAAAACCAGCCCATCGTGGGAAATACAAGAAGCGTATCGATGGAAAACCCAACCCATTCAAATGACTTACCAACATGACAATGCTGCTGACATGCCAATGAATCGTACTCTCCGCAACTCATCGAGTCTTTCAAATGTCCATTCATTGGCACAAACACATCCAGCCTGTCCCATGGTGCGTCCAATCCCCATAGCCATGCGACCCATGAAAACGCCACCACTTGTACCGCCCCCAATTCCTCCCCGCGATCCAGAACGACGAATACTATTGCATTGTCCAACAGAGCAGCGTCCTGTGTCGTATGCTTTTGATAAGTCAATTGACCCAACTAAAAATTGGCTGCAAGATCGTTGTGTCAGTGATGACAAGTTGTATGCAACAAATCAAATTCAAAGGCCACAACCAATTGTGCAACCAACACCACAACGACCTGCCTCAGTTCAACCAAAAATGGAGCATCAACTTGCGTATAAATTTGACAATGAAAAAAATACTGCTCCACAATATAAATACATTGCTGACGCAGTACCAAGATCAAGGCGTCCCATTCATATATTTCAAGAGCCTCATTCAAATAAGTTATCAACAATACCGCAATTAGAGGTGAAGATCCCAACTTCCAATAATTGTGATGCGCCAAAGTTACGCAGTGCATCTGATTTTTGGCGCAAATTGGATCAGCAAGAAGTGCAACGAAGAGGGCGACCCATTGAACAAGTTGCATCCACAGTGTCAAAGCCACGAACACGATCGTCATCGAGTTCAAGAGTGGCCGACCTCCGAATGCACCGGGATAATAATGACGAACAATTAATGAATAAGCAAAATAACCACAGAAGTACTTATGAAAATAGTCACGTTGTTGATGGGTGCCTCTTTTTGCGACCCAATTTACAAACGAAAAATATCATGGCGTCCACTGTAGTAATGGCAGACAACAATCAATCATCACCGTACAGTGTTGAGACAAAAAGCCGCTCTATGCCCGGTTATTATGCGGAACAGAAGATTGCAGCCAGACCTGCGAACGGATATGAAGAACACATTGCCAAAAAGAAACAGCAATCTGTTTATCATCCGCCTGAGCCACCACTGCGATCAATATCCATTCAGAATGCTGTGGGGCCGGACGCGAAGCGAGAGGAGGCACTGAAGAAAGAAAAATCCAGAGAAAAATCTACAAATTTAGAACAAGCAATCAATGAGTTAGAGGCTATATATCAAAGTTTGAAACTTGGCGACGACGAGCTGTTGGACAGGGCGGAGCGAAGAGATGTGCCCACACCGACACCATACCGTCAGCCCCCCAAAGATTTTGAATACGACAATGATGAGGAGGATGAACCCTGTGGGGAGCCTGATATTGTGTTGGATGATGTTGCGTATCGAACGATAAAGCACGCCAATAAAACGCCACAAATTATTGATCAGCAACCACCGTTCGGAATACCAATACGACCAACACCGCATCAGGCGGGGAGCGACTATTTGAATGCAATGCCCACTAAGAAACGAATTTCGCCGCACAAGTATCCTGATGTGGTGGTTGATGATTTGGCGGTGAGGAATTTGCGTAAAGATAATTTGGATGGTAGCAATAAAGCGACGCCTTTGTCGCCTCAGTACGATAACGGAATGAGACGAAGAAAGGCGACAAGATCATACTCAGAGAATATTTATAATCTTATCCACAAAGGAGCTTCGCGCCCTTCTGGTGGCAATTGGGATGATTATTATGCTTTGGATCAACTTTTGAATGGTGAGAAAAAGGAAGAAGAAATGCCATCCACATTGTATTTATTGGATAAAAGTGCCAAGGATATTAATGATAATTTATCAAGCGTAATTAAAGCTTCCCGCGAAAATCTTAACAGGCTGACCAAAGACACAGAAAAAACAATTAGGGTGGTGAATGACCTTTCAAATAACAATGATAAGTCATCAAGTGTATTTAATTTACCATCGACACTGAAACTGTCGCCAAGAACCATTTCGGTGACCCAAAAGCCACCAGTACCACTACCAAGAACAAGTCTCAGTCCATGCAGCTTTAAGCAGAGCATGGAAAACATATTGGATGCACTGGCCATTGAAGCAAAGAAAAGTAGTCAGCAGCTTGACAAGGATTTACAACAGCTGCATAAGGAGACGCGCTCACCGACAATGAACATTGTTCCAAAAATGGTGAAAGATGAGCAAAAAATGCTGCAAATGGACAAACAAATTGATGAAGTGTCTCGTGCAGCCAAATTGTGTGAAGACTTTTTGAAGGATGTTGTCCCAACCCACTTTAACCAACCCCAACCGAAGCCTCGTCACATGGAAAAACGTAATGACATGCTGAAAGATATCAGTAACGTCTCGGATGCTGCCAGTGAATGCGAGCAGGTCCTGGAAGCTGTCTTTAAAGTCAATATTGCACCAAAAAGTAGTGAAGCTAAAGTAAATGTTACCAAAAAGAAAGAGAATCTACCAATTGAACGAACATCACCATTGTCCGTGTCAATGTTGCTGGGATCATTACAACCCGATGGAAAGAAATTAACGGAGATCACAGATCGCTGCTTAAAACAAATCGACACATTAGCATCGGACATGCATGCCGTTGCAACAGAGCCCGTTGCCAAAACCCGAAGCAGTGAGGTAAGGACGACACCAGTCGTTAATAAGTCGCTTAACGAAGATCATGATTATGATAATTTGCGTAGCGACATTATGATGGCCATTGCTGACGATCAGCACGACTATGCCAATATCAGCGATAACAAATTTAAACCGCACGATAATGTAGAGTTGTGTAATAATAAATCCGAAACGTCTGTCACGGCAACAGTCTCACATCCTTCCTCTGTATCCCTTCCAAAATCAACAACGACAAACCGTCAGGCGAGTCAATCGCCATTACAAAACAATGTGCGTGCTGCGTCGCACGGCGGCGAAACAACAACCGCGCCCAGTTTTTCGACCACAACAACTGAGTCGCCATCCTTCACGTGTAGCCCATCACCACCATCCGCACTGACGCCACTCATTGGCGATGAGTCACAGTACAATTCATCCGAAGAGTTGGCAATGATTTTTGGCGTCGACTCGCCCACGAATGCGTCACACGTGACCCCAGGTAATTCACAACGGTCATCCGCTTGTATTGATGATGATGATGATGATGATGCAACATCATACGCATTGGCAATTAAAAAGCATGGATGCTACAAAAAGCAGCAATGCGAACGAATGCATTTGTTTGGAACGTTGCTGCAGCATCATTGTGCGCAGATGGCATCGCATGACAATACAATAATGCCCAGCTTGTGTGATGAATGCCAATGCCTTAATAACAACAACACCAATAATAATAATAATAATAATTATAATAACAATAACAATAGCCTTAATTTGAATCATAACACCACCACCAGTCATTCATTAATATGCCAGGATGATGAATTGGAACACTTTTGTGAAAAAGAGCCAAATTCAGATTCGGGCAATGTGAGTCTGACCAATTTTCCGCTCTGCAATAACACTAAAACAGTGCATCCGCTAATTGAGCTCAATTATTGTGACAAATATCCATTTAGTAGTCAAATTGAAATTCGCATTACTCCAGCAGAAGATGATGATGTTGATGTTGTTGCGGTGGTTGCTGCTGTTGAGTGTGTGGTGGGTGATCACTTGCAGACGGATGATGACGCAATAACCGCTGATGGTGGTAATTTGAATTCATGTCAAATGAATGATGTTGATGCATCTGAGGATGTCACGGCTGCTGCATCACCGGCTATCCATATTATCCACAATACCAATAATCCCTGCACAGACAATCATGCATCTGAGTACTGTTTCATTGAGGCGACATTACGTTTAGCTGTTGTTTGTTATCATGCGTTGTTTTGTCATCAGCATGGCAAATTTGTGGCAATGCTGATTGCTATTGTTTCTTTAATTGCATATTTTTTGCGTTAACTTTTTTCCATTCTTTCTAAACAAATCTTCTAAATTCTTTTAAGCACAAATTATTAAATTTAAAAAATGAACAAATAAAATTTACAAAATTTGTTGTTTTGTGTTATAAAATTTTAAATGTTTAATTTAATTGTTTTATGTATTTATTACTACACTTACAATAATGATGGTTAAAATGTTAAATCATTTTTAAAACAATCAAAACAAACCATCAAATAAATATTATGTAATAATCAACCAAACAATAATTAAATTTGCATGAGAATTACATTTTTGCACACACACACAATATAAATCCTCTCCGCCCACCCACCACTATTATTATTTAACCGGAATCCGTATAATCTAATTTTGTGTAGTTAGAATCTCGTTGAAATTGCAATTTGTCTTGTTCATTTAAATCCATTTTAATTTGATTGTACTCTTTCAGTCTCGGCTCAGACCGCGTTCGTTCCGGTTCACACCATTAAGTAACTAAATGAATTGACTTAAATGCTTTACACAAAAGACAATGCGCTTAATTGAAAGTTGTCAACAAAATAAAAAATAAAAAACAATGAATCTTACAATGTTGTGCAAAATAATTAAAGAATCTGAAAATGTTCTGTCACACTTTTTATTAAGAACACAAATGCCGCTGTGCCAATAATTATTTGTATTTAATTTAATTGCAATTATTTTTAATTGTATTTTTTCTGTTAATAATTATTTAATATTAAAACTATATTAAGTTAAATAGATTAGGTAATGTATTAAAAATCGATTTTATTGGTTTAACCTGTCACAATTGTTAACATTGCATTTTGTTGATTTATATAAATTGAATGTTTATTATTAGTTATTATATATATTTTATGTGTATTTTTAATGATTTATTATCGCTTTGTTTTTCTTTGTGTATAATTTTTAATTTGTGCCTTTTTATTTAAATAAAATTGTATATTTTTGACTAAACTATAATCCGTTTTTGCTTTTATTTTTATTTGTTTTTGTAATCCTTTTTATGCTAGAGATTTATCATTGACATTTATCAATTATTTATTGTAGATTTTTTGTGTTACTGTCGTTTCATTGGGGTTTTATAAATTTTATTGAAATATCACCCCCAATTAAGTAATTACACAAAATTTAATTAATTTAAAAATTTGATTGATTTCGAAATTAATTTAATTTGTCATGGTTTGGATGAATACGCTCAAGAGTTTGGCCATCATTTTTTTTCACAATTGGCTGAGATTAATTTGTTTTTCAATTCAAGTTCAAAATAATCCCAATTGTGGAAAAAGTAGTGAAACTAAAAATAAAAATAAATGTTGTCTACCAATGGAAAGCGACATTTTATTTGAGTACCACCATATTTTGAGTATTGGCTGCGTTCTATTCATTTTATGTCTTTCACCGTCAATTTTACTACACCATATCCGTTTCACTTCACTTAGGAACTATATTCTCTCACATTTTGACTGGAGCTGTAGTCCTTTTCAAAACAATTTAATATTGAAGTGGAGGCCGTGAATATAACGGAAGAAATGTTAATTACTTTTTAGGTTTTTTTAAAATTGTTTTCAAAATAACGTTTGCCATCAGAGAGACGTAACAGCTAAAATTTGAATTGTGGATAAATGTTATTATAGTCAAAATGGCGGAAAATATAGTCACAGTTAAGTGAAAACGGACATGACGTGGTAGATTAGCGTTAAGGTTCTATTGCATGTAAAATCAAACAATTTGACAGTGATAAATCGAATAGAACGCCACCACTATCAGAAAATTCAGTTAATTTATAAGTATATAGGGAAAAAGCCAGGGGGGGGGTGGAAACACATAAACGGCCTAATCGAAACTCTCGAATTAATTTTCTGCAATCTTTGTTTTCGACAAATCAAAGATTAGCCTACTTTAAATATTCCTATGTAAATTCAATAATATTTATCATTAAAAATGTGCGTCAATTTAATAGCATTTTGCTGTTATAATAATTTGTTGAGTAGTTTATATTTTGTTTATTGCATCCTGTATACAAGTAGCAAAATCTCATAAACAGTTAGGATGTTGTGTACACGATTCACGGATGTCCATTCTTATTTCTCATTCTTGCATAGTGTTTGAAACACATGTTTAAGTACAATTTCTGAATGAATTTTTGATGTTTAATGAGCCAAAAATTTATTGTAATTCTTAGAATATTGAAATATGTATGTACATTTAAATCTCATTTGATTATTTTCAATGATTGATGTTGATCCCAAAGATCATGTGGTTTTATTTTTGGAAATGAGTAACCTTCATTTATTTGTACAATTGACGAGAGAGAATGAATTGACGCGTTATGTTCTTATTTTATTTGTTTTTGGCAATTTGTTGTAAATATTTTGCATTTCCGATAGGATTAAATCTTAATTAATGTTGAAAAATCAGCTATTAACTATTCATTGAAAATTTCCTTATATTTACAAGTTTGTAGAAAATAAAACAATGATTTTTTGGCGGTTTGTTTGTCCACACAAATTGGTGTACTTAACCACATTCAGTTTGTTATCGGTGAATTTCACTTTTTGCTGATTACAATTACTTAACTACAAGCAAACATTCTTATCAATGTTTATTGGTAGTAACAATTACTTATGGGCTTAAACGTAACACGATTATTAGATATTAAATTTATTTTCAGAAATTTATAATTTTCTTGTTATTATCAAATTCTTTTTCAAAAAAAATAAAAAATTTATGAGTCAAATTTAATTTCATGTAATTCTCTGAGTGGGTCTACATTTTTTAGAGAAAATATTAAATTCCCTTTTTATTAACGTACAATAGATATTTCCATTTTTAAATAATAAAAATCTATGAACGTTTACAAATATTGCTGACAATCTGTTAACGTTAATTAAACAAAGTCATTATTGTCTTTGTTGCTTAAAAGACAAATAATGCACTTCAAAATGAATGAAAATATTTTAAAATCTTGTTAAACAACTATCAGTTTTCTCAAACACATTTATTTGTCGCTCTTAAAATTTTTTAATAAAGTGGACTTATCAGCTTCTAACATTTAATTTCAATTATAAAATTAACTTACACCACCTTTATGTGCGTATTTCCAAATATTTGTAGTCGCATCTATTTTTAAATGATTGATAAATCAAAGCTCATTGTGTTTTAATTACGCAAAACCTATCATTTCATTGAGTGATGATTAAATCAATTTAACTAAATATAACAAAAGAATGAATGCATTTTATTTTCCCCCTCATAAAATTGATTTGTCAATTAATATTTTGAAATTTTTAATCATCTACCTTTAATCAATTTGGCAATCAAAAAATAATAATTATGTGATTAAAGAACTTCGTAATTCACAACTTCACAAGAAAAAATACAATAAATTAACTGTATATGTACTCAGTAAATTAATTTTAAAGAATGACTGATGTTTTTATTTTTTATTGTGTGGTTTAAAACCCTTTTAACAATTTTTTAAATTTATTAAATTTTATTCGTTTTAAATTATTTGTTTTTTTATATTTTTAACAACGTACACGCTTTAATTGTTTCCAATTTGATCTATTAAAAAAAAAAATAGTCGAAAATTATAAAAAGAAATCAAACACAATCATTTTGAATCGCAAAAATAATGTTTAAAAAAAAGTAAAATAAAACAACAAGGGAAAGAAGGTTGAAATAAATAAAAACAACAAAAAAAAAATCAAGTCAACGAGGCACAGATAATACGAACAGCGATGACTTCATTAACTTGAAATAACGTTTTTTTTTCAACATTATCATTTTTTTGTTGTGAAAAATATTGTCTGACAATGTCCAGCAGTTTGTTTGCGATTTGGCACTCGGGTGGAGTCACATTTTATTTGTTGCACTCATTTACAAAATAAAGCAAGTGGTTTTCTGCATTTTTTAATTTTATTCTCAATAATTAAAAAATTATATATTTTTTGGTGAATTAACTCAAAATTATGTTTCTCGCAGGTGCATTGTAAATGCTGAAAACTCTTCCCTTACATCTTGCGCTTGCCAACATTAAAACCAAAAAACAAAACAAAACGTTCTTTTGAATTTACAAAAAAAAAAAAAAAACCTTCTTCAGTGACGAGGTAAATTATGTGTGATGGTTTACAATTGTGCCTGTTTGTTTTGTTTTTTTTTTTTTGAAATTATTATTTGTGCAATAAAACCGCGTCATTATTGTGAGGATTCATTATTTAATGTGCATTGATTTTATGTGTCATGCAGTGTCACATAATATGCTGAAAACAATGTATCAACTATCGTTGCTTTTAAAGTGTGTACTGTTTGTTAAGTAATAATTAAAACGCCGGCACGTAAATGTGCCAATTACTTAGTGTGTTAATTTGTGTTTTTAACAATTGTTGAACAATTAAAAAAAACATTCATTGAAATATTTAAAAAAAACAATCACATTGTTTAATATTATAGTGTTGCGAAAATTTATGCGAGAACAGTTTTGCATAAATCAGTTTTGTTATGTAAAAGGGCTAATTCAATTTATGAGAGTTCATTAAATCCTCCTTGAGGGCTATTTCGTTTCAGTTGAGCTTGACAGTCCAGCCGTGACTCACTTATTGGTGTCATATTTAATTTAATACTGTTTTCTAACAATTTGTGTAAATTCTTAAGCAGCAATATTTCATCATTGAATTTTAACAAAATGTGTACGTTTTTTAATATTATATTTAATCAATCCACTCTCTTTTTTCCGTTTTTTGTTTGTTTAATTTGTGTTATAAACACATAAAAATAATTAATTCTGAAGGAAAACTCTTCAGCGTTTATTAAAGTAATTGAACGTTTTAGCTAATTGCTTCTCCATTTTATTCTTATTTTGCAGATTCGTCATTCAATGAATCAAAAGAATCGTCCATAACCCAACCGATCGACCTTAATTATAACAAAATCAATTTGCACGACCACAACGACGACGACGACCACGACAACCAAGCCAAAGACACCGTTGTCACGACTGAACACACTGCCGTAATAAGCTGCCAAACAAATCATCCTGCGAATTATCAAAATGAACCACGACTAGTCCATGAACATAATCAACAAAAGACAACCTTTGCTGATTACAAAGCGCATTCAGCGTCAGAGCCACCGGCCACATCATCATCAACATTGCTGTCGACGTCGGTTGACATTTCAGACAATCGGCCATTGAATGTTAGTAGCCGGGAACCACCACCACCACGTCCAATTTATGTTCTCTTTAATATACTATGCAAAGAACGGGAAAGTGAAAAGATGAACACTAATGGTATTAATAACAAATTTGTTTCAAATTCAAACGACAAGGAGAATAGAAGAGACGCGTCCATAGAAAAGACCACCATTGAACAACGCAAAGCAAACAAACCAATTGGCCAGTCAAATATTTATGATAGTTTAGATAGAAAAATGGACACAAAGAATGTGGCCGGCTTAACGGATAACAAGAATCGGGTCGCCATCAAACGCACTGAGCCAATAATGCGTCTGATGCGTCGCCCCGAAAAGCCACTCAAAGACGAATTGCCAACTACTAAAAAGCAACCAGACAAAAATGCAGCCACTGCCGTCGCAGTTTCCACACGCAGTCAACTTTTATCATTTGGGAAACGGTATTTTATTGTGAATTTATCCTAAAAATAAATCCTTAACAAAATTCTTTGAATATTCTCTCCAGTTTGGTGCCACGATCATTGCGCTCCTCTGATCAAATGTCGCCGAGTAGCAGTGGTGGAGCTTGTGCTAGTAGTGGTAGTACTACAGTGACATCCAAAAATAACCCAACAGTAAGGTCCAACACAGCAGCGTCAACAGTAGCACATGTAAAACCATCGACCACAACAGCAAAATCAGCGAAAAGGCCAGCAGCAACTGCAGCTGCATCGCCACCACTCACACGGTCCAAAAGTGCAGCGCTCACAAAAGTGTCACTCAGGACGACTGTAAAACGCAATGCATCTGGTGAGGTGGCATCTGGCAAAAATAGTAGCAGCGGTAGTAGTGGTGAGATCACAACTGCCACAGGGACATTGAGCAAACGACCTGTCTCCAAATCAGAGCAGCCGTTTTCTGTGAAAACGACAAGGGCATCACGTCTGCGTGCGACAGCCCTTATCAAAGATAACAAAAGTGAATCAGCGAGTGATGACAAATCTAAGTTGCGGACACACAACGCTCGACGTTCCACAATTGATGTACCAGTCGTTGATAGTAAAATAACTAATGGTCGAAGTGATAGTGATCGCACGCCTCATTTGAGTGATTTGAATACTTATTCTATTGAGATGTCGTCACCCCTTATTCGGACGTCAACTGTGCGTTCTAGAAATTTGGAGCAAAGCAAAACACGGGAACGAGATAAATCTTCGAAGAGGAAGTCTAATCTTAATAGGGCACCAAGTGAGGAGGCTTCCGGTAAGTTTGTGTTTTTAAAATTGTAATTACTTTGTAATAATTATTTGTTTTCCTTTTGCTTTAGACAAAAATTTAAGCATGAAGCGCATACTTCGCAACCGCGAAGTCGCTCCCCTTGTGAAACCGGTATTGGATAACCTCACAATTTCGAAGGAAGCATCATCGAATCCCTGCACATCTCCAATGCCATTTAACATTGGGCAACTGATTGAAAAGACTGCCAGCGATGGCGAGTTAAATCCCCAAACAAATGATGATACACCTCATCAATCTGATAGAGATCTTGTGACGCCACGTGATAGCAACGAGAATATATTGCAAATAAATGAAAAACAAAATGTAGATGAAATCGACAAACCGATAACGAATTTAATTGAAAGTTCACAACCATCATGCAGCAATGACATTGAAAGCGGACCGGATGCCAGTGAAAATGAAGTAGTGGCATTTTACACACTCGAAGCCAGTCAAAGTGATGCACCACATAACATCCGAATACATTGCGTTCAAAATGGTGGCGCTATAAAAAAGGACACCATCGCTCGCGTCACGCCAGTGGCAGACAATGTGATGCCAATTGAGCCACCTAAACCCAACAATATTCCTAAAGAATGTGCATTTGTAGATGTGATAGAAGATGAACAACAACAACAACAGCAACAACAATGTGATGAAACCGCAAACGTGGATGTAGAGGAGTTAGTAAAACCAGATAGCTCAACGCCAAGACTGAATAGAATAAAATCATTAGCAAGTAGCACAAGTCGAGTATCTGAACTCAGTGGTGATGTGATAAGGCGCTCCTCGTCCCCCAACATACGGTCGAAGAGCAGCGACGAAGCATCTTACATCACCAATCACATTGTGTCAATTTTAAAGAAAAAGGACTACAATGAATCCAGCTCGGCGTCTAGCAATGCGTCACCTGTTACTTTTTCATCCAGCGTGGTGGACACACCCACAAAAAAGTCGTCCCTCAGTCGACAGGGTATACTGAAAAAGCGACGCTCCTTGGATGAGAGTCGATACAGCCGCAGTCATTCACCGGATGAAAAGAGTATTCTAGTCAGGACGCCACGTCGCAATAGCCTGGAAGAGATTCAACATGGTATTTTGAAACAACGAACCTACAGCAGCAAAAGTGAGGGTTCATCGCATGCGGAACCCCATGGCATTTTAAAGAAAAAGGACACACTGACACCGTCAGACAATCATTCAAAGCATGTGTCCATTTCGGAGGCAGTCATTTTGGCTGCAGCCAAATTGGAATTGTGCAAAGACTCCAGTGCGTCAGATAACGAGCATGATATTAAACCTATTTTGAAAACAGAAACACCACCGTTCAGTGTTCCCAAGCCAATTCTTAAGAAGAAGTATTCTTCTGAGACTGAGGAAATAAAGCCCATTTTAAAGCAGTCCAAATCATTTGAACATCCAGATAATGATGCGGTCGCCACTAGTGTTGGGGTTAATTTTGGTGAGCGTCCCATTGTATCGGTGTCGGAACGCATCAAATCGATGGAGCAAACTTTAGATAATAAATCGCCAAGCAAACGGATAAGCCCAGCATTAAAACGTGGCATGTGTCGTGATCGATTTAAGACGCAACCCGTCACAATCAATGAACTTACAAGGTTTGTAAAAATTGTAATAGTTATCTGAAATATTTATCGCCTCTCCACCACCAGTAGCGTGTGCCACACTATTCTTTAGACATATTGGTGTGTAATGTGTTGATAAATATTGGAATTTTGGCAATAATCCAAATCTAAATTTAGTCATTGCCACGACCGTGCGCGAGATCGTGGTTTTTCGTAAGATTCGCGCTCAACACTGGGAGATTTTCAAATTTTCTACCCATCAGAAGTGTCTTTGTCAATTTTATTTAGTACACATTTCTTAAATTTGTGGCAATATCGCGGTTTTTTTGGGGAGCAGGCTTTGCTGTGTTTTATTATTGTGTTAAATTAAAAAAGTAATAAAAATTAATTATCCTGTTTTAGTATCAATCGTGATGTGTTAAGGCCGATCCAATTCGAGACTCTTACTCAACGCAGTGTGTCACAACGCAATTTGGATTTGCAACTGTGTCTGCCATCACTTGCAAGCACAGACAGCAACACGCACTCCCTATCAACAGACATCAATTTAACAAACTCATTGAGCAGTGATAGCGGCGTCCAAACCGGCAAGGCATCAGACTTATTCGACCCGGAGGAAGTGTTCAGAATGGAGAGCGAAAAATGGTCCAGAAACAGCAACGAATCCAATCGGTTGGCCAAGGATGACGAAAATGGTGGTGAGGCCAGTTTGGGTGCTGTTGGTGGCAATGATGAGGATGAGGACGACTCATCGCCTGGGGAACAGGACAGTGGCAGCAGTGGCACTGGGCTGAAGCGTAAAAACAGCGTACGGGATAGAGCGAACTTTTTTGCTGCTTTGGAGAAGAAAAAGGAGACCAGTACGCCGAATGAGAGTCCGCGTTTGGGTGCCAAAAAATGTATGTTGTGATGATGATTATTTTTAGGTTTTATTACTCGGAATAATAATGTTCGACTCGATGTTGTTCTTGTTGCATGAATATTACTGACTGGGCCTCTCTTAAAATGTTACAGTGACAGCCGCTAAATCACCGATGATCGAAATAAATCGTGACCGAAATAGAAGCACTGGAAATATTGCATTGGGAGATGCAAATGATCAGACGGGTAAGTCGCGGAGACACTGTTTCGCGAATGCGAGCGGTTATTTTTGACTTGATGTAGATGTTTATAATTAAAATGCATTTTACGGATTATTTCACATTTTTATTTAGTTTGTTTCTGGTTTTATTATTATTTTGCATCCGTTTTTGTATTATTTCTTTATTATTTTAATTGTGCATTTTAAGTTGCAACAGTTTATTTAAAAATTGTATCAATTAACCCTTTTATTCCGTTGACAAGCTGAAAGTTATTTTGATGAAATGCTTTGTTTTTAAATTGATTTTCTGGGAAATGGTTTGGAAGGATTTTTTTTTAGAAAAAACATCAAACTTTAAAGAGAATATTTTTTGTTTTCAAACAATATATTATATTTGTTATGAAGAATTTCGACATTTAATAGAAAGCATATGTTGGAAATTAAAACGCCAAGCCGTGTAAACACTTCAAGGAATTGTAAAAATAATTAAAAGTGTTTTCAGTTTTTGCACACACTTACTGTTCTCTTGGCTTTACGTTATTGTTTTTTAATTTCATTTTTATATTTTCGGTTTAAAATAGTTACATAAAGCTTTAAAATTCTGAGTTGCAAATAATTTAAACTTTCCCAGTAAAAAAACAATTTAAATTTTTTTTTAAATACGAGAAATATTTTTTGTTTTCTTAAGAATTAATCCAATTTTAACGTTGCGAAAATTCTGGTGTATTTCTCCACATTAATAATTTATTGCAGCTATGCATTGGTATTTAATTTTGCATTTTTTCTAAATTTTATTAAGCGCGTGCTTTGCACGTGTTTTTTATTCATCCGCACGTACGTGTTTTGTTTCTCTAAGTTTGCCAGTGAACAAAATCTACTTAAAACTATGTAGGTTAAAATATTAGATAGTAAATCATAAAATTTAAGTTTTGTAATCTTATCTCTCTAATCCGTTTCCATTGATTTAATTTTAAGCACATGATGGCATTTAAATCATCGTCAAATGTAATAAAAGGGTTAATTATTGAAAAAAACAATTTAATACTCAATTTAAAACAAAAATAAATAGCAATAATAGTTAAAGTAATTATTTACTGACAACAAAAACTAGAGCATAAGTTACCATACGTTTAGAAAAGGTCAAAACCATTTTGTACATAATTTATTAGTAATTAATAATACAATAAAAACACACAGACCCATCGGCATTAACAGTTCGCGAAAAAGTGCAACAGTTCAGCTCAGCAAAAACCATCTGCAAAGTGGTACAAAATTTAAACGGATGGCTTGAGAAGACGCGAAGTAATCACAAAAGTGTAACACATAAAAAATACTCGAAATATTTTCACGGTAGCGACGATACGTCGGAAGCGAATCGTGACATGACTCCGGAAAACACTTGTAATGGTCACATTGACACAAGCGATGCGAATCAAAACAATAAAACGTTTAATAACAATGACGATTGTGGGCCACCACCAACACAATCCGGCTTCACCGATCAGGTGGCACCATCAACAACAACAACCACCACAACAACCACACACATCCGTCACAACAATGTGGTGGTGGCCCCAATGAATCAAAGTTTCATCCACACTGTAGAGTGTTTTGATGAGATCGACAATCACCTGGAGAATACTGATGACCACTTTGAGATGCTATTTTCCAGTGTGATGAGTGGTGAAGCAATCGACAGTGCCGATGCCGACTTTGATGCACTCTTTTATGTTGATAGTAATATCACGTGCACCCAGAATGGAAACCGTTTCAATGGAATTCTATCCGGAGTGCGGTTTTAAATTACCTTTATACTTCCACTTTCATCACTCTGCTACATTTTTACAAACTTAAAAAACACACACAGCACACACAATAAACGGCCTGGCGAAATGTATTCTTCTGGTTAGTCAATGGATCTTGTTTAGTCATAATGTATGCATTAAAGTTGGGAAAGGCCGTGCCTTTTTTGGGGGATGCTGCTAGTTATTCGTTTCGTTTCATCGTCCTTATATATTGTTCGCTTATGTTGTTTGTCACATTTTAGAGATGCTGGGCAATTCAATTTGCTTCCATTCATCGTTTCCATTTGGGTATTTGTGCGAGTCCTTTTTTAGAAAATTCAATTTATGTCATCCCGTTATAGAAAATATTCGTTTTATGTCATTGTTTCATGTCTCACATTTTATATGGATAAAGGCGGTTTTCGAACCTATCATTAACATCGTTATGCAAATTCATTTGTTTTTCTGTAAATTGCAAGTGTTCATTTAAGGATTTCACTTCCAACTGATGCTCTGCGTTGGGTTTGGATGAATTATAGTTAATTTAAATAACTATAGAGCAATCCAAGATGCTTAAAGCTTTCCATTTCCATCGGCGTAGTCTTAGAATTAGTTAATCATTTTACATTATATCTTAATATTTAGATTTTAAGAACAATAACAGTTGGTTTATTATTATGTACTTTAAGTTTGTTTTAAATAAAAGTGCGTTCACATTTTGTAAAGACTCAACCTGTAGGTAAAGCTTGACTTGTTAGATAATACAATTTGTGTTCTTTTGTAATATTTATTTAACTTGTTTAACGTGAATGTTTCCGAACTGATAAGCAATTAGACAAAAGTTGTTATCACAATTAAAATAGACTCAATATTTAAAATCATGTACAGATAATTTGCTTGTTTACATTGTCACTTCCTGTACTGTGTGTTAAATAAAGTGCGTCGGTTTGTAATGTTATTTTCATGTACTTACACAGGTGTATTCTGTATTTATGTGAGATAAAGACCTAAACTACATCTTAAGTCAATAATGCTCTTATTAAATTAACATAGTTTTAGCATTTAATTTTAATGTTAATGTTAATATTAATATTAATGTTGCTTTTTAGATAACATTTTTCATTATATTTAGTTTCATTTTAACAATAATTATTAACTTCTTTTTTGTTATACATAATTTAAAGCTTCGAATTCAAATGCCACCCCAATTCTAATAACGCTTTTACCAAAACATATTTCCAGACCTGCCTCAATCAGTCCAAAAGAGTATTTTGAAATCGAAATCAATTTGCGCCAACATGTTCTCAGCCGAATTGAATTCGGAGCTGAAGAATCGTTTGCGCAAATCCACACACGCCTCAGTCAGCAATCTTAAAAAGACGGCCTCATCATTTGAGATTGGCGCCGACACAAAACAATCGACAACCACAACATCTGATGCCAATGACACCACAAAGGGCAGTCCGGCACGCAGCTCGTCGGAGTCGGACGATGACATTAGTCCGGGCAAAAATTTGGCCAAAATATTGCGGTGCGTGTCGAAGGAGAATATCCAAAAATCGGAGATGATTAGTGAAAATTGTGATACAACAAGTTTGGTGAAGAGTTTGGCAAATATTGACAAGAAAATAACGCACGGTTTAAGTGATGACTGCAAAGGATCATCAACGAGTGAGGGGGAGAGCTCTGGAGGACGTGAGATTTCGTCTATCATTAAGAACAGTGCTATAGCACGGAGGCGAAAAAATATTGAGGGGTATGTTTATTTTAAAAATATGATTATTATTATTATTTAAAAATGTAGTTTTAGAAAAACACGTCATGGTTTACAAATGTCATGACTTTTCTGTCATGACATAAATTATATTTGGTTTGCACAAGACATTTTATAGATAAAATAAATGTTTCTCCGGCTATGAAAAGTCAATTTTTAAATAAATCATAACTTATGTCAAGACAAAAAAATCATGGCATCTGTCAAAACAATTTTTTAGACATTTCTGTAGATTGTTTTTTACAGTTATATTATATTAAAATTAGGTAATTTTAAATGAGAATGTTACATTGTTTCGGATTGCAAAAGTATAACATTAAATCGCCAGTTATTGTTTGTTTTATCTGTCAAAAATCTGTCTGACAGAAATGTTTGACACAAAAGTTATATCCGCGAGTTTAACTACGACATAATTCATTGATAAAACAATCTTTAGATGTGTTCGTTATTAAAATATATTGGGCGGCATATTTACAACACTTTAATGTGTTGTGTAATCTCAATAATATCATCGTCATCACATTAAAGGCGTGTAAATCCCACACGTCATATCACATCCTATGAATCATACATAAATGAGAATGTGCCTTCTTTGCATCCCATGCCAACTCAGGTGGAAATGAAATGTTATGTTACTTTAAATCATTATTCGTCGAATTGGGTTGAGTGTCAAACATAAAATGCTCATATTGTAATTATGTTTGAGAATAATATAACCGCCGTTTTAATGGCAGGCAAACCGGTTGGTTTAATTTGTTGTCTTGTGCAACTGTCGGTAACTTAGAAATATAAAAATAATCCACCATACCAGTTGTGCGAGTTGCTATACATGTGACATAACGCATAACATACACAAAGCTTGGTTGTCTCACCCAGTGGGAGATCAGGTCATTTTGCGTGTGTTTTTTTTTTTTTTTTGTAATATAAGCAAAACGTCTTGAGAAATTTTTGAAATCCCACTCTCACTGTTTTATTCAAAGAGCTCAGTTTTATTGCTTATGTTGCGAAAGTCAGTTGGTGGTTAGTTGGCGGCACACACTACACTACTACCACACATTTTATGTTGTGTTTGAGGCTTGAGCATATGTAGCCGCGAGGTATACAGTTTTTATCCCAGTTTGAATATTCTGTTTTTTTTTTAAGCAAAAATGGGGTTTTAATTAAGTGGCGTTCACATTTTGGAACGCAAAAATTAAAGTTACTTTTACTTTTAGCATTTCAAAAAAAAAAATTGTTTTAGAAATTTAATGCATTTTCTTTAGATATTAATTTAATAAAAAAATAAAATTGATTTAAAATTGTATTTAAATGTATCAAAAATTAAAAAACGAATTATTGATTCCTCAACAATTACGGCTTAAAATACGACTTAAAACAAATTACTAAAATGATAAGAATTTTAGTAACTCCATTAATTTGCCATTATCTAATTTCCAAAATATCTATGCAGTTAAATTGATTGCAACTTTTGAATTCATAACATTTTTTTTTTAATTCTAAAGACTGAAATATCCTTATCAAATATTTACCAACATTTTTTGTTTTCATAATATGTATGAAATCATTTTGTTTAATCAATTGACCATATCATTGCATCAGCGATAGCGAAAAGTGATTAAAAGCACAAAAATTGTACCTGCGTACATTTTACTTAATGATACAGGTATTTCCTGGAATATTCAATACTCTTTATAGGTACTGTATAGCGATTGATAACACGTATTATTCACATTTAATATAAATATTTTTTGCAATTACTATTGTTCAAGTTTACCTTATTAAATATTGTAATTAATTTTTTTATCGCATTTAATTTTTTGGCCCCAACATCTACTCGATTGGCTTTACTAATACACCCAGTTATGTTATTACACGCACGGTAGATACGTTTCAGAAAAAGACGCGTAAAAATTATGTGAAATAAGAATATTTTATATTATAATCATATTTTATGCACCCGAAATGTGTTAATTTGTAAACATAATTTATGTCGGGACAGAAAGTCATGACATCTATCAGAACGTCAGACATTTTTGTCAATGTTTTTTCAAGAATTTTATTTTTATTTGTTTTGATTTTTGATGATAATCTATTTTGTTTTGTTTTGGATTTAATTTAATTTATTATTTGATTCTGTACGAATATTTCAAATCTATTTAGACTACATGACTAAAAATAATAAATCTAATAAAAAAGTCTGACATAATATCAGCATTTTTATATTTATAATGCCGGCACATAAAATATTTTGAAATAAAGTCTCAGTTACTACCTGAAACCTTAAAATTGCATCCCTAAAACAAAAATCTACAGAGTTGCACCAGTAATCCACGTAAATCTTTAAAGGGTGCAACATTTTCACAGCGCACACATAAACTATGCATTTTTAAAAGGCATTCCCTGAGGAATTGTTACCTTCACGGTTTTCAGTCTTCAACATGTTGAATATTTCTGATGGAAAGAAACAGCTGACGCATGTGAACGCAGTTTTAAAATACACACACAATTAATGTTACCAAGCTATAGCCTAGTTATATTGTACGAGGGATCGTCTCGCCGCATATATCGCGCGCATTTACCATTAAACAAAATGCATGAACACACGAACTAAAAGCCAGCAACATAGAATTGTTGTGGCTGTACAAAACTGAGCATAAAATTGACGAGTAGTGTGCTGGAAAATGCTTGGCGGTTGGCTTTTGCTTCGACGCTGACTCTTTATTCGAGTCTTTTTCCTGTAGTGTTTCGAACGCAGAGCTGTAAAAGACCCCTGACTTACAGAAGACAACCACATTGACTCGCTATAATATAGTTGCGTCAACATACAATACAACATTATACTCAACATGGAGTTTGAACATTTACTACAATAATATTCTGAAAAGTGAAGCTCGCGAGTCGCGAGTCGCGGGAATATTTAGTTGATTATCGTGCGCTCTTTAGTCTTAGCACAAGTTGTGTATTTTTGTTCAACAGTCGCTCGCGTGCACACACTACGGATTGGTGTTTTCGTGCAAGTTTTTTTGTTGTTATTTATTTTCAGTTAATGAAATTGTTGATGCTTTTTGTTGTGGTGGGTTTTTTGTTTTTGTGAAACAAATAAACAACAACATTTTAGGTAGTTTTTTGTACTCCAGACTTTGTGTAATTAAGTTCAAGTTTATGTGTGACCACAACCTTAAATCAAACGTTATTTAATTATGTTTCATTCTTAGTTAAAACGAATTGATTGTGAATTATTGAATGGGTAACAAAACTATTGATTTCATGTGTGATTAAACTGATAATAAATGTGAATTAAATTGGAATAAAATATTGATTCAAGTGAGTACCCAAGGAAATAGTGAAACAATAAATTCATTAATTAATAGTCTCAATACTTTAAACTGCAGAATGATGTATTTTGTTTTGTAATTGGTGTGCCTTCCACCATTAAAATTGATGCAGTTGGTTTCAGTTTCATTTACGAGTTGATTAACAAAGTCTTTAAATACTTTTTAATGATTTTTCCATCAAATTTAAAGCGAAAGTATTTTTTTTATTAAGCATTTTCTTAACATTTCTAATTGATATTCGTTGGTGCGGAAAAAATGATTGCCTTCCTTGCGTCAGAGAGAAACCAATTAAAACTATGCAATACTATTTTATTTTCATGTAATTACTACAATAAAAAGTAAATGCTTCAACATAAAACAATTTGCAACTACATACATACAACGAAAACGCGTTACTTTGTAAATTATAAATTATAATTCTTTACTGGGGTTTCAAAGCAATTTACTACAATATTTTATATGAAGCGTGTAGCATGTGCCCTTGCACATTCTCGTCGTTCAATGCTCATTGTTCAGCAAACATTCAAAGAAATTGTTTGTGCATCGCATAGTAACTATACTTTTAAGTCGTTACCTCAGCGAAATCCCCCTGCCCCAAACACTCCACAAAGTAACTGCGGTACTGCAGTAAAGCGTACTGTAAAGGTAGACCTTTTGTGTAACCTTTTTACGTCTATGGCTTAAGATGTTGTTGATGAAACCAACAAAATATTAAGTATAGTACACATTACACAATAACATAAAGGTGATCTTTTGGATGGAGGGGGCCCCACAAATCACAATACCATGAAATATCACATTCGTCACAACTGTTTTTTTTTTCTAACACATTTTATTCGCGATGTATTAATTTTCCACATTTAATTGTTGTTTTCATAATATGACATTATGTAATGTGATTGCATTTAAGAGTGCAGGGAGATGCATCCGGCTGTGTAGTTTGGATTACGTAAAAATGACATTTATGATGCTGAAGTTTTTTTATTTCATTTTTATATAGATAAACATCTTGTTTAGCGTGTTTTGTGGGTTAACGCTAAGGCGCATGCGCACTGGTGTGATACGAAAACATTAAACAACACACAAAGTTCGATGCGTAACTTGGTGGTGTTTTTTTAAAAATCATTTTGTTTGGATTGTGTGTAAAGTGTTGTGGTAATAATGTGTGTGCGAATTCGTAATGTGGGTTCCATTTCAAGTAACACACTTGTTTGTTTACATGACGCAAAATTGAATAATTATATTCTTTTTTTACCTTTTTTTTTAATTGTCTGTAAAATCTTTTTTTTTTAATCGTGGAAAATAACTTTATCGCGTTTTTTTATAAATTACATCATATATTTAGATTATTTTAAGACTTTTCCTAGTAAAAATGAAAATGATTTCCAGAGAAATAAAATAATTGACTCAATTCCCATTATGAAATGTGTAGTTTGAATAAAACTGATTTTATGTCAGGCCAGAAAAGTCATGACATTTGTCAAAACAACTTAGCAGTAATTTTTTGACAGTATTTTCCTAAAATTTTCTTCGTCATAATCCTCACGCAGATTTTTATAGACAAACAATTCGCTAATTTTGCAATTTACTAATTTTTAAATATTTTTACGCAAATTGGTTTCACTATTTAATTTAATATGTCCCTCAGAAAATTTGACATTAATGATTTCAGCTGTCAAAAAAATGTCGTGACTGAAAATTGTGAACGCAACGTTAGTCTCTAAAAATCTATAGAATAAAATTCTGTCCTTTAAATTTTTTTCGACATCTTTTAGTAATTAATATCCCAAATTCTTAATCTTCATTCTGTATTTAACAATCTTTGATTCATTATTAAGTCATTAAACATATTGAAAACAACAAATATGGTTTTAATCACGTTCTTTGAAGTAAATATTACTGATTAGTTCGCAAAACATCCTTTGAAGTCTTACCTACGCAATTAAATGTCGAAACCCTAAAATGAAAACGTTCCCAAATCCCAGGGGGTGTTTTATCAATGTCTTTGAATTCATTAGTCTGAGTATTGTGAGAAAATCACAAGGGGATGATGCACATCATCTGTTGTGTGTACGTGATTCTTCATGCTTTGCACATTTAGTGCAATTTTCAACGAAAAACGAGGGGTTGTTACACTCAATCTTAAAATACAAAAAGGCAAACATCTGCTTGGTTATGGCTGAGTCTATATGGTTACAACTTACAAGTCGTATTATGTCGATATTAATTTGTCCCCCAAATTTAATTGAGACTTTCATTTGGCATTGGTGCATTTTTATGATTTAACGCACCTTTTAATTAACTTATTATTAATTGTTAAATGTGGCAACAACCATTACACTAATTAGTATTAAGCAAATGTTTGCTAGTTACGTACTTCAATTATCACCTTGATAATTAACAAGAGACAGAGATTATAATCGATTTAACTATAGTTAATCATAGCTCTGATCTCACATTCATTTTGTAGACAACAATGGTAACATTAAAGCTGCACTACATAATACTATTCCAGACAACTACTCGCAGTTTAAATTACATGAAAAAATTACAAAAGGGATGCATGCTTAAGATTGCAGTTGATTGGGATGAATTAAAAGTAATAAGATGACTTAAATCTTGTCGCAAATCATCATGATATTGCTACTTACAGCTTACTTTAATATTTTTAGATTGGCATTTGTACAACAATAGAAAAGTCATTTTCCGACAACAAAGATGTACGTGCAATGCGCTTCAGGATGCACAAAAAAACATAAAAAAATTCCAGACGTCTGGAAACTATACGAAATGCATTTTTTGTGACATGATGGAGAAAGTGTGCACTACTCCAGTGAAATTAAATTGTTATGCCAGACACAAACCGATCGATATTATCCAGCAAAAAAGGGGTGGTTGCACTTCTGCACCCAGAAGTGTGTGCATCATTATTCTATAGTGCAGTCACTATGCTGAACCGCCTTTAATATCTGAAACTCGTGCGGTGCACATGCTTTTTATTGTGCAGACAGTGCGCTCACTCGTGAGTCGCATCACGCATGCATCTTATAAATTGTGGAGTGGCGAACAAACTGCATTTTGTCCTCTGTTTTCATTTAAGAGTAGAAGTAGTTGGCAGTATTTTTGTAAGTGCAGATGGCTGCAGGGCTTCAAATGTATTCAGTCTTTGAGTATTTTAGTCAAAACAGTGTTCATTCATTAACTCTATATTGTAACCGACTAGTTGCAGCTCTTAAGTTGAGTATTATTTACAAAAAACCTAAGTAGGAACAGTCGAGATGCACTCAGTGGTGATTAAAAATATGTCTTGAATAAACAATGAGTGCGCTTAAGAATTTAGTTGTATAAATAAACAGCTTCAATAACATAAAACATTGCAACACTATTGCACTGTAACTGTACAAAAGCATAAGCGACACCGACACACAACTTCCGGCTAGCTTTTACGGATATTATAGTTTTTCTCAACAACATAAAGATGTAATTGAAACGGGTATATTTAGCTAAAAGAAACGCGTACAAGTTAGACTAAAGAAACTCCTTTTATGGTGGCAGTACACAATTTCTGTAAATTAAAAAAAAAAAGCATTCATCAATACCAACAAATGACGTTTAAAAGTCAACTTCAAGAGTTCATATTTGGTTGTGGCATTCATCGTCTTTAATAGCCCCACGGTTTATTTAAAGTAAAATCAATATTTTTTTCCATTTAAGGAACGCACGATATGGTTGGGTTGTTGTCGCGTTCTGTCTACGATCAATATGTAACCGGCCTATTCAGTGTTGAGAAGCCTAAAGCATTGTGGAATATGTCATTCAACAGTTTATGTACACACATGTAGTTATAGTGAGTTCATTGAAGGGATTTATAAGCTATTCAGTTTTGTTTTTTGTTTTTAAAAAGCACCATAAGATAATAAGCAGCACCTTCATTACGTTGAGTGTTTCAATTTAGTTTATGGCCGGATTTTGTGATGAACCAAAACCATTTTCTTTTATTTTTTATGGCTTAAATAGTTAAAAATAAAATTGTATTCCTACTTTGTTGGCGTCTTTTAGTTTAATATGAAAAGAATTTTACTTGTTTGATTTTTTTGTTGATCAATTTAAATATCTTATAAACAAAAAAGACCAGCAAAATATGCAACGAAGAGAGATCTCCTTTTTGTAATTGAGGAATCGAGTTTTTTGTTTTGTTTTTATTCTATTTGGGCGGTATTTTTAGATTTGAATTTATCAATATTTATAACTTTGGTTTCATCGTACTAATGCGTTCTTGATACCGAACTTAGTATTCGCTCATATCTTTAAATAGAAAGACATTAGGAAAGTCACGTCAGCGTTTATGTTTGGGGGAAAGTGGCATGAAATTCATGACTTTCTGTAAATGTTATAAAATCTCTGGTTTCCCTGCAGTAATACGAAGCGTTTAGAATACTCAATACATATTCATTATGTGCCCGTTTTGTGTTTAAATTGTGCTGACTTTTTATTAATACAGTTTTTGTTGAGCGTTGTTAATTCGCACAATAAATGCGTTTTCATTAATTGAATATTTTCTAAAATACAGTGATTCTAAGTATATTCATTCATTTCATAAGGTGTTATTGAAATGATTAAGGACGTGCATAAAAAAGAAATAATAATTTGACAGCAAAATCATAAATTTTGACAGATAATTCACCACTTTACAGAATTTAAAGTTTTTTGAAGTCTCGCAATTGTTCACTTGTTATTTAAATCGTTTAACCAATTAAAATCAATTGTAAACACTACTGTTTAAAACAAATTAACTTTGTGAGAAATTTATTTTTAAATTATAAAATGTAATCATAAATTTTTGACAGATAATTCACCACTTTACCGAATTAAATTAATTTTATGAAGTTTATTAGAGTTTAGACTACTCACAAGTCACAGCTGACAGTTCATTTGTTATTTTTTAAATTTTTAACCAATTAAAACAGATGAAATTGAATTTTATTCACCACAGTTTAAAAAATTCACCTACTTAGTGGGGAATTGATTTTTCAATTATACAATTTAACATTTTCATTAAGCCAGCCTTAAATAAACAAATTAAAACAACAGAATTAATTTTTTTTATTTACATTTCTAAGTGTCACATTATAATTTAACAGTGAAAGTAAAAGCCATATTAAAAATGTCACACCCAAAAATAAAAACTAAATAATTTACATATCAACACCCAAATTAACATAATCATCATTTATTATTTCCAGATCCATTTCAAAAAGTAAAAGCCAATCGTATTTATCATCACAAAATCGTGACATTGAAACTGAGGATTCCACTGACAATGATCGCGAGGTGTCAACAAAACCACCAAAAGGCATAGCAGTTTTACCACCCATACATCGCAGCCTCACACAAGTAAGTGATCGCGAAGTACTCGCATTGTTTTTGTGCAATATCAAGTCAATTACTGTGCAAAATTATATAAAAATTACATCATTTAATAAACAATAAAATTTTATGTATTTATATTTGTCACTTTACAGATAATGCGTCCTGATAAAGACACAATAGCGAAGAGCAGCTCGATCGCTGATCGTTTAGCGTCGCTGCAAAAGAGCGGCGAAGATGGCTGGAGAAAGCGTATTTTAAAGAAAGACGAAGTGGATGATGTCAAACGTGAAAATGTGGTTAATGTGAGTAACATTTTATATGCGTGTTCTATATTATTGTGGAGTAATAAGGTTTGTTGTAAGATTTATGTGTTGTGTGTGGTTAAATCAAATTAGTGTTGACTAATGTAACGACGTTATATAGGGAAAAAAATGTGAATTTCAACGCAAAAAATGAATTAAGTCTATGTACAGAAAGGAAATGGAAACTAGGCTCAAATTGTAACACAAACACAACACCAGTGGCTGTGGCTTTAATTTTCTTTTCATTTTAAAGTAAAAAATGCACAAAACCTTGTCGCTGGAAAGATTTCTCCCTTTTTTTTATTGTAATATGTATTGATAAAAATCCATTATTTAGGTAGAAAGTCAAGAAATCAATCACAATTGTGGTGGCTGAAAAATACGTTTTGCTTTACTGACTTAAAGCTCCATAGCTTTTGTTTGCACATCGGTTGTGTTTGTGGTAGTTTAGTTAACAATAATTATCTCAGTTTATTGTGCGGCGTGATTTTTGTTTAATTTTATGGGTTAGTTGGCATTTAATGCGTCCTTAATTGACTGACATTTCTAATTATATATAAACGACATACAAATTAAGTTGCGTGCAGTTGTGTTCATCTTATAATGCGCGTACATACATGACTTTTACTGGGTCACGTAAATTGCGGTTATGATATGGATTCATTTGTGCGGTAATCAGTTGCCTTTGATGTTTGTAGCTTGGATTTGAGTGGTCACGTTCATAAATAGTAATCGAATGTAATTGCCTAAGGAATTAGTCTTAATTTTACTTGTTTACTGAAATTCTTTTTGTTTCACTGTTTTTTGTGGCAAATAATTTAAAGAAATACTGTTGTGGTGACATAAAAAAAGAAATAGAATATTGATTGACAATAAATAAACAAAATAATTAAGCCTATACACCATTTTCGTATTCTTCTTACTTACACTCCTCTAAGGATTTTATAAACAAAGTTAACAGTCGAGGTATTGATTAGTAGTTCCACACCCAATTTCACTTTTTTTTTTGTTTTATGTCATCGTGTTAAAGCCTATTTAACATTAAATGTCCTAGGTGTATCATATTATCAAAAAGAAAAACAATTATGTGGTTCTATAAATAGTTAAGTCAGATTTTGAGGTTCATTAATTGTTTCCTTTTTTGTCACTAGAATTTGTTGTTTATGAGCACTTTCTCGTTGCTTTATTTATAAACCATAAAACTACGAAATAACTTTTAAATACAATGCCGAAAAAACCTAAAGCTTTAAACCTCAAAGTTTTATTCAGTTCTCACATTCTCACCATCACAAATTGTGTTTATTAGTTCAACTATCTGTTCAAAATTGCTTTACTGATTTTACTAAGTTATTATTTCGGTGTATTTTTGTGTTAACAAATAAATTGGCTGCAAATTACATTTTCAACCATGAATTGCCTACCATTACAATTAATTGAACAAGCAGTTACTGTACTGTTTGGTGTGGATTTGGTGTTACAACCAAAGTTTGCATTGTCAATTAATTATTGAGTGTATAATTGAATTTGTTGGGGCAGTATTAATCAAATCATTCGGAACCGGAAATTTGATGGAATTAGTTTTTTCCCCTCCATTGTCAACAATTTATTATAAAATAAAATTCGTAATAATAATGAATATTGATGAATTGATTGGAGGTAAATTTAGTTCAATTTATGCAATTTATTAACGTGGAAACAAAAATAAATGGATAAAATTTGCACCATGTTTGGAAAATAATTATTTTTATTGAAATTTGTGCAATCATTCAAATGATCGGTAATTTTTTATTTATTTATTGCAAATTGAATTTAATTAAACAATTGCATTTTAACCGGTTTTTGTGTTTGCTCTTTCGAACATAAATCTCAATTAACTATGGTTTGATTATTGTTGATAAATGAATTTTGTTGTAGCATTGTGCATCCATAAAAATGCATTTTTAGTGTAAAAATCTTCTCTTTTTTATTTATATTAATCTATATTGCAGGGAAAGCGACATATTACTCTGTAATCAAGGTTTTCCAAGTAATTTGTTATGTTTTTAATCAAAGCGTTTCGTATCCAAGACACAAACCAACATTAAATTTTGTTTTTCTAAACACTTTTTAACCGCATTTTAAGAAAATTATTGTTCAACCTTGAAGAAAGATTATTATGATCTTGATATATTTACGAAATAGTTTATCTTATTAAATTCTATAATTATTCACAGTTAATTCGATAAAATTATTTACAAATATTTATGAACGCCCCTTGTTACAAATGATTGAAAGCTTATATTTTTAATCTTTTAGAGACTAATCCTTTTTTTGACTATAACTTAATTTCGAATAAAAAAAAAATTAAGATGACTTAAAATTTCGCTCTTCTTGTTATTTCCAATTTTAGTGAAAATCAATTAAGCCGTTTTCGAGTTCTAAAAATGACAACGTACATTAGTATTTCGTACAAACGTCAAAATGACTATTTTTACATTTTTAGTAAAGTGCGTGTGCGTAGTTAATTACATTGATTTAAACTTTTAATTTGTAACTTGACTAAATCATGACTATGCAATCTCCTCCCCTTTTTTAAAATTTGTGTTAATTTTTGATTAAATTATGAACAAAGTTGACTAATGTGTATTAATTTATGGCGCTACAATGATAAACATGCTTACTAATTAATCAAAGATAATGGTTCATAAACCTAAATTTAAATAACGACAGAAACCAGAAACCCAATTTCTATGAATTAAATATTTTAAATATTCATCTGAATAAAGCTGTTGAAATAATGTCGCACCCACACTGAAAGTGTCCTTATATAGAAATATTATAATCTTGATTTTTACAGTATTTCGCGTAAAGCCGAATGAGTTTGTCATCAACACTTCCATATTAATCAAATTAAGGTTATGGAATAGTTGATATCATCATTTTTGCGAGATTCATAAAGCCCGACTTAATGAGTTCAGTAACCTAAATAACTACAATTATTTATTATCTTAATTCTAAATGTAGTTTTATAACGTCTTTTCACATTCATCTTAAACAATGTTCCTTAAAATTTAGTCCAAAACACGTTTCGTAATGTTGAAACAATAATGGGCTCGCCGATTTTAATTTTCAATGTCAGATTACAACGATGAAATCTGAAGGTTTTCCACATTCTTTAAACATTTACTTGTGGACATAATGCGTCAATACGCAAATGAATTAACAAACAAAAACATTCTTAACTTTTAAAAAAATGCTACCTCACAAGTCGCAGACAATGAATTCTACTGATATGTGCCCTGCCAATTATTGGCAAACTTCAAAAGACACCCGTAAAAGATTAAGATGAAAGAACTGCATTCGCATTCTCAAACAAAACGATGATTAATTGAGTTAAATAAAAAATAAAAATTTATGCTTCTACTTAATATTATATAAAGCAAACGAACGACGAACGCGCGGGCTGATTGCGTTGTCAGTTCTCGGACTTATAAAACATATAAGTGATGACTAAGTCGAATGGAAACGTGATGAGCAACCAACCAACCGCTATACAGTTGCTACTTACTCGCTACAGTCCAGCCACTCCAGTGCTGATTGAATTGAAAATTGCCATTTAGTTTGGAATGAACAACAATCGCGCTAGTGTTGTCGTCGTTTCTTATAGTTTTATTACAATTGAATGTGAATAATATTCAATATTGCAAATAATAATGCACTTTTTGTTGCATTTTAATTTCATTTCATTTAGTTGATTGTTTGTTTTTCAATAAACGCCGTTCGGTTAATTCATAAATACTCGCTTATCTTGTGTTTATCAAATACTTAACACAAACTGATTAGATATATATTTTGTAGTCACTGGCGGGTTACCAATCGTCTATCGTCGGTAATATACACACAGACTTTTGATAAGGAATGTAAAACACTTGCGCCAAATGCAGCTGTTTGCTTCACTCGACCATTTCCATTGTCGTTTAATCACGATGTGGTCTCTTGTTGGAGTCACATTGAAAGTGTTCTGTGGCGTGATCATTTCTGTAGTGTTGTATGAAATTCGAACTCGTTTTCGGTCGCGAGTTGTGCACAATCTTAAGGAATTTCACAAAACAAAACGATGGCGTATTGTGTCGAAAAGTGGTGCCATTAAATCCAGTGACAATACAAAGCAATGCAGTGAGATATTAGATTTGCAACCCAAATATCATCAATCAATTGTGGATGCAACAGAAGTTGCAACAGATTTACAATCTGAAATTCAAGAGGCTGAAACAATAATACCTCAAGTATTGGATTCACCCGAAGTACAATTGAAGCAAAAGTCTGATCCGATTGTTGATTTGTGTCGCAGCAAAAAAAGTGTGACAAATATAACGCGAAAGTTTGAAAATAGCCTTGAAAAAAAAATCTCAAACGAGAGGGCGGCTTTCAAAAAGAAGTCCACCAACAAAACGGCCAAACAAATTACCCGTCAAATATCAGCCAAATTTCAGCAGTATTTTGAAAAGCCATCAGCCAAACAAAACGGTTGTCTTACAATTGAAAATTTGCGCAATCTCGATGAAAGTCAAAGATTGCTTGATGATAATAATGACAGTAGTCCTCCTGTTGTGAGGCGTCGCAAAAACGACGTCGCTACTGTTGAGGAGATAATATTGCAGGAACGATTTTCGCGGTGTCTTTCCGAGTACTCAATTTCTGATTTACTCACGCCGAGTGAAGCTGATGACAAAGAACTAAGCACGCTTATTAATAAAATTTAAATGCCAATGATTGCCAAGAACTACTTCACACGTCACACACACACAATACCTTAGGAATTAATTGTTTTTGTTAGGTTTTAAGAATACTGTACAAATAATATAATATTTTTAAATGAGTCAGGTAGATTAAATTATTCATTTTAAAGTTTGCCAGATTGTGATTAATAAAGAAAATATGTTGTTCTTTCAGGAGGTGATTTCAATGGCCATCCAAAAACAACAGGTTTCTATCAAGAAGGAGCCTATTGAGATTGCGGTTAAAGATGGCGGCAACGTGTCAGATCGTATGAGCAAATTGAAACACTCATCTGAGGGATGGCGGAATAGAATTGGTAAGTGAACTTCTGTTCAATAAATTTACAGCGTATTTAAAATTAAAATTTCCAATCCAATCCCCATTCCACAAAATTTAATTTAAAAAGTTATCTTTTTTTTTACATTTAAATGTAAGATAAGATTAAAAAGCACTCGTGCTTGCACTCGACATACTTACATTTATTTGCAAAGTAAACCATAATAAAAGCACAACACAACATTGCAGTTTGTACCTATCATTAAAATGTAACTTTAAAATCAAATTTACAGAGCAATCAGATGCAGTGAAGTTCACAGTGGCTAGCAAAATGGATGCAAAGCCACCGGTAAAGCTGCAATTTGAAAAAAGCGACAATCCACCAGGACCGCCAATGATAACATTCAAGAGTGTCAATCAGCCGCAACTGGGTCTGGCCAAAAGTCCATCCATGATGGCGCCACTCACCTCAACGCCCAGTATGGATGAGTCCAAGAAAAGTGCATTGAAACGCAGCGTTAGTGTGCCCGAGGAAGATAACAACAATCATTACAGCAGCAATAAGCTGCATCCATTTTACAAAGTTTTGGGTGAGGTTGCTGTACCGAAAGTGGGCGAGGATGCTGAGTTTCAAAGTTTCTTTTCAAAAATGGAGCATCAAGAATCAACGACTGACATTAAAATCATTGAAATTGTTGACTTTGATGAGATTCAACCTACAGAACGGTACTTATCAGGATTTTTATGTTAATTTTTGATGACTTTTTTATTTTATTTATTAAAATGTCAAATATTTTGTGCAGCCTCGTCAAGAAACGCGTCGTTCAAGGTCCGAAAGGCAGACGCGCTGCTAAAAATCCACTTAAAGCACTAGCTGCACGTGATGATCTCCGAAATGAATACACTGAGATTAAACTGGGAGTCGCTGAACAGGAACTGAGATTGCAGAAGCTGGAACAAAGTAAATTTTTCATGAATTTAACAAATTAATCAATAATATTAATTTAAAAATCCTTTTTTTTATGTTACAGTTGCTAAAAAAAGTAATTTAGC
The DNA here is from genome assembly GCA_963854165.1 of Sylvicola cinctus. Taxonomy (NCBI): domain Eukaryota; kingdom Metazoa; phylum Arthropoda; class Insecta; order Diptera; family Anisopodidae; genus Sylvicola; species Sylvicola cinctus. Next base: position 39,854,470 of record OY974084.1, read on the forward strand.
GATTGAAGCTCTGGCTGGTCTTGCATCTGTTGAAGACTTCAAATCTGTTAGTCTAAAATCCAGTTCGTTGCCGCTAAATCAAAGCTGGCTACCTTATAAGCCGCTAATGCTATTGCAAGTCAAAGGACGCACACACATCCAGACACGCCTCGTGGAGCCGCGTTACACATCCATCAACCGTGGTGATTGTTTCATTCTGATAACAGATAAAAAATTGTTTCGATTTGTTGGCGCATTCGCCAACATCATCGAGATATCAAAATGCAAAAGCATTTGCGCCTACATCCTGGAGAACAAAGATCTGGGATGCAATGCATCCCGTGAAATTGTAATACGCGATGATGGTCACACCAGCAGTGCACGCGAATTTTGGAGCATCCTCCAAAAGCCTGATGACTATGAGTTGATTGAGTGTGGCCATCCGGATGAGGATTATCTGTTTGAGACGTCGCTTACTAAAACCAACATGATTTATCGCTTCAGTGATGATGAGCTGGTGCCGCTTGACAAGTATTGGGGTGCAATACCGCGTGTGGAGATGTTGGAGCCGAAAGAGGTGTTGGTGTTTAACTTTGGCAGCGAGGTGTACGTGTGGAATGGCAAGAATGCTCCGTCTGATGCCAAACGCGCTGCCATTCGGTTGGCACAGGAGCAATTTGATGGGGATTATGATTACGAGATGTGCAATTTGAATCCGGTGGAGTTTGCTCACATTGCTGGCAGACGGAATGAATATGGTGACGATAAATCCGGCAAGAGACCAGATTGGTGTGTTTTGGCTAAGGTTACACAACACATGGAGACCATATTGTTTCGCGAGAAATTCTGTGATTGGCCTGATGATTTTGAGCGCGCTGATTTAACTAAAGACTATTTGGCAAATGGTGGAAATGGCATAATGCCACTGGATGGTGCCAGATTGTATCAAGGGGAACCGTATGAGGAACCGAATTTAGTGCTGGAGAACTCTAATTTAGGACGTGGCAATTGCTATTATGACAAAGATTCGATGAGGTATTACGAAATTTTGACGCAATCAGTATCAAAGTGGCTGATCCATGAGTTTGAATTTGAAGAGCTGCCGGAAGAGTCTTTCAGCCAGTTTTATTCATCCGAAAACTATATTGTACGATGGATGTATCAGATTTCCATAACAGTTCGCGAGTTGTCTGGAAAAATCTCAAAACGCACAACAGTGGGTCGCGATCGTTGCGTGTACTTTTGTTGGCAAGGAAAAGATGCGAGTGCCAATGAAAAGGGTGCCGCAGCGCTGTTGACTGTTGAACTGGACAAGGAGAAGGGTTCACAAATGCGCGTCAGCCAAGGTGATGAGCGCACTGCTTTTGTGCGTCTATTCAAAAATATGTTTGTTCATCGTGGTAAGCCGGATGATGAAAGTCAGGAATGGAGGCTGTACACACCAATAGGAAACGATGTTGAAGAGACCATAATTTACGAAATAGATTGCAATTGTAGCCAATTGCGATCACGTGCCTCATCTTTGTTAATCAACCGTAAGGAGGGTAAAATTTTAGTCTGGCATGGATCAAAGTCGGAAAAACACACACGTGACATTGCTACAAACGTCGCCAATGAAATAAGTTTGAAGAAATTCCCAGAATTGTGTGACAACAATGTGGAAGCACGTGTAATTGAAATGGAAGAGAACAGCGAAACCCAAGACTTTTTTGATGTTTTGGGGGATGATCTAAATCGCAGCTCTTACAGTTCCTTGACAAACATTGCCGCCAACAAATCTTATGACTACACCCCACGACTGTTTCACTTCAGCAGCACAAACGGCAAATTTGATGCCATCGAAATTTTAAGTCACTTGCGCACCAAAGATCTTTGCACACCATTCCCATTCCAGCAGGCAGCCATTTACAATGTGAGACAACCGTCCATTTTTATGGTGGACAATGGTGATTGTTTATGGATCTGGCAGGGATGGTGGCCAATTGACGATGTGGATGCTGAGGGTATCGACAATGACAATCGCAGTGGAGAGGTGCGTTGGCAGGCGGAACGGCGTGCTGCTTTGGAAACGGCTGTGTTGTATTGGAAGGAGAAAATGAATTGCAGTGATGAAGTCAATGGATACATTGTGTGGGCTGGTTTGGAACCAAATGATTTTAGGGCAATGTTTCCATTTTGGGAGGATCGCTCTGATATTTCGGCAATTAATTTAAGGGTGAGTTTTTGGGTATTTTAATTTTAAATAGATTTCATAATAATTTTTTTTTGTTTTTATAACAGGATGGCAGAAACGCTGATCCCGTGTCTATTGTCGACGCTCTCGCCCAATTAACGCAACAAGAATACGCTTTGGACATTTTGCTGGCACGTCCCTTGCCAGAAGGTGTGGATCCCACTCAATTGGAGTTGTATCTGAATGACGAGGACTTTGAGACTGCACTCAAAATGACACGCACTGAATTTGAAACACTTCCACTATGGAAACAAACCAATATGAAAAAGGATCGTGGTCTCTTTTAGTAATTAAGTTCATTTCATTGTTTCGTCACAGAGATGACCTTTTTGTCCTCCTGCGCACACACAAAACACACACACACACGCATTAAACACATTAAACGAACTCTTTCTCAATGTTTTAACTCGATATCCATCATTTCACATATCTAAAAGTTTAAGAATTCCGATTTTTTAACGAAAAAAAAATTAAAAACTAAAAACTAAAACAGTCGGTGCCTTTTTGGACGTCATCTGACATCGGTTAAAATTATTATATTGTGCAATGTGCCCAATTTTTATACATAATACGAGTAAATACTCTACTTGCTGATGAGATAATATCCTTTGCCCTTATTTGTTATAAACGTGTGTCCTGTAATGCATCCTATTTCGTTGATTGTGTGCCTCTTAATAAATATAATATCTTTATAATAACGCAAAGACTAATTTAATTCACTAGTCCGTTTTATTTCGCAATTATATTCATGAACCTTATCGTTTTCTCTATCTTTCTCTCTCTCTTTAACACAAATAAAAAAATATATACTCTGTTTGATCAGGTGCTACTGCATTTTTATGTTATTAAGTAATTAGAAGAAAAGAAAAAGAAATGAAGAAGACGTTGAATATTAGGACAATTATGTGTCAATCAACTGAAAGTGTAAGAATTGTAAGAAATGTTTGGGAAATTGCAATTAACTTAATTCAACTCCCCCACTATTTCAAGCACTTTGTGAAATTTATTTTGTTTTATTTAATTTAATTGTTATTTGTATTTATCTCTTATTTAACGTAATTTTATTTTTGTACAGTGTAATATTAAATACTTCAATTAATTAATGTATGTACTTAGTTTTAAATGGACTTAATTTCGAGGAGGAGAAAAACACTGATAAAAAAATGATGGTATGATAATATTTTAATGTTTATATTGTGCTTCAATTTGCAATTGAGTAAATGATAAAAATAAATAAATTGTTTTTATTATAAAAATTAAGTTTTCTTTCATTTTTTATTATTTAATATTTTATTTTGAGTTTATACTTCAGTTAAAGAGAAAGTTAAACATTTGAGCAGCATGAAGAAACAGTTTAAAAATAAACTGACCCAGTTTTGTCTCCCCATTGTCCTTAATCCACAATGTTTGATTAATGATTATAAAGAAACAGTAGCTTCTTAATAACGGAAAATGTGCTCATAATTCATAAACACCAACTATCGTAATCTCCTGCAGCGAGCCCAACCTGACTTAACTTCATTCCCGCGATAAAATGAGTCGAATTTGCAATTAAAGGATTTCTTAGCCATAGTTATCCAGTATCGTTTCGAATTTCCCAGGTGTTCCCCTTCTAAAGTTTGACACTGATGGAGGAGGTGAGGGCTGTGCTTTGTAAATTAACCCTATCAATGTAAAAGTCCCCATCTTCTGTGGTGATTCGCCTCATTTTCCCTTCTCCTTATCCAACCTACCCCGCTTTTTAGTATTTTAGTTCATAACGACTACCTTTATTACTGGTTAGGCACCGTCTTTTTTAAAATTCATTTTGCTTCATCTCACGGTTTCTATTCAAAAATAGGTCCACTAAATTAAAGAAATGCGTGTTTCTTTTATTATTTGGAAAAAAATGGACTGCTGTTTTCTGAAAGCATAATTTTCCCCCGGTCCTACAACTTTTAAAACTGCATAAATTCCGGCGTTTAAATTGGGTTGACTTAACTTAATTTCTTATTTATTTTTTATACAAACTGTTTATTAACAAGGGGTACCCCATTTTCATGATTCATTGTAACAGGCAAGATAATAAGAAAGCAGACAATTTTAGACCAGCAAACCCAAACTTAACAACTTTTCAGCTGATCGTATTAGGCGAGTACAATGAATCCATTCACAAGCGGCAATCGTGTACATAAGAATTAAAATTACGATCGATTTTAGCCACATTGTGACTTAAGCGATACCAGGCGATAAGTAAATCGAAGCACAATAATAGTTTTGAGGAGAATAAATGAATGGAGAAAATTACGCCAAAATTCAAAATTGTCCACATTTTAAGTCACATTCTACCAGGCGAGCTGCAATTCAGAGCAGCACAACAACACACCGTACACTGTGTGTTGGGGCATAACATGTGAGTGGGAGGAGTTTGAATCGGTGAGTGCCATTTTGAATTTTTGTTGCTGTCTGAATGCGCATGCTCCACCCTCTTAGTAATTGTGTGGCGTTGTGCATGCGCACTTGTTATGATTTATGGCAGCCTGGTAGAAATGATGAGAAAGTATCGATCGCTTTTGAGGAGAATTATTTTTTGTTTGTTTTTGTGTGACGATCGTTATTTTGGATTGTGGTTGTTGCGTGCGGTTAATCGATTATTAATTAAAGTAATTTAAAAACGCAGTGTCTGAAAAATTATTATTTGATTTTAATAATATTAATTAATAAGTAATTAAAGAAATACAATTTATAGTTTTGTTATATTACAGAAAATATATTCATTATACATTTATTTAAATTACAATTTCTTACACATTTTTGCAGATATCATCTTACGGTTTTAAAATGTACTTTTCTTTTTATTATTATTTAATTTTTCTCATTAATATATTTAACAGCTTTTATAACATGTACAATATTTATACTCATTTTAATTATTTATAATGTTTTTATATTTTTTTGTTTTGTTTATATATCAACATATAGAATTTAATATTTTCATTGAAATTTTCATGAAGCTTTCTTAAAGCATTGTTTTCCTCTCTTAAATCTTATTTAATTAGAAATTAATCACCTATATGTTCATTAACTTTTATTTTGCGTTATTCACAATTGTTTGCTGTTTCCTTTTTGCGTTTTTTTTATATTACAATTTAGTAACAAATAAATATAATAATATTCGAAGTATATTTACCACTTACATAGCTACGAGAAAAATAAAAAATTTCGTATTCTATTTATACATAATAAAATATTATGAATTAATATAAAAAATAAAACTGGTATTTAAACTAATTTAACAGAAAAAAAAAATTAGAACTCTCTTCCAAACTTATTGCCTAAATTGAATCAAATTACTATACATTTTAAATTATCATTTAATTTATTTTTTAAAACACATTCGGGTAGGTACCATTTTTTGTATTGTTTTGTTAGTTTTTATTTTTTAATATTTTTTTGTTTTTTTTTGTTTTGAAACATTTTAGTGCAATATAGTATTTGTTTATTTATTTTTAATTTTTTTGATACAGTTACTGTTAATTTAAATTTTGATTAAAGCGAAACAAGACCATTCTCCAACATTAATTAATTCGTCATCATATTGTGATTAGCACCTTGCTCCATTGGTTCCTTTTCTATAGGCCTATTGCATTTTATGTTCACCACTTCCTTGTATCTTGCGTTTGTTTGTTTGGTTGTTGATTTGTTATGTTTTTGGTAAATTAATTATATTTCTTTTCATAGTATGTATTCTAAAAACAGTTTCTGAAACCTTATTTAATTTTTTTCATTTAGTTTTGTTTAAAAGGGTGTTTTTATTATTACTTAAAAAAAAATTAGCTGGACAATATTTATTTAATATACATAAAATTTCTGTTTTAAAATACAACAGCAATTTAAAAATTGATTTTCTGTGATTACTGTGAAAACATAAGTCTAAAAAGGGTTTTTTTAAAATACATAAAATTGCATAAATACTGCATTTGTTATTTTGAGATTTATTTTATAATAAATACTGAGAATCAAACCATACACAAACGTCAATAACTAAAGGATGTCCAATTTAAAAATACATAAAATTTATTTATTTTTAAAAAATTAATGAATTGGATTTTGATTATTAAAAAAAAACAAGAAGTTTTTTTGGTCTTTGGAAACTACTCGTATTCAATTAGAAAACAAACAATCATCTTAAATAGGCTTAACCAAAATATATTTAAAGAAAAAAAAAACCGACACCAGGCGCCCATTTCAATAAATGTGTACCCTTCTCATTTTGGATTGGATACAAATTTGCAGTTTAAACTAATTAATGCTGTTGCGGAAAATGATTTCAACAATTAATTTAGCATTATACCGAAAGCGTAAGTAAAATATAAAAACAAACAACATACTTAATTAAGTAGAATATGTATTTTTCACAAAATAGAAATTTAATAATTGGACTCGTGTGTTTCATTTTAAAATTATCTGGAATGTCGACCCACCTTTTTAACATTTTTATGATGAACATTATTAATGTTTGAGGATTTGGGCTTCTTAATAAAAATAAGTTAACAAAAAAAAATTATATAAATTGTATTTTCATGCAACTTATAACACAGTTGCACATCGTAAGCTCTATACACCTAAACATAATAAACTCTTGGTTCTTCTAAATTAAATATAAATATATGACAGTGCAAATTGTGATTAGTATTTACTTCTTTTTTCTTCATTTCTTAAGTGAAAAATCTATTCATTTTGCCCGTGTTTACAAAAATTTAAACCACATGTTTTTATGTTATATTTTAAGAAGAAGAAGCAACTGAGAACAATTTTCGTCCATAACATTTTTATATATAAAAAAATATATTTATTCAAATTGACAAACAATTTGTTGCAATTAATTGGGAGGAAGGTGAGAACACAAAAGGACAATTTTCATACTACGTATTTTGGTTTTGTACAATCATATGAACTTTCCTCTGGGTTTAGCAGTAATAACAACTAATATAACTCATTATTTTGACTTATTGTTGTGTTCGTTAATTTCTTTGAAACAACAATAATAATAATTACATTGGTAAATATATTTCCATCTCATTTAATGTCAACAACTTTTAAATACTAAACTATATATGTACACAAATTTTTTAGTGCCCTTTTTTGGCTGGTACTTCTTTTCCAGAAAAATTAATTATATTGTAATATTTTATCTCACAGCTTTAGTTTATTTTAATTTTATAAAAAATATTTGTTATGTTTATATTTTACTTTTGTTTTTATAATTTTCCACTTGATATGCTAACCATTTTTATTTTATATTTTACTTCATTTTTATGTCTATTGTGAGTACTTTTGTTTTTAAATTTAAAGTATTTCCAATTTGTGAGGTTGTTCCAACTAATTCCAATTATGTATTTAATTAAACTCATTCATTTGTTTTTAATAATTGTTGAAATATTTAAATTTAATTTATTTATTGGTTTAAAAATTGAAGGCTTGACTTAAGTTATACTGGCGTTCTTTAAAATGGTAAATAAAACGATATTTTTATTTTCTGTTATACAAATAGTGAATTGAATTTACGACAACGAATTTAAAGTGAACATATAAAGTTTAAAATATTTTCATAAATTATTTGAGTTTTTTAATCTCATCACATTTAAAAATCATTTAAATTTTTTTGTGAATTATTAAACAATAAAAAATGTAATTGATTTAAAAAGTCATTTAAAATTCACCACAAAAAAATTGTGTAGCAAAGACACAAGCCAAACTGTTATACACGTTAAGTGTAACGATACGTTTTTAATCGTTACAATACAATTTAATTGGCAAATTAATTCACACAATTTAATTGGAATTAATTAGGAATTTCACACCATTCAAAAAGCGATACTAAATTGTTATTATTATTAATTTTATATGTTTTTTTTGTTGTTTTGTTAATTTTTTTTATACGATGGACAGATTTTGCAGACAATCACTTTTGTAATCTTTTAAATGGTAATTTTAATTTCATTACTTTTGCCTTTACAATTTACACAAATATAAACATTTACACATAGAAAGGTACATTTAACAGATTTATTATATGTTACAATATTACATTTGCAAAGGACTTATGTACCGCATTAAGATGTCATTTGTTTTTTGTTTTTGTAATGAATAAAGCCATATTATACTATGTAGGTACGTTAATTTGAATATTCATTTAAAATTCAGCAAGAACTGTTTATTTTGTTTATACAATTACTTTGTTTGTGTGATAATTTCATTCGGATTGCAAAAATATTTATTAATTTAACTGCCTTGCATGTTCTTTTATTCGAATACATACTCTTTAATCCTTCAATAAATGTTTATTGCAATTTACATCTTTACTTTAATGTAGAATTTGAAATGAAAATGAATAACTTTACAATTGTTTAACAATTTATCAATCATAAGTTGTTAATTGATAAAACAATTATAAAAAAACAAAAGTTAAATTAGAAAGGAGAATTATTTGATTTTAAATATTATAAACAAAATGGGTAACGAATAATTTTAATTAATTTGACTCTCATTAAATTTGTGGGTCAAATTGTTTGTTTAACACACTGTAACTAATCAGTTGTGACAATAATTAATGGCAATTATTAATAGCAAATATTTTTTTACTGAAAGTGGATCAAGGTCCTTTAATATTTAATTTTTATGGACGATATTTTGAAACAGATTTAACTCAATATAAGAAAAAAATAATTTTTCATCCATTTTCTAACCACAGTGTTTGTATTCAAATTCATTTCAAATTCACATTAAAATTCGTAAAATGCAATTTCATAAAATCTTAATCAATTGCCCCAAAAATATAAATTAATAAAAACTATTTTTGGACAAAAGAATTAACAAAAAACAAATTGAAAAAAAAGGATAATCAATGTAATAGTCATAGAAAAATATAGATTTTTTTTGTGATTTCATCGTTCCTTAATGTTTTTTGTACTTTTAGTATAATATTGTTTTATATTTTTTATTCTTCATTTTAAGTGTAAGGCAATTTTCAAAATGTGTGTAAAATTGTTTACGCTGAGCGTTTTAAAACATTTCTACAATCCACAGAAGGGGTGTGTAACAAAACAAATTAATTAATTAATCAGATTAAACAGTTTTAATCTCAATAGTTTAGAGACAACATGTTTGCAACATGTGTTTCAAATTGTAATTTTTTAAAAATAGTGATTTTTTTCTATAACACACACTGCGCAGTGGTAAACTCTCCCAATTAACACATTTTTTTCACATTTCCCTATTGCACAAATGGTAATATAACATGCAGTTTGTCAGCAATTTTTAATTTTTGTGTTTACTTTATAGTGAGTATATGTTAATTGAATAATAATATTCTCTTTATCTCTCGTTGCTAATTAATAACAGATTTTTATGCATAACTTCTTTGTTTGATTCATTTTCACATACACTTTTTTCATTCATTTTTAATTAATGTACAAGAGTTTTATATTTCGCTGAGATTAAATGGTAACATTGGTGAAGTAAAAACAGTTAATATAATAAATTATAATAATTAAAAAAGGGCTTGTTTCTGTGTGTTTGTGGGTGTTTTTTTTAATAATTGTGTATGTAAACATTTAATGTGGCTTAAGGGGCTTAAAGCATCTTTTAAATATATTATCGCACTTCCTCGTTCACTCTCAAAGGTTCAAATTTCTCACTTTTTATATCTTTTTTAGCTTGAATTGATTTGATCAAAAAGTGTTTGACACATTTATATATTTTAGTTTTCATATTTTGTTAATTTTTCGGGATTTTTTTTTTTTTTTGTTTACACTTATACCAAATTTAAAAGAAAAACAACTTCTTAAAATATATATGTTATAACAATTCATTTCCGTTTGGCATGAAGCATCTCCATAAGAAGGGTTTGGGTGGGGGCGCTGCCGGCACAATGCTTCATGTAGAGATGCTCCTCACCACGCGCTGCCATCGCATGTATTTCCGGTATAATACTGACCAGCTTACTGAATTTATCCTACAATACATCAATTAAAAAAAAGTCAAGTTAGAAAGATTTATTTTAAAAATATTAAAACATTAATTAAAGATAATTTTAAATAATTTAAAATTAAAATAACATTTGTACTTACTGATACAGACGTATAGCATGTGAGTGTATAGTCCAGCAAGGCAGCTTGGACGCTTTCATAGCCTTCAAGGACCGTCTTTCTATTCGTTATACAACGAACATCTGAAAAATCTTTAACCAAAAAAAGAAGCAACACAAAAACACACATTAGAATTTAATTCCTGTTAATTTAGTACTTAATTAAAAACTTAAGCAATAGGGCAAATAATCTTTCGCGGATTACCTGGATTCAAAAGAAGCAGAAACTTCATGCAAATGTAATCACCGACATCAAACTTCAACTCCTGCAGCTTATTTTGCAACTCATTGAAGTGTGGCGCTAGCAGTGGCACTCCAAGTAAGCCGAGGCCTAGCAGATCAAACTTCTGGCCGTTGGGTAAGGTGGTCTCATCTGGCAAATTATTGTGTATCCTTTGGTGTAAGTGGTCCAACACTAGCATATCAGACCAGGAATTTTGCAGCAGCTTCATTTGATCGTCGACCTTTTTTTGTGGAGAAGAAAATTTAAATTAAATGTTTTTATTCATAAAATAACTTAATAAATCTTAATTTGTATTTTTAAAATAAATTAAATCTGTATTAAAAAAGTGTTTAAAGTGTGGTTTCTTGTAACATCATTTCAACAATGATTTTTGGATTAATATAGATCAGAAAAACCATGACTTAAGTGTTTTAAATGAGAACCTCATTGTTAACTTAAACATTTTAATGAATTAAAAGGAAACATAAAACAATAAACTCGTCTTATTGCACACATTAAACTTAACAACCTTACTAAATAACTTAACACACACACGGATAATATCTTTTAAGTACCATAACAAGTTTAATTTTAACTCTCAATCGCATTGCACCACCTTAATAATAAAATCTATGTCCCAATTGGTGTCAGGTTAGGCATAAAACAACTAACACAAATCCCAATCAATTATTTCATCTAAACCCCAAATAAAAGAGGCAAACTTTAAAAAAAAAAGCTGCACACAAAACACACATAGACCGAAATCAGTACGCAGAGTTTTGTTGCTTTGTTTTTTTTGTGTTTCGAATTTTTGGGTGAGCAAACTTACAAGCTTTTTGCGAAACCCCACTTAATAATGAATGCCTGCAGCCAGTGTGTTGTGCGTGAGTGTGTAAGAAGAAGTGTGGTTTGGTGCAGCCAACATGAACACCACAGCATTATTTAATGCGACGGGAGTAAGATTGAACAATGCAAGAAATTAAATTTAATATCAGTGTGTACAAAGAGTGAGATGATCAGTGGTGATTATAACACTCAACTATTTGGCATTGTTTGGCGCTTAAATTATAGAGATTAGAGTTGCACAAATTCTTTGAATGTGGGGCTTATTCTTCTTAAAATTGTATTTATGTACAGCAGTTGAAAAGCTCTGGCAATTGTGTCTGACTACGTGCACTATAAGGGAAAACATTAAACCAACTATAGCAGCAGTTTATATGAAATATACGAAACAATATTGCGCAAATTACAGAAAACCGAATGAAATACATAAAAACGAAATGAAACAAAAAAAAAAAAAAATCGAAATTTCCATCACCATTTTCAATCCAAGCGCTTTCGTTCATGGCGTGTGTTGTTTTTTTTTGTGGTATTTGTGTGCTTTCGGTGTGCGGTGTGTTTTTTTTCGCAACGCCCTTGACACAAATGCTAACTTTTTTTTATTGCGTTTCATGTTGTTACTGAGCTTTTGAGTATAATATATTTTTAAGATGGCATATAACGTATTTATAGAATGAACCGAGTGCGTTTTTAGCTAAACACATCAACGTTTTACCACAAAACTATAATAATGTGCACACACAGCACACTTAAAAAGGCGTACTTGAATTACATGTTAAGCATTTTGCATAAGATAAACGCAATTAATTGCATGCATTTGAAATAACAACGGATGATGCTGCTTCTAACTATATTGGCTCATCCCGGCCGACAAGAGTAAATATTCCACAAATGTTTTAAAGGAATTTCGATGAAAATAACATTGTTGCTGCTTTATTTCATTCCTTTTAACTTATGTATTATCTATTTGTGATGCATTATTTATTTAAAAGAATAAACTCAATCCTTAAATATAAGACAAGCAGCACAAGTCGCCTGACCTGACCCACTAACCTACATAAAACAGATATGACGTGATGATAAAAACAATGGAAATATAAAGGATAAAATTCGAATGAAATTTAGGTCACATAGATTTTTAAGTATCGTGTATCTATTTTTTTTTTGTAACAAATAAAAAAAACTAGAACACAAAACCACACGCATATTATTGTTATATAACGATTGTAATTGTTGTTCTTACCTTTAGATCCTTGAAGAATATCGTGTTTCTCGCCCAATCCACTTGGGAGAACAAATTCTGATCCAACACCTTGCACATCAGCTCAAAGAGATCAACCTCGCACTGATTGTATGACTGGCTTTGCAGCAGTGAATACAATTGCGACTGCCACTCGCGATCATCCACGGATTGGACGAACTCCCGGATCATGGGCGACACCCTGGGGAAGTTCACACTATTTTTGAATGATTTTTGTCTGTCATTTGAGCCAATCGAAGGTATAAATCAATTTTATAACATATATTTTTGTTTTGCCAAATTGTGTGGGTTTGTTATTTTAAATATACATAATAATTTTATTTTATGTATTTAACAAATTTTTTAACAGTGTTTAATGTGTGAATACCAAAATATAGGGTTTTCCAATAATATGTTTCATTTTAATAGCCTGCTGTCAATTTTGAAGCTGTCATTTTTTTTGACAAGTAGAAACTACGCCATTACTAAAAATGATACGATAAAATCGCAATTTTGCAAGAAAAGTTTCCTGACCGTGTTTCTCGAAGATGTGATTATAGTAGGCCCCCGAAATCTTGTGATTAAACACCTTTAAACTTTTTTCTTTGGGGCTAAGTGAAAGATAAGGTCTCGTGCCAATGCTCCACAATCGATTCAAGACCTTAAAGGTGGAATTGACGTTATACAGCAGCAAATGTGCGAATTAATCATGAAAAGGATATGGTGCTGCAAGCGTGGCCATGGCGGCCATTTGGCTGATTTCGTTTTCAAATGTTAATCTTTTTACAATGAAATAAACATTCACTGATTTAAAAAAAAAAAATACTCGTTTTCAAATATTAAAATGAAACCTATTATTGGAAAGCCCCTTTATTGGAAACCCCTATAAAATAATTAAAAACCCCCAAAAAATTGTACCTAAGAGTCTCCACGGTGGATGCGTCAGCCGTACTGGTCGCACTTGTGCCAGTGTCATAACTAAACGCTTTAGGACTCAATGAATGCGGTGATGCTGTCGTCGAGTTGGCAAACCACAGCTTGGAATCGGTAACCGTGTGTGGCACTGATACCGTTGTTGTCGTCGTCGATGACGATGAATGGGATTGATGACCACCTATATTGTTGCCGCCGCCACCACCACCACCACCAATGCCGCAGCCGCCACCACCGCCGCCACTGCCACTGCCGATCGTCAGCGCTGTCGTCACAATGGGATTCACTTGGCCGAGTGCTATCGCTATGGGGCTGGGTGATGAGTCCGGTGATGATGTTAGCGATGATACCTGTTTCGATTTCGTCAAGATGATTTGTGTCTTTAGATCATTTTCAAAAAAAAACTTTCATTGGTGCTGTGCGGCTTGTTTCATTTGCAATAGACCCAATCGCAAGTGGCTCACCTGTGGTATTTGAATCTCTTGCTTGATATTCATGTTGGTGTAGGGTTGCTGCTGGTATTCGGCCGGTGACAATTGTGACGGATTGATACCTTCAGAGGCGCGGATTGCCTGCAATGCCAGTTGCCGCTGTCGCATCATTTGCAGCTTGCGGGCACGATCACGTTTGTACATTGGGCCGAATTTGTTGCGACCGCCACGCATTCGATCAGCTCGTACAGCTAAAATTAGACAAATAAAATGGTTTACAAATTAGTACAATTATTTAAAAAAAATACTTTTCAATATTTAAATTTATTGACAACATTATTGTTTTCAAAATTATGTTATTGTCAATACATTAAAATTTTTTATCAAATTCATTAATATTAATGTTTAAATAACATTTAAACATTCCAATTATATTAATATTTTAAAATATTGACAATATTATTGTTTGAAAAATTACATTATTGTCAATACATTAAATTATTTTTATTTTTTATTTGTCAATCTAAAATGCATCAAATGACTTCAAATCCCTTCAGTTACACAAACCTAACCAAATAGTATTGATAGACAGTAGACTACAAAAGAAACAACGTTTGACGTCGCAAAGGGCCATGTAACTATAATTAATCGATACGGTACCTCAAATAGTTGGTTACACAATAATAAAAAAGAGAGACAAAAGTCCACACAAAATTGATCAAAATTCTGACTCAATAGAAGCGCAATTTTAAAATATGTGTGACTGCTTAATGGTGTTAATTATGATGCAATAACACATGTATATTTTCGTTTTCAACATAATATATTATTTTTAGTGTACGCTTTCACTTTCCGATGTAATATTTGACTACATATATGACGATGCATGGCAGCACCGAAAATGAATTATACCTAAAGCCATGTATACAAAGCGATAAGAGCAAACAAAACACAAAAAAGCATATTATATGCAATACAAAAGCTCACACCCGCGCCGCGTCATATTAATGGAAAGAGGAGAGACTTAAATGGCGCTTTAATTATTGTGCGTTTGTTGTTTGTATACAATGCCGATAATATTTGATTCGCATCGTTTCATTTTAAAGTGCGAAAACGGAAGGAAACAACTGTTGTACGTGTGATTTATGTATTCATGAATTTAAATTCAATTCAAGGGGATCACGTGCAACAACACAATATATTTGATTATTTTTCAGCCGAATTTTGTCTGTTAAAATCTCGTCTGCCCCGGTAAATTTTTACCTCGAAAAGCGGTGACAAATATAAATACAGCGTCCTTGTTTTTTGGATAAAATTGTTTACCAACGAATTTAGATCAAAATTATCATAATAATTAAATGAAAACGTAATAAAATACGTGGAATTGAAAATTGAGGGAACCTTCAAGTTGTTGTTTTGTGTGAATAAAATTGCATGCGAAAATTATTTTTATTGGAGACACATTGCCTCCATAGGAAGGTTTAATTATTGTCCCTTTTAATGACGTCATGGCAAAATATTTTAATAGATAAGAAAATCCGCTGAAACTCGGCTGAAATGCATAGATGTAGACAACATTTTATACCACTGTTTTGTCCCTTGTTCGTATGCATAAACATTGACAATTTAAATATTTTGACCATGGAAATAATTTAAACCACTGTTTTTTACCCTTGAGTAAGTAGGTTAAAAAGGGTGGTTAAAAAAGATATCGACTTTATATAATTTAATTATTTTTACCAGGTGGACAAAATTTTAAACCACTGTTTTTTTTACCCTTAAGTAAGTTGGGTTAAAACAACGATACAATTTATGTTTAATTTGACATAACGCAAATATAATAAATTACAATTTTGACCACAGTTACATTTTTTTGTCCTGCAAATATTTCATTTCATGGAGAGATGTCACATAAAACCTTTTAAAGAATTTTTGTGCAGACAAAAGAACGGACAAAACCACGGAAACATTTATTTTCATGTTCGAATTTTTTAAATCATTTGTTCAAAAAATTTGAACCTTTATATCAATATGGATACATTACTTAAAATGGGGATGGGGTTGGTGCTGCGACTAAAAAGTAAAAATGCTTAAGCCCGCTGCACGCCTCCATTAGATACGCGAGCTATAGAACGAATTATTATGAAAATGCATGGTATTGTGTGGTGTGGATTGTAATTTGTAACAGGCGCACATAAAAACAATGCAGTTCATTAAAATAGTGCACACACATACACGAGTACAAATCGCAATGCATTCAATTGAACGGTGCAGCAATACTCGCGGTCTTGATATAAAAAAAAAAGCGCGAACAACCAAAGAAAATCGGTGGAAAGAGGAGAAAGATTATAAAAGACAAAGAAAGTACATATATAGAAAATAATAATAAAAGAGAAATGTAATCAAAGCTTTGACAATGACCTAGTTTAGTGCGCATGCTAGTTGTGTTATGTTATGTACAGTTATGTTATA
Organism: Sylvicola cinctus; assembly: GCA_963854165.1. NCBI lineage: Eukaryota > Metazoa > Arthropoda > Insecta > Diptera > Anisopodidae > Sylvicola > Sylvicola cinctus. Next base: position 39,870,949 of record OY974084.1, read on the forward strand.
CAGATGTGTGTTGTATTTATATGCGGCGTTTTTGCCTCGTTTACTTTTAGACGTTATACCGATAGAGCAGCTACTTGTAATACCGCGGATTCGATATATTATGCTGCATCGCGCTGATACGTATGACTTCAGAATTCGCGCGGCATTTAAATTTCATCGAGAGGGAGAGTTGCATATACATTATTGTAAACGTATATATAAAGTGTGGCGGATTTATGTACATTTAAACATACAACGTTATTATGTTGTGGTGTGAACGCGATGATGTTCAAGTTGACGCCGTAATGCGGTCACAACAGTCGGCACATTGTGTGTGGCTTAATATCTTTGTGTTCCGATGATTGCCATTATGTTATTGGTAGTTATAATGCAACTGCACTTCATATTATAATGCATGTGTTTACCTATTTTTAATGTATACATGTGTGCAGCAGCAGCAGTAGCACCCAGCTAATTGATTAAGTAATGAATGCATATACGTAGGTATAACGACGAGTATAATATGCGATAATGGCAAATCTATGAGTGAAATGGAAAGTTGAAGGCGCACTTAATATGGTTGGCAATTGGAAATGGTGCGGTGTTTGCACTCTTGCGACTGATATTATCGATTGTGATCAGCTTGACACACAATTACGAGTGCAGTTGTTATTTGTGCTTATTGCAACATTTTTTGCAGATGACTTATGAGTTTTTTGTGTAATTTTTTTAATTTATTCTTAAAGATTTTGAGTTTTTAAGACAATTCATTTTGTTTAAAATAACTGCTTAATCATAATTATTTAATTTGAATAAATTACGTCAGTTCTATGTCTTTAATGAATGCATTTCAGCTTAAAAGGTTGATACACCAAGGCCATATTAACTAACTAAATTTTTAGTACGCAGCCAATACTTAATATTAATGCACCGAAATCGTGATAGCATTTTATTTAAATGCGCACATTTTATATTTAAACTAAAATATCAACAAAAATCCATTTCAACACAATTTTAATTAAAAATAGCAAACTCTCCCCAATTTTTAAGTACACAAAATGTGTCGCAAAAAAATTAAATTAAATAAAGTACACTGCATAAATATTGCAGAAAATCGTGTGTGCAAAATAAATGGTCAAATTTTTAAGCCAAACATATTAAATTTCCGTTTCGAAAATGCACAAATCCATTTGGCAGTGCACACATTAAACGAGTGTGTTACTTCATTGTCAAAAATGATTAGAAAGTTTAATCACATTCGAAATAAATGTGTGGAAAAGCAGCAGTTATGTAAGTGCAGGCAAAAACCGTCATGATTCATGACCTTGACAAGTAATTGATTTCACTTTAATGGATAATTATTGGCAATAATCAATTTAATAGTTTGAATAGCTATTTAGTTTATTTAGTCATAAGATGGTAGATTATATAATAGGTACGTCAAGAAAAATGATTCAAGTTGGCAAGGTTATATTTAATTTTAAATAAATTATTATTTGAGCTTCGAAAGTAAAAATTTGGAAATAAATAAAAAAGAAATAAGGATTAGAGTCTTAGAAAGTCTATAAAAAAAGAAATAATCTAAAAGGGAACAGCCTTTGTTTTAGCGTTGTAAATAAAAGCAAGTATTTAATCTTAAAAAAGTATTAGAAAACAGTAATGTAATTAAAATAAAAATAGAGAACAGCTTAAATATAAAAGTATAAAATAAAATAATTGCATCTCGAAAAACAGAATAATCACAATTTAAGCAGAAAAAAATTATTTAAGCCTGGTATTGTGTTCAAAAATATTCAATTTATTGTGACATTTCTTAAGTAACTATATAAAAAATGACAGTACTTAGCCGTACTTAAAATGATATCGTATTCGAAATCGAAAATGCTTGTAGCGATTTTTACGATCAAATTTTTCTGCAAGATATGAATAAAATGAAATTAAACTAACATTTTATAAAAAAAAATTTGTGCCAAATGTATCGCAATTTAAATTTTTAAAAACCGTAACCAAATAACTATCAGTTTCAAGTTTCAACAATACACTAAAAAATATTAATTTATGTTTTTTGTGTGTGCACACATCGCTGTATTATAGCACGACGTGAAATTGGGAAATTGCAACAACAACAACAACAACATTGATCGACACACATAAATGTGGATATGTTTGGCAGTACAACATGTCATCCGCGCGCTTCAAATTGCGTTATACTGCAAAAAAAAAACTGAAGGAATTGCCTAATGAAAATAAACCATTTAGACGAGAATACTTTACTACATAGCTAGTTAAGTTTAGTCATTTCCAATAAATACGCACGCAGGTAGACAGATTAAATGTGAGAAAAATGCGCAAAAGCTCCGCATTAGCGTGCAATTTATGATAAATTGGAATAAAAAAGCTTTGGGTACCCAAAGTTTAAACAAATACAACAACGAACTTTGTGGTTCTAAATTTGGGCCGCAAATGAGCAATTCACGTTTGCCAATGTATTGTAAATAATATAAAAAGCGAAAGCGATTGATGAATATTAATTTTTTTGCACGCGCCCGATTTCAATTTCGTTTTAAGCGCGCAATTTTTTTTTTTTATGCCACTTACATTTACGCCACCGTGCAAGTGCAATGCGGTGGTTTACTCGCACACTTATTATGTAGTTACGTCGAGTATGTGCTCAGTTTTAACATAATGTTGATATTTTTAAATTCGGTTAATTTATTTAGCAGTCAGATGACAAATACAACTCAAATTTTTTTTTGATTTATGAATATTATATAATTTGATTGATGCAATTGTTAATGTTAACAAAAATTGTTTAAAAAATATAAAAAGATGTCGCAATTTACGAAAATTGATTTGATTCACGTGACATATTGAAATGATTGCAACATATCCACCCAATAATGGGGATTCGTTTAAAAAAGAAACGCACAACCGTTGCAATAACAACGCCTGAAGTTTATTTGATGCAAATAAGCGGCACGCAAGGTACGACGGGCAAACTATATTTTGTGAACAAGTGTCTGGGACGCAAGCAGTGTGGAATTTCTTAATAAACCAAGCATGGCATACGTGCATAATAATGCGGTGATCAATCGAGATATTTTGACACGATTACTTAACTGTGTAGGGAGTCCCATGTCAATTAATTCCGCATTACGGTGACGTGGTAGGTTTTAAGATAAAATGCATTTAAGAACGTGTGTGAATTATTAAAAAATGTCAAATTTTTAACATTAAAATAAAAAATTTTGACAGGAAATTCACCACTTTTCGAAATTAAAATTTTTACGTAACCTACGACCAATTTCCAATTGCTTTTGTACTTTGTGTGCATGATCGAAAAAGTAAAGGTCTGCTTGACAGCTGTGCATTGTGACGTCATCTGCAAGAAAACAGTATAGTCTGTTTTTTGACAGTTTGACATCATGTAGTTGAACTTTTTAAAAAAAATGGCGACCGCATTTTGTTCGCGTGCAGACGTTTACTTTTTGAATATGCTATATATAATATATTGTCTTAAATTGTTTACAACAATTGATTCTTGAAATTACGCCGTCGAAGTTAATTTATATTCACCACAGTTAAATTTTTTTTTCACCTCAAGGGATTTTTTTAAATATTTTTAATTTTAACTATTTCACAAACGCCCTGTAGTATGTAATTCATGGGTATTTAAAAAAGATTTTTGTACGTTTTATTTTATTTAAGCACTTAAATACATTCTAATTTTTCTTTAGGACTCCCTTTTTGTCTACATTTGTCAACTGTACTGCACACTGAGTAAATTTCCGTGAGATGTATTGCCCAAAATTATAACCATTGTCACGACAACCAACCAGCCATGAAGTCGCCTAACCAAAATGCACATACAAGCCATAAATTTGGACAAGGCGGAAATTTTCTCAGAATTAAACACCAAAATACATAATTCGATATAGATTGTTATAAAAAAGGGACGACTTTATGGAATCTATATTAAATTGACCTAGTTTCCGCAGTGAATGGCGCCGACATTCATCCACACACAACTCAAAAGCTGTATGGGTTTGCTCAACGCACAAATGTATTATACCGACATTGTATGACGTCGCATGGTGCGACGAAATTATTGCCTAAATATAAAAATGTGCACAAATACGATCATCGCAAGCAAAAATTGCTGGGGAGAAAGTGTCGGAGAATCCCAAAAGTCATCTCGCATCTCCCAACACATATTTCGTAATATATGCGAAGTGTGATATTATTAGCAGCTCCAGCTTTGAATTTGTGTGTCTACCTATATAGGCGGATATATACGATAAAACAACATCGCAATGGTTAACATGAAACCCAAATGCAACATGATTGGACCTAAAGCCAATTTGTTACATAAAAGGCTTGTGACGGCATTGTTGGGCGGCTAACATGATTATGGTTGTTCCTTTTTAATTCCCCGGAGGCTGGTGGGTATGTGGGCCTAACAAAGAGCGGTTTCAGCTTTGCGGTTAGAAGTCAATAAAATTATGCTTGGTAATGGGGCTTACCAACAAAATTAAGTGTGTTTTATTTACCAAAAAAAAATAAAGAAGAAGAAGGTATTATTATCAATGGTTGCACTTTTGTCTTTAAATTCGAGTTAAAAGGTTTTGCGTTTTAATGTGCAATTCAATAAAAAAGCTACACAAAGCAACTTTTAAGCTCAGAAAAAAACAATTTGAAAAAACGCCTGAAGTTATGTAATTTTTAGGTAAAATTATTTAAATTCTAAATGATCACTAAAATCAAACAATATGATACTCTTAATAATCTTTGAAACCATTTATGTCGATTGTGGCCTAACTTTAAATACAGTTTATCAATAATTATGTTACACATAATATGACACATAAATCCACGCCGTTTCACTTTCCATAAAACAATTGTTAATTTAATTATGAACTTCCTGACATTTCCAAAATTACTGCATTATACCCATATATTGAAAACTGAAAATTGGCCACACGAAATTTTGACACACAAAAATAACGCGCGTTTTGATGTCACACAAATTAGAGCGTGCAGCAACATTGTTGTCTTCAAAAAATATTTATAAATAATTTACGCAAGCCTCTTGGCGCCTCTCTCAACATGGCAACATTTCCTAACATTGTTGTACACAGATTCGAATATTTGTATACGACTTCGCACATATTACATAATACACCTTTTTATATTATGATGTGTCTCAGACGTCATTGATAAAGCCCTCGATAAAATCGATTGTGTAATTTATGTGTGAAGACGTTTGAGATTAATTTATGCCGTTTACACGAGACTTTTTCTTGGACGAAACGGAACAAATTATACTCATGTGCTAAAAAAAATGTCTAGTGTAAACAAATCAGAACTTTTTTTAGAACACAAAAATCATGACATCTGTCAAAAAAAAAAAATTCAGACATTTTTGTTCTTGGATTCTTTTTGACAGTTGGCGATTTATGGTGAAATGATAAATTTTGTTTCCGTTTTTTTTTATGCTATTAATTTAAAAAAATGTATTTCAGAGTGTATTATATTAATGACGTCATTAAAAATAAAATGTACGACAGAAAAGTCTGACAATTATAAAAAAATATAATTAATTGACAGAAACTGTCAAAAAAAACTGTCTGACAGAAAAACGTCAAACATAATTTATTTCTAGTGTAATCACAGCGTAAATAATTATGTATAAAATAATTTATATTTAATAGTATTTAAGAAATGCTTTTCCTTTTTTTTATATTCTGAAGAATAGAAAAAGTTCACTACAAACTTATAGAATTTAAACGGCACTGCGGTGTTTTTAAAAAAAATCGATGACTTAACAACGCCTCAATTGGGTTAAGAGAAGAAATAAAGTAATTTAAATGTTTATAGTGAAGATTACAAAATGATTAATAAATTTTAATTAATAAACGTTAATTAATAATTATAAAAAGTGTTTATGATTAAACTTACTCGTAAATAAATACTTAGGGCCATCCACTAAATGAAATGGAAAGCATCATTAAACGAAAATGAATAACGAAAACATAAACAACATAAAGTTGATGTAATGGTAGACATTTTAATCTTTATGCACATGTTCAATGCGCGATGATCGAAAATGGCATAATGTCAAAAGCACTAATAACATAATGATTTTACGTACACACAGCAGCATAAGAAAATAACAACAACAAAAAATGTAATGGCATAGGTACTGCGCTCGTACAATAAATGTTGTAAAAAATAACAAACACATCTTTATGTTCGATTGCAGCAGTGTAAAAAGCATTATAATACACGCCAAGCATCCCAAGCAAGTCAATGAAAAAAAGAAGAAAATAATGAAGAAGAAGAAGAAGAAGAAGAAGAGTTACAAAGAATACGAGTATAATATGTATACAAACATTAACATAAAACAGCACAAGCCTCGATAAGTTTTACAGGCGTGACCTACTTTTGGTGTATCATTGTGTTTGAGATGCGGCGTGCATGTATGCGGGCGAGACGTATGGTGTTGCGCGGATCAAAATGCGCCACAGTACACGCTGCCGCCATGCCGCACAGTTAAAAAAGCTTATTTTTAATATACTATAGAGACCTGTCAGTGTGAGTGAGTAGTGAGTACCATGAGTACCGCACCGCCACTGGCAGAGGTGTATAAGGTGGTACCCCTATTGCACTTTAAAACTACATACAAAATTTATGGAAATGGAATAAAAAAACTGAAACGCACACATGCACACAAATGAATTATTTATGCACGCGGCAAATTTTTAAATGTCAAATTTGCGTGCTTTCGATTGTTTCATTATAATTTAATATATTAATTTATTTGCTTATGTTTTTATTATTGTTATCTTGTGCATACATTTAATGTTGGTAGGTTTGACTTTAAATTCAAAAACCACACAATTCTAATTCATTCTTATGTTAAAAATTGCAATTTATGATAAAACGATTGTTGTAAAATACGTAACCTAAGTCATATTGTGAAATGTGTTGCAAAAAATCAACACAAAAAAAAAAGAACAACTTAGTACTTTACACACATCCTCCTTATTATATTATTTAAAGATCCGACATTAATAAAAAATAGGTCAGTTGAAATGAAATTTTTGACGCATGCGTTTAATTGATGCTCTAATTTCGTTGCTCTCATTTTTCAGTGTTTTTACCAACACATGCATAACATTTTTAAAAGCTTTGCACTCAACCAAAGAACACAACATTTCATCATTTCATCGTGCTCCATTTCAAACAAAAACACTGGAATAATTGCGAAAAATGGGAGCGAAGAAAAATGTTTATAAAAAAAATATTACACACCCACGCAGTCAGTATTTGTGCAGCTTATTTTATTACACCGCAATTATCTTGAGTATAAAAGCTCGACAATGTGTGCTGTGTGTGCGCACACCAATTAAGCTCGGTTTTGCCTCTGCAATACGTGAAATCTGATTTGTTTGTTCCTCGCTACGTATATGCGTTCCTTGAGTGCAATATTATAACATTAACATAGTGTGTAAAGCTCTCTTGTAATATTTTTATAATATTATATGTGGCATATAAACTATCGTAAGTATGTTTCAACCATTCAAATACATTTAACTTTCGTTTTTAGTTGGTTATTTCAGCAATATTTTTCTCAATGGTGGCGTAAATGTTTTGTAAATGTGTGTGTGTTTGTTAGATTTTTCCACATCCATACAACGCACTTGCTTTTAAGCAGAAAGCGCAATAATAATTAATAGTGCTTAATAATTGTTATTATTATTTTATTAAAGTACGTTTGTACCTAAAAAGTACTGAAAGTACACATGAAAATGACAAATACCAACACTTTTATCAAGTAGTAAATTCAAATGCAATGAATTTAAGTCATTAATCGCATTCATTCAAAATGTAATTGTTTGACAACAACGAAAAAAATTGAAGAAACATCATAATAACATCACAATAAAAGGCAATTGTTGTTCAAAAATTTGTTAATAATAATATTAACATGCGAGATGTGAGATTGCGCAAAATCCCATAGTGCTGACGCGACGTTTACAGATGGAAAAAAAACTAGTTCAGAGTATTAAAAAAAGATGAAATGTTAAAAAAAATACACACATAATAAAAGGTGCATTAAATGTCAACTAATAAATCTGTATTAACCAATGCATGGTGGTACGCATATTTGAATTGATTGTGTTTTAAGAAAGGAATTATTATACGTTGATGTATAATAAATTTATTTGTGTGCATATGCAGATTGTCGAGAGTTTTATGTGCGGTTGATGTTGCAAATAATTTGTGGCGCGCATGCGCATTCGAATTTAATGTCGAATGAGATAAATTAGTAAAATGTGTGCCAATCGGTGAGGCATTAGAATTAGAGTGATACATTTTGTGGAGCGTTTTACCTACTGAAAGAAGTTTTAAAGGTGAATTCACTTAAGTGACAATTAATATATTTAAATATTGGCTTTTATATTTGGTTGCTCAACTATTTAGGTGTACTTATTTGTATTTTTATTTTATTAAGGGCCATTGGGAATTTTATTAAAAAGTGGGTGTGAGTTTTATTCTCTGTGACGCTTAAGCTTTATGACGATATTAATTATATTTTACAGGATCAAATTATAAAGTCATTGATACAAAAAAATTAAAATAATTAAGCTTAAAAAGAATATAAATTGGCTTAAAATGTTTCAACACTAAAAAATATAATCCTAAAAGCGTTGCCATCAAAAAAAATTATAAAAAGGATGATCCAATTGGAGGTAACTTTTTCAACAAAGTTATTTTGACAGTTCTTATATTCGTAAATATATAATGTCTTGTCAATATGACGTTTGTGGAAATCTATTTATAAAACCAGTGCTCAGTTAGAATTGGTTATAGAGCTGTTAAGAATCTCGCTACAGAAAAGATCCTGTTAATTGGCCAATGAGATATTGTGATTTTACACCATTGAGGATTTACTTTCTGTGGTTATATGTGAAATCTCTTAGTAACGTCGATAAATTCAAAACTGTTAAAGATTTTAAAGCAAAGATAACTCGTGCTATTGGTAAAACGCCGGCCAATATTTGCTTGACAGATTGGTCAAAAATAGGACCTAACGAATCAACAATTTAGGAGTACCGAGTAAGTAGCAGAAATTTATTTTAAAAACATTAATTATCATCCGTTTTGTTTAAAAAAAATCAATCACGAAGCTCTTGTTGGATCACCCTTTACTTAATTTATTTTTCACCTCGTGTTGAATTTATTTTTTATTTTTTAAATTTCAACCAATTCAAGCACGCCCCCCTAAATTTAAGTAATATTTTTATTTCGTTTACAAATAATATTTTTGACAGTAAGGATGAAATCCTTAATTTTAAGAACTTATTTTGACAGCGAGATAGGTTGTAAGGAGTTAGATGAATCTAGGTCAAACGATAATAAATTTGGTCAGTTTATTGAATTAAATAAAACATTCTCTAAGTGGCCTTGTCCTTGAATATCAATAATGTAAATATTTAAATAATCTATAATCAATATTTTTTAATATCTTCATATCTAGTTCAAGGTCACTTACATTTTATAGCACACAAAGTGTAAAAGGTCGAACTAAGAAGAACTAAAAATGTAACACTGTGCTCAATTATTTGATTCAAACCTATTTTTATTCATTATCGCATTATGTTTAGAGATAGGTAGATTAAATATGTGTAAAGTCAATCATTATCATTTGAAAAATTATAATTTAGAAAGGAATTAATTTTTTACGAAGCTTTACAGCATTTATTTACAAATGTTAACTTAACTTAAAACTGATAAACTGCGACATAGGTTTTGAATTGTTACATCGTAGTTAGTTTAATTGCGAAGTATTGTGTGCTTATTATTTATTTATTATGATAAAGACGTAAATTATAAATTTAAATATAAAACGTTTATTGAAATTAATAATTTGAGTTAAATGAAATAAATTTAATAAAGCATCAAACATTAATTAAGCCTATTGTTAAATATGAATCCATGTTTTATAAGCATGTAAAACATTTATGCTTTTGAAACTTACACATAAGTACTCATAGTTTATTATTCAATTGTATTTATCCCAGTTTTATCACATCGAATGCAATTAAATAAATACAAACGAATGAAATCAACAATACATTTTGTAATAGACTATTAACTTTTAAATGAACATCGGGGTTTTATGTCTCATATATCGTAACACATTAAACAAGGATTTGAAAGAAATAAAATGCAACACATTGTGCAGTTTAATTTTTTTTTTTTACATGATGAAAAACCAAAAGACATAAAAACATTGATCACGCTTGCATCACACAATTTAATTAAGTGGAAAAAAAAGTTAACATAACAAAATTGCCTCAAATGCTACAGCCATACAAAAGGTACACATTGTAAATCCAATTCAATTATAAAATTGTTTGTAAAATTATTGCCCTACGCATTAAATGAGTTGATTTCCTACATGGTATTGTATTGTATTGTATTGTATTGTATTAATGCTGGCAAGTGCCCTAAATGTGGCGCGTAAATAAAACAAAAGACTGCTGCACGCACACCTTCTACAACGCCACTGACATTTATGAATTGGTACAGCGTGCACGCGTTTTTACGCACTTTGCGTATTATAGTTTTACATAATTGCATAATGTTTTTTTTAATAACAATTTTTTTATCACTGTAAATTATTGAAGCAATTCAGCTACTTATTAATAGGCTTAAGTTTACCACTGCGTCTTTTCTGTTTGAGCTTTAATCCCAATAGAATAAAAAATATGTAGACAAATTAATACAGCAAAAAAAAACAAACAACAAAAAGCACAACAATAAAGGTAACATGAAAACATAATAATAAATTGAAATGAAAAACCATAATATGAATACAAAAAAAGGCTATACAGAAAATTACATGAATTAAATAAAGTTCTTCGTCATTCTGTGTGGTGAGGAAAATATACACAATTTATTATGATTTTACGAAGAACAAATTTCGAAAAAAAAAGCTCACAACATACAACTACAAGTGCACAAAACGAATTGGGGATGTGTTTGTGTGTGTGCAATGTGGCCGCGTACACGCGTACGCACACACCCATTGTCATTGCAGAGAGCTGTTGCATTGATTAACCATACATACGTTAAGTAGGTCACGAAAGGAGACAAAATCATCCGGTATTTAAGGAAGGAACAAGCGAGACAGAGCATCCAATGTTTATTATCGAATGGTATTATAGTACAACACGATTTCGGTTTATTTTTTTTTTTACTGTTTTTGAATTTTCTGTATTTTTTGATATTTTTTAAAACAACTACAGGCCCGCATTGTGACGAATTTGTGTGTTTGAGAGTTTTGATGGCATTTTGATGTATTGCATACTCATAAATTAGTTGACAATAAACTACACAAACGCACAAATGTTGATTTAATATTAATATGATCACAAAAGTACTCATTAATAATTAGAGGATAGGATCGAAAATAAAATGTGTTCTATTTACAAAAATGCGTAAAAACGCAATTGTAATTAAATTACAAACACTTTAATACAATAAAAGGCAGGTATGTAGATAATTTTATAAAAAGATAATAATTTCGTTATCAGACAACAGTAATAATTGTTATCACTGGTAACACACATTTTGTTGCGACACTCTGTTTTGTGAAACAGTTTGCAATGTATGTAAGTTTGTTACAAAATCTGATATTACAGAAATTCTTTGAGTTAGGTCAGGGATAGCATACATTGTACATTAAATCATTAAATGGATTTTTATAGATAAATTTAATTTATCAGTAATTTAGATTGTGACTCAACATAATAATAATATGTACACGCTTTAAATAGCTTTAAATTCTAATTACAATTGTTCCAATTCTATGTACCGCAACTTAACTGAACCACACACAAAACAAAACAAAAAAAAAAAGTCGCCCAAATATTTCAGAAAAAAATGAAAGTGAGATTTAAATTGCTCAAGTTGTACTGTGGAAACACACGAAAAAAAATACAACAAAAAGAGGCAACGCAAAAAAAATGAAACCGCGCAAATGACACACAATACACCGTCACATAACGGGTGTCCATGCAAAAGGTGTGTGTAGGAACACAACAACACGTATGTGCGAATTTTAATGTACACAACCACACAAACTATTTAATAGGTGTAGGTATTTATAAAAATAAAATAAAGTCACACATAAAAATGTGTGTAGTATAAATCTGCGGTACACAGAATATTGTAAAAAAAAAAAAAAAAGGCCGCCACCAACAAAATAAAAAGCTGGTGTGCTGCACAAAAGTCCAAGCACTCGGTGAATATGTATAAATATAAGCGGAGGGGCCGCCAAAAAGCACGCCACAGACAAGGACGGCGCAAAAATATATCCAGAATAATAATTTGTGTATGAATATTGAATTCATCCACCACGCGAGTGCCCCATCCAATACCACATTATTGTTGTGTTCAACTTTACTTCAATATGTGTGTGTGTGGTAAATATTATGCGCCACATGAAATAATATAAGGGGGCTATTGCGCATGCACAAAATGTCGAAATTGCTGGCTACAATAATGCACGATATATTATGTTTTATTTTTGTACGGCGCTTTTTTTTTGTTGCCTCCATGCAAAGCGGAGAGACGCTTTAGTGTAGTGTGTAAGGCTTTTGCTCTTGTGAGCTTGTGATTGAATGTGTTATACATATGTACTTTATATAAATACGTAATTTAAATTTAAAGCTAACTATATGCCTTGTAAATATGTAGTACATTAGGTGAGTGCTTTTTGGTAACTATAAGCTAGGTATTTTCATATATACTTGTCGGACGCTTCACGTATGGCCACCACTTATCCTATATAATATATGACGCTTTTTATTTTATTTTTTGTATATTTGCACATACATTCGTTGCTCGTGCAGAAATTCTTTGAATTTTTATCAAAGCTGTAAGCTTGGAACTTGTTTTGTCCAAAGTTAAAATACTATGTGCTTTAACAGTTGAATTGGAAATAAACGTGGAATAAACTTAAGTATTTATTGCACTGGTTAGGATAATAATTAAATTACTATTGTGAGTACAATTTTTTTGTGAAGAATAGCATCTGTTATGAAATACATTTTCACTTAGATGTATTCTGGTTTTTAAATTGAAATTGTAACGTACATTAAAATAGCTTTCTTAATAATTCAAACAAAATTTTAACCACTGTTGTAATAATAGCCACTGTTTGGTCGTTAGTTAATATTAATATGCGGATAAACGTTGTTGTATCCCTAGTTCATATAAATAAGCGCTAACCATGGAAAAATGTATTACCACTGCTTTTTAACCGAGGTTAAAAACAGTCCTTAAAAATGTATTAAATTTAATTTGACATAACGCAATTGGGGCCCCACTATAATTTAATACTGATTTTAATCTAGGAAATAACCATGGAAATATTTGTTTCCCTAGTCGAAATTTTTTGCCCACATTTAAGTATTAAAATTTAATTGCCAAAATTTTTGAGACGAAGTTAGATAATTTTTAAATCACATTTTAAAATAATTATTGTGAATAATCCATGGAAGCAATTGGGATTAACAATCGTTAATTTAGTTAAAATCAAGGATCAAAATATGAAGAATAGAGTTTTAGTCTTTTTCTGCAGAAAAATCACGGACTTAACAATTTAAAATTGATTTTAATCAGTTTTATAAATTCAGATTGACAATTTTTGGATATTTTTCTTTTTCTTTTTTCTTTTCCAAAAAAATTGCGATATTGACGTAAAGGCAATAGAAAATAATTAAAAATGCAGTTATTAAATTTAGGGGGTAAACAATTTTTAACAGGGTTAACAATTAAAGTTACAACCATCACTAAGAAATAATTAAAATTGTTACCACCACTAAAAACGGAGAATAAGAAGAAAAATGTTTCCAATTTTTAGGTGCATCATAAACAATAAAATTCGCTTTACAAGCTACAAGTTATTAAGAAAACCTGAAGAAAATGTTTTCATTTTGGGAAGAAGCATAAATTAAATGCGTGTCCATTAAGATTTACCAATAAAAAGACAAAAATGACGGTAAAACTATTTGGAAAAGGCAATTGATGCAATAATGCACAAATTACCTGCAGTCAAATTGTATAAATAGGTAAAAATGTAAGAACACGAACGCGATAAGAAAGTCCTGTCACTTAATTGACTGGGAAAAGGCAAATATACCAGAATAAGGGTTTTATTGCACACAATTGGTCCAGGCGTACCGGGAAAAACAAAAAGAGACCGACACCAAAAATGCAGCGAGAGTTTATGTGGCAATTTAATAACCGAAATGTCGTGCGTTTTAAAGGAATAGCTGCAGTTGAGGTAAGCCCACGTGAAAAGACATGGAAGATTCTAGTTCAATACAAGAAATAATTGCCGACAAAAAAAATATTTGATGTAAAATCAATACTTTTATAATTGCACTGTTTAAAATAGATGCACTTTTTCAATGCATGCAATACCATTTTTAAATCAATGAATTGATTTTTTTAAACATCAACAATATAATTTCCGCCTCAACAAAAAAGTACAATACTCACCCTCCAATTTCATTCCAACGTCGAGACACTTCTGAAACCGACAGTAAGGACATCGTTTCCGTTGTGTCTTGTCAATGTGACACGATCGCTCCGCGACACACGTGTACACCTTCTTATTTTGCACAGTCCGCTTAAAGAACCCTTTGCACGATTCACACGTTAACAATCCATAATGATAGCCGGATACTTTATCCCCGCACACCGGACACAGCTCCTCAATGACATACTTTAGTTCGGTTTGATCACATGCACCACCGGTGGTACTACCATCACCGCCACCAAGGGCACCGTTGTTGCAGTTGCCACTGGAACCGCCAATACCGTTGCCATTGCCGCCACCACTATTACCGTTGCCGGTGATTGGGGGCAACATTGAAATGTAGGCACCCTGCTGGGAGCTGATACCCGTTATATCGGGATAACCTGAAGAGAAAAGATAGGGCGAATCAAAATTGTACAGCGAATAATTTGTGTGATGCAGATGCTGTTGTTGGTGCTGTTGGTGTTGCGGTTGTTGTTGTTGTTGTTGCTGTTGCGGTTGTTGTTGTTGTTGCTGAAGGTGGTGCTGTGGAAGTTGCTGTTGTTGCTGTTGTGGATGCAGCATTTGATGGGATTGTGGTGGTTGGACACTATTATTGCCACCACCGTTATTACTATTTGAACTTGAATTATTGTTGTCACTTGCATTGTTACTATTATTGTTGTTGTTATTATTGTTGTTGTTGTTGTTTGTGTTGTTGTTGTTATTGTTCATATGCAATTGTGTGTTACCCAATGGGTACGTGTAGGATAATGGTTGGACATTGTTGCCGGAATTTGATTCGGCTGTGGAGGCAGCGGTGCTGTCATTGCTGACACCACCACCGCCACCTCCACCGTTATGTGTGGGACTGGACGCCTGAATCAAGCTGGAGAATGGCGATATGTTGAGCGACATAAGGGCTGCCGAATGTTGTTGCTCCATTTCTAATAACATTTCTTTTTAATTTTTTTTTAAAATAATTTTTTATAACTTATTTGATTGTTGTTCTATTTTATTTAATTTAATAAATTTTTTTTTTTGGGGATTGGTTCTTGAATTTGTCTTTATTACTCTTCGATTTGCGGAAAATCTTTTACTTTTTTTTTGAAGTGTTCAAACAAAAAAATATTGTTTTAAAAAAAAACAGGACGGACTTTTTTGTATGATTAAATCACTTTTTTGAAATTTGAATATTCGTTTCTCAACTTTTTATCACTGATAATCCTTTTCTGCTGCTTCTTGAACAACTCGTGCCAACCAGTATGTAATAATGGTAAATCCGTTAGAAGGTGGTACTTGTTATACCTACTGGCCGAAGTGTTCCGCACGCAATCACAATTATATTTGCTTACAAATTTGTGAGTAAATAATTTTAAACTTTGTTGTTTTGTCTATTTATCACTCGTGTTCTGTTTGTATTGTTTTGTTTTGTTTTTTGTTTTTTTTTTGCAGTTACACTAATTGTTTTAATATGCAAATTCTCTCAAATGTAATACGCCTAAAGTCTAAAGTGAGAATAATGATTTTGTGCAAGATAATTGCCACGAAACGCTAACTTTTTGGATGACTTTTGGCCGCTCGCGATTAATGTCCAATCGACAATCATCGTCCGGAGCATTTTGCAACAATTTTACCACACCACATCGATTCTTGTCTAATTTTCTATTATATTTTAATAAAAACTATTTCTTCCAAAGTATATATTTTGCACTACAGTATATAAAATATTTTATTCTTTCCTAATATTTTTTGAGGTGTTTCTCATAATATTTTTATTTTTTATTAAAAGCACCAATTATCACAAATAATAAACATCACAAATAATCCATTCAGTGAGTTGTAATCCAAATATGCTTTGCTCAATAGCAATAATAATAATAATCCAATGAGGGGTGCTTTTGTAATCCGTTTCTGATGTGTTTATAGAACGTACTGGTTGCCCGCCTTTTATATTACAAAAGGGAGATTGTTATAGATCCCGTGCACTTTGTTTTAATTGTCTTGAAATATTACCGCATTTACCGCAAAAACATGTTTCCGATTTGAGGAAAAAAAATTGTCGATAAAAATTGAAACTACTATACAGACTGAATTTAAATTCCACTGCACTAACAATGCATCAAATTAAAACTTTACTTTGTGAGCATATTATAAGCATTGAAATTGTTTACACAGAAAATGAGGAAAAAAAATCGCGACTTGAAATGAAGCTGTATATTTCAGTTAATAAGACACAGATTGGTTGAAAACGCAAGTTGTTGACAAAAACATGACTTACGGCAAACACGGACCACGATTGACTAAAGTCCCAAGTTTATGCTCTCTCTTTTGAGCCGAAAAGCATAAAATCCGTTGCGACTAGTACACCATAGTCTCGAGACTAACTACAACCCGCTGTAAAACAGAGTACGGTTGCGTTTTCGTCCACAAACACGAACATGAAAAATTTTGTGTGTTGTTCCCGCGAGCCACACCGAATATTGTTGCCCTGCGCCTGCAAAATACACGAGACGCTTGCCGACACAATTTATAACGTGAATATTGTGTGTGGCTCTCAAACTTAACGTATCATTGCAGAGAGCTTTTCCCACACTCAATGTGTACAACTTTATATTTTGCTAGACTCTCCCCTAACACATTTAAATTCGAGATTCGAGAAAAAGCTCGGTGTGTGTTTTTTAAACAAACTTAATAGCAATTTTAGCCAACATATTTTACAAGATTAAATCATTTTCATCCTCTTTTTTTTTTGAAGCAGTCTTGACTTACATTATTTGCATCCCAATTTATTTTTAATTAACGAGCAATTTAATTTAAATATCCCCAAAATAAACTTACTCAATAATATTCAGCAGCTATTTAAATTTGCTGTGTAAATTGTTGAAATAAATTCACTCTCGCGTAGCGATGACGAAATGCGGCGATCAAAGAGTAATATAAAGCTTATTAAGTGTGTATTGGTGTGGCGCACGTTTGTTGAGGCAGGGACACCAACACACACATTGAAACAACAAAATTGTAGCCTAACCGAAAATTTATTGAAACGAGAGCGCCCTATAGCCGCGATGCAGAACGTGATGATCATGTTATTCACAAAAATTTACAAAGCTCATGACACACACATTAATATAACATCACGCTGGCTGACATATTAAAAACGTACAGTACGCTTTCGGTTTCACAATAAAAAAGCACACATCCACAAAGCGTTTTTTATTGTGTATGAGAGTATAAAGAAATAAAAAACACAATGGTATGGATTTATTAAAGAGTGAGAGCGAAACCACCGAAATATAAATGCGCATACACTCAAATCATGAATCATTGAATAAAAAAAAGTGGTACAAACAACTATATGTACATCAAAACCTAACATTATTATTGTGGTGTGTGTTTATTTGTTTGACAGCAGCACGATGAGGTAATAACAAAATATATGTATAGAAAATGCGGCAATACCAGTTGCCTCAACAAAATTACCACCTTTGTAAATGAGCTACAATCTAACATTTTGCACACCATTGCAATATAATATATATTGTGTGAGAGCTTTTAGAGCTTTTTATGGTTGCGATTAATGTAAGGCATTACTGAGTGCACACCACCACCACCCTAAATAAATCGCTTTAAATGCAGACAATGTCCCAATACCATTTTTTATAAATTAAATGGGGAGCTACTGTCCAGAGGATTTCATGCAGGCAAACTTTTAAAGCATAACGACACAATCCTCTACAGTGTAGCAACATTAAAGTGTGTGAGTGCGAGCGCCGCGCGACGCACAAGTGTTGCGATATACAATGGAAAATGATTTTGAGACTCATGTAATAAGTGAAAGTGTGGTGGCGACCTACTTTCGCGATTCAGGTCTATGTTAGGATACGTACACGACACAGTCGTCGTCCGTCGTCGTCGATTGAAATAATGTGTGAGATAATAAAGAGTTACATATGTGTGTTTGTTTAATTATATTGTGGTTTTTCGATGGCTTGCGCGTTGTTGTTTCTTTTTTTATGTTAATTCATTTTTTTTCAGCTCTATTCTTTCAGCCGCACACATTATAATATTTTGTGTGTATTTTTAAAACTTTAACACACAATTCATTGTCTGTGCACTCCGCAACAAACGCATTTAATGATTTTACAAAAATTATGTTGAGTGTGTGACGTATTGGGGTATTGCAAAAACATAAAAAATTATAAAAATACAAATACTGGAAGCTAAATTTGTTAGACGTCGACGACAAGCGGGTAGGAGATTACAAATTACAATTTATGCATGAAGCGGGAATGAAATCGAAATGATGCACGTGTGCTTTTTATGTCTTCTTTCAATACGAATATATGTTCAGGTGCTTATATTATGTTATATTGATGACACATTGTAATTTTATAAATGCAATACTGCACGCAAATTATATTAAAGCGCTTACAGACTTAAGGGAGATAATGCATTATCGGCAGTGATGCGAAAGCTCAATGCTATGTAGGTCAAGAAAAACGAAAATAAGATCAGCGAATACCTGTTTAAAAAAATAAAAACAACTGCATTTAAAATGCACAAAATTAAACATAGACACGCACATACTTTTATAAAGAATTGGGTTAAAAGCTATTTTTAATGAAGTATGCACCCCAAATTAAAAAAATTACATCGAAATGCAATAATATTAAAATACGCGAGTTTATAAGTTTGTAATTAATTTCAGATTATCAACACCACCACCACACATGACGTACGTACAACCCACTATGCAAAATTGTAATCTGTGATTATGTGCGTGACCAAACATTACTCAATAATATTTTATGTGTGTACAAATCTCAGCGTACCATTAATAAACCGTTATGACGTCAGTGAAACATGTACGTAGTCGTGTTAGTAAATTGCATGATTTGAATTTTGAATGGAGTTTTGCACTAACATGAGATTTTATTGTATCAAAAAATGAAAACAGATAATTGTGACAATACAATTGCTGAATTTTTTCAAATAAAATAGACAAATTCATGTTTTATCGTTTAAATTATGATAAAAGTCATTTATGCATTTAAACTTGCAGTGATAAGAAAGAAAAGCTATAATGATGCCGAAAAAAATTCCGGTATAACTTAAGGTTCTGAAATACAAATAGTATGACCTATAAATTTAAAGATTGTTGACCTTGAAATATTCATTTGATTTTGACCTTGAAATGTTTATCAAAGTTGTTGTAAAATTGCACGATTTAAATTTTGAATTGTGGTGCAAAACATGAAATTTTATTGTCTCAAAAAAAAAAAAAAATTATAATGATATTGCAGAATGGAATTGTAATTTTCTCAAATAAAATAGACAACTTAAATTTTTGATCGCTTAAATTATGATAAAAGTCGTTACATTAATAAAAAGTCGTTGCAGTAATTAATATTTCAAAAGCTCACAATGTTTTGCAAATCTCACTAAACTTGAATCTTGAACACAACAATTCTCTTAATTTCATTGTATTTTGTACACATAAAGCTGCCACACTTTATTGAGCAAATATTGCAATTCAACCTAAAAAAATGTGTATGCGACTAAATTGAGCGTGCAAGCTACTTTGTATTACAATAACTGCATGTACATTTGTATTTGCGAGAGGAAAATCGTCGAATTATTATTAAAAAGATATAATATGGGCGCACGTCACATTGGGAGGAGCTTTTTTTCACAAAATTGAGAGAAGCGCTATAAGAGTACAATTCGTACAAAATGAGGGAGGGGGAAAAAACGACAGCAACACGAAAAAAAAATAAGTAAAAAAAAAGATGAAGAAGAAAACAATATCACGACCTACTAACCTACTTTTGACTCAGCTCGATTTCTTATATTCACAACTAGATGTCCTTCTCCACTATAATGTGTATGTATCATTGTATTTTATATACTGAGGAACCATATAATGACTCTTTCATGTATTTAAGTTATGATTGTAATGACAAATGTTTTTATATTAACATTTGGAAACCAAAAGGATTTAATTTAAAAATGATAGTCATAAAAACTTTGAGAGGATTTAATTGATTTTATAGTCAAAACAATATTTTAAAACATAATTTCTATGTAGCGGCAGAATAAACAGTTAAATTAGCATCTTTAAAATCATTAAAATATATTTCTCTTATAGAAAAAACAATGCTTTCTTGAAAAAATAATCCAATATTTAAATTAATTCACAACGATCATAATTCCAAATCGATATAAAAAATTACGTCAATAAACATCATGGAAAAACTGCAAGTGCATATTTTGATTTCTAGCACGGAGAGCTTTGCTACAGTGGCTCCACTATTTCCCATCAAAAAAGCATCGCAATAGAGCTGCCTCTCAAAACGCGTACTCTCGCGTATGTATAAAAATTATAATTCCAAAGCTTGCGGCATTTTCAGTGCGGGAATGTGCCACAGTGTGTGTGTGTGTGTGCATGTTGTTTCAAAAGCTTCCAAGCTCATTCGTACAATGCATACAAAATATCTCAACAAGCGCAAGCATATTATATAGTGAAGTATGAGCTAATCCAAAGTTCCAACGCAAAACGGAATGAACACGAGCCGCGAGATTGCGCAATGCCAGATATCGAGAGTGAAATTGGCCAAGTGCAGTAGGCCATTTGAGAACTGCTGGGGAAAAGTGTGTCACACACAACCGTACTCAACAAAACCGATTATATTATACACACTTACACGACATGTAAAAAGCTTATGTACAATCTATATATGCACATAAATACATCCCATAATAATTTCTATGATAGATTTGTCTAACTATATATAATACATTTGTATACAATGTACACCGTGCGTACTTATTTGAAGGAAAAAAAAAACTACATCGCAGGGAGAGCGAGGTGGGACTTTGTTGGGACTTGTTACAAATCCGGAAAGTAAAGGATTTGTAAACGGCAAATCGACTGGGTGGTCATAGTTATAAAAATTTGATGTGCCTTATAAAAAAAAAGTATTTCGGCATCTTTGGATTTGAAATATGACCTTGAATTTACGAAATTATCCTTTAATTGTTTGTTTGTTGTTTTGTATCTCATCAAAAGCTATAATAATAAGGAAAAAAAATTCCGGAATAACTAAAGGACCTTGAATTTTCAAATTTTAAACCTTGAAATGTTCTGCAAAGTTGTTTATCTTAACAAAAGTTCACAATAATGAGAAAGAAATGTTAATATAATGTTTAACGTTTTGGAGATATAAAAGGTATGACCTTGAATTTTCAGTTTTTTGACCTTGAAATATTCAAAAAAAGATTTTATTTTGTCATAAATTGCAAAAATGTGAAAGAAAATGTTTTACAATAATTAAAGACTTGATGATATAAATAGTATGATATTGAATTTTATTATTTTGACTTTGAAATCTCTATAAAATCCTAGATATCAATTAATAATAAAAAAAGAAAACCGAGTGCCGTTTTTGAGATCCTTAAATAATTTTTTCAAACTTTTTGACCCCACCTTCAGAGAAATTAAACCTTGACGCCAATAAATGATTCTATTTGTCAAAATTAAATTAATAAAATCAGTTGAGTAGTTTCCGAGAAATCGCCAAATATTTACTTTTTCACCATATTTTACTCGAATGCAATAATTGATTACTCCATTGTAGTGGGTCGTAATAAATAAAAAATACACACCGCAATTTAAAGTTTAAACATGTCGCAGTACATCTGTTTTTACATCACGCGCACATTTTGCACCACACATCAATTATTGTACAACTAAACAAATATTAGGTTATAGTGGAAAATTATTAAATGACATAGAAGTTAATTTTTTTTAAAACTATGACACATAACTTGAAAAAGCCCGCCCGTACAAACATTATGTATTCAAATAGGGAGAGCTATTAACACCAGATCCATTGTATTATTGTATAACAACGATATTTATTAAACATTGTGTGTATTGATCGACATTTCGTGTACATAATTTTCAAAGAAATGAACATGTAAGTGGATATAATTGCCACCTTATTCATGTGTGCTCAAAGTCGAGGAATAAAAACACGAATACTTTGACAAAATAGCTTTTACAATTTACATATTGCGAGCATAAAGCCGCCCTTATTTCCCTCTTGTTGCTGAAACAATTTTGTACGTTGCAGTATTTTCACTGACTGTTTTATAATTTAGCTAGGTTTGAGAGAGGAATTGCAGCACTAGGCTAGGTGTACTACAAAACTACAATGTGCCACAGCCAATTAGGTACATATTGTATAACAGCTACATAATATGATACAATCCACGCAAGAACGTTTTAGATCGATGATAAAGCGACTGAAATCAGGTCAAGTGCAGTGTGTTTTTAGGTCAATGTTGCCGGAGATTAATCTCAACATAGCTACACACCATTTTATATATTTTATTATATGCAGTCGCTCTCATATTTAACTTTATATCTGCTTTAATATGCGTATTCACATTTAGCATAATCAGCAGTAAATACACGATAAAATAAAAAACAGATTATAATAAATATTAAGTTAAGTTTGTTTTGTGAGCGGCTGACTCGCCGCCACGCGTCTGATAAATGCGCACTGAATTGTGTTAGCAGTTTACATAAATAAAAAATATTTACACACGTCACAAAAACATTTCGGGGGAAAATTCATACATGATAAGAAATTATTGGCAACATTGTCAAAGGTTATGGTGCAGTGACGCAATTTTTTGTACCTTTTGGCGACGCGTCACTACACACGCTATTGTGATACATAATTTTTAAGAATGGAAATTTTAAACGATTTACGTTTTAGATTATTTAAAATAAACTATCCTAACAAATTAAGGATTTCAATTAAATTCACATAAAAAATTGGGGATTTCAATTCTAAATTATTTCGCAGATTGATTTATTTAATTTATGCGATAAAACAATTTTTTTTAAATTGGGTCATTTTGGAAAAAAAACTACATGGCAGGGAAAGCCATAACATACTTTGAACGCAAAGTTATTCAAGTTGAAAACGCTTCCAAAACGCATTAAAAATAATCATAAAAATAATAAAGCCATTTTGTTAAACAATTTGACCTTGACAAAATTTAATACTAAATTGGAAAATACAGAAAATGTATTCAATTCGTTTGGAATTCAATACCTTTTTCCTCTCTCCTTTTTTTTTGATAAAACTACCGCTTTTAAGATGACAAAAAAATCAGACGTTGAAAAAAAAACTTGTGTGACCTTGAAATATTCAAGGCATCAATAACGCCAAAATTTTAAATGGGATCGTTACGATATTTTACAGATGTATCAACATTTCGGAAGTAACAAAGACATATTTTAAATGGCGCAAGCGAACAGCAGAAAAACGCAGTTCGTGAAGAATTTATGAACTCCAAAAATGAGGAGGAGATCGATTTGTCAGTTTTTGATTATTAAAAACACCTTGCGAAAAATTCCTGAATTAAGTTACGAAGTACTTTTTGTGCTTCCTTTTATGAAATTAATGGATATTTCTAAAGAATTGGGAAAAAAATGGTACGAAATCAAAACAATTATGAATATGCACCACAGAATCAAATTTCTTTACAATAATTGTCAACGTTATCAATTTTTACATTGATTTACAATATTTAATTGACAAACAGATCTTGTTCCATGTTGTTTTTGTGAAATTCGATTTTATATTTAACATAATAGTTTCGCTTTTAAAAACAAAATTTTAAATTGTGTCCGAGCATCGCACGAATTTCCGAGAGTAATCTGATAAATTGTTGGAATACGAAAAAAAATGTGTAAGGATATTTTCAAAAAGGCCAGGAAAGTTGTTTAAAACAAAACATGTAAAAGGAAATTTAAATTTTAAGTCGATATTTCTTTTACGTAAAAAAGAATAAATTTAAATTTCATGGAATAATAACAATAAATACCTAAAATACATTTTATTCTCCACATTTAAATATACGTAAAAGTGTATAGCTGTACCTGTTTCATATTCCGGCATACACAATAATAGAACTAAATTCTGTTTGAAATTTTATACCCCGGTATTAGAAAGTAAACGCATTTATAACTTCAAAAAGTCAATGCATAAAAATCAGTTAAAATTTGTTACAGGAGAAATTAACCAGAAACACAGTTCAAGTTTTTGGGTAAAAGTTTTATTGAGGGGTAACAGTTACCCCTCATAAATGTCATGTATGGCAATAATGGTAAAAAGGACGTCATGTTAAATGTTTGTTCTGCCGTTTTTAGGAAATGTGCAATAAACTCTATTTAGTGCAGTTATCTCAAAATGGACATAAATTTGAATAATTAAAACATGTTTTTTGGACTTCTAAAAATGTAATGGGACAAAAACGATTTTCTTGATTCCTCATCTTTAGACTTTCTTCCGACAAAGTCGCAATTGTCTCTTGAATCTTTTACTTCAGTATGATGGGTAGATTGTTTTTTTTTTAACGATTTTGTATTTATCGACATTAATTAAATAAGAATTATTTGAATCGTAAATTACGCAGATGTAAGTATGTAAGATATTTATTTCCCAAACATTCCCAAAAATAAGACGTGTTATATTTGAATGAGAAAAGGATGCTGGCACGAGAGACATATTATGAGAAGCAATTTTCATTATATGTTTTAATGCTTGAGACGAATTCTCAATTGTAACGAATATTGTGACAGATAAGTCTAACACGCCTTCACGGAACATGAAAATTGGAAGGATATCCTTGAACGAAATGACTAAATGACTTCTCTTTGTCCTCTCCCACATTGTTGCTTCACAATTTTAAAGAAAATTGCGGTGCAAAAGAAATTTTACAACACCGAAAGTGCATGAATGATTTAAAGAGTGCAACAATCAGCTCACTTCATTAACACTTAAAACATCGTGTGCAGTTGAAAAATGAAATCAGAAGCAACCTATAAGTATGTAAAGTACAATCCCAGACAGACGCTGATTGTGACCGTATCTAAAGTGGAAAATCTGGCCCATAATTACAGTGAGCTTAAACCATTTATACATGCAGCAACATAAAATGTTTCACATGAGGAGATTCTTGCAAAATCCAACTCCGGGCAGAACGTATTACCTTTACATACTTGTGCTGCACGTCGTCACACACACGGTACTGAACATCATGAAAGCGCCCTTTATTGCACATTGTTTAATTTTGCGCTTCAAAAATGGGTCACATGTCTCGTAAAAATTTGAGACGTACAGAGCGAAGCCTGAAGGGCTCATATAATATACTTTTAAAATTACGCCGGGCAGAACAAAACACACGGCAATAACGATGAAATAAAAAATAAAAAATTGAAGCAGCCAAAAAGAGGAGTAAAAAAAAACGCAACTCAGCCGCAACAACGTACATAAAACCGCGGCAATTCACCAAAAGGGCCATAATATTTAAACGCATACAACCAAAACACTGCACAATTAAAATGCCGCAGACAACTTTCGAATTTTAAAGCAGAAATTTATGCTCGATTTTTTTACATTTTCGTGTGTTTTTATTGTTGTCTTATAAGCTCACATAAGAGTCAAACAAAACAAAATAACACATATCGTAAGTATGGGCCGCTTGACGAGGAGACTTGCTCATGAATTGAGCAAATTGCAACATACAGACGCGATGACGACAACATGTCGTTGCGCTGCTGCTGCTGCAATGGCACTCTCGGTGGTGGTCGTTTTGCGTGAAAAAGAAAAACAGGAAAAACATAGTCGCATAATTTTTGTGCATGCTGCGGCTGCTCAAAATATTGTACACTGCATGTTATTGTGAGTTGTGACTATGCTGCACAACCGCACATAAAAGAAAAGTGCAATCGAAAAGAAACTTATACATACTTTATAATGAGAATTGTTGTTATTATTTTGGTTGCAATTTTCTGGAAGACAATTTAACTGATGACGCAACAAACACCACGCGGCAGAGGTAGTGCATCGTTGCAGTGCTGTCATAATTATAAATATGTTTCCCCCTTTGTCGACATAATTGCTGCATTTTTTTTTTCTGTGGTTTAAGGTGCGAAAATAGCGTTCATAAGATAGCTAAAAAATGATGTAAGTAAATATTTTGAATTTGACTCGACATTTTTTTGGCGTGGTTCATTTAACTTTTGTCTAATTGTTATTTATTTATGGTTTTTAGTTTAATTGTTTTTGACGCTTGCGTATTTTTATTCTTGTTGTTTTTTTTTTATATGAAAGCTTTTGTTGACACAAACATTGAAAGTTTAATGTCCCGTTGCAAAAACTGTTTAAGAATAACATGCTTTTTCTTTAATGTTGTGTTTCTGTAAATATAGTTTGTTTCTGAAATGTTACGTTGAAAGCTGCGAAATAAGAATTCTCAGAAAAGTGCATTTTTTACTAAACACTTTTAAGGATTATTGCAGAACATTTGAATTGCAACAGACTCGCTACCATAAAATATTAAGCATATTAGACATTGAATTTTTCAGCTTAAATTACAATAAAATAAAATAAATTTGGATAAAAAAATGCAGACTTTGACAAGTCGAAATATTAAACGCTAAAATGCATTAAAGATGTGGACAAAATTTTAACAATTCACAGACTAAATATTCTTACCGTGAAAAAATTTATAACCACTGATTTTTTAACCCCCAGTAACAAAGGAGGGTAAAAACAGAGGTTAAAGAAGAAATTGATTTTATATTCAATTAATTATTTTTTCTTAGATAGAGCAAGTAATTTTGAACCACTGTTTTTATCCCTTATTTGTTGTATGCCTAAATGATGACAAACCCGATGTTCTAGCCATGTGAAAAATTAATATCACAAATGTTTACCCACCAGTAAGTAGACTAAAAAGTGGGGTTACAAATTTATTTATTTTAAATAACTCAAGATACTGCAATTAAGGTTCCTATCATAATTTAATAATAGTACTAAAGTAAAAAATTTCCCTGGTTAAAACCACGGAAATATTTATTTCTTTGGTCAAAATGTTTTTTTTCAATTATTTACGAATTTCAGACAGTTTTATTGGGATTTAATAATGAAAGAGACAAATTATTTAAAAACCTATTATGCACATTTAAATGACGCACATTCTACATTATAATTTAATTTTAATATTTAAATTCTCAACCATGACAAAATATCAAATTAAGCTTAATTTCTAAACTAAAACCACATCCACAATGTGTATGATCCTTAAAATGTGGTGTCATCCCTAATATCTAGGATGCAGCGTCCTTTATATATAAATTATGCAAAATGTTCATCTATTAACAATTCCCCAATTGCGGGGAGTTTAATGTTTACAGAGAATTAATACAAACAAATTAAATAATCCTTTAAAAAAAAAACAACACTTTACAACTAAACTCACATTATTATGCTGCTTTATGCGAGCACAAAGTTCCCATAAAAGGGTACAAAATTTATGGCATGAATGTGTCAAAATATGTATTACACAAAACCCAGCTAGCGAAACGAATTTATGCTCCAAAAATGTCGAGTCATTAGCATAACGCAATATCCAACGAATTAATGCGTAGGGGCTTGGTGAGGCGTTGTTTTATTATTATTTCTTTATTTCAATTCAATTTTAGATATTGAGTGTGTGTTGATATTTGCAGGTAGGCTTCGATGTGACGCTGAAAATTGAAATGTGTCGCGGGAAATTGACGCAACATTCAGAACGGGCGCATATTTTCCAAAAAAAAAAAACAAAAAAATTACATTTTTTTCTTTGATCCTAAACACGTACTTTGTATGAATTGGTGTTGTGAAAAGGGAAAATGCTTTAACACCTTCATTAAAGGTAATTAAGTGCGCACAACTATGCAGAGATAACACGACAAGGTAGGTGCATTTATTAGACATTAATTTAATTTTTTGTTTTGCGCAGCGACAATGCAAAACCGAAAAATTTAACAATAACTACATTTAATATAATGTTAAGTAGGTCACTTAAGACACTTGGCGCTTAAAGTTGCTCACATTATTGCAACACCTTTTCAGTACAATTGGGTTTAAAGAACATAATGCAGATAATATATTTATAATTACGTAAAAACACACAAAAAATATACATAAAACATAAAAGTCTTGTTAAGTAGCCGTTGCCCGTATAACATATTGTACAGAAATACTTAAAGTGCGCAGGGGCTTCTGCTTCCGAAAAAGCTTACAAATTGTCTGGGTCTGCGTGGTGGCCTCGAATTTGCACCACCACGCTTTATACGCACCACAACTTTTCATCAAATGCTCGTCCATTATTAAAAAGCACCTCCACATCAATGTGTGGTTCCTACAATCCACTCCATCTTTCCAATGCCCGTAACAATTGCGCAATTTTTTTGTATTTTTTATTTTACACGCGTACCCAAAACTATATTGGCTTAATTTAACTGTATTCATCTTTGATGTACAACTTTATGCATAAAATATACGAATTTAAAAGCCATGTGAAATGACAGAGTGTGTACTGGGCCACGTACAAATTTACTTTAACACATCCACAACAACAACAACAACAACGAAAAAAGCACATCGCACAATAAAATGTAGCGCAAGAGCTGTGTGTAAAAGCTCTCGCTTACAGTGCGACTAGCTAAATATTAACAGGTGTGCACTGAGCGTATAGTATGCATTGAGGCGCAAAGTGTGCCAAGGACATTTTGTGTAAAACATTTATTCATAGAGCGATGTAAGTGCGGCGCCATTTCATGTGTATGTGCCACATTATGGTGGTTAGACCACGAGATAAATATGCGCGATTCGAACTCATATTACTGCTTTATAATATGTAGTTGCATTGCACTGCTACTAAAGCTGGCGAAAATAATTAAGATTTAAGACTTTAATGCAATTGCGGGGCGAGTTTTTATTGCAGTCTATTAATAATAATTAATAGAAAAAAATAGAGAGATGATGAGAACGATTACAAAATCGTAAACAAACGCTTCAGGGTTGTTTAATAGTTAGATTGCAAGAATAAATAACTTTAAACAAACAGGGTGGCATTCAATAAATATAACTCACAAGTGCGTTGGTGTAAATTACAATAAAGCACTTAAATAAAACAATTCAATTTTCAACATTTATTAATTAAATGCGTCGATGTGCATAATTCAGTGAGTACAGTGTAGTACTTAAACTCTCACATTTCAAGTACAAATCCGCATGAATTAAATGCATTTAATGATTCATGCATAAATTAACGATTGCGATTATCGTTATTTAATGAACAATCAATGAAAGTAAGAGTGAATATTGAAGTGAAATCGAAACGCGCGGCGATTGGGAAGTCATCGTTATATCGTTGGCTGTTGCTTTTTTATTTTATTTACTGTTGTACTTTAAATTTCTTTCCCTCTTGCCAACTTCTTTTCTTTCTTGCATATTTCTTCGCTGTTTTGTTGTATTTATATTATGTACGCGAGACAACACTCATTCATTTGAGGTTGTGCTAAAAAGTGAAAGTATTTACCGGGAGAAAAGCGAATATGGAGTACAGTATAATAAATGAAATAAAAACTATAATATGAAACCGTCGTACCATATGCGATAATACCAAACGAAAATGAAACCACAATATTATTCAGACAGTAGACGCGCGGCGTGGCCGGTAGGCGAATTGATGTCACTGTCAGTGGGTTAGTAGGCCGAGTGCGCGCGCGCGCGCGCAAAAACACGTAACTATAACTTTGTTGTACTACAAAAAAAAAAAGATCGAAGCGCGCAACTTATGACTGATCTCATGCATCTTGATAATTTCGCTTTTCAATGTAATTTCACTTTTTTGCGTTAAAGAAATTTGTTTCAATGAAATGTTGCGTACATTACTCACATTGTAATTATTTTCACGAATATTCTTTGGGGCTGCAAATTGGAGTGATTAAAAAAATGAGATCATTGAGAGCAGGGGTGGAATGTGTTGTGAGACTTAATGGAAATGACAGCATTTAGGATTTAATTTTGTAGAACAACTTTTTGTACAATGTCACGCATTTTTATACAATTGATTTTTAATAAGGAAAATGTGGGGCATGAACTTACAAACAATGACAAAAATGTAATTAAGAAAAAAACGAATAAATGTATTTTATTAAATTTAAATTGAAAATTTGCTTATTTTGACGTTTACATTATATA
Organism: Sylvicola cinctus; assembly: GCA_963854165.1. Taxonomy (NCBI): domain Eukaryota; kingdom Metazoa; phylum Arthropoda; class Insecta; order Diptera; family Anisopodidae; genus Sylvicola; species Sylvicola cinctus. Next base: position 39,901,645 of record OY974084.1, read on the forward strand.
TATATCTTAGGGGTTTAAAAGAATTAAAAAAATAATTTAAACACCTTTTCAAGTGTGATTTAGGCAACATATCATAATTTAAGTGCTACTTAGTCTGTGTTACGATTTTTTGTACGAATACCTAATTACCTCTACATATTATAAAATATGAATTGAAAATTTTAAAATATCTCAAAAATGGCTTGACAATTTTGACCCAAGTAACACAAGTATTGCAATGATAACAAAGTATTTATCTATCTTAAGTGAAATAAGAAACTGTTGAGTTTGCTTTTCAATATCAAAATTGGCCACGATTTGATGAAGTGGCTTTTACATAAAACAGTAAACTTAAATCTTTCATAACAAAAAAAATGAGAGAAAAACGTACGTACATATATTTTCGATACTCTCCAATTTAATATACATATTTCTAAACGACCGTGTAAGTGTGTTTATGTGTTTGAATTAACCATGCTAAAACTAACAGTGGGATCGCTACATTTTACATACGTATTTCCCAACATTCTTGAATCAATAGGCATAATTTAAACGGAGTGATCCGCGAAAACTGCGAAAAAAATCGCGGTATATCAACAAAATTGACTAATTAGCGGAATGATTCTGGAAATAAATTTGTCGGTGTTTGATTAGTAAAATAACATATTTTTAATAAAATAGCACAGCTTTTTTAAAGACTTTTTTTTTGCCGTAACATTACGAATTTATTTTTAAACTATTGATTTAAATTGAATTAAAAAGGCTTAAAAATTGCATCAAAAATTAAATATGTTGTGTCATAGTGTTTGTTAATTGTTTTTACAATACGTAAATAACTTAAAAATCAAAGATTTGTCGCTATTTTGACGGAGACATGTTCTTTTGCTGTTGTATGAAATTTAATCAAATTTTTCATTTAATAAAATCACTGGTAGATTAATTAAACTAATTAAAACTGATCATTACTCATAATAATTTAAAGTAAAATTCGCATGATTATATTTGCGCATCTCGAAATTAATTTTATCCACATTTAAATTTATTGAAAGAAAGATATTACTTAAAATTAGATTATTCAGAAAACAAATTTTTAATTGAATAAAATATAATTGTTTAGACATTTATTCCATTTTAAAATTGATGTTCGAATGGTTAAAAATGACCTAGTTTATAAATACAGTAGGTATAGAAATATGTAGCAATATTGGTATCGTGATTAAAGGGCTTCAACAACCCTCTCTTCACACCAATAAAAATGCATGACGATAAAATTATAACAACAAAAACACTCACACCCATACAATAGCACTAACAATAATTTAATCACCTATATATAAATTTCCCAACCTAATTTAGTGTGAATTACCATTTTACAAGACATATAAGTACACATTATGACGTTCAAGTACTATAGTGTAGAAATATTTCGAATTTTACAACAGACATCAATTTTATATTGTGTAAATTGCCTAAAAAAAGAAAATGTGCAAAATATTAGTAGTCTGCCACCAACACGCGTGTAGGTAATTGAATAAAATAATAAAAAAAACAGAAGAAAATAAAAGAGATAAAACAGCAGCGCTTCCACTCAACACAATTCGGGCTAAAATGTATAAAATATAAATCACTTCGTCCTTGGCCCACTGACATACATTAGGTGATCACATACAAAAATGTAAAGTGCGCGTGTGCTGAGCTTTTCTTAAAGGTATACAAATTCACAAACGCACACACACACACAACTAAATATAATCACAATTATGGTGATATACGCACAATATTATACTGCTGCTGTGGGGGGTTCTTGAATAAATACACACAGCCACAAAATGTTTGTAATTCCAAGCTTATTATTTATTCATTTCCAATTAATTTCATTATGCAACTAGGATGTTAATGAGTGACCCATTTTACTCATGCTAATTCCATTAATTTATTTCGGAAATAAAACCGCCCCCTGTGAGTGTGTACGTTGCGAAATTGTATTGGATGTCTTTTTTGTACCATTAAGTGCGTGTGTGGGTGTACATTGTACAATGTAATTATTTATAAGCCAACTTTATGCATATTTTGCTCTATATAAAAAAATTAAACCTTTTTTTTAAGGCTGGTAATAAAAAAAAGTATTTTAGACCTAATTGTACCAATAAAAATATTAAAATCGCAAAAATTTTAAGGATAAATGTAATTTACAACTGTGCGCTACTGCAGGGGGATGCATTTTGATTGGCCGAGTACATTACTGTTATAGTTACACACAGTTACACACCAACACCACCGGCATGTGACGCATTCGGCGCGCGTCATGTTTTCAACGCTTCATGGCCAGTGAAATTTTTAGTGCACTAGGTCTGGGTTAATATGAAAACGCGAATCAAACACAACCGAGCAGCAGAAATGTATGCAATATTATCTGTGTCAGTGTCAATCGGGTGGCTAACTAATATTATTGTTATTGTTGTTATTATAAATTGCATTCTTGTGATGCATATATTTTATTTTTTGTTTTTATTTTTAATTTCGTCTCCTCTTCGGCGTGCTTTCCCATATATTTTATGAGACTAAACATTTTTGATATATTATGTTGTACGCATATTGCATACACATCAAATTAAACAATAAATGCAACTGCGTACAACAAACGTTCAAGGCAGTAAACTTCACCATTGAATTTTCATTAGCACAGTGATATGTAAATGCATGAATAACTACATCGCAGGGAGAGCGTGATAGAAATTGATTACGCCCTTGTAAAAATTACATCGCAGGCAGACCGAAGTGAGAATAATTTACAGATTGTGACCTTGAAATGTTCAGAAAAATTCTTCCTCTTTTTTAAACTATAATAAAGTGAAACACAAATTTAAAAAATATTTAAAGTTTCTGAAATATAAATAGTTTGACCTTGAATTTTTATATTTCGACCTTGAAATGTTCTGAAAAGTTTTTTCTTCTTTTCTAAGCTACAATAATGTGAAAGAATAATTTCAAACATATTTAAGCTTTCTGAGATACAGATACTGTGACCTTGAATTTTTATATTTTGTCCTTGAAGTATTGTCAATTTTTTTGTATTCTAAAATGCTATACTTGTGTGAATGAACTTTTTTCCTGATGCTCAAGGTTTCTTAAATAGAAGATGACGTAATACCGCGCTTACATCAATATAAATCATCCCGAAGGATCACATTTAGGGACATACGGTAAATGCAGTTTTGTTAGAATACTTTAAAGTATAAGGGACTTGAATATGAACAAAATTGTTAGAGCCGTTTTTGAGTTCTAATATATATTTTTTTACCGAAAAGGTGTTTTTTTTACCTTAACTTGACCTTGAGAGATGTTACCTTGAAATAAGAAATAAATTATATGTAATACATTATTTTATTAACGGGGAAAACGACTTTATTCAAATCCGTCTAGTATTTTCCGAGAAATCTTTCAAACATATGAACATCCGAACACACATTTTTTTCTAGACCACTTTTTGGATCAAAACGAGTTTCTGCATCATTAACTTGTTTTCGAAAAAACTTGCGAATGTAAGAGCATATTACAACCACACTGGATCGTAATTAATTAAAAATTGGTTACAATCACGGATTTTTCGTTGTAACCATATTTACAACCAGTAAGGTGGGGAGGGTGTGTTTTTTATTTAGTTGCCCCAACTATAAAACATTTTGGTTGGTATGAGCAACGGATTTCCAATCAACCACGCACGAATTCGTGCTTACGTATTATGTGTGGCATGTCGTACACGTATATAACCAACTAGTCACATTAAACACATAATATTATATTCAAAATAACACAGAAATTGAATTTAAGGTTACTCGTCGATGTAGTAGACATTGACACACTACCCCAGTGACCATGACTGACTTTCAGTTGTACATACAATATATATCTGTCTATTTTCGTCTCTGAATTTTCATCTCTTTCGCTGCTTATGTAAGTGGAAAAACGTGTGCAAGTGACTCTCTGTTCGATTACATTGAATATTATTACACACACGATCGGAAATCCCCTTTAATACCCACCAATCCCCCACCCCATTGTGGTGGTCTTTTTAGTACATATGTATAATGAAATGCTGCAATTTCACTTTTATTTGGCGATATTTCATATTATTGTAATGACGATTTTATATTAGCAACATTGAAATATACGCGAAGTGACTTCCAATATTTGAAATGTGTGCACACGTGAGCACATATTCTGGAGGCTTTCGAATTTATTTCGAAAATACATGTTGTATAACTTTAGGAGAGTTAAAACTCAAAGGTACAGTTGCCACCACACATTATGTTGCATACAGGAAAGTGATTTTTAATTGCTTCCATATAATTATATTTATGTAATTATTTATGTATGTTATACCTTTGTATAATGTATTGATAACAGCCTTGGCCTAAAGACCTTTTTTGTGGATATTTTATTTAATACCGAAATGTATTTTTATTGCATACTTATAGAGTTTTAAATTTTAAATTAAAATATAAACTGAAATGTGTTTTGAGTATCATTTTTATTACAAGTAATGTCCCATGACCCATATATGCATCTATTTAATTGCACTTTGTAATGGTACTCTACTATCGGCATTTATTTATTTTATTACTTAATTCAAAATTAAAATACCACCATCAATCGAGAGATTTTATAATCACAGAGATTTTTTTTTGCAAAATATCTAGAATTGTAAAACTTCGGCAGTAGATTAACATCAAATAATTGTTATTTGAAATTTATAGATTTGAGTTTAATGATTCATTCCAACGAATTCATAATAAATGCAATACTTTAAGTTATATAAAAACGGTAACAATCCACATAAAAGATGATATTAACGAGCTTTACACACAGTTAATTAAAATCTCTGAAGGTTTTTGTACATTTTATAATAAAGGTATTCTTAAACAATTTTTCAATAACATATTTTAAATATCATTAAGTAAGTAACATTATGAAAGACAACATTTATGTTGCACAAAATGTGTTTTCCTTAAGAATTGTGTAATCAAAAATCGACAAGTTAATTCAATAATTTTATTATTAAATTTTTAGTATATTTTTATGGTGTTTTAAATTTTAAAGCACCCGTAGTTCGTAAATAATCAAAGGTATTTATGCGACAATTTGTAATGTTCATAGAAAATGATTTTATGTAATTATATTTGATGCCGCTTTGTTAAATTGTAATTAATTTTAACGATCATTAAATTGTTTGAAAAGATTTGTACAATTAAAAATTTTGTAGGAAAGGACGTTTTTAAATAAAAAAAAAATTCACTTTTAAAAAGCGTCGAAGTACAAAAGAAGACAAATTTTCTCTTCTTTAATTTATGTGGATTTGTCATTGTTCATAATAATTCATGGAGTTTTTCTTTTTTTTAAATGCTAACATACCTTAAGGCGTTTATACAAAACATAATCATTGTAATCGCCTGCATTTAGTCTATAAATGTAAAATAATTTAATTAAAAATGTTTAGAAAATTGAACTGCATTATGTCAGTTGTAATGGAATAATTATAAAATACGTAAATGATTTAAACGGTAAAATTAAGTGTGGGTGTCAATTTAAAGCATAAACTCCATACGTAAATAAAAATAATGAAAAATCACAAACCATCAATTTCAAAAAAATCACAAAACCAAATTCAAATAAGAATTCGTACAAAAAATGGAATCCCCAAAAATACAAAAGAAACAGTTGGAAATACAAAAGTGTGTAATACGCATTAAACTTTACACACGGCGATACAGAAAAAAATGCCAAATGAAAGACACAACGAAAAAAAAACGCTTAAAACTGAGGCCCATTCAAAAATATAAAAGTCAAAAAGTTTAACCGCATATGTATTACAATACGTACCTATAATATGTACAAATTGTACATATACGAAAAATAAATAAACGCCGTTAAGGCGCGATAAGTGAAGAGGAACGACAAAAACCACATTCGTTGCAAAAGACGGGATGATAGGGAACAAAAATCACGACCTATCGCAACAAAATCCAGAGAAAACAAACGCAAGACGGGCGGCTGGCTGACGCGTCAAAATGTGCCGGGCCCCACACACCCAAAACCGTAATATTAAAGCGCTATATGTACAACATCGTGCACGAAATAACGAGCAAAAATAAATAAAAAAAATTAAAGCGGAGTAAAAAAAGTATAAAAAAAGCATTTCATGTATCTCTTGTGGGTTTCGCAGGAATATAATGTACGTACGGGATGGCGGCCAGACCGCGCACGCATATTTTACAATAAATAAAAGTGTACGCCATGGTGTCCCTCGTGTCTGCGAGCGTATGGATGGATTGCAAAAAAAATAAAACAACAACTAAAAATAAACCCAAGTCAAAAGCAACAACGCAAGAAACAAGTTCCTATACGCGTCTCCCGATTGTATTAAGTTTGGTTTTGCTTCATATTATTTAATTCACGTTTTGATGTTGATTCGCATTTTGTCTGCGAAATATTTAGCAGAGTCTCGCCATTAATTTCGTATTATTGTGATTCAAGCATCTTTAACTTAAAAATAAAATAAGTAATAATGAATAACGCAACCTGTACTAATTATTGTGATACTCAAAATACAAAGTACTAAAGTCCATATAATTATAATACATATATGCCAAGAAAGCGCGCGTGTACGCATCGTTAAGCATCGCACAATTATAACAAGATTAAAGCTGAGCACATAACGTAGAGCTGTATCACGATTTAATACTCGACATATAAAATGAACGAATCGTCATAGAATTACAGAAATAGAGCAATGCAGCCATGGCCTACTTACAGCCACCAGATCGCAATGTTGTGTGTTGTACATAAGAGCTTTTAAAATAGATAAAAAGCAAAATATTTAACACACACGTATACAGTAAAATGCGCAACATTAATAGGAGCGCTATAGCAATTTTGCGTTGTTGTATGCGCATATTGTGTCGAATATCGCAGCTATACACACATAAATTGTTTTTCAACATGAATTAAAAATGGGAGAAACAGCTTTAAACTACAATAAAGCGAAACAGAGACGAACATATAGAGCACAATCGCGCTTTATAATTTATATGGCGAGGAGTCTCGCGACTATTCGACTTACAATTAAATTTGCGCACATTTCGTAAAATACAATCGCGTGCGATTTATAAGAATGTACGTGAATCGTGTGTAAAATATGCAGTAAGTAGTGGTAGATAAAAGTGTGTGTATATAAAAGTGTCGTTGGTGTACGTTTAAGTTTGTGCGCTTTTCAATCCACTTGTTTGTAATTCGCTTTTATTCGCCGCCTTTTATTCACGTGCCAAATTACAAAAAAAAAAAGAACAAAATGCATCAAGTAAACAATTATCTTTTCAGGATGCACAATCATTTTATATTAACATTTAAAATGTGATGAGAGAGAGCAATAATTTCATTATAGAAATGAACAGATTTATAATGTGTAGGTATTCAAATAGATTCACAAAAAGGAATTAGTAGCGCCATCTATTGATGGGAGTGCAGCGTTTTTAACTATGAGGAGGATTTATAATGCACCCCTCATTGCTGCAGCTTTTTTGCACAACGCATTTAACTGTCAATTTTAACTTTATTTATGAATAATGATGTGTAATAAACATTACTGTAAATGAACGGATGTTTTTTAATGCTTATTTTTGCAACATTTGTTCACAAAAAATAGAAATAAAAGCCTTTAAAAATTATTTAACGACAAATAATGTAATAATAATGTTATATGAACTCAATACAATATTATTGTGTTCCATTTTAATCAAGAATTATGTCAAATTAATTTCAAAAATTGAAACCCCATAAAACCCTTAATAGATGCAAAAGGAATTGAGCTAAATTCCAAACAATGAAGCAACATTCAATTCAACCCACCTAAACATGTACAAATACAAAATATGTACCTTGTTGATAAAACAACTACAACAACTGGGTGACCCACTGACACAGAATTGACCCATTGCAAGGACGCCCTCGTAATTATTATTGTAACCCTTCTCCTTCTCCTCTCTTGTTGCTACTGGTACTCCCTTGCTTACGTACACCGGTACACGTATTCATACAAATACTTTATTGAGGATGAACGGTATATAATAGCACTGGAAGTGCTTCCCAATGCGCTTGAGTGCTGCACACGCATAATTAATGGCGTGTTGCGAAAGGACAAAAAGGTACGACGACAAATGTTGTGTATAGCCAGGGGTTTGAAAGTTTTGAAGGGCAAATATTTAATAATAAGTAGTTCGAAATGGATTTAAATTTTAAATTTATTAAACCATTTTGTGTATGATGACGTCATCATTCTTATTAGAGCGTTAGTGCTATACATATATAAAAATAAACATATAAATGAAATAAGCCCAAACTTATGCAATTATAAAGTAAATTGCCATATTATTAATAAAAAATTTTAATTTAAATTTTAATGAGATTTTTAAAAAGTAGGTCACATTTTTAAATAAAATATTTATTTTGTTTAAATTTAAAGCTCTATTATTTAATGACATAAAATATTTTGTTTAAAATTTTATGTACCCCTATAAAAATTATTTCATCCATAAAAATATTTTTCCTGATTTTTTTTCTTTGTTTAATGCAAGAATTTAAAACGAATTACAACCCTACTACCCACCCTCTCCTCGTACATGAAAAAAAACAATAAAATACATACATAAAAAATATAAAGATGTAGTTATAGTCAACTCAGTAATCTTATCAGCATGTGAAACGTAATAAGAGTGACCTACTTTTAATCATACACGTACAATTCACATAATTGATACAAATATATGAGCAATAAGTCAATAAGCTTGTTGTTGTATAGACAAACCAAATTCAGAATAACATGATGTTGATGTTTTGTAGCGCTACATATACGTACAGTTACATTAGAATTGTTCAATTTCTGTTGTTGTCATTACTAATTACTGTTACGAGCAATTATCACATCCGTTAAAATAATTCTAAAAATGACCTAATCGTTAAAATAATTCTAAAAATGACCTAATCGTTAAAATACAAATTAAACATTTTTAACACCACCCTGTTGCAGAATTATAAATTCAGAGTAAAATTGCGAGGCTCAAGAGAGTGAGCGCCATATTAGATGACGGAATGAGAAGTCGTATATATTCAGTACGTGCACGTACATTTTGAAAACCATACTTAATTGCTTGTTGGCGTTTCATCCATAATAGTAAAAAACTATTATCTTTAATACAATTTACGTGTTGCTTAATTGTTTAAATTGTAAATAAATATTTTTGAAAATTCACAAAATAGTATTCTGTCAATTCAAATCATCAAAACGCACATCAGTTTCATTTTTATTTGACTAATTTTCATTGTACGATGGTGTGTGCTGGCAAATGGCAAGGTACAAAATGTTTGCGTGCTGAGTTGTTGTTTAAGCGCATCTAGTGGGGGTCTTATTAGTCATCTAGTCATCCACCTTAACATTATTATACGTCGTATGTGTAAATCGTGGTGAGACATACACACACTTTGATTAATTAAACTTTTTGTAATGTACGTTGTAGAGTTTATCATAATCTTTTGAGACTCAATTTATAATAATAAGAAAATGATGAAAATAATACGTAAACTTACATTACAAGTTATTTATCAAGTCTGTAGCATAAAATTGTATTTTCTTAATGGTTTGGAGGTTTTCTTATGACAACATGTTTGTGCAATTAATCAGTAATTTGATTTTATGCAGATTTAAAGGATTTTATCGAAATATGTGAACATAAATGGGAGACAAAAAATGCATGATACAGGGAGAGTCACGTGGAACTTTGTACATGATGTTATTTAAGTTTCAAAAACTTCTTAAATCTCAAAACATAATTCACTATTTGCTAAATTTGTTTTATTCGAATTGACGTCATTAAAAAAAAAAGTATAAAGCAGGGATGGCCACACAAAAATTTATATGCTACGAAAATTTATACACGTGTCTGTCAAAATACTGGAAGTAATATAAGCATATTTAAAACGCTAAAATGAACCGCGAAAACTGCAAAAAATTCGCGGTTCATGAAAAAATTTACTAATTTCAAAATTCATTGCGAGAATCGATGAGTAAAATACTATTTTCAACTATGTAAAACTGTATGTAAAACAAACGATACACTTCAACAAAGCAAAAAGTATCGTGTGACGTACATGCGTAGCAAAAACCAGTTATAAGCTTCGGAGTGAGTAATCTTTATTTCTACCATTCTTGATGAGGAGTATCAAAATGTTTTTAAGCATCACAAACATTGTATCCCGATAAAAAATCAAGAATGCAAGAATTTATAGCGCACATAAATTATAAATATGTACAACTTATAAAGAAATAAAAAGAATTTAAAAGTTAAAACCAAAATTCATAAGTACAAATATTCTATAGTTATCATACAACTTTAAAAGTTAATTGGAATTGAGAACATTTCAAAAGGAATAATTGTGTTATTGTTTACATACCCACACCTTGAAATATTGTACGGTTTCGACTATCGTGAAGTACGCACAGTACACACATACATGTGCAAACAATACTGTTGCATTAATTGCATTCCAATTGCATAATTCAAAATTGTTCATGCCTTTGACTAACACAAACACAACATAGCCTACATCCACATACCTTAAATAAATTAAATTGCGGGACTAATTGGAAATCGTAAAAAAATTGCAATCAAATTATTATATCGCATTCTGGGAAATATGTAAATCGCATTAAATTCACGGAATGGACGAAGATAAATGTAATAAAACTAAAATTAAAGCCCATAATAATTTTTAATTTAAAGTTTATTAAAAAAAGAGGCAAAGCGCTCTCAATTAGAATTTAAAGGTCTAAACAATATTTAAAAATGAGTATGTATTTATATTAAACGTAAAAAAATAAGCATTATAAGCAAATGAGTATTTTAAATTACATTTATTACAGCTAATTGCAAGACATTTGTACTTTTTAATTTTTTTCTCATGCAAAACGAAATCATCAAATTTAGGCGTTTAGCTAGTATGTATTTGAATTCTGTTTTATTTCCTCCTAAATATAGGCAATATGAACTTTCGTGATAATACAAAGTTCAACAATAGATGGCAGCGCATTTAAAGAAAAAAATTATTAAAGATTAATAGTTAAATAAAATAAAACAAATTTAAAACATAATACTGTTTCTTCTTTCAAAATAAACTTAAATAAATATTCATTAAAACGCTGTGTGAAAAAAACTGTCAGCTATAAACAATTAAAAAAAAAAAAGCGATAAGAACGCATCAAATCGTTTTCTACCGAAGCCAAATGCAACAGTTTCTAATCAGTTTAATGATAACCATTTGGAGCATATTTTCACAAGCACAAGATAACAGACAAAATATAATTTGTTTAACACATCTGGGGAGTGGGGAGTGTGTGTTGCGAGTTGCGACCGTTTATTATCAATCGTTTCCCTGCACTCACCGCAAAGGTGCCACGTCATCAAATACACACTATACATTTATATTACTGCATTGATTTTGCATTCAGACTTCAGAGTGTTTTGTTATTCATCTCTGGCAACTCAATAATCATTATTCATTACACATTACATTATAGTGTGTTTATCATAGATTTTTCAACTTAAACCAACTACTCATACAAGTGTGTATTTAAATGAACGCAGCTTGTTCGCCTCATAAGACGCAGTTTATAAGTTAAGCTGTGAGAATTGGCAAAATAAGATGCGTTCAACCGCAAAATCTTCTTCTCGTTCTCACAATTTTCGCAAATCGCACAGCAATCAGTGTGTGCACCACCCTCTTTGTACCCGAAACACCCCCCGAAAGATCAAAACGTATACGTACACGTTTATACTCGTAAATTTATCAACACGCATATGCAAAAAAAAAATACACGAGAACAAAAAAAAGCGTTACGTAACCCAACAAACATACCTATACTGTTAATTGTAATATATTGTATTTATTCGAATGTGTTTACTGTTTGATAATAAATGGCGCTTGTAATGCAAAGTGATTTCGCACAGAATTTACTTGTTAAATTAAAATGCTAAAAATCTAACCTAATTTGCATAAATTCAAAACAGCACGTTTCAAACTGTTTTAAAATCATTAAAATGCCCACATTGCTGTAAACAATTGTAGCACAATGATCGTGATTATCATCAACCATCATCATGATTAACAACAGCAACAGCAACAACAACAACAACAGCATCATCATCGTTGAAAATCTAGGAAAACAAGGAAAAACAGGAAATTCTTAAAATTCCAATAAGATTAACTCACCATCACTGCAGCCATCATCAAACGAGCCATCCTTTATGTCAATATCCCCCGAATCCCCTGAATGCATTGATAATTCAGCTGTTGTTGCTGCACCAACATTTCCAAGTCCTGGCGATGCATTTGATCCCACCAGCACTGTAGTAATTGTGGTGGTGGCTGCACCTCCTCCCGATGAAGTCGGCGACAATGTGGATGTGGTAGTGTTGATAGAATCCGACAATCCATTATTGTAGTGTTGTTGTTGTTGTTGAGGATTATCGTCACTGATCAGTATGGGACTGCCAGTGTTTTCATCACTACTATTGGATTGATGATGTTGCTGCAATTGTTGGAGCATTGCTTGAGTGACGATGACATTTGTTGAATTGATGGTAATCGGCTTATTGTTGCTGATTACAATGTTGTTAATACTTGTTTCCAGTGTGGATGAACTGGCGGCTGCTGTGACATTTTTGGTGGCCGCCGTATTAATGAATCGAATTATGGGTGGCAACTCGTCGGATGACGTTGAGGACGGTGACGCTGAGTGGTGGTGGTGATGGTGGTTGTTGTGATGGTGATGATTGCTGCTTAAAGTTGAATGCTGCTGCGGGGGTGGTTGTGGCTGATGTTGCATTGCAACATGGTGATGAAGCACAACATTTTGGTTGTTGTGGTGATGTTGTGGTGATGGAGATAGTTGTAGTTGAATTTGATGACTATTCTGATGCTGCAGAAATGAAATTGGAGTGGTCACTGCTGCGTTTGCAGATAATGATGATGATAATGGTGTGGTGGATGATGTGATTGTGGTGGCTGCTGGTAGTTGAACAACAACCATATTTTGTGACGGTTGAGTTTTTGTTAGGAGCATTGATTCCTCGTGCATTTTGGGTGGATTCTTTATTTATTTTATATTTATAATTAATTACAATTCAGATGACTGGGGCAATGCGGATCAAATACTGATATTACATCAATAACTAATTTGAAGCGACTTTTTTATTGCAGTTTAAATTGCTCACATGTGTGTGATACGTAAATGGTGTGTGGTGGCGAGACAATTTATCTAAAGAAATGTGGAGATGCTCGCTGAGATGGATATAATATGTAGAACAACAGATGAGGGAACATCCGAGATCCGTGTGTAATAATAAAATTATTAAATACGCGGTTACTATCGCGTATGTGTGTGCTTTTTCGTATATAATAAAATGTTTAGAGCGAACGCTTTTGATGAAATTCTTGTTTTCTTCCTCCCTTGTATAACTATGTTATATGCTTATATGGTATATGTTATATGTTGTTTGCATGCAGTCGCGCGACGACGACGAAGAAAAGGCGCTATATAAATATATAAGTGTGTATAATTTATATGAAAGAACCTCGCGCACTGGTTTCTTGTGTGCCCCCTGCTTCAATATTCAACAAAGGAATACATTTATCTATTTCACGTGTGGACCATTATGGCTGGTGTGTATTTAATCCCGGACTTGAATGTTCATTAAATATTTTCCAAACTCTAAACCCTTTTAACTGCAACCATATTTAAATTGAATAACCTTTGGATGTTTTTTTTTTCTTCACAAGAAACCTTCACGGAACACATTACTTAATTCTTTTTTTGCAATTTTTTTGTATTTAACTTATAATATTATATCCATTCATTAACATCACACACAACTGACATCAGTATTCAGTGTACCTACGCCAAAATCGCAATAAATACAAAATTATATTCCGTATTATTTAAGAGGAGCACTGCGTGTCGAGGGGTGAACGCGGATTTAGCAGAGGCAGGCAGCAGCAAGCAGCAACAGCGAAAACGCGAAACGAAAAACGCAACGCGAATAAGAAAACCAAAAAAAATGTATTATATACGTGAAATTGTGTTGAAAAACGCAAATTTCATTGATAATTCACATGATTCACGTACTGCACTTGCACTTAATTCACACCAAATCAATTCACTGACCGATTAACTTAATAATTAATGTAAAACACAAAGCACTTTTTAGGGCAAAAATCAAAAGTTATTTTTTTTCAAATGTAGGTCTCTAGGCCACTTATATTCACCACATTCTGTATGTAACATTTTCAGGCTCGCCAGCAGTTCTCACACACTTCTTTTTTTTTTCATTCCAATTCTATACGCGTTTGCACACACACGCAATTGTATGGGGGCTACTTTGCATGTGTGGCGCTGTAAATACGCTAAATTGAGGCAGCCATTTCTGTGCACACCAACGCACACCACATCGTGGACGCGCATTTACAGTGAAATTGAGTGTGTACGGACATTTGTGTATGCACATTGACATTGAAAGTTCTGCGCGTTCATTTCCCGATTCTTGGCCACAACCATGGTGCAATGATGGTTCAAATCATCATTGTTTTCGCAATCCACCAATGGGGGTGCGCTGCTCAAGTCATTGTCATTGAGTTCGTTGCCGCAGTGGGGAAGGCCACATCAATGTGTTTGTTATTACATTTTACAATACGCGCGTATGGGAATTTTGGATAATCATTGGTATCCCGGATTTTGACACATTTGTTAAATGATCTAGTACAATTTTTTCCGGTACGACGGGACTTTTGTTGTGACATTAACTTCGGTAGGGTTCAAATTAGAATTTTTATCAAAATGATAGCAGCACGTGCAAATTCTTGTTAATTGGAATATTTTTTATTTTGAGTGAACCCATACTTAAAATGCAATTATAACGCATTAATTAAAATTGCTCACTTACATTTCCGTAAACAGCTTGAGCGCCATTTTTAAATACAATACAAGTTCATGGGAATGTTTAATGTTGAATTTGTGTTTGTGCTCAATTGTATATGACTTTTCGTTATTTGATTGTGTGAGCATTTCTCGTATAAAATGAATATGATGTAATTTTTTTAGAAATAGAAAATAGTATGCGGGCAACGGTGTTTTAATTTTACTTTTATTTGTTCTACTTTTTCACTTTTTAAGCATTTTAAATGAAATTGAAAGGTTGGATTATTGCTGCAAGTGTAATCTTTGCACTTTGAATTCACTTAACAACTTAAAGTTTGTTTAAAATTGATTCTTTTTACGAATTTACCTTTCCCACAACAACTTCCCGTTTATTCAAATGGTTTTATTAACTAGTTTTTTAAAAGCTTTTAAGTTGTTTTCCAATAATTTTTTTTTCTTTTGACTTCCATTCATTATTTAATTTAGGAAAAAATAATAGATTAAACTATTCATCAGTACCTGTAGAGATGTTGAAAATTAGATAATTTATACTTTAGTAAAAACATATTAATCCTTTGACATTTCTTTGTAAAAAAACGTTTTAATGATTTGATTTTATACAATAAATTCTCATAAACCAATAAATACAATTTTGTGTTTTATGGCAACTTTCGTTTGCCACAAATTTAACAATTATTTTAAGAAAATGTAAATAGCTAGTTACGAAAACAGCACTGGGCAGAAAAAATGTTCCAAAATTCCGTTATTGCCCTAATTAAAGACGCTTAAGAAGGTACATATTTTGATTAAAAACGGCAATCTTATTAAATTCGACGAAAATATATACATTAAGGCACCTATTTATTCTTCATTTCATCCAACACACTCCTTGAAATGACAATACGTTGAATCTGTGATGTTCCCTCATAAATCTGATAAATCTTAGCATCACGCATTAACTTCTCCACCGGATACTCAGAATTAAAACCATTTCCTCCAAAGATCTGCACAGCATCTGAAGCCACTTTGTTAGCCATTTCACTTGCAAAACATTTAGCAATCGACGAATGATATGTATTACGTCTGCCCTGATCTGTTTCCCATGCTGAACGCAAAACAGACAAACGTGCTGTCTCCACACCAATTGCCATATCAGCCAGCATAAATGAAACAGCCTGATGCATTGCAATGGGCACCCCGAATGTCTTACGCTCCAGTGAATACTTCAACGACTCATCAAGACATCGTTGTGCCAACCCAACGGCGCCTGCACCCACTGGGGGACGAGTTTTGTCAAACGTTCCCATTGCAATTTTAAAACCAGCACCCTCTCCAATCAAAACATTCTCCTTTGGAATCCGAACATCCTCAAAAGTGATGCCACGCGTGTCAGACGCCCGCTGACCCATGTTCAACTCTTTGCGACCCGGTTGCACTCCTTCCCAATCGCGTTCCACAATGAACCCGGTAAATGCTTTGCTGGCTGGTGTTTTTGGGTCTGAATCAGTACGGGCGAGCACAAAGTAGTAATTTGCTACGCCACCATTGGTAATCCACATCTTTTGGCCATTTAAAATGTACTCGTCCCCCTTTTTCACAGCCCTTGTTTTAATTCCGTTTACATCGGATCCTGCGCCGGGTTCCGTGACGGCGTATGCTGCTACCATGGGTTGTTCCAACATTCGGCCTAAATATTTCTTCTTTTGTGCATCATTACCAGCTATATTGATTGGAGTTTGCTGTATGGAAATAAATTAAGAACCAATTTGTTATTTAATATAAATAGTTGGTAAAAATAAAGCCATACGCCAAGACCATTAGCTTCAATTGCTGTTTTTATTCCAGTGCATCCATAAGCGAGCTCCTCGGCAATGACACAACCAGTCAAGACATCAAGACCTAATCCTCCTAAAATTTAAAATATTGATTCGGGTTTCAATTTTGATGTTACTTAAATAATATATCAAAATTACCAATATTTTCTGGTACATGCACATTTAGTAATCCTAACTCCCAAGACTTCTTAATGATATCCCATGGATACTCTCCAGTTCGGTCATGGTGGGCAGCAACAGGGATGATTTCCTCACGGGCAAATTTACGTGCCACTTCTTGAAATTCACGCTGTGTCTCGGACAAAGAGAACCATGGACCTTGAGATTGTTCTGCATTGCTAGAGAAACTTCGAAGCGCGGGGAGGGCGCGACGAATTGGTAGTCTTAGAATCTAATCAAATTTAATTATTATCACCATATTATGCTTTAATAACTCATAAGCCTTGGGATTAGTACAAAGTTCAATTTTAAGTAGATAAGCAATGAGATTTAAGTAAACTTTTAATTTTTTTCCTTTCTTAATCCATTGAATTGCACAAATAACAAAACAAAAATACGTGCCTGGTTGCAAAGAGCCATTTTTAAAGCCTTTAATGTTGTGGTAAATAATTTTAAGTAAACTTAAATGGTAAAAATTAAAGTAATTGGACTGTGAAATTCGATGTAACTGTTTTAAAACTGGACTTTCACCCGCTCAATATAAAAATTTAGCGATAAGAAAGTAAACACATAAAAAAATTGTAAATACCGCGACGTCCACAAGTAGAAATACACTTTGGTTGATGATTTTAAAGATCATTGATGATTTCACAAAATATATATTGCGTGAATTCACTTGCGCCATTTTACAAGTGTCTTCTGTTTGTCTCGATTTTGTGTTTTTCAGCCAGGGTTGCCAGTTCTTTGTTTTTTATTGATTTTAAAACATATTTAATTATTTACGATAATATTTGTCATTTTTTTAAAGGAGAAAGGTTATCAAGATAATGCTGAAACTATCACAAAAAAGAACGTACACAAACATAATATTAATTTATAATATTAAAATACGGATTGTACTTAATAAAAAAATTTGAAATTAAAATTCCCGTTTTATGTTTTGTTGGTTTGTGCACATTTAAAACGCTAGAAGAAATCGCGAAAACAGCGATAAAAATCGAGGTTCATGAAATTTATTGCACTTAACACATTAAAATAAAGTAAATTGATTTATAAATGTTAAAATACTCATAATGTTTAAAAGTCGGGAAAACCGCGAAAAAATTGATAATGTTAGAATTTTGGAAATCAATGTATCAATGTTAAAATAGTCAAGATCTCGCGAAAAATTACGCGGTGTATAAAGCCTATTTTAAATAACGTTTTACTTATGTAACCCTTATGTTTCACCCAAGAATGATAGAAATAATAGTTTCCGATAATAAATTCCGAAGTTTCAAACTGGTTTTTAGTGCGCATGTACGTCACGCAATACTTTTTGCTTTGTTAAAGTGCATCGTTTGTTTTATAATCGCACAAATTGTTTACTATATTTAGTATCGCGTGACGTCAGAAAAAAAGTCAACGCCAATCTGTATAATTCTAATATTCTTGTGTTTTACCCACTAAGTCAGATATTAAGCTCATAAGTCAGAACAGGACTTTACAGATAATCAAATGAGCATACACATGTAACATAAGCCCGTCCAGCTTTAAGGCAGTTTTTTAAAATTGAAAATAAATCGCTAAAACCGCAAAAAAAAATTAAAATTGATTATGGCAAGAGACAACCTAAAATACTCGTCCTACATTAAAGCCATCGTCGAGTTTTGCTCTAGTGTTTACTGTTTAATATAAAAAGTTGAGTTTCTAAACATTGGGAAAGCTTAGTAGCTAAGTTTATTATTATTTTTATTAATATAATCCAGGAAAAAACTTATTTCTGACCTTGAAATAATAATTTAATGTACTGGAGATTTTTTTTTATTATATATATTTAATGGAGATATTTTACGGACTAAGTGATTGGATCGGGAATCCACCATTTTCCAAAAATAACTGTAAATACTAATTGTTGTAACTACTATTTAAATTTGAAGCACATTGTAAACAATCGTTTAATCTAAATTATTATATTTTTAGCACAGTTGATTTTAGTCAAATCCTTAAATAGAAATAACGTCCTCTTTATGATGTCCGTTTTTAGTAATTTACGAGACCCAACCGTATACAAAAGTTGACCAAATGCCAACACACGACACATCATTTTGAATATAGCGACTCATTCATGCCAATGATGAGATTGTTTTCAGTCCAAGTTTCGTCATGATTGTAGAATTTTTGCAAACGTCAACATTACAGCTATACAAAGCGATATTTTAATATAACACCACCCCCCAAAATACACGATTTTATGACTAATTTCGGCTGACGCCACTAAAATTTGTTTATTTTGATTTTGCTGAGGCCAACATTCTCAGCGTCATTTGTATAAATTTAGTATTTAAATTTATTAAAATTCAATACACGGAAATGTTTTTGATTTGATTCTTTTGTTATTTACAGGGTAATGAAAAAAAATTTGAATAAATTATTGTTTAGAAATGTTGAATAAATTGGCAGACAAAGGGAATAAAACAACAAATCAATAACACGCAATAAATAAATAAGTAAATACAAAAATAAATGCAAACAAGAATCCTTACACCCGCTAATTAAATTTACATTAAATTCAGTAATCCTGCTGTAAAATCAGTCCTATTGCGACGTTGCATAATGCAAAATAACTACAATGCATTTCTGCACTCTGTAGTAGATTTTGGAAAATGTAATGAAATTGCAGTCAAAAGCCGAGTGTCATTTAATCTATCACGTAAAGCAACTTTCATTATTGTTGTTTTATAAATAGGGAGAATCAGGACAAAATAAACACGTTCTCAATAAAATCAATAAAAATTGCACGCATTTTAATTAATTTTAAGTCAAATAAATGAAATGCTTACACTTTACAAAATAGACTTTAGACTGAATGCACACATTTTTGCATTTATTTGTAAACATTAATCTATTTTCATAATCCCAAAAATTCAACAGGAAACAGGAACGTATCTTCTGTTAAATAAATTATAAGCTTTAAATTATTACAGTCATAAATCCTGTTGCTGCATCCCACGACTTAATCCCCACGCACCAATTAATAGACATAATAGCTAGTTTAAACTTTGAATTCCCAACATAAAATATGAATTTTAACAATTCGATGCATTTTCCTGGTGAAAAAGAGTCAACAACATTTGAGAATAATAAGAAATGACATGAGCATTTAAGCACAAATTGCAATGGAATTTGCACTAAGTAGCTCATCTGACCCAGAATAGATGAGTGCGCCTGTCTGGTCTTTCACTTCAATCGTCACGCTAGTCAAATTTTTTTTAATGAGTGAAAATTCTTGGCACGTTCTTGAACGAATCATCTTAAGTTTAGAGTAAATGTATTTTTTTTTATGCGTTTATAGTTGTTCTGTTGTATTGGCGTGTAGCTAGGAGATAACAATAGTAATCACGAAGTAGGCCAATATTTGCCGCAATCGCAAGGATTTTACACAAAAATACCGAATAATTTTATTTTTGAAATAAACCACTCATTCCGTTGTGCAGCCAGCAAGCACAAGACAACGAGTCATGTGCGAGATACACACAGACGGGACATTGAGTTATATTAATTAAGAAATAATCATTTTACTTTTCAACGTGTGAACGGTGAGAAAAGATTTTTTTTTTCATAAAAGCGACGTCAAGGTTTTTATTTTCCGCGAGAGTGCTAACTAACTAACTAACTATCCCCGCAATAATACGAAATTGAATATTATTATATGCGTGTGGCGTTTCTTGACGTCATCACACGCAGGAGCCGAATTCTCGCTTTAAAATGATCTTTAAGAAATAAGCTCCCAGCCTCCAAGCGGTATTCAACTGAATATATAACGCAAAGCTATAATACAGATGACTAACTAAAAGCGGAGAGTCGGCTGATTTAAATATTGCACGAATCTCGAGAGTTCGGCTAATAAGAAAGTGAGTCCGATATTTGCAGTATTTTTAGCAGCGGTCGGTTGTTGGTCGCTTCAATTAGTTCGAAGCTGAAGAAGTGTCCAGTTCGCATAGAACGCTGCCTTACGATCGATCAATCTGTTTTACATATTCTGTATAGTGTGATTTAATAGTTTATTACTGACAGTGCCGTGTTTCCTCATTCCAAGTGAATAATTTTTATTAAATTGTTAAGTAAGTAACGACAATTAATTTTGTGATCGCAATCCTTTAAGATTGCTACTTCTTGGAATTAAAAAAATGTTCGTTTTATTGTAAAATTAATTTTTTTATTGTAAGAAAAACGATTGACTGCCTTCGTGTGTTTGTGGAAAATCTATTTTCACATCTTGTGTAATAATGTGAATATTTTCTTTGTTCCTTCAAACGGATGCCATATCGTGTACATTGATATTTTGTGTGTGGTCACGTCAATTTTCATTGATGTGGCCAAAAATGGTGTTTGCTGCTCGTTTTTCACTATTACCCATTTTATTTACAGTTACTTAGCTGTTAGAAAAAATGCTTGGAAATATTTCCTTCAAACATTTTAATGTACGAGGAGTGTTAATTAATTTAATGCAATTTAATTTACCTGCAAATTACCTACACACATCCTATCTCCGGATGCGGAATGTGCTTCAATTTTCGTGATGGTGGCACCTAGATGACTTTAACTACATACTCACTCAAAGGAGATAATATTATGTGCGTTCATCTCAACCGCCAAGAATGCGTTCGCTTTTAGTATTCCGTGTGTTCTTTTTACCGAATGAATTAGATTTATTTTTTTTCCTAGTCATTTCATTTTGTTATTCTTATTTTTGGCTTGACACAAAATGTGGGCCGCGTCGTTCTAACAAAAGGAAGCACAAAAATCTTAAGTTACACATAGTTGAATACGTAAGACTTTCGCAATTTTCCCTTTTCACAGGGCGTAACTGGTGTGTTGCCGGAAGAAATTCAGCTCAGGGACGATTTGAATCTCTTCATTTCAAATTTCATCAATACAACAATAAATAATAGAAAGAAAAAAGGATTTTTACGACTGAATTTATGGATAAAAATGCAAAAAGCTTATGTAACAGTTTTTATTCTTATAATTTCTGCACATTGCAATGTTCTTTGTACCGCACCGATAATTATTTTGGGAATAAGTCTGAAATAGAATTTATCGCCGTGTGTATACAAAATAGTAAATCGAACTTTGTTTGCCTTTGTGTAAACATCGAACGATTAGCTGAAACACTGGTAAATACCGAGCGGATGATATTGAAATTTATTTTCTCAAGTTTATTTATAATTATAAGAGAAATAATCTTGATCACCGCGTAAAAAAATTAGAGATCGTGGGGATATTGTATATAGTTGATTACATATCGCGGCGGCGATGCTTTGCTTTTGGGCAAAAGACCATTTCAATATTCTTGGCATCAGTGGATTTTTTTCTCATCGTCTAAATAATTGCTTGCTGTTTTGTTCACGTTTATTTTAAGGCGATTGGTGAATTAAATTTTATAATAATAGAAACATGCAGAGTTATAATGAGATAATGGCTATTTTTATAACATAAATTGCGTTAACTAAAAATGAAGAATTTCCTGATTTTTTGGTTTAAAATAGCTAAAATTTCTAAGAATTGAAGATTGAAAAAAAAGACAGAACACCGACAATTATTACAATAAACACTACAAAGTGTCTTAGCAACTCGATTAAATAATTGAGATAATTTCCTACAAAGACACAATAGAAAACCAAGCTTTTTTTATCGCTTTTGTTGTTTCAGAAAAATTAAATTTTAAAATGATTTTTCATTCATATTTTAAACAAGAAGCAAAAAAGAGTAGTGGGTGGGCTTAATTATTGATGTTGACAAAATGATTATTTAAATCTCCCAATATTCTTTTAAATGTGTCGTTTAGAAAAATATCCTTGCGTAATTTTTATTATAAAATAAAAACAACAGCTGTTTCTTATTCAACATCAATTAATTTCAATAAAACAAAGGCTGAATGAGGCAGCAAAAAATTAAAATATTTTTGTTTTTAAATCAAAATCCTTTAATTTTTTTCATTTTTATTAATAAACAATATCATTTAACATTTTTTGTGGAATATGCGACAAAAATATTGACAATATCTGGTAATAGTATTGTCAATATCGTATTAAAAATATTATTTTTTAATTTTTTTAATAACTGACAATATTATCAGTTATTCTTTTTGATAACTATAGAGCAGGTAACTTTGAATTCTTTGAATTCTAGTAATTTTATTTAATTATCAAATTAAATTAAGAATTAAACACAAACTTGATGAAATATCAAAAAAATAAATTTGAATAGCTTTCTCTAGATCAATTAAACAAACACGCAGTCTAAGTAATTGACGATAATTAAATGAGAACGTTTAATAACACCGCCCCATAATTTATAAACTTTAAAAAGTAATTAGACGAAGATTTATTGGGCAACAAATCACAAATAAAATTAAAATACTTTTGACTTTTAACGCGCCCGCAGACAGTGTCAATCAAAATTTAAAGCTTAAGTCAATAAATTAAAATAACCAATGTTTCTTATCTGCATTCCCCTCAGACCAAATCTTCATAAAGTAAATAAACATGTCTGGACGCTCAGGAAGAACCCGAAGAACTCGCGTGTACGATTGCAATTTCGACATGGGTGCACAATACTACAAGTCAGCCCTTGATAGTATAGACCAAAAGAACGCAGCCCCAAAGTAAGTTTGTTGTTGAAACA
The DNA here is from genome assembly GCA_963854165.1 of Sylvicola cinctus. Taxonomy (NCBI): domain Eukaryota; kingdom Metazoa; phylum Arthropoda; class Insecta; order Diptera; family Anisopodidae; genus Sylvicola; species Sylvicola cinctus. The sequence goes on from OY974084.1 coordinate 39,925,309, forward strand.
AAAATAAATTAAATATTTAAAATTAATAAAATGTGTTTTCTTTTAAAGAGTTTCCACAGAGACTTTGGAGACACGCCCCAAGTTTAATGTTGATAATATTTTAAATGATGACTTATCTGCTGCCCGTCGTCGTGCAGAGAAAGCGATTACAGAGGACACCGTGCTTGACACTCGTTCCGGTCGTTTCTTCAGAAGCGACAAAGAGGACGAATTCGACGATGAGGTAATTGAATTTAAAATTAAACAAACGCAAAAACTCTTTCAGGATGTGCGTTATAAATTTTTTCGTAACGTTGTGACAAATAAACAGATGGATGCGCTAGCAAAAGTGACTAAAGATGTTGAACTCATCGATTGTGTAACACTTTTAATTGATGTAGCGCATCGTACACAAAGACGTTGACACTGTTTGTGTGTAAAACAAATGAGGCAATCTTAAAAAAATAAAATTGGCGTTGGATCAACTTGTTGTTGTATGGGTGGGAGCAAAACCGCACCGCACGCTTGCCACAAAATAAAAAAGTCGAGTGACACACAAAAAGCTCTAAAATCTAAATAAATGTCTTCAATAATAATGGATTACATTTAAGTTACAACTTAAAGTGATTCGCGCCAACACTTACATCGCGTTTCTATAAAATTAATTTCACTTTTTATTTTTACATAAACGCAAAATGTGTAACAAAAAGAATGCATTTTTAATTACGTGCTTAATTAAATTAATCTCATGTAGGTGCAAGCCTCCCTGAACCGGATTCGCGCCATCAAGAAGACGGCCAACCTGAGCAGTAATCACGATCTCGAGGACACCATCACCACAGTGAAGCGTCGTGCCCACCTCGATTTTGGTTCGGAGAAGAACGACAGCGAAGTCAGCAGCGCCAACATGCGGGCACGTGCCTTGAAAATTGTGTCCAATGCCGAGAACTTTAACGGTGATGCCAGCAGCTTGACCAAGTGGACAGCCGTTGATGCCAACTCGATTAATTCGGCGGCGGCCCAACGCGCAAAGGCGACCAAATTGCGTTTGGATGATATTGAGTCGGAGATGTATGAGCGATCGGAGAAGCAGGCGGCACGCGAGAAGCGGGCAGTCAACTTGCGGAAAATGATGGCTGATAACGATATTGAAACATCGAGTTACAAGATGGTGAGCTCAACAAAAACAGAGAAGCATGTCAGCTTCTAGATGCAATTAAAAGATAATCATTTATTTTAGAGACTTTTTTTTTGGTTATTTAATAATTCAATATTTTATGTATATGATAAATTATGTAATTATGCTCATTATATATTGTTTTGGTTCACTTATTATGGATAATAAACTATTTGTATGACTTATTTAATTGAATTGAGTACCTATAATTAAATTTGCCTTTAAGTCGGGAAACATAATTACCTTTATTACTATACATACTTTTATAAATGTTTTTTTTTGTTTTTTTTTTTGTTTTATTGTTTATTATTGAACACAATATGGGTACTAAGTACAGACCATTATGCAATAATACTCACACCGCAGCATCTTTACGTCTAAATCTTGTATATTTCTTAATTATATAAATAAATTTAAATGTGTATTTAAAATAAAATGAATAATATTTATTAAAATTATTATTATTTTTTAAATAAAGGCTGAAAGGAAAAAAAAATACTCTCATAAAATGTCATCTGTTAAAAGTCCTTTGCATTCCTTATTGTAGGAGTACCCAATTAATTTCATTTTGAGTATTAAAGGGAGTGTTCATAAATTATTGAAAATGTTGTTTATTGGTATTTATGGACATCCCATTTAACAAGCGAATGTAGAGAGAGAGAAGCTTGTATTAGGAAAGGAGGTCTTCTAGTTTGTTACTTAACAATATTTTTGTGTTATGTAATTTATGAACAGTCCTTAAAAGAGAGAATTCCGAAAACAAATTATTTAAAAAAAATAATTTAATGAATGGTTTTGAAGTGTATTCGGAAATCCTTTAAAAATAGGTCTATTAATCTTAAGGAAGCATAATTTAAATCTAAAGACAAATATTATGATAATATCAATTTAATTAAGGCGTTAGGCAATTTATGGACATCGCCTTAAAGAACAAAAACAGGGGGAGAGAGAGATGGGTGTGCATTAGGAAAGGAGAAGGTATAGTTTGATGTTTAAATGTATTTTTTAAATGTAATTTAATTTATTAACAGCCCTTAAAAGAAACGAGTTAGCTACAAAAAAAAAAAAAATTTAAAAATCAAAAAATTTAATGAATGAATTTTAAATGTTTAAACAAAAATAATTTAAATCCCTGGAAACTAAAAGTATTATTTTACCAATTTAATTGGTTAATAACTTTCTTTTGGAAGCCATTTAATTATTTCCTCCACAATAAATCATTTTTAAAAAATATGAAATTTCATTAATTCGCATAGTTTCCATCATAAATCACACCCCAATGATTCTATTCTACTTTGCCTTTACATTACTATTGTGGTGGTTAGTTTTACTATTCAGAAGCAATCATTTGAAAAGCTAATTGGGACGAGACATATTGCTTGCGAAGTCTATACTGCTTCTATAAAGTAAACCGATATATCCAAACAAAAGGAGATGCACGCAGAACAACTTTCTCAAGCATAACGTCAAAGTTTTTCGCCCTCATCCTTGCAACGAAATATATATCCTCGAAATTTTGAGTTATTGCTTTTTGTGCCATATAATTCCCGTGGCATTGAATAAGCTTTTATAATCTCCGCAGATAATTCAATTCGTTAAATGCAATCTTTACAAAATTTTTCGTTTTTTTTTGTTTACAAATTTTTGATTGATTTTATTTTATTTTCATGCGTTGCAATTTATTAATGGTAAAATAAAATAAAAGGAGTGACCTTATCATACTTTTGATGTGGTGTGAAAATAATGTGATCGATTTCAAAAAAAAGAAAAAGATGAGCGAGACGATTAACATCAAGCGATTTTAGTACACAAAATGCGCGAGCTTTTGATGGGGGTGGGGGTGGTTTATGTTTCTGTGAAATTGTCTGCAATCAATGGAACAGGAGGCATTTCATCTTTATTATTATACTCATGTGTTTAATGTTGAATTCACATCCCTTTGTTGTCACATTTTCATGATGAACGCTATCAGAAGGCAAGATAATGACGCACGTCACATTTGTTTTACATATATAAACGTTTATTCATTTATGTATAATATAATATTGTATGTTGGGTTTACAGTTAAATGCATATTAATATGTTTTACAATATATATCACATTGAGCCAGTTAATTTACAATTAACATTCAAAAAAGAAGCAATTACAAAAAAGTGTTTTATTTAATGTTTACATTTTATATTTTCCTGAGACAGTTTTAAGAAGTGGTATTATTTTACCGTGAGAATCATCTAAGAAGAGAAAGAAATCCAATGAAAATAAAACACATTTATTTTGCGAATGTTAAGGATAACTCCCTGATGAATTGGTTTAAAAAGAAACAACACGCTCAAACACTTGCCTGGGTTCGATGTATTTCTCGTGCCATTACCGCCGGAATTGGAACTTTTTATGCTGCGCTTCTTGAACACCAAATTTTGCCAACCCCGTCGAAAGAACGTGATTCTCCGGCGATACTTGGGCGTTGTGAATGTGTACAGCAACGGATTGACCGCCGAGTTCAGCGGCATCACAAACACCACAAGAAATGCATGAAAATCTTCAGAGATTTTGACCAAAAAGAAAAACGACAATATTTTGGACAGTATTATTGGGATCCACGAGAACAGCGAGAAAAATATCAGAAAAAAGAAGCGTATTGCGAATTCCATTTCGAAGAAATTCACCATCGTCGAATTCTTGACTAGCGATGAATTTTTGCGCGTCTTGCGGATGGAGATGAACAACAACGTGTAAAACATGGTAATAAGAAGCAGCAGCGTGAGATTCAACACAAGAAATATAAATACGGAGTATTGCCACCCCAAATGGTACAGCTCCTGCAAGTGGAGTGGGAAACATGTGCCGGAATATTTGCCGTAGAATTTCGTAGACGACCGCCACAAAATTGCTGCAATGAAAATTCAGGACAACATAAATCAACATGTTTAGTGTGTATTTTGGAGATAAAGCAATTAATTCACTGATGCGCGATGAGTTGTGTAATTACTTCGGTCAATTGCATATTGTGCCGAACTTTGCACTAACCTGGAATAACAGCAATGGCTGTTCCCAGCATCCAGATGCCAAACATTGCAACAAAAACACTTTGTTTGTTAAGACGCTTTGTCTTTTTGAAAGGATCTGCGATGAGAAGAAATCGCTCAATTGATATAAATGTCATAATTAGCATTGAGACTTCAGATGAAATCATTGCTAAAATTCCAGCTCCAGCACACGTCCACGATGTAACCCAAACAGAAGCAATCTAAAATTCAAAAAAAAAATTTAAATTATTTTACTAAAATTTAAAAAAGAAAACAATTCCACCTCCTGATAATTATTCCTTGTCTTCACATCCTGCGTCCCAATCACGGCTAAATAAATCCCCATTAAAATGTCAGCGAATGCTAAATTCTTGACAACCAGACTGACTGCCCCATTCTCATCATCGCGATATGTAAAGCGACCCCAAAGGACGAGGAAGTTTCCCAAACACGTCAGTGTTAACATCATCCAAACGGAGTACCGTAAAGCAGGCTTCGTTAGAAGATCCTCCAAAGAGGAGACACCTATAAATAACTCACAATGAATGTAAATACAATTTGAAACACCCAATTGCACACAAACCATCTGTGTTTGGGCGACACTTCTGCACTCGTGGTGTCTCGGAGCAATAGTAAAACTCATTGAAAACAATAAATTGTAAGTTATGAATGTTATTGATGGCGGTGAAGTCGATTTCATCAAATTGAACTCCAATCAAGTCACTGTAATATAATAAATGCAAATTTAAAAAAAATATTATGCAGAAGTCGAGACTTTAAATATATTTAGAAGCGAGTTCTTAAAATGTGTTACTTACAAGTAACTGATGTTTAAATGCTGTACCCAGTCATTGGAAATGGGAAGTTTGTTGTTACCAAGATATCTTGAAAATATTTAAAAGATTTAAATGATTTTTTTTTAACTGTAATTATTTTTTAATTTTGAAAAGTGAAAATCTTTTTTTTATTGGTTCCAATAATTTTTTTAAAATTCGATTTTACTTTATGATTCTTGAAAATCAATCTAATAATTTAAAATCTAAATGACCGTACATGTATGGGAATTAATTACGAATGAATAGCGAACACCGCAAAAAAAAAAATCGCGGTCCATGAAAATATTTATCAATTCCCAAAATAATGTGGGAAACGTTATGTGATCTCTACGAAATTTAACACACGTGTTTGTTAACATTCCGTAAGTAACACAGCCATTATAACAAACGCTAAAATGAACCGCGAAAACCGCGGAAAAAACGCAGTTCGTGAAAAAAGTAACTATTTCCAAATATAATCGCAGGAATCGATTTATATTTATTAACATTATCATTCCACCGTTTAAAACAGCCCGTTGAATCCGAGAAAGGCATGAGTTTATCCGCTAATAAAACATACAATTATGCAATGTAAATCAAATACAGTTTTCCTATATTATAATCTACATTAAAAGTTTGCAGCACTTGATCAAAATGAAAGAAGCTTTGGCCAATAAATCAATTTAGTTCACATTAAATTCCCATTACATATGAATTAGTATAGTTTCTGCAAAGATACAAAAGTCTCGACTTCTGATACAATGAAATTCGTATAAAATATGTATAAATCAACAAGTCTATACCACAAAGTGATATTTGATAAAGAACAGAAAGAAAAGTTTCCAGAATAAGTGCAATAAAATGGGCGCAAAAACTGGTCGCACACGATAAAAAACTTTATCGTGATTTCAATTCTTTTTTTTTATTCTCCACCCCATGCCGTTCACGCGTATAGTGTGCACACTTTGTTGGATGACTGCCAAAGACGATGCAAACTTTTCAACAACTTTTTACTCTTTTTCTTTAAATAAAACTATTTTCATTTAAATGTTTACATAAGACGAAACACTTACAGAAAATAAGAAACGCTTTTAAAGCGCTTTCACTTTTTTTTCATCACTGCATTAAATATAATATCATTTCAATTTAAAAATACTGACACAACATAATATTTAACTTCGTGTGTTTTATGACCAAGAAAAATTACATTAACAAAAGGACATTAATTTGACTTATTAATAATATTTATAATTAATGTTATGCACCCAATCTGAAGTCTTAGTCAGAACGTTTAATGATTGCATGAAGTATCAAACTCATTTCCTTATCTATGCACATAAAGGACCTTATTATCCCTTTTCGCTTCATAACTGTGTACTCATTTCCATTAACATCAATGTGTGTAGGATCGCATAACCTCACAGTTTATGCCTCTCGTTCAAATCCATTACCAACAGTACGTGACCCATGAGATGTTTCGTGGACATTGATAGGAAAACAGGATACGCATGTCGCTACGCACATGTTTCGGATTTAATAATCATTTAAAACTACAAAAGGACATTTTGGTCGACCACACAAAATGAAATCTTCAAAATCCATGCCTTCCAATAGTTAAACACAATCAAACAATTGCAGACAAACAATATCTTTGTCTCTAAATTAGCATCCTTTACATGATTTTAGTTTCAGTCGCACTGTAATTTTGTTTATCAATTAGTTAGATGAGTGTTATAACTTGTCGAGAGTTGTCAAAACTTTTGCACGGCTCCCATCAAATTGGTATGCGTCTGTGGTTCTGCTAAATGGATTAATTTAGTAAATTTCACTTACAGTGCGTCCAAGTGAGGCATGCTCTGGAACAAGAGTGACGACAGCGTTGTCAGTTGGTTATTTGAAATTCGTCTGCGAAATGATGATGTTTTAAATAATTGGTAAGTGTGATTGTAAATTATTTAATGCACTTTTTTTGTTGTTGCAACATTTAAATACAATTTTAATTATACCACATTGTACAATATTAAAGCTTTCGATTTTTTTTTTAATGCAGAATTGAAATGAGTAAAAATTGATTTTAAAAATTAAGCATTTCAAAAATGGCAACACAATTTCAATGATGTCGACACACAACTACTTCAATTTTATTTAAAAATAAAAAGCGGTTTATAGAATCGGTATTCTTATGGGCAAAAATGTTCACAACAAAGCTGCGGATAACAAGATATGCTAAATTCAAACATGGGTGCACAATAATCTTGGGTGTGGAAGAAAAGTACGTAATCAATCAACTGTCAGCGGATAAGCAAGTATGTCAACGCATATCCGTAAATTTTAAATTAGCATTTTATATCCATCAATTTCTGTACATTTAGTTGTATGATGAACTCCTACTTGTAAGTAGTGTTAAATGTTAATACAATTTTGAACAAATTTGTCACTTCTTTAATTTTTTTGTAACAGTTTTTCAACATCCGTAATTCAAAAGATCAAAAGGCATAGTTTAGTATTTATGGGAAAAGGGAAAATTGTAAAAGACGAGGAAAAATAGGTTTAAACATGATATATTGATTTATTATTTATCCTAAAATAATATGCTTACAAATTTATAAAATAAGGGCGGTTCATAAATTGCATAAACACCTTAGAGGGAGGCAAAGTGGGTAACAATTTGTTACGGATTTATTACGATCGGGGAATAAATAGGGAAAGATGTCTAAAAACCAAAACGATTCTAAAATATTTTTAAACGTTCAGGACGTTTTTCAAAATACATTCAATAAATGTTTGTTTACATCATATCGAATTTTCATAAATATATCTTAAATGGTATGGTTACAAATTTATAAATTGGGGCCTGTTCATAAATTACGAAAAAACATCTTAGGAGTTTGGGTTGGAAATGGTTCCAAAACCGAGAAAAAAGCGTTTCGCAATTTATGGACAGTCCCTAAGACAAAGAAAATTAAATTTAAATTAAAAAGATTCAATAAACTTTTATTAACATTATTTGAATTTTGGTGGATTCGTCCAGCCGTTTTTGAGTTATAAAAGAAACAGACACTTGTTGCAAACACGGTAAAAAAAACGCATTTTTAACATTTTAAATTGTTGTAAATCATGTCGTAACTTATATTACAATGCACATTTACTCTTTGTATGCGTTTACGATGTAAGTTATAACTGATCTCAAATTTTCATAATAAAAATACAATAAAAAAGGCAATTTCAAAAACAATTATAATTTTAATTTTCCGCACTATTTTCTTCCTCCATTTGTATTTCACAACCAAATTTTTACAATGTAATGTGATGCGATTTACCTTTAAACCCATTAATATTTATGCGAACACAAACGTAATATGTATTGTTCTTTTACTTATAGTCGTAATAAAAATAACCGCCAAAACATATTTGTCTAGACTCCTATTCCTTGGCATGTAATTTAAATAAAAATATGGGTTTGGGTGTAGAGGGACACGTTCTACAATCTTCAATGAATATATGTTCGAGTACTCTTCAGTTTTAGCATGGCTTTATGCTCTAAATTGGATTGTTGAGTTTGATTTCGTGTGACCACGAGCATTGGCCAGTCGCGAAAATTTTAATCAACACATTTATTTTCAGCTATTGCAATGTTAATCACCCTCCTAACTCCCAAGTAGCCCTTGAGACAGGTTAAATCCTTAAACGAAGAATTATTATTTAAATGAATAGGCGTTAAATAACACACTGTGTACACAATATAAAGATAATCGCCCACAATCGTTACTCTTTATTAATGTTCAAAGGATAACAGAGATTGGGACATTGAAATTGGCTATCCGTCGCAGTTCGGAAAACGGGACCTAAAAAGGGATTTCGGATTTTACTGTAATACAAGATGGCTTGTGGCGAAAGTAAATTGTTTAGAACATAAGGGAATTGAACATTGTAAATTGATAGATATTCCTATTCACAGATTTATGTTCCATAATAACTACTCGAAAGTACAATGGAATAAGTTAAAGCGATTTCGGGATAAGGGTGCGAGTTCGGGAAAATTATGTGTAATAAATTTTGTGTTATCAAATTTAAAATGGGCCACGCTTGGTGATGGTTAGGCGTATGCGTCAAAAAGACAACTTGCTTAATTTGAAAATTTCTTGTTAACTTCTTGGGGAATTAAGATTAATGTCTTGGGGGGATTTACCGTAATATATATAGGACAAAAAATGATTGTTGCAGGAATAAAATGCGTAGGTGGACAAGACACATGTGCATAAATCAATCACGTACACGCATGATAGAAACAACAGAATGTCTTAAAATTGGGAAGAAATGTGACTCAATTAAATAAGTTAAAGCTATATCTTGTGAAGGAAAATAAGACGGAACATTAAAATTGATGAATCAAATTTATTTTGGGTATTAATTTAATAATTTTTAAACTGAAATTTAAAAAACTTTACAATTATCCAGAAGTGTTGATCCTTTTAAAATTAAAGAAACTGGATCATGGAAACTGGTCATGTGGAGTGTGGGGATGATGGAAGAATTCTTAAACGCACTCTAAAATAAGTGAACATCGACTAGTTGGATGACCAAAAAAGGGCTGGAAGGATTCTATCGACGCGCAGACAGAAAATCACTTCTAAGAATAATTAAGAATTAAATAGCATTAATTATATTTAGGGAATTATTTAATTTTGGAATTTAAATAATTTTCAATTATCCAAAAGTGTAAACCCTTTTGAAATTAAGGAAGATGGATGGTGTGTTTCAGGACTCTTCCATCATCTCTACGCTCCACATCATCATCCATCTTCCTTCCTTATTTTAGGAAGGATTAAAATCAGTGAACAAAAGTCAGATGGAAAGTTACAAAAGGGCTGCAAGGATTCAATTGATGGAAACAGCCAATCACTTCTAAGATAAAATACGAATTTAATATTAAAATTAACAAATTGGAGGACGCGTTCACTAAACCGAGAAAGATGGAGAGAGTACATTCAGGAAGACAAAACTGTAGATTTAGGCAGTTGCTCAAAACAATAAGAAATGATCATGAAATTTAAAAAAATTAAAAGAAAACGGAATTTATTTACAAACTTAATTAAATTAAAATATTTCGAAAAGTAAATGGTTATTACGAAAATGTTTTTTTTCACATAGTTACGTCAAATTGAGAGCGTCAGACGAATTTCTTTCACCAGACTTGATTTAAGCTTTACATAAAAAATGTAGAAAAGATCATGTTACTCAACACAAATACATAAAACGATTTCTATTCAAATAAATTTCATACCATTTAATAAATAGCAAACAAACATCCAAAAAAAAGTGTTTACACTTATTCACATTTGCAACCACAATAACCAGCCCCCAAGGAGTTAAATAATGACAATGGCTGCTTACAATTTATAAAGGTATCGAGAAGTTTTCACTCGGAATGCTCCTTTTTTATGCAGATGTATTGAAGATAGCCTTTTATCCCCATATTTCACAGAAAATATGCTTGTATTCGCACCACTTTATGTTTCTCCATCATTTATTTTGCAATGAGCTCTTCAGTCAATGAATACAGTAATAAAACAGAATGGAAAGGGGTTTTCCAACATAAGAAAAATCTACATCAAAAGCCAATATCTTAAAGTAGATCTGCCAATAAAGTGATACACGCAAGCGATATGAGCGCATCATGTATTGAGGATTAAGGTGTTAAATGAAATGAAATGGAAATTTGCCTTTTTTTCTCAAAATGTTATTTCTCTGTTACACTTGTCTAGTCTACCACAGACTTGATTTTCAAATTAACATAATAAAGTTAGGAAATGGACCATCTACAAATCGATTCACTTGATTACTCAATGGTTACACCCGCTTTGCGTTCATTCTACATTGAATACAATGCGTGTCCTTATAATGAAATACAAATCAATAAACCTTTAGGCTGTATCACATTGTGTGTGTCTCAAACAATCAATTAAAAGCTTTCAGGACAACCTTCAAATTGATGCAAACAATGGGGTGCCGATTGCGAAATTTTAACGACAGGGATGTTTCGCACATATGTGATGTTTTTCTTGCATGCATGTATAACGACGCAGTTAAATGGCGTACCATTAAGCTTAGCCACTCGCGCAAAAGGTAAATAAGGGATGTGTAATCAAAATATGCAAGGATATAATTTAAATACCTTTAGGTATTTACGTGCAGACAAAGTACAACAGTGGTGTCAATTTTATAAGCGTTTTGTGTTGCAAAATTTAAAGATATTTATTTAAATGTGTACACGTCTGGGGCTATATATTTTTGGGTCATTAAATTATATGCAGCCGCGGCGTCGACGATGACGCACCGGAATGTGGAATTTAATGTACATTTACGTTAGGGGCTGTTCATAAATTACGGAACACCTTTTTGGGGAGGCGAAGATGGTATCAATTACAGTTGCAAATTTTGTGATAAGTGGGGGTTGTGGGGTCTTGTCATTTGTTATGTAAAAATTGTTGTTAAATTATTGTCGAATGTTATGGATTAAATGTATGGGTGTGGGTCAATCATTATGTTACATAGTTGTTTTAGGAGTGTTAATTTATCTATTTTTGAAATTTTTTGAAGTGTATCGTTTGTTTTATAATCACACAGCACTCGCTATATCCCTCTCTTACGCACTTACTGTCCGTCCGTTTTTTCTCTATGTAGAACTAATCATAGATATCCACTTTGATCTCTACTACGCACTTTACCTGTCGGCCCTCTTTCCTCCTTAACACAAAGTTTTCAATTTCTCTTTCTCTCCTACTTACAACTGTCTCGCTATCTTCGCCATAATTCCAAAATCCATTAAATATAATGAGTTAAATGACTGAGTACGATCCTATAAGAAGTTTCATCTCAAAAATGTGATACGTTATTTATGAACAACCCCTAAACAATTTAAACAGTACAGAGTATAGTCGCTCATTGCGAAATTGAATTGCTTCATGAAATAAACTGTGCATCAACATACATTGTAAATTTGCTACAATTTATTTCTTTCGGAAATACAGCACACCAGTTAACATGCAATGCAAAAATAAAAGCTCTATTAAAAAAAAATAATGTAAAAATAAATGACAAAACACTTACAGCTCCGTTAAATTGCCAAGACTCCGAAATGCATCGGGATGAATCCAATTAATTTTGTTGAATGACAAACTCCTGCAAAAATATGAAATGATTTTGATTTATTTTATCATATAAAAAAATGTAATAAAAGGACACCCCCTCGTAATAATTATTGTTAGGATTCATGCGTCAATTGAGTTTACTTCCAAACAAAAGTGTTTATTTAATAATTTCGCCCAATTGGCCAGAAAAAAAATGGAAGCAGAAGTGATTGTTGTTGTGCCCAAACGTCAACTGAAGTGACTTAATTGACTTACAAGCGGCAGCTGTTTGTATAATAGCAGACAAGCAATGCAATTTGTGAGAGGAAAAGGATAATATAAAACAAAACCCAATTTGCTACAATGTGTATAACATTAAGAGTGGGCTGAGGGGAGGGCGCATGCAAAAATAAAACAGCGGAGAATAAATGTGGAAAGCCTTCCCGGCAAATATTGCAAAAGAATGAAATTGAGACGCACTCTACACATTGCCGCAATTAATCTTCCAGTCCAATGGGATCTCAATTAGTCTGTCTGGAGAGTTCAGTTGGATTTCCCTTTTTGTGTGTGCACACATTTATGCTGCGAGATCCTTTTAATAGATAATATTACGATGGAACTATCAAGTCCACCGTTTAATGGATGTCTATTCCAATGTTTTCTTATTCTTGTAATAAAAGTAGACAATGTTTTTAAAGATGTATTTCATTTCAATTGCAGAGGTTTACTTTTGTTTTTTATTTTTATGTCGAAAAATTGATTCCATTGGAATTGAGTGACGATTTTGTTGACTTTTAACGCGTCTATTTGTTTTATCAGCCTTATATTTGCTTTGACTTATAAGTTATAGTTTCATCCAGATTAAATAATAGCTAGAGACAAGAGTAACAACTACAGAGTTTACTATTTGCAAATAGTTTGTGAGGAGTAAGAATAATATTTGGATAAAATAACCCACACATTCTCGCTTGAATTCAATTTCTCGTTCACATCATAAAACGATCCAGATTATTTATTTTAGTTATTGCCCCCATTCATTCTCATCCAAAGGATTCCCGCCACATATCCAGAATAAATGGAAGCTGACCTGATTACCAGCTAAATCAAATAACATTGCTGCCCTAATTTTCAGCAAACCCTGCACAGAGTATTTTCAATTTTGCACAGCATGCGGTCAATAATGAAATGAATTATAGTTTGCGTGCGTTATATGAACTATGTTTAATATGATCCCACATTAGTGTCATGCCACTTACAATAAATCCAGGTTATACAGCTCCACAAATAGGTCTTCATCAATTTGCTCAATTATATTATGATCCAGAATGCTGCAGCATGAAAGTTTTCAAAGCATTTAACTTTATATAGAAGAAGCTTTAAACCAAATCACGCTCACATAAACACAATTTGAATAAATATAACAATTACATAATCCATATTTTGGGCAATGCTGGGAACTTCTCATTCCTTAAAGCCAACTGGTTATTGGACAAATTCAACCACTGCAGACACTCCAAATTGGCGAATTCAACCAAATTTATGTTAACCAGCCGATTATCTTCCAAAAACAACCACTCCAATGACGTCATCCCATAGAACAATTGGGGTGGCAGCGTTTTGAGTTCATTGTAATTTAGTGTAAGGCGACGCATTCGGGCTTGCTCTCGAAATACATCGCTGGGTAGCTGGGTTAGTCGATTACGTTTAAGGTTTCTGCAAAAAAAAGTTTAGGGGGGAGGGGGGATGCATAAATAAAACAGTCTTTAATAAGGGTTGGTTGTACATCAAAATTGATTTACAGTTGCACTAGTTCCAAGCCGGCAAATGAATCATTGTGCAGCTTTATCCTGTTGTCATGAATAAGCAGATTAGTGACCTTAAAAAAATGTGGTAAATTAGTTTTTGGTAAATTTTTAAAATTGAATTTAAAATGGTTACCGCTGGATCAACCGTGGGAACTACAGAAAGTTGGCTGTTGCCACAAAATAAATAGGTGGAAAATGTGCAAATGCATCCTGGTGGGACTATGTTTAAATCTTTAATGAGAAACACTTTGGTTAATCCTTATTTTTAATCAAATTGTAAAATAATAGTTGCGTTCTATTGAGATCTTATTTAGTTTATTTCAATGCTATATAATATATTTGATTTATATTTTAATGGTTTCTCTAGTCGACAAGAGATGGCGCTCTTTTTAAGGATTAAACTCATAAGGATGCATCACTTATTGTTAACAACATGAACAATGTAAAGTAATTGATATAAAATCATAAATATAGTGAATATTGCAAGTCGATAAATGCAATTAAAACTACATAGTTATTAATTTTCGTTCCAATCGAACCAACCTAGGAGACCCCAATTATGGTTAATTCCTTGACTAAATGATTAGTTATCTTTCAGCACCACTTGTGGCTAATAGATTAATTATTATACCGAGCGAGTAAATCCTAGTAAAGTTTACTTTGTTGTTGCATTGCATATTAAAATAAACTAAATGAGATTTCAATAGAACGCGACTAACAATATTTACCACAAACATATTGTGATCGATTTTCAGCACTTGGCAGCGATTGTACTAAATTTTCCAACAATTTTTTGCTGCCATGGAAATTGCCTATTTTAATGGAAACAAATTTCTTCATTGATTCCACATGATTTGATTTAAAATTTATAACAAATAATAAATTACCACACTCCACCGGATCCTCGTCCTGTCCATCCATGCAGTCTGACTTTTTGTCACACACCGACCGAAAGGGCACACACACCTTCCCATCGTCGCATGCAAATGTTCCACTGGGGCAGGGACCTTTTGTGGATGAATTAGAGTTGGCGGCAATGCACACAATGAAATCAAATAAAAAAGGGGTATTTTACTTTTAGTCCAACCAAATTATACACATCTTGACGCAGGATCTCGTCATTTGTTGATTGAATTTAATACACGAATGAAGATATGATAATGGAATTGACCATCATATTTAATTTGTAACAACTCAGTGAGCATTGAAGGTGTGAAAAGATGGGCATCGCATCAGACATCAGACGTCGTCGTAACTATTTACCTTTTAAAATATATAGTCTGCGCGTTTTATGAAATAAAAGTCTTCATCAATTCCCACTTTTCCTCTTGGCTGACTTCAAATTGCAGTACACATCAGCAATTTTTACTTCATTTTGTGATATAATGTTTAAGGATGCAAAATAATTATTTTTGTGTACGTAGGAGTCCCATAAATAGTATTTCTAAAGTATTTCTTAAATTACCGAAGCTATAATTTAATGAATCAAAGATTATTGGAGATTATCTCAAGAACCTGCTTGAAAGATTAATTAATAGCATTTTTATCAGATGAATAGGAAAATACTGTAAAGGCGCGAGCACTTAAGTCTTAAATGTATTGCACGAGTTTATTGTTACGTGTGTTTTGTGACACTTAAATGTGCTTACATACGCTACGTGACTCAGATTACGCCAATAATTAATGACAAAGCTGAATGAACGTTGTTACGCACAAATTTACATCTTCCGCATTTTACTTGTATAATTGTGTCACAAGGATTAAGGAACATTTCAATTATTCCTTCCGCATTTTCAGGCTGACTTAATTTTAAAATTAAACCAATTAAAGCAACAATTTAAGCTAAATATTACTTAATTATTTAATTAACATATAGTAATACAAAAAAGGACGAAACATAAGCAATGAAAGTGTAACGAACTTCTCTCCTATCATTTTTCGTATTTTTCGCTCCATTTCCCAACGAGCTTTATTTAAATATGAGCTCACATTATAGTATGTAGGTATAAATTGTCTCAAGAAATTCGACACAATTTGTTTGCGTTATAAGAAGGCGGATGCTCCGATAAGAAAAGCAAAAAGTATCAAGGAGTTCATTGTATAAAATGGGGCGGACAAGAATAAAGTTAAGTACTTTTTTCCCATCCATTTATTTATTCATAATTCATTCATTCATTGTGGCCACAGCCTTGCTTTTTGTTTAACCAATTTTTTTCTTTTTATTGAACCCATCCCTTCCTAATTGATTGATCCTGATTTTTTTATTATCCTTAATTAACTCATCAGATGTAAGAAATTTTTTTATTACTTTTTCCAAAAAAAAAGACACAAATAATTTTTAAATTGACAACACTGTAAGGATTTGGTTGCTCCTTTAATTTTTCCCGAGATAAACACAAATTATTCAACATTTTTCATTAACATATTTGTCACATGATATTAAAAGAAAATCCAAAAATACGCAAACTAACTATACACAACAGGAAGTTGTTGTTACATTTTATGTGCAAACACAAATGTACGAATACACATCCTTACGAGGACATAATATAGCCACAATAAATATTAAAGCAACTGATTGTGCTTCTGGGGTTGTATACAGTTATCTTCTTGTTTTTCGGAGAAAGTGTTGATATTTTGCTTTCTTGCTGTATAAACACAACACTTTCATCCGAATTAATTTGTTCGTCTGAAGATTTGGGGCAAAGGCCAACATAAAGAAAATTAAGCTAAGGATTTTTTTTTTGATAAGTGATGGTAAGAAGTGATTTAAATGTGATTTAGTGTTAGGGGTTGGGGTTGTTATGTGCAGTGTTGATTCGCATAATGTGATTGGTAACAATGTATGTTGAAGCGTGTAACAGGAAAGGATTTTAGAAGTTATGGTGATCATCAAAGCCTTTATATTCGCATTTATTGTTGCAAATAAAATGTAATGAAAGGCGGGATGTTTATGACCTAAAAGGAGAGAAAGAATTATTCCCATTTTGGGGTAAACAAAGATCAATTTTGTTGTTCGATACAATTATAATTGTGTTTTTGTATCCTTTTTACTAAAAAAAGGGATTTTGTGATTAAAAGTTTTGAAGTTTTTTTTGACAGTTGATAGTAATCCCCTTGTTATTGAAAACCATAATTCGAAAGTTTTAATGTTAAAAAAAGAGTCCCGTTCGATTTAAAAACTATTGAGTTCACTTAAACTGTGTAAAAATAGTTGCTGCCTGAATTTTTCGTGAAGTGTTTTTTACTAATCGAACGCGGTTCATTTACGAATTTTAAATATTCTTATATTTTAGCTATAATCTTGACAAATTCATCAAAAAAATTTGTGATTATCGGAGTTCTGCTTTGGGGTTTAGAGGTTAAACATTTATTATAAAACTAACCGCGGAAAATCGTTGGAATTTTTTTATTGATTTTTAACGAATCAAACAATAAAAAATCGATTAGCACCACCTTTTTTAAATTTAGTCAAATTTTTCACGAACCGCTATTTTTTCCGCGGTTTTCGCGGAATTTTATTATAATGCCCTGCCATTATTATAATGGTGTTTTGAATGTTTATTCTAAAACAATATCTTTTCTACTATTCCATCCCTTTTTAGTGTAACAATAGTTTCAAGATCTTAATATTATTTAACAGGTGTTTTACAATAA
Source organism: Sylvicola cinctus (assembly GCA_963854165.1). Taxonomy (NCBI): domain Eukaryota; kingdom Metazoa; phylum Arthropoda; class Insecta; order Diptera; family Anisopodidae; genus Sylvicola; species Sylvicola cinctus. The sequence continues at coordinate 39,942,899 of OY974084.1, forward strand.
ATACAAAACCATTGTTTAATCAAATAAACAACAACGTCCCAACCCATTTAAAGAGTGAACTTTGTTAACCCCTCTCACAAGCACATCGCATTAAATTGTCATATTATGTATTGTTCATGAAAATAATTTCATTTTAACATAAAGACTATAATATGAAACAATCTTAATCCTAACAGGATTATAATGTAGTAAGAGTATCTTAATTAATAGCCTGTAAGGAAAAGATGCTCAAGCACACTGCAGACTTTCATTACTCATTTAGATTAAATACTTCAACTCACACATGACAAAGCTTTTTACAAAAAAAAAGAAAAAATACAAATTCACATCCCTTTTATGTAATGTTGCAGCAACAACACTTTCCCTTTTACCCAACTTTTACCACGGCATGCACTTATAAGCATGTCATTTACTCGCTTTGTGAATTGCGCCCCATCGATGACACGCGATGAAGATGAAATTAGGCGATAAAAATCAAATGCGCGAATTTTATAGGCCGGCAAATAAAATGTTCGCAGATATAAAACAGCGAAATGAAAGGATCTATATTGTCAATTGTCATGATGAGAGAATGCTGATAAATACTAAATAGCATTTAATGATTTGTCAAAGGGGAGCAAATACATTATATTTAAGGGATGAACGTTTATCGCCGCATGTCCTTTTGGTTGGTGAATAAAGAATCACGTCCTTTTTTAAGTGATACTTTGTTTTCCATTATTTCTTGTAATAATCATCGTGTAATAATATTCGGCAGGAAAGCATTTAAATCCTTGAATTTCAAGTAGCTATGTTTTTGATAATTTTTTGATTTTATTGTTACTTAATTGTTAAGGATGTTGTAAAAAATCCTGCAATCTCAATGACTGTATTTTAATTTTATTCGTAAAACACTGAGAACTGCAAACAGTACCGACTAAAGGGTTAGTTATCTGATTAGTTCGAACAAGGATTAGTGCAATTGTTTTAGGCCAATGATCTCTCAGCTGTACACTCTTATAAAGACGCTTATTCCACCGGGCTTTATTTGTAACGGTTCCACATCTTCATGAAATGTGCGTGCACTTTATATGCTTTCGGAGTCTGTGGGTCTGATGTATTATTGATTAGGAAATGTTGGTGTGTTTACCGGTTGGTTGAGCAGTAAGCTAATAAGCCTTTTTGACTGTTTGCCAGTGATTTGTTTTTATGATAAAAATACAACTCAAACAAAGCGTTAAAGTAACCAAATTTATTATGTTTATTATGGTTGTATTGCTTGTATGTACTTAAGTACTCTGGCACGAGTCTTAATTTATGTTACTGTTATGCGACGAAAGACTAACAATATGTATGAAAGTTTATCGAAAACTTTTTGGTGTTGACTTAAGTCACAGTTGATGTTCAATGTAAATGCAAATTGGAGCAAAAAAAGGGGAGTATTTATGGCTCAAATTTATTTTGAAAAATTAATAAAATTATTTGTTTTTAAATTGATTTGAAAAAACAAGAAAAAATGCGTTTAAATTTAAAGGATGATCCAATTAGAGGTATTTTTTCCAAAATGATTATTTTGACAGTTATAAAGTGTCAACTGTCTTGCCAATATGACGTTTGTGTTAAGTATTCATTGCTATTTCATATCATAAATTGACTTACGCCTTAACAATATTTACTAAAAATTGTGAAAACCTATTTCCCAAACCAGTGCTAAGTTAGAAAGTATTATAGAGTTGTGTCGATTGAGCTCGCTACAAGCCAATAATGATATCGATGTAGAATTATGGTTTCAACATTATGACACCACATGCCATACAGCTAACGAAACAATCGCTTTATTGAAAAAAACGTTTGATGAAAACATCATCTCAAGAAGAGGTCCTTGTAATTTGTAACCGAGATATTGTAATCTTACACTATTGAGGACCTTGTTTCTGTGGTTATATTTAAAATCTCTTGATAATATTGATAAATTTTTAATGATTGAAGCTTTGGAAGCAAATACAACGTGTGCTATTCGCAAAATACCGGCAGATGTTCTTAAAATAGTGGTCAAAAATTTAACTTTTTATTAATATTTAAATTTTAAAATGAACAATTTCATAGTTTGTCATGGGAAATATTTGAAGGAAATTATATTATCTCACATTAAATCGCATGAATCAAACAATCATTTAAAATAAAGATTTTCCTCATTTGTTTTTGGATGCATCCATGGTTAATCTTTTAAAGAAAGTCCCCACACTTTCCTGTATGTGAGAAGCCACCTCTTACGACGTGGTTAAATAGAAATAGGCTTTAAAGCGGGTTTTTTTAACACATCAGGAAGCTCTTATAGGACCACCCTTTATACATATAATCATTTTTTATATTTTTTAATTGATTTTTAAAAAAATCTGCAAAAATATTGAAGATGATAATATTGACAAGCAAATGAAACCAAACGTTTGAATCATTTATCTTTTCCCAAATTTAAGACATTTTGCTCCAACATTCTTCACATCCCAACACTTTATGTTTACTCATTAAGGCCATTACATTATTTTTGGGGGTAAATATATGAATAAGCGTATAAAATTCATCGAATATCGGCACTTCAAACACCACACTTTGAAAAGTCATTGAACCCTTACAAGTTACAACTGCTCCTTCTTAACGGAATTACACTCAGAATTGGATTAAGTGGTAAACGAATTCCATATCACATGCGTGTGTATTTTTATCTGCATGCTTATTTTTTGAAATGCGAAATCAGAAGCAACTCGATACACAAATATGCCCTATTTTTATGTAAAGAGATATTTTACATTCTAATGTAAAATGTGTGTAGGGAAAGGAATAATTTTGAAGATTTGTTTGTGTATTTATTTAAATATGAAGATTTTTGCGCTCGCGAAAATTGCACATGTGAATTTTATTACACGCTAGCTGCGTGTAAAAACAGCGATACAATGGAAGTTTCAATTTCATTTATATGATAATATTTACTATAATTTAATGTATTTTAGTAAAAAAATATGCGATGGGAAGATGTCATTTGTTTTATTTCAAAATAATTGTGAATTATTGCAGTGAGATTTAATAAAAATACGAGGTAATTTATTTCCAAAAGGACACACAGAATAGTTAATATTCTTTAGAATACAGAGAGGCTCGTTAATTTTAAGAAAAAAAATAGATAGAATGTAACAAATCAATTTTCAATTAAATTTTAAAAAGATAAAAGTAATTTGTTTAGAGTTTATACACAAAGAATGTTAAAGAAACAATTTAATAAAACTTTGTAAAAACTCGTGCAAAGAGTGATTGACTTAAAAGTAAGAAACAAATTTTTTGAGTCAGTTTCTTTGAGAAAAACCTTTTATGTTTGTCAATTCTGTATAATGTCTTTCATCTTTCTTCCCAATTTTTTATTCAAAATGCAATATTAATGAACAATACTTAAGTGGACTTTAATTATTCACAAATAAAACTTTAAAAACTAATTTGGTCCGGCCAAGAAACTAAAAAAATAAGCTTTCCCTTAAGTCAATTCTTAAGCCATTCGCAATAAAAAATGATCCTTGAAGGCAGAATCAGATTTTCTCAGAATATAATTTTTAATTAATTTAATAATGGTCCTAAAATTTAAATTTTAAAACCGTTTCAATCTTTCAAGGTCAATTTATTTCATTATTTTTTAAAGTGACAAAAAGAACCCATCCTTTATGACAAAAAATTTATTTTAAAGAAAATTTTGCACATTTTTTAAAGTAATAAAATTACTTTACTTATTAACTACACAAATAAAATATTAAAATAATTTAAAAAGTATGAAAAAGATTTAAATATTTTTGACATATTTTTATACACAAATTTAAATGAAATATCATTTTAATTAACACTCACCTAAGCTAAAAATGTATGTTAAAATTGATATGATGAAAATAGTCACAGTGAGGAAAACCCCAACCAGAATAATCCTTTTGTGGCTCATTTTACTTAATTTTTTCTACAAAAAACAACTTTTAAAACGATTTTCCTTCTTCTGCTTTTTTGGATTTTTGTGAAATAAATTTGATTTAAATTTTAAATAGAAATCTTGTTAATACTGTTGCAGTAATTATTGTTTAGTCAACACTTTAACCCTAGATGTAGTTTTATTTAAATATTCACACAGTGATTAAAGTCTTTGGCATGCAAATCTTGTTAACAAATTGCATTATGAAATGCAATGCTTTTTTGCATTTGAAATGAATGTAGTTTATTGCACTTGTTTCACCTCTAAAGAATATAGTTTACGAACTCTTCTACCTTTTTTTGTCAAAATAAAATATAAAAATTCTATTTCGTTCAAGACTTTATCACACATTTTCACTTAACGTACACAAAATATGCTTCAATTCAGCATAATTATCACCCGCATCTCACTGAGTTTTCAATTGTTATCATTAATTTAGCATATTTTCCACTTTGTCGCGTTTTTTTTTTTTATTTCATATTTAGTCACCGAATAGGTCTAAAGTACTACACGCAGTTAATTAAAAATGACTACACAAAATAAACTTAAAATCACGTCCAAATTGTAACCACCTGCAGCGCAACCACTTCACTCACCAACATCACGCGACCAACTGATCAAACTGGCATCTTCGTCCTTATATAAAGCCAACTGAATAACATTACGTTGATCATCCGGAAAGTGTATACGTAGCACCCTTTTCCAGCCAACCCATCGGGCAGAAAAAACGCCAACCCACCCCCAACGCCAATGAGATTTTCACACTGTGGTTGCGGCGGCTGCGGCAGCATCTCATGAAATTCACGCAGTTTCTCTTCGTCCTTTAATGATGCTCTCGTGCCGAATGGTGTAAAAAATTTATTTTGTAAACATTATACGACGAGTAGTAAGCGTGGTGTCTTTTGCAAACTTTCACTTTCTCTCGTGGAATCTATGAAAATTACTTGAAAGAGTACAGAAGCTTATAATATAAAGAATATAGAAGCTTTATAAATATGTGTAGTGCAGCATGGAGTGACCTGCCTTGTTCTTCACCGTTTTATTGTCACAGGATAATAAACTACAAAAATTTAAAACACTTTATGGACTTTTAGTATTTTGTGTTTTATCGTCTTTGGTGCTGACATATTAATTAATCTGATTCCTTGGCTTATAGACTTCAAGGATGGCAATGCACTACGTCGCGTCGGGATGATTTCAAGGCTTAAGAATTAAGAAGTCACAAACAATTTGCATAACTTGGCGTTTACGTTAATTACCTGCTAAACTTGCATCGCTCGCAACAATCAGGTTCATTCGTGAAAATTTAAAGTTCATTCACATTGTTTGTCTTTTATCAGTTTTCTTAATTAATTTGACTCACCTGTCTAGCTACTTAAGAACAATTGTTTTAGCTAATTGTTTGTACCCAAAGGCGCATTTAAAATCCTTTTCTTGAACCTTATAGGAAATTCAAACTTTTATTTAATTAAATTACTTTTTTTTTGAGATTATTTTTAAGAAAATTTTATTATTTTTGATTTCTTTACAATATTGCAATATTAATGAGAGACTTTCAAAACATTGTAGTTTAATCTTAATATTTTACTTAATATTTCCTTTTAATTCTTATACTTTTTAACTGACAAAAACGAATTTTTAAAGCATTTTATTTATTACATTATTTTATAATTGAAAACACACAAGTTTTGATTTTAATACGAAAACTAAAAAAATTCTAAAAGTTCTAACATAATTGCATAATTTAATAATATATTTATTATTAATATTTAAAATTATAACGAATCTTTACATCCCAAGAATAATCCTTCATCGAATTTATGTTTCAAAATATCCCTTAACCCTGAACCCAATTTAACTTTCTTTTCAATGACATTCGCATCAAAACAAAACATCTACAAAATATATATATCTACCATCATCTGTCAAAACATTTTTAAATTGGATTTTTTAAATGCAAAAAATCAAGTGAAAGCACTTCACAAAAATAATACAATATAGTCGAGAATGTGGCAGAGTAGAAAAGATGTAATTAATTAAAGTTTATTTTTGTATCAAAATTAAGTGCAATAAATCAAAACAACTAAGTCCATTTCAATGAAATGATTGCGTAACTAATTAATAAAGTGTAATATAATTGGCAATAGTTGTCTGCAGAAACCCGTAGATATTAGAATGAATGTTGAAAAAAATCCTAACCTAACATTCAGTTTTCAAATAATTGTGCAAACAATTATAAAGGACAGCGTTAATAGTTGTTATTAATCATTGTTGTTATTGTTAAATGTAAGAAAAAGTGTAAACGTGTAAAAATGCCAGGAAAGGTGCGCGTCAAGATATTGGCAGGTCGTAATTTGCCTGTGATGGACCGCAGCAGCGACACAACGGATGCGTATGTGGAAATAAAATTAAGCAACGTCACGTACAAAACGGATGTCTACCGAAAGTCATTGAATCCGCAATGGAATTCTGATTGGTATCGTTTCGAGGTAATAATTTTAAATTTTACAACGTTAAATGGAAATATTATTTAAATGGAGTTTAATAAAAATTGCAGGTGGATGATGCAGAATTACAAGATGAACCTTTGCAAATTAGATTGATGGACCATGATACATATTCCGCGAACGATGCAATTGGAAAAGTGAATATAAGTCTTAATCCGTTGTTGTTGCCAAATTCCAGCAATGACCTCAGCCAAGCTGGGAAAGGATCCGTCATGTCGGGATGGATTCCAGTGTTTGACACAATGCACGGCATACGTGGTGAAGTTAATTTGATCGTTAAAGTGGACTTGTTCTCGGATGTTAATAAATTTCGACAGAGTTCTTGTGGAGTGCAATTTTTTCATTGTAAGTTTTTTTTTTTGTAATGCAAATATTTTGAGACCCCTAAAATTGTATGCGACACAGCTGCCATAATACCTCATGGATTTCGTGCACAAATTATTCATGGGTTTGTTGAAGAACTCGTGGTTAATGATGATCCGGAGTACCAGTGGATTGACAAGATAAGAACACCACGTGCTTCAAATGAGGCACGTCAAGTTGTTTTTCTGAAATTATCAGGACAGGTGCAGGTAGCTTAATTTACACCTCTTTAAACAATAACAAAGTAGATAAGAGTTTTGTTTGTTTATCTTTTTTTTAGAGGAAAATTGGTTTGAAAGCAATTGATTTGGGAGCGAATGCTGTAATTGGGTACACGCAATCTTTTGATTTGGAAGGCGATGTGGGTGTTGTCGCCAGAGGAATTGGAACCGCTGTGACATTGATTAAAATACAGGAATTGACTGGTGCCAACACGGTTTATGCTGAAAATCATGCACTCGTTGAGGAGTAAGTCTATCTTATTTATTTAAACAATGATACTTAAAAGTCCATTCAGCGATGTGCTTTATGTGCATCTTCTTCAGACTTATTAAAAGCAAACCTAAGAGGTGGCATCTTTTAATTTATTTGTTACAAAAACCACTTGAAAGTTGAAAGTCATCATTTTTCAAGAATTCTTTATAAAATCTCACTTACAAAACATTTTTCTAACTGATTATATTTCTTTAAAATTAATTTCTGTTCAACTCCAACAAACAAATTGTATGCAAAATCTCCTGCCACCTGCCACCAACAATTAATGTACCATTGTCGTTTTGTTTACACGTATTGTATTTGTGTTTTTAATTTTTGGAATGTTTCCCTCCTCCCAATGGCTCCCCACACTGCTGCTTGCTACGACTAAACACTGGAATGCAATATGCAACTGACAAATCAATGTGCAATGTGTTGCTACCCTCACCTCCTATGTGTTTCAATAATACTAAAACATTAATACGCCTCAGACGGACACTGAAGTACCTGTACTTCTTGTCCAACTCAAATTTGCCTCAAGACGCAATGAGTGATGATGCAAATTCAAATATTTACCCAATTGAAGCAGACAGTGTACAGGTTGATCGAGATCCGCCACCACAATCTGCCCCACCAGTGATGCAGCGGCCATTAACTCGAGAGGCTAGCAGCAATTTGGCGAGTGAAATCATTTTTGAAGATGAATCAATGCTAAATTTAATGGAACAGGAAGATCAGCGGGGTGAAAAAATTGATGAGAGTAAATTTCGTAAAAAAATGAAAAAGCTCAATTTGAAGGCACGCCGTGAAGAAATTTGGGAAAAGGGATCACTCAGTGATTTGTCCATGAAAAAAACCTCATTAACGGATATCAAAGATTTTCTGATGTTTAAAAAGCGCAACAAGAAATTTGTTAGATCAGACAGTGATGGTGTTAATATGGCTTCAATATTGGTACGTTCAATGTTGGCAGCTTCATCAATGGATCGAATCTCGGATGGAAAGAGAAGTCCAATGAAGACGGAAAGCTTGAGAAATTTGAAGTCTGATAAATTGTCATTGTCATCAAATTTGAATTTATCCTATATGTCAACATCTAGTGCCTCCAATATTATGTCCTCATCCTCATCTTCGTCGGACGAAGATGAGGTATCCGAGAAAAAAGTCGATACTCTTAGTTTGGTGGTTCATGATGCAATGGAAGCTGAAGACGATGAGCAGGAAGTGGACGAAATATTGTTGATTGAAGACAACGCTGGCACTTCTGCAACACCAGAGATTAGGGGAATTTTAAAAATGGATGATGTAGTCCAAGTGAATAAAATCACAGGTACACCAGTGTTGGCTCGTCGGGAAATCAAAGGAATTCTCAAGGGTGGGGAAGTTGTTGCAATGACTAAAGTCACTGGCACACCTATATTAGTGCGACGTGGTTCTGTTGAGATGAAACAGGGTGGTGCTCGAATTTTGAACAATCAAATGCAGCTAATTGGTACCGATTTTGATGAGGATTTTTTGAATAAATTAATGTTGGACTCTGAACAGGAAGCTGACGAGTTGAGATGGATTCAACCTGGTTCAACATATGAAGCAACTGAGTCCGTTGATCGTGAGAAAGTCACAAAATATGAAAACTTTAAGCGTAAATTTCAAGAATTCTTTCACAATGACAAATCATTGAGCTTGTCTTCTCCGGAGAGGCGTAAGCTTAATGTAAAAAAGCATGAGATCCCGAAAGAAGAAGATCCAAGTGCAACAAAACGTAAATTAAAGCTCTCTTTTCGCAAACCAAAATTAGACAAACTAGACATTGCTAAAGCTACAGCTGAGGGCCAGTTGATGATGAAACAGAAAGAACATTTTGAAAGTAAAGGACCAACAGTCATCGAAGATACCAGCAGCTCTGATCTGGGCGAGTCAGCACAACAGTGTTTATCACTTGCGGAAATGAATAATAGCATCACAATATCCTTGTCTTCCCCAACTCCAGTTACGTCTCCTTATGACAATTTCGATGAGAGTTTAAACGCTAATTTAGATTTAATTGGAAAAGATAATGCTACTAACAAAGCTTCTTCTTTATCTCTCCCGCTTTCCTCTTGTTTTTGTCCTATACCTACATGCAGATCAGACCAGGACGTGACTGCACGTATTGCTGCACAGGGACACATTCGCGCTGATTCTGTGGGATGCAAGTCGACCAACAGTCCAAAAGTTGGGCAAATGTCATCAAGTGCCAAAGAAATAGCAATCAATCGTCGTTCTTCAGATTCGGACTTAAGCATTACTCCGAAAGGTAAGAGTACTCGTATTTTTTTATGGATTGATTAATTTTATATAATTCACTTATTTCGATTATAATTTTCAGGTAGTTCTTACACTGCTCCAACCCCATTGGATAGAAATCCAATAAATACTCCCACTGCATTTGGTGTACGCTTCAAGACTGCTCCGAATCCCGAAAATTTGGAAATGCTCGAATATCCATTTTTAACAATGTCAACTTATCCACCCGGTTTTGTGCTTAGTTTGGGTGCCACTGTCGCAGCAAGATCAGTCAAGTTGCTAGAACGTGTACCTAATCCAGATGAGCCAGAGACCAGAGACTCATGGTGGACGGAATTAAGAATGGAAATTCGATCCCACGCTCGATCATTGGGATGCAACGTTGTTTTAGGTTACTCGGAAGTTACCAGTATTTCGTAAGTACTTATTTTTTGTAGGTCTTTTTGAACTTTTTAATAATTTTAATTTTTTTTTTAAGCGATGAGGTGTGCGTCCTTTCAGCAACTGGAACGGCAGCTGTCATTAACACACAATACATGACTGGTGACGTCCCTAACGTGGATACAACGAACTCATTTATTAAGGCAATTCAAAAAGAAGATAGACCCATGGAACCAATAAGCATTGAGAGCCAAACTCCGCAAAAAGACGGCACTGCCACGCCAGCCAAATCCATAATTTTAGTGAATCCAAGTAATCCTGTCCCAATTTCATGTTCATTGTGTCATATTCCGTACAATCAATCATCGATTCCATTTAGTGTGCATATGAAACGATGCGCCATTTGCAAGTACGTCCTAACTTGATTGGTTTCATTAAATATTTTGACTTATTTCCTTTTTATTTCACAGAATTGGAAAAGTACCAGATGTCCTTTTGGCAACAATAGAACTTCCCGAGAGTTTGCAAATGACTGGCCGTGGGTGTCTTATACAAGCCCAAGTTTTCCGTCCCAAAAAAGATTTGCGCTCCGAATCCAATGCAAAAGAAATATCCGATGGACTTCCATTCCTGGAATACGAATTGCATCGTCAGTTGATTAATAAACTCAAGGCCAAAGGGATGAATGCCATTTTTGGCTTAAAAGCAACTGTATCCATTGGAGAGAAAATGATGGCGCTCATCGCGACTGGAACTGGCTTATTTTTGTCAGCACTGCCACCGCCGTTGGTGCCAAAAATTGTTCCCGGAAATTCATGGAACGATGCAGAGAAATTACAGGACTTGCAACAGCAATTGCGGGAGTCGGTCGAAAGGAATCGTGAAATATATCAATTAAAATCCGTAAGAAAAAATTATTTAAAAACAAGTTTAAAATTAAACTTAAAAATTAATTTATAGGAGTTGGTTTTGAATGGAAAGCTGCAACAGTCTGACACTGAAGGCTCTGATGATGAAGCCGCTGTTGATATGGATTTAAATATTGGCAATAAAGATACATGCGTTCTTGAAGTAGACGATCTTGAGGATCTTGAGATTATATCTTTGCTTATGGAACCATCCCCTCCAGAAGGCTTCCATGTTGTTAACACACAAAATGTTCCAGGTTAATTAAATTCAATTTTGTCTTAATTTAAAATTTCCAATAACCAATTTTACATTTTTCACCAGGTCTCCAAGATCTTGAAGTGGTTCGAAATCTACAAATGTTTACACAAGTGTGGCGTGCCAAATTTCCTGTCAACACTCCACAAAATACAAGCAGCTTCCCAAAGCATTTTCAACGATTGCTGCAGACGATATTTTTTAAATTGCGTCGAATGGTTCCATGTGCTATTTCCGACCTTAAATTTCAACTTAATTTACCAGAATCTGAAGAGATTCAACTATTAGTCACAGGAATGGTGTTAGGATTAGCTGAAAGCAATACCAAGATACCAAAGTTTATACAGAAACGAAGACAAATGAAGAAAGACGAAGAACTTATATTTAATTTGGAAGAAACTGAATCAACTAGCGGAAATGAACAAAAAGGTAAATAAAGTTAAATCCTTTATGTCAGATTTTGTTATTAAACTAGGATTTAATAATTTCAGATAATTCAAATACATCATCCCCGATGAACCAATCATCTGAATCTAATCCTGGATTACTGGTGCAGCATGGCTCTTTGAAGTTAAGGAATCGCTCCCCCAATCGAGCCAGATTTAATTCAATGCGTTTCTCAAGACATGTAAGCTTCCAAAACTTTATTTTTTATTCGATAAGTTTTTAACAAATTAATCTATTGACAGGCTCCAATTAGAGAACGTTATGGAGTGGACATATCGCCCCTAACATTTGTACCTGGAGGCAAAATAGAAAAATATTTAGGCAATCTCAATTTTTTTTTCATCAGGGAAAGTACATCCATACGGGAAAATGGTGGCATTAGTGGGTTTGTCCACAGCTTCATCACTGAGGTACGTTTTCATCTTCTTATGTTTTGTATCATTACTTAAAGTGGTGTGGATTAAATTTCAGTTACTTGCTGTGGTTCGAGCGCACGTTTCTGCTTTGGGCGGAAATGCGATGGTGTCATTTTATATGACTGAACTTCTTCTAGTCGACAATCCACACAAGAATCAGGTAAATTTGATGGATTAAATGTTTAAATTAAATAAATTGCAAATGTTTTAATCTACAGGGACAATGTCTTGTAAGCGTTGGAGGGGACGTAGTCTTTGTATCATACTTTCACGATGACTAACCCGTTTTGTTTTTGGATTCACTAATTATTTAGCCATTACCTTATCACCAAGTCATTTTTGTGTAATTTAAAAAAGTTATAGTTTAATTATAGACAATGGGTACTTAAATTTTTGGTAAAACTAACATATTTTTGATTGCATTTAATGCAAATTGCAATTTTAATTGCTCAAAATCAGCGAATGTTTATTAGTTAGTTATTTATGATTGAAAAATAATGTTGTGCTCGACATATAAAGACATTTAAAAATTCTTATTATTTCAATGATAATTATTGTTAAATATTTTTTTAGTTTTGTGTTATATTGTTTTGACAGTTCCTTAATTAAATAGTATTTTGAATGTTACCGTTTCGCTTGCGTATTATTTACTTACATGCGATTTCTTTTCTTTAAATGTAATTAAAAGGCATTGTTTAATGATAAATTTAATATTTGTGAATAAAAGGTAAATAAAAAGTGCTTAATGAAAGCATTTTTCTCTTATATTTAGCAGTTTTGTACTTTTACTCACGAAATATTGAGATAATTTCTGTATACGCTACTTTTAATATGTGCGATGTATAAAATAAATAAATTGTTTTTTTTTGTTAATTAATTTAAGTGTGAGTTTTATTGTGATTTTTCTTTGTTTTTAAACTTGTTTCCTGTATGGCATTTTATTATATAAAGGTTAAGGTCAGAAGTCAGAACTCCCGTATTTCAATACGTATTAAATAAAAAATAAAAATGTATGTGAAAAAATGGTTTAAAGAATTTAAAGCTAAAAACAAACAGAAATTAAATTTTATTTAAAAAAAAAAGTTAAGTTCCAGAATAAAAAACAATTAATAAAGAATTTTATGAATTTAACCAAAAAAGTTTGTCAGAAGTGGGATTCGAACCCACGCCCTCAGAGAGGACCAGAATGCTCTGTATAGAAACCCATTTTGTATGGGCAAGATTGCTCTTGAGTCTGGCGCCTTAGACCGCTCGGCCATCCTGACATATAGAAATGTGGTGCTCAATGTTGTTGTTGATTAATCTAAACATTTTTTTTATTTATCAGAACTGCAATAAAAGGTAAATCAAATTTAAAGTAAATATTAAAGAATATGTTTAAACAAAGCTTGAACATGTATTTATTACAGGGATTTAAATTTAATTAAATAATTTAAGAATTTCGTTTCATTAATTAAAAAAACTACATTTAAAAATGAAATATAAATTATTTAATTCCTTCCTTTATTTTTAAAATGTACCTTTAATTGAAGATTTATGTGTTCAAATTAAAATGAAATTCGTTAATTAATTTATTTAATATTTTTATTCAGAACGAAAGTGGGTGGATCTGGATGAATGTTTAATTCACAGAACTCGGTTTAATTTATCTATCCCGTGTCTATTAGATTAAAGTTCTTGAATTTCTAATTCTAAAATTAGCATACCGGCTGACCTCCCCTCCGATTCACCGTTATGTTTAATGCCTGCAAGTGTCAGGATGGCCGAGCGGTCTAAGGCGCCAGACTCAAGAGCAATCTTGCCCATACAAAATGGGTTCCTTTACAGAGCATTCTGGTCCTCTCTGAGGGCGTGGGTTCGAATCCCACTTCTGACAAACTTTTTTTTTTTTTTTCTTTAAATTTGATCTTGTAAAAATTTGACTTAAATTGTATTTTTAAAATTGATAAATATGGAATGAGGATGAGGGACCAAACGTAAATTAATTAATTCAACATGTAACTTTATGTAGAAGCTCATTTAAATTTTATGAAGCGTGAAGCTTGAGTTCATTTTGGGAAAAATTGAAAATAAATCCTAAGAATTAAATACGACCACAAGAAACGACGTTATCAGAGTTGCCTTCAGTTCTGTCTCTTCATTTAAAAAATGTAATCCAAAAAAAAATCAGTAATTATTGATTTATTAAAAATTATGCTGCTAAGACACAATTTTTCATATACAAACCTTAACCTTACATTTAGACAAAACTTTGTTGTCTACGTTGGCAATTAAACGTGCAAGAGGTCCAAATTCACGTGTAGACAGAAAACAAATAAGTTACGTAATAATACTAATAAACAACAATTCTATCAGTTTCTTTCTTAATCTCAAAATAAATACACTTGATAATTCACATTATGAAATATTAATTTTTTATCTTTATGGTCCTAAATTCGAGTGTAATAACAATTAGTACTTTTATTCAATAACGTTTGTAAAAAGATAACGTAAAAATAGTCGTCGAGAATAAAAAGGCAATCAATTGATTTAAAATAATCCAATTATTTTGGAAATAATTCATTTGAATGAGTTTTTATTTTTTTAATAGTAAATAAGATACATTGTGTGCACAAAAAAGTTAATGCGTTGACTGTAAAGAAACGAATATCATGAATCATTTTACTTTCAAAACTTCCCCATTGTTAAAAGCGATTGTGCTGTTTAGTTTTAATTATTTCATGCAAAAATACATAATCTGAATGTACTACAACAACTAGGTACTACAAACATACTTGCTGGCTTCATTTTAAAGTATAAATATTTATCATATTTCAACTTAATGACTCTACATTTTAATTATCCATTCAAAACTACGTATTGCGTTTGTTACGACGCATTTTGCCACAGGCCCTAAAGTACACAAAGTTTGCATTATTATTCCTAACATTATATTTTATGTGTTAAAGTGACTAATATCTTGTTGTATAAATACGATAATAATGTTTGAAAAAACCGGAAATTGCCAATGATAATCAAAAATACAAAGTTTTGTTTGTGTTAAATCCGCCAATGCGATGAGTGGCAAGCAATTTGAATATGGGTAGTAGTCTTCTAAGAAGGATCGTTCCTATTGTCTAAATTGTAGTTGTATTTCTGTGTTAAAATGGATGTCGAGTCGCTTGGTTTCATCTGGACAAGGGGGTAAAAATTGGCAATAAATAAAGCAAACACTTTTAAAGGAATTTCACAACATTTACCTGATAGTTATTAAGCTCGGCATTTGCGTACGACTGAAATGTTGCCATATCCCGTTTGGCAGCCACCTTTTCCTGCAAAGAGTTGAATGTCTTGGAGATCCACGGCTGCCATCCACTTTTGTTCTGACTCTGAATTTCTGTGAGTGTCGTGTTCAGTTGGTGATGCAGATCCTGATTTTTGCACTCCGCCTCAACATGTGCGAGTTTTGTTTCAGCCAGCTCCACTTCTAACTCGCGTATTCGCAGCAATGCAATGTTGAGTGGGTCCAACGGACCCAATGGTGCATTGTCTTTGGTTTTGCTATCTAGCTTGCTGAAAACGTGATACAGTGGTGAATCTGATGGCACACACGTGGAGCATGGCGCGCAGCGAGCCATTATTTTTGTGGCCGTGCCCAACATGTCATTTAAATCTGAGATTTGTTGCTCTTGTCGCTGAATTATTTGCTTATAATCTAGAATAATATTTTTTGTTTTATTGTCGTGCAGCTCAGCTTTCTCCTTTGTCTGACTGAGTTGCACTTTGAGTGCACTTAACTCTTCGCGAACTTTTGTCTCACTCGCAATGCGTTCAGTGTCATCTTTTTCGGGATTTTCCCGCTTCACAAACTCATCCTCGTACTGACGCAGCTTTTTAATTTTGCGCTCGCACGCTGACTTCATTAGTTTCTTTGCCTGGCTGTGACTGCGACATTTTTTTGGCAACTGAACGCGAAAGTATTTGAGAATACCCTCAAAGTCCAATTGCCTGAGATCATTTTCACATGCCGCCAACAATGTTAGAGCAACTTGAAACAAAATGGGAATACCTTCCAAGAGGAATACATCGAGTATGTGAAACACCAAGTAGAGAGGGAATCGAGCTGTGAATAGTGTTAGAA
Organism: Sylvicola cinctus; assembly: GCA_963854165.1. Lineage (NCBI taxonomy): Eukaryota > Metazoa > Arthropoda > Insecta > Diptera > Anisopodidae > Sylvicola > Sylvicola cinctus. The sequence continues at coordinate 39,959,036 of OY974084.1, forward strand.
ACCATTGGCTGGCGAACATGTGGGTCTCAACGCCCATTAGCTCAAAGTGTTCATGCAATTTGGGCAAGTGCTCTTTCATGAGACGCTTCAATTGGTACAAGCGAAGGTACAAATTCTCAAAGCCATGCTTGTAAAGATCACGCAATCCGTACTTGTACATAAGTGCAACCAGCACACAAAATGCCTCCTCCTCGGGCATCTAAAGATTAAAATAATAAAAAAAAATTGAAATAAGTTAAAAAACGAAATGTCAATAAAGCAACTCACATGTAAAAGAAGACTTGCAGCAATAAAGCTTAATCCTTGACAGTATCCAACTTCAGAATCATAAACGGCGTACGCTTTTGAAACTTTAAAGAGAGCGTCTTGTCCAGAACCACCTGTCTCTCGGAAAAATTTATGTGCCGGAAATGTCCTGTGAATGTCGCGCTGAATAACAGTTTCACATTTGGTTTCCATTGTAATAAACACTCGATACTTGTCAATCATTTCTGCCTCAGCGTCGGCATTTGCCAATTTTGGCCAAACCCTACCGCGTAGCGCTTCGGGAATACCTAACCGTACTAAATTAGGCAAAGCACGAGGTCTTTTAATATTTGTCCACTCCTGAAGCACCGGTCCCCATTCATCTAAGGTATCTTGTGAACAATCCTTTGATACCTCACCGGTTCCACTAAGTAGTGGCTCATCGCCATCTATGAAAACATAATTAATTTCGCAATTGCAATGAAAAGCAAATTCTTGCACAAACCAGAACTGTATTCATCAGAAGGGCTCTCATCTTGAATGGATACAACGCTGGATGATCGAACAATTCGTGACAAATTGTTAATACCCAAATTTTTAAATAGTGAAGATGTTTGACTCGACGGCTCATTTATTTCTTCAGATGGATCTATTGAACTCACGTCCCAAACTCCTTCCTTACTCTAAAAATACATTTCATTAAGTTATTTGAAGTGAAAACATTTTGTTGCTGAAAAACTATTTACCTCTTTGAGTTGCAAGTAAAATCTTTGCATCATTGATTTCTTGCTGATGAAGTGATCTATCAATCGCATCTCATTTTGAGACTGAATAACAATAAATGTTTCAATAATAAAGCGAACCGGCTCTTGAATGCCTTTGATGACCAAGTCCACCGCAACTGTTAGTGGCGTCTTAACTGTTTCTGTATTGAGTTGTTCAAAATTCTTGTCATTGGCCTTCCATTCAGCTCGCACGGAGTAAGTTGGCACAACTGGCTGCACCGCTGCAGCAGTTGGGGTTTCCGTTTTGACATAACCCATTGTCACCATGTCCAGGAGTTGCATATCCGCTTGTCGCACTAACTTTCCTGAACTTAAAAGAATACCAAAACATCGTTCAATGTACAATGCAGGCAATGTACTGGATGGAGTTTGTTTCACAGTAATAACAATTTCTTTGTCTGTGTTGCATCGCAATTTGAAGCAACTCCGGTCGCGTGGAACTGCAGAGTAGGTGCTCTTTAAGAGGAACAATATTACAATATTAGATTTAATTAAAATAAAAAACTTGTGAAAACTTACTTTTGTTACTTTTTCCTTAATTTCCAATGCCACAATGAACTCATACTCCGCCGAACTGATAGGATTACCAGTGATGTCTGAAGTTATCGAAGACATCATTAGGCTTGTGTCCGCAGCTGATGTTGCACTGCCTGTTAAATTTTGTGGCAATCTCTGAAATGCTTTTTGGAAACATGCTGTAGAAAAACAAACCATTAGAATCTTTCAATTTCAAAGGATTTAAAAATGAAAACTTACTGCTAACTTGATTAACCGCCTCAGGGATGTGACACCGAAAAACGTGACACTGGAATACAGCAGATTCAACTGAATCACCATGTGACCACGTGAAAGCAAAACAAGCTTGCTCCTTAGAACCTTGTGGACCGCGAGCATAAAAGAGAATGCGGTTCACTTCGTAATGGGCCACAACTGTGTTTGATGCTGTGTCATGAAGGC